>CM030367.1:107304453-108504453 GCA_017893485.1 Hemerocallis citrina
ATGTGCAACGCGAATGGACAGAATCAAGACCTGTAAAGGTTTCGTGGCAAGGGAACCAGTGAAAGGGCATATGGCGAGTTCTATCTCTTCATGATTCTCGCCTCAAATTTCTTATTGAGATGTAATAGGAGAAGCTGTAGGAGAATTAGTACTAGTAGATTGTTTTCAGTTGTTTACCTCATTAAATTATAATCTATTGCTCATCCTTTGTATTTGTATGTAATCAGGTCAATGTTGTAAAAGGGCTGAAGGTGTTTGAGGACATCTTCACCGACTCAGAGCTCCTGAAGCTTTCAGAGTTTATAAATGAACTGCGTCTTGCAGGTCATAGAGGAGAACTATCAGGTAAGTTGTTTTTCTGAAAGGATATAGATTTAATATTTGATAGTTATTATCATACAATTATGTTGGTTACCGCTGGTTCTTTTTCATTAACATTTTTTTGACTGGTAAAAATCAAATTTTCTCAATAATTAGTTCTTTTTCATTAACATATATTCTCTAATTCTATTTTTGTAATCTTTTTCTCTTACATATTGTGAAGGGGGGAAATTGAGCCGAAGGGAGAACGTTTATAACCCAATTGTTAATTGAGTTAATTTTTTGCAGAATCATATCCAATTCAGTTATCTTACTCATCTTGGATGATGCAAATTTTATTAAAATACAATATTAGTTTCTTCATTGGAGACTAATTAACATTCATCCTCAGAATTTTGCAGGGTACATATCATACATTTGTTATTTGGATAGGCGAATTTTTATGGATCCATCCCCTAGGGAACCGGACACGATAAGTTTTCATCATCCGGCTCAAGCAAGAATCAAAGGAATGACAAAAATAGATTCATAGAAAATCCATATTTCAGACATATTCAACTATAGTTGTAGCTTTGAGTTATAGCATTATACACTCATACACAGAGAAAAATGAATGCCGTTATGGGTGAGGGACACCACAGGGATATGTACCAGACACAAAAAAATTGTCAAACGTAGGACACTAGGCCAGCCATAGTTTTATGTTCTCAGATGTTGGTAATCTAACGTATCATTAGTAATTCTTTTTATGATAATAAAGGATTAGAAAATATTACCTCATCTTTACTGCACGCACTTATATTGTGTGTTTAATTATTAGTATTTTTTATTTTAGATGAAGAAATAATTCTCTTAAGCTATTCAAGAATGTTGTTGTTTTGAAAGATGGGTTTACTGCTTTCTAGTTTGGTTATGTCTCTCTGGTTATTATGATTTGGATATCTTAGTTTGATTATGACTTATAGTCTTATGTTTTGGACAGCTTTTGAATCTCTTGTATGTAAAGAAATTCTGGTTGTCGTGTCTGTATCACATTATAATACTGTGTCTATATCTGTGAAACCTTCTGTGAATAAGCTGCAACAAACTCATCTAATTAAGAAATTGAAGGAACATTATGGATCTACTACAGTACCATGGACAATAAATATTTCTAATTTGAAAGAAGCAACGAGTTTGGAGACATACTATAGATAATCATTAAAGTTCATATATAATAGACATATAACCGGTCTATACCCTACCACACTTGTTTTGGATGCATAAAGTGTGGAGGAATGATAATATCTTTGAACTAATTCACAACAGAGATTGTGTCAATCTACCAAAAATGCCACAATGATGAACTTTAAGTTGTTATTGAATGAACAAAAGGATTAGGTCCTGAATAAAGCTTGAAGCACTTATAGTATTTCAGCACATTTTTTTCATAAGAAATCATTAGACTACTTTTTCCATATGAAGAAGCTAGAGTGAATAATGACCCTGGGCCTGTGGCAGGGTAGGATATCTTTGATGCCCACATGTAATGTTTTTAAGAAAGAAGGTTAAAACAGAAGAATTTTAACTTACAAACAACAAAAGAAGGAAAATCATTGATTTAGCATAGGATTTTTAAATTTGAATTTTGCAACATCTCACGACTATAGATTCTTTGGTCAATACTTTGTCATATCAGTAATTTCCTTTTATTTCTATAATTCAGGTGAAACCTTCATTTTCTTCAACAAGCAAATTAAAGGGAACAAAAGAGAGATAATTCAGCTTGGTGTTCCGTTATTTCAACCGACTAAAAAGGATTCAACTAGTAAGTGCTGAATGTTTATCTGTACATTTTAAACTTTTATGTCGTCTAGAAGCTCAAATAATATCTGGTTACAAAGATTAAATATAAGTTTATATGTACTCTATAGGTAACATTGAGCCAATACCTCTCGTACTAGAAACAGTCATTGATCACCTAGTTCAGTGGCGTTTAATTCCCGAAGGCAGAAGGCCGAACAGTTGCATAATCAACTTTTTTGATGAGGTACTAATTCTCTTTAATAAGATCAGCATCTCCCGATGCCTTAACACAAGGCCTAAGGTTTCACTAATTAATGCAGGATGAATACTCGCAACCCTACTTCAAACCTCCACATTTGGAGAATCCCATCTCCACTCTAGTTCTCTCTAATACTTCACTCGCTTTTGGTCGTGTGCTTGTTGCTGATCCCAGTGGAAACTACAAGGGCTCTCTCACACTTCCGGTCAAAGAAGGGTATGTGTTGTTCAGTTGTTGCTACTACCATTGAGATTTATAAAACTTACATATACTAGACAAGGAATTCGAATCCATAGACACACTTCCACATACCCTAGAACGATCAAGGTAATTCTGCTATAACAACCTTCCTTTTTTCAGCTCACTAGTAGTTATGCGCGGGAACAGCGCTGACATGGCAAGGCATGTGATATGCCCATCAGAAAACAGAAGAGTCAGCATCACATTCGTGAGGGTTCGACCAACCAACAACCAAGTTGATCCTTCCACAGTCCCCCAGACCACAGCTACAGGTACAGCCCTGACACTTTGGCAACCAGGTGCAGCCGGCCAGCCACAAAAACTACTCACTGGAGGAGCAATCACTGCCGCTTATGGGCCCCATGGCCTGGTTCCTTCTTGGGGTCTGGCTGTCCGTGCCCCTCCTTTCGTCATGGTCTCACAGGCCAGGCCTACTATGGGCATCATGAGCCCAACAGGCAAGAGGAATGGCCGTGGTGGGACCGGAGTGTTCTTGCCATGGAATGGGGGCCCCAAGAGGTACACCAAGCATCTCCCACCGCGTATCCAGAAGAGGAGGCTGCCTTCACTGCCTTCTCCAATTGAAGCAATGTGATGGTCTTCTTTTAAGTTCTAGATACCAAAAGAAAACCTGTCGTTTAGCTTGTCTTCGTATTTGAGTCATTTTTTAGTTTAGGACAACTGCTGCAAAATTATAGAGGCCCGGCACCTGAAAAAGAAAAGAAAAGCAAAAAAATAAGGCTTAGTGTAGTGGTAAGAGTATTGTGTTTCGTCAAGGCATTTGTATCAGAAAAGTAAAGAGGCTTAGGGTTTAGTGGTGTGGATTGAATGTCGTGGTTTCCCTCCTGCGGAATGGGTTTTGTATAATCTGTGTTGACTTTTTATCTTAAGATGAATGAAATATGTTTTTCCTCATATTCTCGGATCTTGACAGCTGAAAGATACGGTTAATCATTACCAGTGTTTGATTCTTCATGCAGCTCTTCTAAAACCATTACTGTTTTGGATGAATGTTGCATATATGATGTATATATGAATCATGAAATCTTTTTACAGTGATTTTTCGCCACAAGTGTGCTCAGAATGACTGAAAGCGGGAACTTTGAAAGCAATGGCTGAAAAATAGCAAGCATGGTTTCACATCCTGTTCCAGTTTAGCTCTCTGCTATTAATTCAAATCCCGAGATGCCAAACTTCCTCTCTGCTATTAATTCAAATCCTGTTCCAGTTTAGCTCCTTCTTATGAAACTTTTACCAATAGTTATCTACGAATGAGCTCACCAAGCATTGCCTTCAAGTTTCTGTTGCATTTGTTGTTGCAAAGAGATGCTGAAAAGACCTTTTAGGGTTGAACATTTTGATAAATTTCTTATGATTTCTATTTTATCATGACATATAAAAGGTTGAGGTAGTAGTCAGGATGACTCTAGTTGCAGGAATGGTGAAAGGGCAAATGTTATTATCATGAGAGAAGAAGGCGGTTTGCTAAATCAGACACCTGAAAATATCTAGCAAAACATGAACTTGGTCACAAACAAAGATGGTAGATAGATGTTGTTGCCACTAAATCTGGTGTGGGGGCAAACAGATAGAATTTGTAGATTCTTAGGAACTTGAATAGTCAAACCTGAAACCTTTCCACCAGAGTTTGACCGTTGACTCTCGCCGTTCACTTGCAAAAAGTGCGAAACACCGAGGTTGATCCCAGCGACGCACCCTCCGACGCTCAAGTCAGTAATCAGAAAAGATTATGAATGAGCGTTAACTGGCAAAAGATTGATTACCTCTTAATGGTGGTGGATGGGGGATATTTATAGCCGCCTTTGGGATCAATTTAGGAATGACATCCCTAATTCCCAGTGAAAGGATAGAGTGAATCAGGGCCGTTGATTAAATATAACCAGAAACCCTAATTCTATCCTGGTAGGCCGGGTTCCTTGCGGGTTTGGACCCGCACCCAGTCAAAGTGGATCCGTTCGCGGGTTATTGGGCTTGTGGAGAAAAGACCGAGAACCCATTTCAGACCCGTTTATAGGTGAAATTACCATTTTACCCTCAAGCATTAAGATTCGTGCTCGATTTGGATGGTTCCGATTTAACCCTATTTTTAGCCATATCACGAGCCCCCCACTCCCGAAGACTGAGCTTAATCAGCCTTTGAGGAGTAGTTTTACTATTTTAATGGCTTACGGGGTTGTATCGGGGTCCAAATGAGAGGTGTCGAATCTTTGTATGAGGTACTGTGGTGATTTTTGAAGCTAGTTGCGTGCTCAAGGTTGTTCTTGAGCTCTCTCGGACTTCTGTTGATTTTTGTTAATTTTTATCTATTTTTCGGACCATTTATTTAATTTTGCAAAGTGGTGATTCGTTGTTCGGGGGTTTTAATTGACTCTTCTAAGCCATAATTACTTATCCAGGGGCTCAAAAACATTTCTCTGAATTTATAATTATTTTTTAGAATTTGTAATTAATTTTTTCGAATTTTTAATTATTTTTTTTGCAATTTTTAAATAAATAAATAAATTTTAATAAATAAAAATTAATTTTTAATTCCAAATTATGATGTGGCATAATCTGGGCCCTTCATCAGCGTTGGGCGCAAATCTCTGGAGGATCGGGCGGTCTGAGTAGCTCGACACGCTTTTTTTCAGCATGCGGAGGTCGGTGCCTCGGCATCTCGGCACATTGTCCTCGGTAGTTCGGTAGCTCGGTACGTAACGAGCTGCCGAGATACGTGGTAAGATCTGGAGCGTTCATCATGGTGCGAATCACGAGGGCAGGGCTCCGATCACAAGAAAACATTATCTTGTCATTTTGTGGGCGTGGCGTGATCTGAGCCGCTCATCAGATTCGGGCACGAATTTTGAGGCAATCTGACGGTGAAAGTGGCTTGGCAGTATTTTTCTCCATATGTGGAGGTCGGTGCCCCGGCACTTCGGCAGAGGGCCTCGGTAGCTCGGTGGTTCGGCTAAGCTATTTAGTAGCTCAGCTGAACACTCTGGTGGGTCGGCAGTTCGGCCTCTGCCCCTTAGTAGCTCGGTGGCTCGGCTAAGCTGTTCGGTAGCTCAGCTGAGCACCTCGGTGGCTTGTACCAAATCACTAGGACACGTGGATTAATCTGGATCGTTCATCATGGCGCGAATCACGAGGGCGGGGCTCAGATCACGAGAAAATGTTATCTTGTCATTTTGTTGGCGTGGCGTGATCTGAGCCGCTCATCAGATTCGAACATGAATTTTGAGACAATCTGACGGTGAAAGAGGCTCGGCGGCATTTTTCTCCATATGTGGAGGTCGGTGCCCCGGTAGCTCGGCAGAATGCCTTGGTAGCTCGGTGATTCGGCTAAGCTATTTAGTAGCTCGGCTGAACACTCTGGTGGGTCGGCAGTTCGACCTCTGCTCCTTAGTAGCTCGGTAGCTCGGCTAACCTGTTCGGTAGCTTGGCTTAGCACCTCGGTGGCTTGTACCGAATCGCTGGGACACGTGGCTTAATCTGGATCGTTCATCATGGCGTGAATCACGAGGGCGGGGCTCATATCACGAGAAAACGTTATCTTGTCGTTTTGTGAGCGTGGCGTGATCTGAGCCGCTCATCAGATTCGGGCATGAATTTTGAGGCAATCCGACGGTGAAAGTGGTTCGGCGGCATTTTTCTCCATATGTGGAGGTCGGTGCCCTGGTAGCTCGGCAGAATGCCTCGGTGGCTCGGCAAGGCACGAACCGTTGAGCCACGTGGCTGGATTCGGTGCATTCATCATAGCGCGAATCACGAAGTTGGGAGTTCAGATCACGAGAAAATGTTATCTTGTCATTTTTTGGGCGTGGCATGATCTGAACCGCTGATCAGATTCGGGCGCGAATTTGGAGACAATCTGATGGTAAAAGTGGCTCGGCGGCATTTTTCTCCATATGTGGAGGTCGGTGCCCCGGTAGCTCGGCAGAATGCCTTGGTGGCTCGGCAAGTTACGAGTCGTTGAGCCACGTGGTTGGATCTGGGGCACTCATAATGGTGCGGATCTCGAAGTTGGGGGTTCAGATCATGAGAAAACGTTATCTTGTCGTTTTGTGGGCGTGGCATGATTTGAGCCGCTGGTCAGATTCGGGCGTGAATTTTGAGACAATCTGACGGTGAAAGTGGCTCGGTGGTATTTTTCTCCATATGTGGAGGTCGGTGCCTCGGTAGCTCGGCAGAGTGCCTCGGTGGCTCGGCAAGTTACGAGTCGCCGAGCGGTGATGTTAAGTGAACCGACGCATCTTTCCTCTGAACCGTTACAGCTTTCTCTACTTTGTCATTTCATCTTCCTTAATGGGCCTCTAAATGTTTCGAAAGCCCAACAGTCGCCCTCTGGCTATAAATTCTCACCCCCTCACCGCTTAGCTCATTCTTCACTTTTACTCTCAAGTTTTCACTTTTGCTCTCGAGTTGCTCTGCTAGCGGAGATCTGAGCTCAAGGGCGGTTGCACTAGCTGTCGCGAAGGCTAGGCGATTTCCGGCAAACTTTTTCCGACCGTGAACGTTACTTCAAGGTCAGTTTTCCCTTGCCTTAGATATTTATTCGAGATGTCACGAGTGAACTCGGGTAGTGAGGCCTCGTCCTTGGGAGGTCGGAATGTTGAGGAGGAAAGAGAAGTAGTAAGCCGAAGGAAGGGGAAGGAGGTAGTTGGATCGTCTGCGGCCGAGGAGAAGGGGAAGAAGGTGGTCCGGTCCGCGATCGTCGAGGAGGTGGTGGAGACCGTTAGGCAGGCAGACAAGTTGGGTCGGATGCTGACCGTGCTGTCCGGTCATGCTGGGATAAGGCAGTACAGTGGCGAGCTGCTGACTAAGGTCGTCATCGGTCGCGCAGAGACTTATAAGGAGAACGATCCGAGGGAGGTCATCGAGGTGGATGACCTCCCCTTAGTGCTAACCGAGCAGGATCTACTCCAGATTAGAAAGGGGTTCGCCATCCCCATGGAGTACGCGCTGGTCCTCCCTGGCCCCGGAGTGCGAGCAAACACCGCCTTCCCCCCGGACTCATGCATCCTCGCCTACGACGCATTGAATGCCGGTCTGCGTTTCTCCCTGCATCCCTTCGTGACGGTCGTCCTTCGGTGGTATGGTCTGGCCCCCATACAGTTCATGCCGAACACCTGGCACCATGTGCTCGGCTTTCTGCTGCAATGCCGAACTGCCAAAGTGGACCCGGACCTCGTCATCCTCCGAAGCTTATATCAAATCAACAGGATGAGCAAGCTCGAGCCTCGCTACTACCTGTCGCCTCAGAAAGGGGTTAAGTTGATAGAGAATCCCGACTCGATAAAGTCGTGGAAGGGGAAGTTCTTCTTGATAAAGGGGCCCTCGGCATGGGACATTCCGACCCGGTGGAAGGAGAAGGTGCCAAAGTTCACAAAGGCCGAGCCAGTGTTGACCCCGACCGAAGAAGAGGTGGCGGCCAAGCTGATCGGTCTTCCGATGTTGAGTTGGAGGGAAATGATCGAGGAGGTGTTGCATGGGTCGGGCCTTAGTCCGATCGACCTGAGTACGCTCCTGACATCTTTTCCCTTCTTTCTGCCTTATTATCTTTAATGCCTTGTGTTTTTTCTAACTTGATTTTCTTTCTCTTCGACAGAGGCTCTGAATATGGACTTCAGGGGAATGATGGCTGAACGAAGCAAAGTCGGCGACGGCAAGAAGAGGAAGAGGACGAGCACGGGCCCCTCGTCCGGACGACCTGCCAAGGTACCTTTGGCAGTCGTCTCTTCTTCTCCTCGGGAGCCGTCCTCGGCCGTTGTTGTCCAGCCGACCCCTTCTGCCCCCTGTAGGGGAGGTCTTCTCCATTTCTGCGGTGCTAGGGCTAGAGGCCCCGCCCCTGACCGAACATGCCAAGGTCATTCTAACCGAGGCCCATAAGAAGCGGTTTGTCCCCAACTGGCGAGTGAAGAATCAGGATGGCTTCTTGGGAGACTCGGGGATGAGCATGCAAGTCGTTCGGTACCTGCCGACCCCGAAGGACCGAGCTGCGCTGAAGGCGGGGACGAGGGGCGACGACGCCCTTGAGGTTGCTCGGTCACTTATGTCGGTAAGTCTCTAGGCTGTTTCCGAATTTTTATTCAAAAATTTTCTAAGTCTTTAGCTCGGCTTTTGTGGTGTTCTAATTGTTTCTTCATGCAGGCCACTTACCACTTTGCCCATCTCCTCGAGGAGCATTCCGAGCAGGAGAGGGAGCTGAAGGCCCTCAGCGACAAGGACCGAGCAGAGAGGGCGAGGGCTGTGAAATAGCTCGAAGCCGAACAGCGTCGCTCGGATGCTCTGGCTGCCCAGGTCGCCGACCTCAAGGTGGCCTTGGCACAAGCGAAGGAACAACTTGTTTCAGAGGTTGCAAAAGCGACCGAGGAGAGGGCAGCAGCGGCGAAGGCGTTGGAGGCGGTGAAGCAGGAACAGGCCGAGGCCGTGGAGAAGGAGAGGGCAAAGATCGAGGCAGAGGCCAAAAAGCACATGGCGTCGAACATGGAGCTGTCCTACGCCAGAGCGTTCGATCACGTTGAGGCTTGCATACCCAGCTTCGAGAGGGTGGGGTACAGGCTGTGGCCCAGTGGTGAGGAAGATGATGAAGAGAAGAAGGGAGAAAAGGAGGACGAGCAGTAGGATGACGAGGCACCTGCCGATCCTGAGACTGTGGCGACCGACCCCCGAGCCGAAGTAACGGGGACGAGGGGCCGTCCACCGAGGTGCCTGTTTCTGAGCTACCGCCCAAGGTGGACCCCTGATCTCCTCGTTCTTGTAAAAAAAAAAAAATTCTCTTTTGATGTACTGCCTTGTAGCGGACTGGCCACCGCTTTTTGATATGAATAAAGTTTTGTTTGAAATCTCTTCTCAAATTCGACTAAGTGTTGAAGTGTTTTGAAATGGAATTTCTTCGAAATTTGGCTATATGTTGGGCACCGCCTTCTGTACTTCTTGTTGATATGTCTTTGCTTTTTAGGTTGCCGAGCAGAGTTCAGTAGCTGAAGTCGCTCGTCTTCGTGCTGACTTAAAAGCAGTGAAGCGGGTCCTCTCTCGTAGCCGAGAGTGCTTCCTCAAGAGTGAGTTGGACCTAGAGGATCTTAAGGCAACGGTGAGAGGGTATTTTTTCGAGCTGAAACAACTACAGAAGCGATCTCGTGAGGTTCATCTTGAAGACGAGGTGGAATCGCTCCGAAAGGCACTGTTCGACGCGGAGATAGAGAAAGGCGAACTGCTGGCGGAGGTTCATCACCTGAAGATAGCTGAAGAAGAACTTTTGACGGAGGAAGAGGAATTAGCCTCGATAGTGGGTAAGTTGATGGCTGAGCGCGACGAGTTGACAGCGAAGATCGACGAGCTGAGGAGGGTTACAGTTGACAAAAGTATCGAAGTGACCTACCTTCGTCGAATCATAGCCGATAGCTCTGGCACTGAAGGCTCTGCTCGGCTTTCTCGTTTTAAGATATCTGTGAAGGACGACACTTTGAAGGATAGGATCATAAAGCTCGAGGAGGAAGTTTCTCGCCTCAAACCTCAGCCTGAAAGGATCAACGTCTGAAGTACGTCGTGTACTCGCGAAGAAAGGGAGAGGGGGATCTCATTTTATGAGCTCGCGACTCGTTCGCCTGTCGTTAGGCGAAGCCCGGCGATGCTCAGAGTGGGTGGCTGCTTCATCTAGTGGCGCTTCGGTTGGAGCCACAGTCAGAGGTAGTGCCGAAGAGGCATCTCGGTTCGTTGGTTTAGAGACGAGCTCGGAGGTTAGGCGGCACTGCCCCCGGGTGTCCTTGAACCGAAACGTCTCCATTCCGAAGAAGCGTTGAATGAGTCGGTGTAATTATGCTTCTTTGAGCTTTTGTAGTCTTCTGTAGTAGAACAGTTTGGCTTTGTAATTGGGGTTCCTTTGTATGTTGAACCTTTGTAATGAAATGAAAGTTTGTTTACTCTCTTGCGCTCTTGTGTTTTGTTGGTGGGCGTCTATTCAAGTACAACTCCTCTAACTCTTAACAACTACTCATAATTAGAAGCAAATCTTTCTTCTTATGGGCATGGAATGTCTAACTTCAACTTTTAAACGAACCATAGGAATCAAAGGTTTAGCACCTCCAAGTACTCTTCTCCCATGTATAGTATGGTTGTAAGAACTCCGCGCGCGTCGTCGGAGCAAGTTTTAACTTTAATCGGATCATAAGAACCTGAGGTTAGCTCCTCCAAGTACTCTTCTCCCATGTCTAGTATAGTTGTAAGAACACTACAACACAGAACCTATTCACCGGCGGTTTTTTACGCCGGTGAAACATTCATCGGCGTTTATAAAAACGCCGGTGCAAATGCCGCCGAATCGAGCGTCGCGGAAAGATAGGCGCATTCACCGGCGTTTCAACTGGACGCCGGTATATCTTTAAGATACACCGGCGGCCAGACAAACGCCAGTATATGGCAATTTTTGGGTGCCGTTCTTTCCCCCAATATACATTCACCGGCGGTCACATACCGCCGGTATATATCTTTTCACCGGCGATTGTACAAACGCTAGGGAATGTGTAATATTTACAGGTGGTCATAGAGCGCCGGTGTATGCTTGTTTCTAAGCGCCCTTCTTTCCCTACTTACAAACACCGGTGTGTCGTAAAATGCCGCCATATAGATATTCACCGGCATTTTATAAAACACCGGTGTATCTTAGGAGTGCTGCAACTTACAGGTACACCCGCCTGTGTGGAAATGCCTCTCTAACGAAATTTTCAACTAAACAATTAGATACACCGGCGTTCTATGAAACGCCGGTGTATGCTCGTTGGTTTTTCCTGCTCCAATTTTTCATTCGATTTCAATTCACAATTTTATTTAAAAAATCTGTAAACTAATTCACAACTGAATCAACCAATTTCAGGCATATTAATGCGCAAATCACAACCAAACACAAGAATTAATTAAGATAATAAAGTTTCACACATAGTCCATTAATCGTCCAAATTCACCGCTTAATTAACATCATAATTAACAAATACAGTAATTAACACCCCAAATATCTCAACAACTACTTAAAACAACAATACAGAACATAACAACAACAAGAACAACATAACAACAACAACTAGAGGCCGCCGACCACAGATCCATACCCCTCGAGTAGCTTCAGTGCTGATCATCAGAATTTCCTTGATCTGGGTGACCGCTCTATGAAAAAAAAACAATAATTTAGTTCAACGGCAAACCAAATATAAGAAAAATAAGTAAAATAAGAAGGGGCTCATATCAAGTGTAGTTTTAAGGAACTGTCATCGTGGAAGGAAACCAAATATAGAAGCCAGAAATGGAAACAGAGAATGGTAGACAATGAGGATACACCAGGCTAACATAGCGGCATTTTCCTCATCTCTCTCTCATCCCTGCTTTCTCTTCAGCAAACGCACATAAAGAGACATCAACAACAATAGCAAGAGCGACAAGAACAACAATAATAATAAATTATTATAAACGAGATGTCTCTATATGGGTTTCCAAATCTCCACTCAAGCCCTCTCTTTCTAATCACAACCCAATTAAGAACATAGACGACAGCCACTAAACAATCCAATCACAGCCCAATCAAAATTTGCCATCCTGGATCTTAAATCTTCAGATGCATGAATTCAGCTTCTTTAACAGTAAAAGAAAATGAAAATGACAATCAAAATCATGCTAAGATGACAATCAGATGCATGAATTCAGTTTCTTTGATAGTAAAAGAAAATGAAAATTTCCAGTATCTAAGCATATATGTTTCTCCATTAATTCATCATCCCAACTAAATCATGATGTTTGTGGCTCCAAAAGAAACCTGCACAAGGTTTGTTCAGCCCAATTCTGGTACAGATTTGGAGAATTTTGGTATACAGCCAGCATCCTCTAGTTGATAGTTAACACATTTTGGTAAAAAAATAATGCTAAGAAGGCAATCAGATGCATGAATTCAGCTTCTTTCACAGTAAAAGAAAATGAAAATTTCCAGTATATAAGCATATATGTTTCTCTATTAATTCTTCATCCCAACTAAATCATGATGTTTGTGGCTACAAAAGAAACCTGCACAAGGTTTGTTCTCACCCAATTCTTGTACAGATTTGGAGGATTTTGGTATACATACAACATCCTTAGTTGACAGTGAACCCATTTTGGTTAAAAAATCATGCTAAGATGACAATCAGATGCATGAATTCAGCATCTTTGACAGTAAAAGAAAATGAAAATTTCCAGTATATAAGCATATATGTTTGTCTATTAATTCTTCATCCCAACTAAATCATGATGTTTGTGGCTACAAAAGAAACCTACACAAGGTTTGTTCTCACCCAATTCTTGTACAGATTTGGAGGATTTTGGTATACATACAGCATCCTTGACAGTGAACCCATTTTGGTAAAAAAATCATGCTAAGATGACAATCAGATGCATGAATTCAGCATCTTTGACAGTAAAAGAAAATGAAAATTTTCAGTATCTAAGCATATATGTTTCTCCATTAATTCATCATCCCAACTAAATCATGATATTTGAAGCTCCAAAAGAAACCTGCACAAGGTTTGTTCAGCCCATTTCTTGTACAGATTTGGAGAATTTTGGTATACAGCCAGCATCTTTAGTTGACAGTTAACATATTTTGGTAAAAAAATCATGCTAAGAAGGCAATCAGATGCATGAATTCAGCTTCTTTCACCGTAAAAGAAAAAGAAAATTTCCTGTATATAAGCATATATGTTTCTCTATTAATTCTTCATCCCAACTAAATCATGATGTTTGTGGCTACAAAAGAAACCTGCACAAGGTTTGTTCTCACCCAATTCTTGTACAGATTTGGAGGATTTTGGTATACATACAGCATCCTTAGTTGACAGTGAACCCATTTTGGTTAAATATCATGCTAAGATGACAATCAGATGCATGAATTCAGCATCTTTGACAGTAAAAGAAAATGAAAATTTCCAGTATATAAGCATATATGTTTCTCTATTAATTCTTCATCCCAACTAAATCATGATGTTTGTGGCTACAAAAGAAACCTGCACAAGGTTCGTTCTCACCCAATTCTTGTACAGATTTGGAGGATTTTGGTATACAGCCAGCATTCTTAGTTGACAGTCAACCCTTTCTGGTAAAAAAATCATGCTAAGATGACAATCAGATGCATGAATTCAGCATCTTTGATAGTGAAAGAAAATAAAAATTTCCAGTATATAAGCATATATGTTTCTCTATTAATTCTTCATCCCAAGTAAATCATGATGTTTGTGGCTACAAAAGAAACCTGCACAAGGTTCGTTCTCACCCAATTCTTGTACAGATTTGGAGGATTTTGGTATACAGCCAGCATTCTTAGTTGACAGTCAACCCTTTCTGGTAAAAAAATCATGCTAAGATGACAATCAGATGCATGAATTCAGCATCTTTGATAGTGAAAGAAAATGAAAATTTCCAGTATATAAGCATATATATTTCTCTATTAATTCTTCATCCCAACTAAATTATGATGTTTGTGGCTACAAAAGAAACCTGCACAAGGTTTGTTCTCACCCAATTCTTGTACAGATTTGGAGGATTCGGTGTGCAGCCAGCATCCTTAGTTGACAGTCAACCCTTTTTGTAAAAAAATCATGCTAAGATGACAATCAGATGCATAAATTCAGCATCTTTGATTGTGAAAGAAAATGAAAATTTCCAGTATGTAAGCATATATGTTTCTCTATTAATTCTTCATCCCAACTAAATCATGATGTTTGTTGCTACAAAAGAAAACTGCACAAGGTTTGTTCTCACCCAATTCTTGTACAGATTTGGAGGATTTTGGTATACATACAACATCCTTAGTTGACAGTGAACCCATTTTGGTAAAAAAAACATGCTAAGAAGGCAATCAGATGCATGAACTCAGATTCTTTAGCAGTAAAAGAAAATGAAAATTTCCAGTATCTAGGCATATATGTTTCTCTATTAATTCTTCATCCCAACTAAACCATTGATGTTTGTGGCTCAAAGAAGATTTTAGATCCAGAATGACAAATTTTGATTGGGCTTTGAATGGAGATTCTAGTCATAGATCGATTCTTCGGAGTCCGACTTTCTAAAAGAAATGCCATTTGGAAGTATGCGGGTACATGTTTGTTGGATAACCAAAACTTCCATTTTTTTTGAAGAAAAATAAGAATAGGGCTCATATCAAGTGTAGTTTTAAGGACCTGTCATCGTAGAAGGAAACCAAATATAGAAGCCAGAAAGAGGAATGGTAGAGAATGAGGATACACCAGGCTAACATAGCGGCATTTTCCTCATCTCTCTCTCATCCGTGCTTTCTCTTCAGCAAACGCACATAAAGAGACATCAGCAACAACAACAAGAGCGACAAGAACAACAATAATAATAAATTATTATGAACGAGATGTCTCTATATGGGTTTCCAGATATCCACTCGAGTCCTCTCTTTCTAATCACAGCCCAATTAAGAACACTTGTTGATAGTCACTAAAAAATCCAATCACAGCCCAATCAAAATTTGTGATCCTGGATCTACAAACATATATGCTTAGATACTGCAAATTTTCATTTTCTTTTACTGTTAAAGAAGCTGAATTCATGCATCTGATTATCATCTTGGCATGATTTTTTACTAAAATGGGTTCATTGTCAACTAAGGATGCTAGCTGTATACCAAAATCCTCCAATTCTGTACAAGAATTGGGCTGAACAAACCTTGTGCAGGTCATAGAATGTCATCTAAGCATGCCATACGCCAAAGTGGGGTTGGTCATAGAATGCATGAACGACACGTATTAGTGTTTGAAGAACAATAAGAACAGGGCTCATATCAAGTGTAGTTTTACAGAACTGTCATCATGGAAGGAAACCAATTTAATATAGAAGCCATAAATGGAGCCAGATAGAGGAATGGTAGAGAATGAGGATACACCAGGCTAACATAGCGGCATTTTCCTCAACTCTTTCTCATCCCTTCTTTCTCTTCAACACGCGCACACAGCAAGAGGGGGTTGGTCCAACAATAATAATAGATTATAATAAACGAGATGTCTCTATATGGGTTTTCAGATCTCCACTCGAGCACTTTCTTTCTAATCACAACCCAATTAAGAAATATAGACGACAGCCACAATGCAGACTCACAAACACTAATACGTGTCTTTCATGCATTCAAAATTATAATATCTTCAAATTACCAATTTAAAGACTTACCGGTGGAATTATCCGTGGGTTCCTTGCTATTACCACAATAAAGGATGAGAACTTGCTTGCATTATCACCAAACGGTTGCCCGACAGTGGGCGGCGTGCTACCCTCTCCCTCCTCTGTTTGACTATCATTATTACCTAGGATTAACAAACCAACATAATTACAAAAAATAAAAAAAGTGAGATTTGTAACAAATTCAACTACAATGATAGTTTGATGCAAATGACACTAAGCATTGTTTAATGTAAATGACACCAAGCAGTAGAAAATAGACTGATAATTAAACCAATTATTAAATTCACATACAACATGTTCAGAATTACAAGATATAATATCGAACTCTGCAGTTTTCACTATATTCGATTTAAATTCATAAGCAACTTACTTTCGAAATGGTTCCACTGATGCATGGTGGTCTAGCACATATTGATGTGCCTGTTCCCACATTAAGTTATCTAGCTCAAAAGCATCAACTTTACCAACAGTTATGCCAGCGGTATCAAAAAGATATTTATCACCAATAAGATTGAAAATGTCTGGATTTCTTCTTGGTCTAGTCAAAGATGTCTCTACACCATGCAGATACCTGGAACAAAAATGTGAACAGTCCTCTGATAGATATCCCTGAGCTATTGACCCTTCAGGATATGCTCTATTTTTAACATAACCCTTGAGCCGGTATAGGTACCTGAACATGTATAATTAATGATTTAGAGCGAAGTAGGGGATTAAAAAAAATGAGCTTTTGAAAATTCTGTTTTGTAAGATGTATGAATTCTTTTACCTCTCAATGGGGTACATCAACCGATAGTGAACAGGACCGCCGACTCTGACTTCACCAGCAAGGTGGATTATCAAGTGAATCATTATAGTGAAGATCGATGGCGGAAATATCATCTCCATTTTACTATCATGGACAAAATAAATGAGGACTGCTTCATGCATTTCCAAGGCGGCAAATTGTATGGTATTAACACAACAGGCCATATGCTGTATGTACTACTCATTTGCCTAAAAGGGTTGAAACCATCACTAGCTAGTCCAAGTCTCACATTTCGAGGATCTTCCGCAAAATTGAGATATCTTTCATCAAATTTTTTCCAAGATTGAGAATCAGCAGGATGTCTAAGAATCCCATCATTAGTGCGACCTTCAGCATGCCATTTCATATCAGAAGAAGTTTTCGTAGACATAAACAATCTTTGTAGCCTAGGAATCAGAGGAAAGTAACGCAGTATTTTGGCAGGCTTCTTTCTCCTACTTCGCTTAGTAGATCCAATGGCTTGATCGTCTTGATTTGGTGTTTCTGTCCATTTCGAAGAACCACATACTTCGCAATTCTCCAGACTTTCCTTACCTTCCGTGAAAAGCATACAGTCGTTTGGACATGCTGCTATCTTCTCATACCCTAGATCGAAAGAATTTAGGAATTTTTTGATTTTATAGGCTGAGTATGGAAAACAGATTTCTGGAAATGCTTCATTCAATAGTTCAAGTAGCATACTGAAGGACTTAGCAGACCACCCGTTTAAACATTTAATCTGAAATAGTCTGACAATGAATGAGAATTTAGAGAATTTGGTGCAATCGCGGTACAGCGGAGTACTAGCATCTTTAAGCAACTTAGCGAAGGATTCTTGCTATTTATTATTTTCAGGGACGGGGTCAGGCATTTCCTCGTCCACTCCACCACCAATTTGGTTTGTTTCTGTTGACTTATTATGAACTTAGGTTGTTGGATTATTGGTGTGGAAAGAAACATTATGAATCCCCAAGGCGTCTTGCAACAAAGCATGCATCTCATCGGGAACACTTAAGTCTTCGTTCACTAAGGGCTCATCTACATTTTCTAATACAACCGGACGAACAGGAGCTGACGTATGATCCTCTCCATGACAAAACCACTGTGTGTACCCTTGAAGAAAACCGTTGACAACCAGATGTGTATGTACTACGTCACATGTCCTCAAATTACAATTTGTACACCGAAGGCATGGACAAAGGATTAGGTTGGGATCACGGGAATGTCGTTTGGCAAAGATAATAAAATCTTTAATACCAACACGGTACTCCTTGGATAATCGTGGTTTACTAATCCAACTTCTATCCATTATAACAATAGCACACAATCTGAAATTAAAATTTGACATATTAAATAGTATTGACAGTAAAGGGCATTTTGTATATTTAAGTTCACCTTTTTTAAAACCAACCCTAGCTGTAAATAAATAAACGATATAACAATTAACTGTAAAATAAAGAAATCGTGGTTCCAAAAATGTATAAAAAAATAATTAAATCTTAATACAATCGGCTCTATTCACATAACCCTAAACTACCTTTGTGAAAATTATCACAACCACCTTAGTGGCATTTTATCACACACCTTGTGTTCGAGTCTAATATCGATTCGACTATATTCTCCACTGTATTTGGCTTTCCGTTCAAGGAGATGATGATGGTAAAGGGTATTTGCTGAGGAAGAGGAATCGGACGAATAACGAGGGCGTCGTGCTGTAAATACGGTAATAAGAAGATCTGATGACTCATGAAATAATCTGTTCAAGGCCACTAATAATCAGTTATTCATCCCAAAATAATAATAATAATAATAATAATAATAATAATAATAATAATAATAATAAACCTGCACAAACGGAACTAATATGGCTACTAATATGTTGCTCTATTAATTCTTCATCCCAACTAAATCATTGATGTTTGTAGCTCCAAAAGAAACCTGCACAAGGTTTGTTCAGCCCAATTCTTGTACAGATTTGGAGGATTTTGGTATACAGCTAGCATCCTTAGATGACAATCGGATGCATGAATTCAGCATCTTTGACAATAAAGGAAAATGCAAATTTCCAGTATATAAGCATATATGTTTCTCTATTAATTCTTCATCCCAACTAAATCATGATGTTTGTGGCTACAAAAGAAACCTGCACAAGGTTTGTTCTCACCCAATTCTTGTACAGATTTGGAGGATTTTGGTATACATACAGCATCCTTAGTTGACAGTGAACCCATTTTGGTTAAAAAATCATGCTAAGATGGCAATCAGATGCATGAATTCAGCTACTTTAACAGTAAAAGAAAATGAAAATTTCCAGTATATAAGCATATATGTTTCTCTATTAATTCTTCATCCCAACTAAACCATTGATGTTTGTGCCTCCAAAAGAAACCTGCACAAGGTTTGTTCCGCCCAATTCTTGTACAGATTTGGAGGATTTTGGTATACATACAGCATACTTAGTTGACAGTCAACACATTTTGGTAAAAAAATCATGCTAAGATGACAATCAGATGCACGAATTCCGTTTCTTTGACAGTAAAAGAAAATGAAAATTTCCAGTATCTAAGCATATATGTTTCTCCATTAATTCATCATCCCAACTAAATCATGATGTTTGTGGCTCCAAAAGAAACCTGCACAAGGTTTGTTCAGCCCAATTCTTGTACAGATTTGGAGGATTTTGGTATACAGCCAGCATCCTTAGTTGACAGTTAACCCATTTTGGTAAAAAAAAAACATGCTAAGAAGGCAATCAGATGCATGAACTCAGATTCTTTAATAGTAAAAGAAAATGAAAATTTCCAGTATCTAAGCATATATGTTTCTCTATTAATTCTTCATCCCAACTAAACCATTGATGTTTGTGGCTCCAAAAGAAACCTGCACAAGGTTTGTTCAGCCCAATTTTTGTACAGATTTGGAGGATTTTGGTATACATACAACATCCATCTTTGACCGTCAACACATTTTGGTAAAAAAATCATGCTAAGATGACAATCAGATGCATGAATTCAGTTTCTTTAACAGTAAAAGGAAATGAAAATTTCCAGTATCTAAGCATATATATTTCTCTATTAATTTTTCATCCCAACTAAATCATGATATTTATGGCTCCAAAATAAACCTGCACAAGGTTTGTTCCGCCCAATTCTTGTACAGATTTGGAGGATTTTGGTATACATACAGCATACTTAGTTGACAGTGAACCCATTTTGGTAAAAAAATCATGCTAAGATGCCAATCAGATGCATGAATTCAGCATCTTTGACAGTGAAAAGGAGAGAAATCAAGAGTAATTACCGAAGAGAGAGAGGGGGCCGACCAGCAGGGTGACGAGCGGTGGTGTAGGAGATAGAGAGAGAGCGGGGCGACGAGCGGTGGTTTTCGATCGCAAATTCACCACGAAATAGAGAGAGGGAGGAGGGAAATCGAATTGGGCTATCGAAGATGACGAAGGGTCGGAGGCAAAGCGCGCAAAATAGAGAGAGGGAGGAGGGAAAACGAAGGCGGTGAAAATTAAGTTTGGGAATTAGCGAGCGAAATGTTAGGGTTCGCGGGGATTTATCTCAGTTAATTTACCGGCATTTGAAGTTAAGAACGCCGGTGAATGTATCTATATATTTCCCGGCGTTTGTTATTAAAATGCCGGTGAATAATACCATTCACCGGCGTTTACAAATAAATGCCGATGAATATCATGATTCCCCGGCATTTTATAGAGGCCGCCGGTGTATAACCATCCAATTTGACGCCCCATTCCTGGTCACTCCCTACCCCGGCGCGAATGGTAAAACGCCGGGGAATATACACCGGTAAATCGCACATGTTTTGTAGTGGAACTCCACGCGCATCGTAAGAACCAAAGGTTAGCTCCTCCAAGTACTCTTCTCCCATGTCTACTATGGTTGTAAGAACTTCGCGCGCGTCGTCGGAGCAAGTTTCAACGGTTGTGGGATCAATTCTGAATGGTGAACCACTTCTAGCTCGCTTAAGAGCGAGCTTGCGAAGCGGAATCGAGCCAAGTGTTGGACTCCGAACTCGTCATTTGAGTTAGTTTCAACAGTTGTGGGAGCAATTCCGAATGGCGAACCACTTCTAGCTCGCTTAAGAGCGAGCTTGCAAAGCAGAATCGAGCCAACTGTTGGACTCCGAACTCTTCGTTTGAGTGAGTTTCAATGGTTGTGGGAGCAATTCCGAATGGCGAACCACTCCTAGCTCGCTTAAGAGCGATCTTGCAAAGCGGAATCGAGCCAAGTGTTGGACTCCGAACTCGTCATTAAAGTATATTTCAACGGTTGTGGGAGCCATTCCGAATGGCGAACCACTTCTAGCTCGCTTGAGAGCGAGCTTGCGAAGCAGAATCGAGCCAAGTGTTGGGCTCCGAACTCGTCGTTAGAGTAAAAGAAATTAAAAACAGAGAGATGCAAGTAATCACAAGAAAAATATGGAAGAAGAAGCTCTTTATTGATAACTACTAGTCGGCTGCTTCTCAGTTGCGAGCCGTTATTACATTGAAAAAATAAAGAAGCAAAATACAAGTGAAAACAAAGGAACAGTTAGACATCTGAAGGTACTTAAAGAGGCGTTCAGGCGCTCTCTTGGTACTTCAATAGATGGTCGGCATTCCAAGTCCTGGGAATCTCTCTGCCTTCAAGGTCTTCAAGACGATATGTTCCGGGGCGAACTTCTTTGGTGATCTTGTAGGGTCCTTCCCATTTTGGGGCTAGCTTACTCTTTTGGCTGGGGAAGGAGATAGCTAGTTTTCTGAGGACCAAGTCCCCTTCCTTGAGATTGGTAGGACGGACCCTTTTGTTGTAGGCCAGCTCGATTCTTCTTCGGTAATTCTGCTGGCGAATTGAAGCTCTTTCACGAAGCTCATCAACCAAGTCCAAATTTGCCCGAAATTCTCTGGAATTCTGCTCTTCTTCATAGGCCATAAGACGAGGAGATGGTAGGCCGACTTCCAAGGGGATCACAGCTTCGGACCCATTAGCGAGGTTGAATGGCGACTCACCTGTGGGGGTCCGTTTCGTAGTGCGGTAGTTCTACGGTATGTTAGGAAGCTGATCCGCCCATAAGCCTTTGGCTGATCTATCCAGTCTCTTGTTGATACCGGAGAGGATCTTTCGGTTGGCATTTTCCACTTGGCCATTTGATTGAGGATGGGAGAAGAGGAGAAGCACTGCTGAATGGCGAGGTCTTCGCACAGAGATCGGAATGCGGCCCCCGTGAACTGTGTTCCATTATCTGTTATTAGGACCTGAGGCATGCCAAACCGACAGATGACGTTCTTCCAAAAGAACTGCAGCACTTTATTCTCGGTGATCGTAGCCAATGGTTCGGCCTCTATCCACTTGGAGAAGTAGTCGATTGCCACGACTAAGAACTTGAGTTGGCCGGGAGCTGGTGGAAACGGGCCTAGCAAGTCCATTCCCCACATTGCGAAAGGGATCAGACTCGATAGAGAGGTGAGCCGTGCTTGGGGTAGGTGACGAATGTTGGAGTACTGTTGATAGGAGCTGCATTGCCGGACATGTCGCTCGGCATCCTGTAGGAGAGTAGGCCAGAAGTACCTGTTGTTTAATACTTTCCTAGCAAGAGACCTTGACCTTGAATGGGCTCCGCCTATTCCTTCATGGAGCTCTTGCAAGGCATATGAGGCTTCTTCCGGGGAGAGGCACCTTAAGTATGGTTCGCCATCTACTTGGGTGTAGGACCGTTTGTATAAGACCCCTTCAATAAGGGTGTACCGCTCCGCTCTCGGTCGGACTCGACGAGCTTCCTTAGGGTCTTTGGGGAAGAGGCCATCTCTTAGAAATTCTATCAGAGGTTTCATCCAGTTGTCTTGAAGTTGGACTGGCAGCAACTCCATCGAGTCGGGAGTTTCTTCTATGCTCGGTCTTAGGAGCACTTCAATCAGGACGGTCTGCTCGAGACCTTGAAGGGAGAAGGAGGCCAACTTGGAGAGGGCATCTGCTTGGAAATTTTCTTCTCTGGGGATCCGCTGCATTAGCGCCTCTTCTAATGAAGCCATGAGATTTTGGACCATGGCTAGGTACTTAGCCATTCGGTCATCTCGCGCCTTGTACACTCTTAAGACTTGATTCACAATCAGCTGCGAGTCGCTAAATATCCGCAGCCGTTGTGCCCCTGCCTTGCAAGCTATACCGAGGCCGGCTATAAGGGCTTCATACTCCGCTTCATTGTTGGAGGCCTTAAAGTTGATGTGAAGGGAGTATTGGAGGACAAAGTCATCTGGGCCTGCCAGAATGACCCCAGCTCTGCTCCCCTCGGTGCAAGAGGACCTGTCTACATATACTGTCCAGATAAGAGACCCTTTTGCTGCTTGACTAACCTCCGGGATGGTGCTCTCAACAATAAATTCAGCTAAGGCTTGAGCCTTGATTGCGGTCCGAGACTGGTATGATATGTCATGTTGGCTCAGCTCGATCGACCACTTCATCAGCCGGCCCGAGGTCTCGGGTTTGTGCAGAACTTGCTTAAGCGGCTGGTCGGTTAGAACGACCACTGAGTGGAGCTGAAAATAAGGGCGAAGCTTCCTAGCTGCCATAACCAAGGCGTACGCCATCTTCTCTAATCTTGGGTACCAGAGCTCGACATCCCGAAGCACCTTACTCACGTAATAGATGGGCTTCTGAGCCTTGTCTTCTTCCCTCACTAGGACAGTGCTGAGGATTTGCTCGGAGGTAGCTAAGTAGAGGTAGAGTGTTTTCCCGGGGATAGGCTTGCTGAGGAGAGGGGAGTTAACCAGGTAGGCCTTTAGCCGATCGAAAATTCTTGTTGCTGTTGCCCCCACTCGAAGCCCTTAGCCCCCCTGAGGGCTTTAAAGAAAGGAAGACACTTCTCCCCTGACTTAGACAGGAAGCGCCCTATGGCTGCGAGGCACCCCGTGAGCTTCTGAACCTCTTTCACAATTTTGGGAGGAGCCATGTCTAGTATGGCTTTGATCTTCTCAGGGTTGGCTTCAATTCTTCTTTGGCTGACCATGAAGCCTAGGAATTTCTCCGACGAGACCCCGAATGCACACTTGTTCGGATTGAGCCTCATATCATGCTTTCTCAACACATCGAATGCTTCCTGTAGATCGGCAACATGGTCAGCCCCTTGGATGCTCTTGACTAGCATATCATCAACATACTCTTCCATGTTTCGGCCGATTTGGTTCTGAAATACTTTGCTGACAAGGCGTTGGTAGGTCGCACTTGCATTCTTCAACCCAAAAGGCATTACCCTGTAGCAGTAGAGCCTCTGATCGGTGACAAAGGAGGTCTTCGGGATATCCGGGGGAAACATTCGGATTTGGTTATACCCGGAGAAGCCATCCATGAAGCTGAGCAGCTCATGGCCCGTAGTGGCGTCAATCAAGGTGTCGATGCTTGGGAGAGGGAATGGATCTTTAGGGCATGCTTTGTTCAGGTCTGTGAAGTCGATGCAAATTCTCCAACTCCTGTTGGCATTCTTAACCATAACAACATTGGAGAGCCATTCGGGGTAATTGACCTCTTGTATGAACCGGGCCTTAAGGAGTTTGTCCACTTCTTCCTTTATAGCTTGCTGGCGCTCAGGGGTAAATTTGCGCCTCTTCTGCTGGACCGGTTTGGACCCCGGAGCAACACTGAGGTGGTGGACAAGGAGGTTTTCGGAGATTCCTGGCATGTCGGCAACCGATAATGCGAAGAGGTTATGGTTCTTTCTAATGCATTGGACTATGTCGGAACATAGGGTAGATGGGAGGGTCTTGCTGATAAAGAACTTGTGGTTCGGATCCTGTTCGAAAAAGAGCACTTCCTCCAACTCATCCATAGGTTCGGACATAGGTTCGACGTTCCCTTGGGGAATCTCAAGAGTCTCGAGGGATAGAACGGGACCCCCGGTGGAGGTCATGTAACACTTGCGGGCCATCTCTTGATTACCTCTTACTTCCCCTACTCCTGACCTGGTGGGGAACTTCATCTTGAGGTGATAAGCCGACGGGACAGCCTCTAGAGCAGCTAGGCCAGGTCGACCTAGAATCACATTATAAGCAGCTGGGACATCAACGACCACGAAGTCCATCGGCTCCATACAGGTAGTAGGAGTTTTGCCAGCGGTTACGTAGAGGGTGATTACCCCTTCGATAGTCACTGGCACTCCCGTGAACCCATGGAGCGTGTAGCCGGCGGGCTTGAGCCTATCGTGCGATAACTTGAGTCCTTGGAAAGCCACGAGGAAGAGAATGTTAACGGAGCTACCATTGTCGACCAGAATCCTCTTCACTTTGAAATTTGCCATATGGAGGTTGATGACTAGTGCGTCACAATGGGGGGTTCAAACACCCTCGAGGTCTTCATCTGAAAAAGTGACCGGTACTCCGAGGCCTTTGGAAGGAGGCATGCCATGTACGGAATTGACCTCCCTGATGAAAGCCTTTCGAGGGGAGTTGGAGGTGCCTCCCATGGGGTCTTCATGAATGAGATGCAGAATGCATTTCTCTTCGAACTCGGGAGTCTCATCGCGCCTTTCAGGACGCTTATTAGCCCCCTGGGGGGAGGAGGAGGATTAACTCGGTCCTTTCTCAAGAATTTAAACAACTGCCCCCTCTGAATGAGGGACTCAATTTCATTCTTCAGGGCCTGACAATCATTGGTGTCGTGACCGTGGCCCCGGTGGTATCGACACCACTTCTCTTTGTTCCTCTTCTTACCAAGGGTATTCATCTTCGGGGCAGGAGGCAGGACCCCTTCCTTCTTAACCTCCACGAGAATAGTGGAAATGTTGGCGTTAAAAGGGGTGAACTTCTCGAATCTGAGAGGTGGGCGGCGCTGGCCCCCATTATCCTTCTGGAGCTTCTTAGCTCCCTCTTCTTCAGCTGCCTTTCTCTTGTTCCCTGAGGAAGACCCCTCAAATGTGGAGCGATGCTCAGCTTCCTCAGCCTAGATATACTTCTCACTTCTGAGAAGGAGGTCGGCAAAGTTTTGCGGGGGCTTCTTAGCTAGGGAGGACTGAAGGCTTGAGTTAAGGACATTTGATTGGAAGGCTGCTGCAGCGACCGACTGGTCAAGGGAAGCAATGGACCTAGCTTCCGCGGTGAATCGCTTCACATAATCTCTGAGCTTCTCACCCTTCTTCTGACTGAGGTAGAGTAGCGAGATGCTGGTTTTCTCTGTGCGGTGGCTACTCACGAAGTGGGTGACGAAGAGGGTTTCAAATTGTTCAAAGGAGAATATGGAGGATGGGGCGAGGTGAGAGTACCATTCCCGAGCCGGACCCCTGAGAGTAGCTGGGAGGGTTTTGTATAGTAGGGCATCAGAAGCTTGGTGGATCAACATAAGGGTCTTGAAGCTCTCGATATGGTCCATGGGGTCTGACTCCCTAGAGTAAGTCTCGAACTGTGGGGACTTGAAGCCTACTGAACCGGTGCCTCCATGATTGTTCGAGAGAAGGGAGGTCGGCTGGGATGGAGGGTCCTTCCTCTCAGTTCTTCTTCCCTATCTAGTTGGCTGAGGCGCCTCTCCATCTCATGGAGACGACGATTGACAGCATCATCACTACGATTGTAGCCAAACGAATCTCTGGACTCGTCTTCGTAAGAAGGGGAGCGCGGAGTTCGGCGATGGTAGCTAGGGGAATGGTGAGGACTGTGATGACGGTTACTCGGAGCTTGAGGAGGGGTTAAGGACCGATGGCGAGGACTTTGAACCGAAGGAGGAGTGGGGACCCTCTGGGCATTGTTATTGTTTGGTCGGAGGTTTAGGGCTTGCAAGACGGTTGCTTGGAATTGCTGGAATTCGGCACGGGTGATAGGTGCGGTATCATCCCTCTGGGGTTGACGACCAGCGGGAGAACGAGGTCTTCTTCTATGGTGCTCAGGGGACTCTCTCCGTCTTCTGTGAGGTGGGGACCTCCGATAGTCTCGGTGACGAGGAGATCGCTCATTTGGACGTTCTTGGCGGAAGGCTCCCTCATGGGCCCGCCTTTCATCCAAACGGTGGCGAAGGTCCTCTTCTTTCTGCCGATTAATATGGATATTGCGAAGGTCTTCGGAAGCTCGGGGGTTGTGAGATACCATCAAATCAGTAGAGGGGTTGTGCACGGAGACGTGATCACGATGAAGGGGTTGTTTTAGAGGATTGGGACGTGAGGTCCCTGCGCCGGCATTCTGGGGCCCGAGCGAAGCCCTTTGGGATTGAAGGTTCTGAAGAGGAGGTTGCTCCTGCTGCAGGGGCTGATCAGGCTGAGGCAGAAGTTGCCACTGCTGTTGGACGGTTTGGAGGGGGACCTCCTATTGTGGTTGAGGAGGAGTGGGCCCACGGTTGGACCCTCTGGATCTTAGCTTTCGGGAAGGCATGGCTAAAGTTGATCTTAACCAAGGAAAGAGGAAAGATTGCTATTCGCGGTTTCCCATAGACGGCGCCAATCTGTTGCCGCTAAATCTGGTGTGGGGGCAAATAGATAGAATTTGTGGATTCTTAGGAACCTGAATAGTCAAACCTGAAAACTTTCCACCGGAGTTTGACCGTTGACTCCCGCCGTTCACCTGCAAAAAGTGCGAAACACCGGGGTTGATCCCGGTGACGCACCCTCCGACGCTCAAGTCAGTAATCAGAAAAGATTATGAATGAGCGTTAACTGGCAGAAGATTGATTACCTCTTAATAGTGGTGGATGGGGGGTATTTATAGCCGCCTTTGGGATCAATTTAGGAATGACATCCCTAATTCCCAGTGAAAGGATAGAGTGAATCAGGGCTGTTGATTAAATATAACCAGAAACCCTAATTCTATCCTGGTAGGCCGGGTTCCTTGCGGGTTTGGACCCGCACCCAGTCAAGGTGGATCCGTTCGCAGGTTATTGGGCTTGTGGAGAAAAGACCCAGAACCCGTTTCAGACCCGTTTATATGTGAAATTACCGTTTTACCCTCAAGCATTAAGATTCGTGCTCAATTTGGACGGTTTCGATTTAACCCTATTTTTAGCCATATCAGATGCATATTAACGGAAACCGCAAGCATTTCAGAACTTCTTCAACTTCATTGATTACAGAACTATAAAAGGGTGAAGTTCGCAAAACAGTTGCATGACTGCACATAATGAGTCACCTCAATTGGCTCATTCAGGAAGCTAATCTAAGTTAAATGAGACTTTTTGCTATATACAAACTATGAGAAAGTCCAGCCACATTCTCGGGTCTCTTCGTCTTCCGCATGAGTTATCCAATGCATGGTTGAATGATGCTCATTAACTTTGATCCATCAATACACTTTTAGATTTCCCACATCTTGGGAGTTGAGCTGGCATGTATTCCTTATGGACTTCTCTAGGCATATGAAGATGTGGCAATAATGATGAGGGGTGGGAAATCAAAAGCCAAGTCTTCTTTATAAAAGGAGAGGAGATGAGGAGCATGAGTTAGAAAAGAAGAAGAATAACAACACAAGCATTCCACTTTGTAAATGAGAATCCATCATCTCAAGTGTATTGTGAGAGATAAAATTGGTAAGCCTCAAACTATATTATATCAACTAGAGAATAAGTCCTCGTAATTATTTTTCCTACTAGTGGAGCTGTTGGAGGACGGGATTTTCCCCTCTTCTCTTGCTATTTATGATAACGGTGAAATTGCAACGAATCAGGGTTGTACAATTCCAGCACAGATCTTAAATGTTCTACTGACAGATAAGCCATCACGGGCTTCTTTAATAGGTCCAGGCCTTCTTCCGGCTCGTCTACAATATATGAGCTGCTTTCAAGCTTATTAAAAAAGACTATAAGAGACACCCAGTCCATGAGGGCTGTAAATCTCTTATCCTCATACAAGAGGGTCTTATCTCTTAAGGGGGAGAATCAAAATGAGATAAGGGATTCAGATCAATCTAATGGATACATATGAATCTCCTAAACCGTTTCTCAGGCCTATAAATACCCTTCCCCCACCTCACTCAGAAGCTAATTCACAATTTCTCTCTTATACTATCTTTATCTCTCTAGATCTGATTGGAGCGTCGGAGGGGTTTGTAGCTAAGGCCACCCCCGATATTTTAGGCTTTTTGCAGGTCCATCGGCCGCATCAGCAACAGACGGATTCAGGTCATGGTGTGCAATCAACGGTCCAGATCTACTCTCGGGAGCTCTAACTACTTTTTAAAGTGATGATCAAAGGTTAGATCTTTAGTAGTTTCCTTCAAATATAAACTCACTATCTGTTTGCTCCCACACCAAATTATATAGCAACAGATTGACGCAGTTTGTGGGAAACTACACAGATCACTCTTACTGCCATGCCACCAAGACTAAGACGGAGAGCAGCGACCTCGAGCCGTCACACCAACTCTCTTCATCTACCTACTCCTCCCGTGGAGGACCCAATTTCTCCTCACTACCCCAACATCCTAGTTTAGCTCCTGTCAATGGAGAGGTACCAGGGGGCTCCCGACAAAGCCGTCATGAACATCACCCTCTGCACGACCATATCTCAGTCCACAAAATCCTTCCAGCGATTCAATGGCCTCACGAGGTCCTCTGGGGTCGAGAGATCTCTGCCAAATCATCAGTACTAGGCAACAAGGAACTGATCTACGAATCCATTTGGAAGAGAGGTGCGCCCGAATCGAGGCCTCCCACTCAGAATGTCAAGTTAACCAAAGAAGCAACTTTTCCTGAAGATCGAGATCAAAATACTCCTCCTCTCATAGGGGCGCTCTGCAGAAAGAAGCACGACTTATGATAGTCGAAAGCATCTTGAGAGAAACAAAGAGCAAGATGCCCCAGTCACTAAGGCCGAATTAGAAAACTTCAAGCATGATATCCCCCAAGCTATCCGAAGTATTCAAGAAAAGGGTCGATGCTCATGGAGCTGCCACTTTACTCCTTCAAGAGAAGAATGATCCATCGACTCAACTAGATCGAAGGGGAAGGATGACCAAGTCCTTCGCCGCATTCGAGAAGTGGAAGATCGCTTGGAATAGATAAAGAATGAAGGGAACCTCTCCAGCAGGGCTTACCGTCCCAGTCGACCTCCATTCAGCAAGTCCATCTTTGATGTGCCAATTCCGAAGAACTTCAAAGCTCCTAAATTCGAATCATACAATGGTGAATCTGACTCGGCGGATCATATTGAGAGTTTTAAAACTCTTATGATGGTCTACAACGCCACCGACGTGCTCATATGTCGAACTTTCCCTGCAACTTTGAAAGGGTCAGAGGGAATGGTGCTCCTGTCTAACTCCAGAGTCAATATTCTCCTTCTACCTGATCAAGGAGCTCTTCAGAGCGCACTTCATTTCTAGCAACAAGGCTGCAAAAAACAAGTGCTTCTCTCTTAGAATTAAAACAAGAAGATGGAGAACTGCTGAAAGACTTTGTGAAGCGCTTCATAGTTGAAGCAAGGTCTATCTCCTCCCTAGACTTTCCAGTGGCGGCTGCCACCTTCTGCTACAATGTCACTAAAGACCTGAAAGCCTCCCTCGCGAAGAAGCCTCCTAAAGATTACACTGAGCTCTTAGAAAGGAGTGACAAATATATTAGAGTCAAGGAAGCTCCTCATCCTCAAGGCAAGAACGATTCATCTTTCGGGAACAGACAGTATAATGCAAGAGAGGAAGAACCCAGGAAGTTTCAGAAAGATGACACCGGTCAACGCCGTCCACCTCCAGCGCCACACTTCGACAAGCACACTCTTCTCAACACCTGCGTATCAACCATCTTCATGGAAGTTGAGAAGGACAGTCCTCTCCCTAAGATGTCCACAACTAGCAAAAGAAGAAACAGGAACAAGTGGTGTGCATTTCATAGAGACCATGGACACACCACTGAAAACTTCTGGGCCCTCAAAGAAGAACTTGAAGGCTTGATTATCCGGGGCTTTCTCTCTCAATTTATCCAACTAAACAACAACGCCGAAACCCCTTTGGCACGGGGGGCTAATAACCATCGAGAAATGCCCTCCGAATCGTAAGACTTAGAACACAGGGCCATTCTTCACTCTATTCACAGAGGTTCGATGGGGGGAGATTCCAACTCCTAACGTAAAGCATTTGTCAGGGAAGTCAACTTAGTACATAACATCCCCCCTACCAAGAGAACCGGGGTCCTGATATCTTTCTCCGACAAGGACTTAGAAGGTGTCCGAATACCTTATTGCGACGCATTGGTCATAAACTTATCCATGGTGAATCATGAGGTATGCAATATCCAGGTGGACAGTGGCAACTCAATAAACATTCTTTTTATGAACACTTTCAACGGCCTGAAGCACTCCTGAGACCGACTCAAGCCAGCCGGTTATACAATTCATGGATTCTCCTGTGTACCTGTTCAAATAGAAGGAATTTTCATACTCGATGTGACGGCAGGAAAGCATCCAACTATTTGAACATAAGCATTGGACTTTATGGTAGTAGACATCAAAGTCGCATACATTTAGTCGTCCGGGTATGGCGGCCTTTCATGCAGTTGCCTTCGCCTACCACATGAAAATGAAGTTCCCAACAACAGTAGGCATAGGCCAAGTTGTAGGGAGCCAACAAGCAACACGAGCATGCTACACCACCACAATGGGGGCTCGGTTCTCCCCCTCGACACCATAAATCTACCGCCAGAAAGTAATCACAATAACACCGAGTCTGTAAAGGAGTTCGAAGCTACTGCCTTAGACAATCCTGCCAAGAACTTCCAAACCTGCCAAACCATCTTCCACAAGGTCCAAATTCGTCCTTGTCAAAACATAATAATAAACCTAAATCTCCCACCTGAAGCCACTCCACTTATTCAACGGAAAGAACTACTCCTACCAAACCATAGTGGCAAACCTGAAGATCTCCCATTCTCTCTACAAAACAAGGGGAGGCTCGCTCCCAAACAGGCAAGTTCAGGCAAGATCTACGAAGTTTTTGCCTAGCGGCTCATCAACTTGAAGACCCGGGGGACAAGGAGATATCAGCAGGGACTTGATAAGTGGAACACCCCATGACCTTCAAAAAAGGCACTTATATTTTCAATATTTTTTAAATGAAGGCTAGCCACTAGATCATCCATTTAGTTTTAGTTTTTGATAAAGACCGCCTTCACTACTGGTCATTACATGTAATAACGGGCAGCCACTAGAGCAGCTGCTTAGTTTTATTTTCCAATAAAATTCAGTTTTTATTTTTGTAGGATTATTCTACAACTCTACGAATGCATACAATGAGTTAAACGCCAAACCTACTGCTAAAAAGAGGACAAAAAACTCATTAAAAACTCCTTATAATTCGAGTTCAGAGTACATACCCATGGCTCAGAGTTACTCTAGCAATTTGCAATAAAGCAAGTTCAGAGTTCAACTTGCAATTTGACCTGCTCCTGCAACCTGTTAACGCCTCGACGATAGGTTGGGAGTTCATACCCATAACTCGGAGTTACTTTAGCAACTAGCAACCAAGCATGTTCAACTCGTCATTCGATCTGCTCCTACAACCCTGTTAATACCTAAACTAACAAGTTCAGATCCATACCCATGGCTCAGATTTACTTTAGCAACTGCAACCAAGCACGTTTAGAGTTCAACTCACCATTCAATCTGTTTCTGAAACTAGTTAAAATTCCTTAAAGACATTAAAATTCCAAAATCGTGGATTGTAGTTACTCCAATAAAACTTGCAAAAGCAACATTTGGGATTCAACTGGGCACGCGATGTGACTCTCACAATTCGTTGGAGGATGCACGTAGCAAGTTTGGAAAATAACTCTTCTTTAGATTTGCTCCTACAACTAGCAGAACACCCATACAACATGTTTGGAAAATAACACTCCCTCAGAGTTACTCTTACAACTAGCTGGGTACAAGAAGGACAAGTTCTAACTTCATCAAGCGCAACATATTGCGAAGGAGGGAAAGCTCGATATCCTGAGGGCCTCACTCAGTATACATGACTACTTGTCAGCACAAAAAAGAACATAATTACTTTAACGCTGAACAAACAGAAGGGACTTCACTTCATTATCAAAAAGACTCGGAACAAGTTCGTCCAACAACTCGTTAGTTCCATACAACAAGTTCAACGCCCTAGCTCCTTCAACAACTCGTTGAGTCCTAAACAACGAGTTCAATTTCGGGCTCTTCACTCGAGCTCCATCAACAACTCGTTGGCTCCAAACAACGAGTTCAATGCTCTGCTCTCTGATCAGACTCTATCAACAACTTGTTGACTCCAAACAATGAGTTCAGTGTCTTGCTCCTCACTCGAGCTCCAGCAACAAATCCTTGATTCCAAACAACGAGTTCAACACCTTGCTTTTCGCTCAAGCTCTAGAAACACTCGTTGACTCCAAACAACGAGTTCAACATCCTGCTCTTTGCTCAGGCTCTATCAACAATTTGTTGACTCCAAATTACGAGTCAACCCCGTGCTTTTCACTCAGGCTCCATCAACAACTCGTTGACTCCAAATAACGAGTTCAACACCTTGCTTCTCGCTTGTGCTTCATCAATAACTCGTTGACTCCAAAAAATGAGTTCGACGCTCTACTCTCAGCACGAGCTCCATTAATTACTTGTTTACTCTAAACAATGAGTTTAGCACCTTGCTCTTCGCCCGAGTCCTTCCGACAACTCCTTATCTACATACAATAGACTCTGCATCAACTCCATCATAGAGTTGCCTTTATAAACTTGCTGGGAGAAAATAACAAGTTTCACATCCTACTCCATCTAAGAGTTGCATCTCAAAACTTGTCGATCTCAAACAACAAGTTCAAACTTTTAACTCCATCACAGAGTACTCCACTAACTTGCTGGGCGCAAACGGCAGGTTCAAATGCTCAATTCTGTCTTAGAGTTGTCTCTCCAAACTTATAGGAACAAATAGCAGGTTCAAACATCCAACTCCGTCTCAGAGTTGTCTCTACAAAACTTGATGGGCACAAACGACAGGTTCAACATTGACTCCGTCTCAGGGTTGCCCCTTTAAACTTGCTGGGATCAAACAACAAGCTCTACCACCAACTCTGTCACAACACCAAGCTTGCAGCGATCAAATGACAAGCTCCACATCTAACTCTGTCTCAAAGTTGTCTTTCCAAACTTGTCTGGATCAAATGGCATGCTCGACGTTCAACATCGTCATAGAGTTTCCTTAACAAACTTGCTGGGATCAAACGGTAAGCTCCACATCCAACTCCATCTCAGAGTTGTCTCTCCAAACTTGTTGGGCACAAACATCAGGTTCAAACGTTCAACTCCATCTAAAGTTGCCTCTCCAAACTTGTTGGGCGTAAATAGCAGGCTCAAATGCTCAACTCTATCCCATAATCACCTCGACAAACTTGTTGGGATCAAACAACAAGTCTGCTGTCTGACCGCCTTTTGAAGATTATTCTTACAACAACTTTTCTAGGTTAGCTACATACTCAATATCCAACGATCAAAGCTCTCAGCTTCCAGACCAACGGAATGCTCGTCCAACAACAAAGCTCTCGATCGACAAAATAAGCGAACAACACAACACTTGGTCGACGAAAGAGAAGTTCAACGGAATGAGCGACGAGATGTTTGACTGACAAAATAAGTGAACGACACAACGGTTGGTCGTCGAAAGAGCGGGTCAATGAAACAAGCGATGAGATGTTAGGTTGACAAAAGAGAAATTTGATGAGGTAATCTGCTCTGGCGGGCGTAAATACAAAGCTTCAAAGTGGAAGGAGATCAAACACCTAAACCTAGCATATTCGAGCTAGATTACCTTGGCTAAAAGAAGGCGATCCAAGCTACAAGCCGAAGCTCAACAGTTCCAAAATCCACCACAAGTCCATCACTCGACCAAAAGCCTTCAAAGCTTCAAAACCCTACTCGACGATACTTGAACTTCTTCGAGCTCCAACACTTGGCCACAACCAAACTCAAAGCTCCAAGATAACCAAACTCTAATTCAACCGATCTCCAAGATTGATCAAATCCGACTCCTTACCAACTCAGCAAAGCTATCTAGCCTCGACAAGAACCCAAGTTGACATCAACTCCTTAAAACCCGACTTCAAAATTTGAAGGCAAAATAGAGCTCACCCACAAAACTCCGAAAACCCTTGTTCGATGACTCCCTAGCTCGACGAAGGAGGTCTTTGATCTTGTAGCTCGCCCTAAGTAGCTCTCCAAACACCTTAGCTCGGCAAGACACAGGTCGCCCGAAGCCAAGCTCGACGAAGAGGAGAATGCTGCTCACCCAAAACACAGTAGCTCGCCGAAACAGAAGCTCTCCCAACTCGAGGTCACCTAAAACTTTGCCTCGCCGAAGAGACAAGCTTGCCAAACACCTCACCTTGGCAAGACACTAGTCACCTGGAGTTGTAGCTCGACGAAGAGGAGAAGATCGACCAAAACAAGCTCATCCAAGGCATAACTCGACCAAACCCATAGCTTGCCTAAAGTTGTAGCTAGCATTGGTATCGGGTCGGGTCGAGTCGGGTCCTTCACTACCCGGACCCGGACCCGGTCTCCTACGGGTCCAAAAGTTGGACCCGGACTCGGATCAGTCAGGATCGGGTCCTATTTCGGGTCCGGGTCCTATTAAAATATTCTTACCCGTTCGGGTAGGAGTGGGAGTGTGAGCGGCGAGCGGAGGCGGCGAGTGGATAATTTAGACTAGATGAGAGAAGAAACATGCATAAGTTTTGAGTTTGGAAGAGGAAGATTTATAATTGAGGAGAAAGAAGGGGAGGGATGAGGATATAATATTTATTTTTATGTTGATTTTTTGGAATTTTTTTAACGGGTCCGGGTCTGGGTTTGGGTTGAGTTTCTTTTGAGCAGACCCGAACCCGGACCCGAAAGTACAACGGGTCCAATTTGAGGACCCGGACCCAGACCTAGATAGGCCAGGTCGGTTCCGGTTCAATGTCGGGTCCGGGTCGGGTCCGGTTCGGATCTGGGTTTCAAGTATTTATACCAATGCTAGTTGTAGCCCAAAGAAGAAAACCGTCGCTCGAGAGAGGAGAAGCTCGACCAAAAGACGAGCTCAACCGAATATAGTTCGACCAAACCAGTAGCTCGCCTGAAGTTGTAGCTCGATGAAGACGAGAAGCTCGACCATAAACTAGCTCAACCGAGCATAGCTCGACCAAACCCATAGCTCGCCCAATCTACAAAGACACCAACAGAATGTCGTCGAGAATGTATCATGCCCAAAGCCACGTCAACGAGGAGCTAAACGAGCTCTCCGTGTGTTGGTGCTCGCCCAAAGCATAGCTAGTCCAAACATAGAGAAAGAAAATGGGGATGATGAATAGTAGCTCGCCCAAACATAGAGGGTAATCTCAGATTAAATACACAATGGAAAAATTACAAAAGAAAAATATCGAAACCTAGTCATGGATCCATGCGAAAACCATAAATCGTGTTTAGGAGTTATACCTTGAAGATGGAGCTGTTGTTACCACTGTATGTCGATCACAGCACTACAATTTTGCGGTGCCTTTACGGTATCCACACGAACGGATCAAATCAAGCTTTCTCTCATGCCGCGGTGCTAGCTGCGAGAAGGGGATGTTCCTCACGATCTCTCTTGCTCACAATTTCTGTGACGGCTAGGGTTTCCTCATCTATCTCTTTTCCACAGATACGTATCATATATATAGGTGCAGAAAATTAACCCTAAGAGAGTAATGAGGCCGTTGGACTCACAATCTGACTTGGTTTAGATTTATGTGTGGGCCTTTGAACTTTAGTCAGCCCATTTAATCTAATTAAATGTCCAACTAATATCAGGGGTCCAAGTCTTACTTGGATCCCCAATTAAATTCATCTTATGAATTTAAATTCCAATTTCGATCCATTCTAAGTATGTGACCATGTATGTTCCCATTACGTTGACAGTAATACTAAAATCATATTCTAGTATTACAAACCGTGAGTGGTATCTAGCAATACATCACTACTACTCAAGTAACGGGAATGTTAGTGATTGGACATAACCTATCCGTGAAAAATATTACAATGTAGTCTAGTCCCTTTGTCCAGATATCTTAATTGATCACAAAGCATAGAGCGTGTCACCCTTGTTGTCATGCTCCGCTTTCCAAAAAGAATACGGAATACAGATACGAGACAAAGCCCAGCAAATGATTTTCATCATCCATAAGCTGTTCAGGAATCTTTACAATATTTCACAAGATAATCAGAGTCGGAAGCAAAAGTAACAACCAGGCATGCATAATTGGAACAAGATGCCAACAGAAATTACTTGAAACCAAATATAATAATCTCAAATAATCAAATTCTGAACAACTCAAATATTCTGGGTCACATCGCCCAAATACAAGATAAATATCCAAGTAATCAAGTACATCTTATTCAAGTTCAAGCAACAACAATAATAAAAATCATAAAGCAGAAAATCCAGCCTAATACATCATCTCGCCAATACTGTCTGGCAGCCGACCATCCTGATCTGCAATTAGTAAATTTACAGGAGAAGGAAGAAGAAAAATAAGTACTCGTCAATTGCAAGTTACGGGCCACTTATAATGTAGGATACAAGTACATGGGATAGGTAAATCTAAGTAACAAACCTAGCATGGTAAAATCATGATAACAGGATATAAATCATAGCATGGCAAGATGAGCAAGTATAATAGCATGTGTCGAGTGTCAAGTAAACAAGTTTCATGCATCAAGTAACCAGTATCAAGAATCATGTAATCATGTAGCATGTGTCAAGTATCAAATCTCATATATCATGTAGTCAAGTGTCAAGTGGGCATGTATCATGTTCAAAGGTTATGTTTAAGTCTTGTAGTTATTACTATCTAGGTAGCACTTCATGCATCCCAGTTTTTACTACATGGTTGTTACAACAAACAGTTTCGCTTTAGATTTTGTAGGGAACCATACAGGATAGTGTACTCAGGGACAAGCTCCAAGTATCATGTAATCATGTATCATGTAAACAAGCTCCGAAACCCAAACAAGCTCCAGTGTCATGTGTGTACGTACCATGTATATCGTGTCAAGCTCCACATGTAAATAAGCTCCAATAACAACTAGGTTCTTCCGAGTATACGTTTCTGCACTATCCACTACTAGATATTTTCCTTAACCCCGGCCTAGTTATTTATTATTAATGTCAAACAAGCATGTAGGTGTGCAAATCATATCGAGTATATCATGTCATGATCATGTAACAAGCTTAAGTTGCAAGATAACCATGTACGTGTTCAAGATATCTCATAAAAGAACTAAAATAAACAAATCTCAAGTTTAGGACAGCAAGAACATATTGTAGTAAAACAGTGACTCCCAGTATTACAAACATCCAAATCTGGATCCATCGAAGGATCTGGAAAATAGACTTCCACACGAATCCAGAGAATATAAATAAGTCATATATTAATTCACAAAAATATAGCTCAAAACTGATTTGAATACAGAAAATAAGTTCAGCCAGAAATCAAGAAAACAAATTCAAGAGCAGGAAAACAACATGAAAACTTAGTAAATAAATCCACGAAAAATCTGGTGTATTCTCTTATATGTCTAGTTTCAGAATATAACATTTCATAATTTTCCAGTAAAATTAGATCAGTCATCAAAAATAAGAAAGCATTAAGAAACCATAGTTTGGCAAATCTGGAATTCCCAACACTTCTGTACGAAAACTATGATATCTCGCAACCAGTGAAACGAAATCCAATTCCTCCAAAGGGATATGAAAATAGATAAAATATAATAACTTTCATATTTCACCAATATTTTTCATACAGTAAAAGGAGTCATAGTGAAAATAAGGTTCTTTACAGAACAGTGAGCAATATACAGCAAGTATAATTTTCCTAAACGAGCATGAAATAACACATAAAATTCATCAATAAAATTCACCAAAATTCTGGGTAATTTCCTAACTAGATAAAGAAACACTGATCAAAGTTATGGATCAAAGTAATATGTGTAGCACAGTTAATAAAATCATTTAGTCATCAAGAATATCGAAAAACAAAATCTGGAAAAGATTGACACCTCTATAGTAAAACAGTCATATCTCACTTATACGAGAACGAAATCGAGCAAGGTCAGAGGTGTTTGAAAATAGAAGAAATTCTTTAAAACTCCTATTTTATACCGAAATTAAGATACTGGCTTGAAGATAGTCCAAAACAACAAAGAAAATAGGTCAGCGACAAAATACAGATTTTTCTCTTTAACAGCAACTCAACATATATCATACAAAACTTGTTCAAAATACAACCAAACATGAAATCAATTCTACCAAGTGTCTAATCATCATAAATTAGGGTATCTAGCATGTCCACACCAAATATTTCACATCGGTCTCAACCAAATCACGAATTCTCACAAAAGTCGCGCATACATGATCAAAATCAAGAACGGATAAATCCTAAGTTAATTCATGTCCATATTGTGTCGTGGGTCATCTATGGTCAAATTTTTACAATAGAGACAAAACCCATCAAGCATAATACAAACAAAAGTCATCTCTAGACCCAACTTCACTATAGGTGGTATTTTTGACTTGTATCAAACAAATAAATTGGAATACAAGTTACTTGCCTTAACCGAGATGAAACGGACTCCAAGAATACCGGGAACGGATTCCCGGGCAATGAACGAAAATCCACGAACAAGAGAATCCAAAATCAAGAGCAACGAATCCACGAACAATCGCACGAACACACGGCACGCTTCTCAAAGCAAGAGAAGAGAGAACCAACAAAAGAGAGATGGATGAATGGCGGTGCTTGAGGCTTGGAGGGTTGATAGGCAAGGGTGGATAAGTGATCGGATGGGGGGGTGTATGGTGGCCGGAGGTGGTCGAATGATGGGCTCGGGTGCGGGTTGGAGGTGCAGCCAGAGGGGGGGTGTGCTCGGTCTGGCTGGCATCGGGTTGCCAAGGGAGAGAGAGAGGGAGACAAGGTTAGGGTTAGGGCTTAGGGAGAGAGATTAGAGATGTATATATATATGAGGAGATTAGGGTTTGAATATAAGTTGGGTTGTGGGTTTAATTGGGTATTAAGAGTATTAATAGGTTATACCAATAGGTTGTGGATTTGGGTCAAATCAAATAGGAATACAAATAGGACTTTGGTTTAATTAGGCTTGGTGAACAAATTGGGATAAAAATAATGGAATTGAAAAGGATAGCAACCAAACACCACCACAAGCACCCAAGAAAAAAAAAAGGACAAGAACAAATTGAAAGAAAGAACAAAATACTAAAGAACGAAACAAAAGAGACAACCAATCACACACAAAGAGCTCAAAATGAAATAAAACGAATATATATTGAAAACAAATCCAATATACGGTTCAGAAAAAAAATACAAAAGAGAAAAATACACCAAACAAAAAAATATACCCAAAAATATACAAAAATGAAAAATAGTGGTTACACTTGTATAATTCAATCTTTGGTTTCTTGATATCCGAGTAGACTTACTAAAACAAATGAGCTCAGTATCTCATATTGACTCATTTGAGCACGGCTATGTATTTGTAGTCTCACTCAATCAAAGGGCCTATAGGTATTGCTCACGTTATGTAAGAGAGACAAATTCTATCTAAGTCATTCTCATCCATCTGCATGATTTGTAGTATATCCAAAAGTCGACTTTATAATCACCTTATTAGATGCAAGGTTTGACGATATTAAAACATATAACTTCTCATGTAGGGAACTGTAGTGACTTCAAGTCAGAGGACTACATACACCATGGTCACTATGAGAACCGCTTCTGACACTCACATAACGATCCATGCAGCATTCTTTTGGTGGGTCAGACCTGTACATTATAACTCTAATATGTACCCATGTGAAGACTCGATATCTCATATTCATGACCCGTGAGATATGGTCATCAGTTTACGCACATACTAGTCTCTATGCATTATTGTTATCCTAATTCACATAATACTTGACTAGGAACATTTAAGAATAATGTTCTGATTACAACCAAAAGGATCTCACAATCAAGTCATGCACTTGATATCCATAGAATTGAACCTACTATTCTAAGGACTTTATTATGTTCATTTAATCAAAATAAACAACACAATAAATGAAATGCCTCATATATGAAGTAAATATCATGATACAATATAAACTAGTAATGTCAATATACAATTGGTATCTAGGGCATACACCAACACTGTTCTCCATCATAGCCAATGAATCCACTCAGCGGGTGAGCCAAGTGATGATGGACTCGTGCGGTTGCTCCAAAATACACACACTATTTGATAATTAATATAATTTCTCCATAAAATTATTTTTAACTCGAAAATTTAATTTAAAATTTTAAAAATTAATTATTAAGTTCGAAAAGTTAATTAAAGCTTTTGAAAAATAATTAAAAATTCCAAAAATCAATTATTGATTTTGGGGGGGGGGGGAATTATTAAAAATTTGGAAAATTATAGGAAATTCCAGAAAAATTTAGAAAAATCCAGGAAGTATTTGCCGCCTCTAGAAGCTTCTGATCGGTTTTAGGTATTTCCTATCGTTCTTGAAAGCTAAGAATGTACCCCAGAACTCTAAAATAAGGTGAAGTACTCCCCGAAAGCCAAGAGAATTGTCTTCTGAGAGTGGGGGGGACTTATGATTATGGAAAAAATCTTTGTGAATCAGGGCTGTACAATTCCAGCATAGATCTTAAAGCTTTTTTTAAAGCAGATTAGCCATCATGTACCTTTTTAACAGGTCTGGGCCTTCTTCAGGCGCATCTACAAGATATGGACTACTTTCAAGCCCATTAAAAGCGACTAGGCTCACTAGGAGAGATACCCAGTCCATGAAGGCTATAAGTTAAATCTCTTATCCCCAGATAAGAGGGTCTTATCTCTTAGAGAATCCACTATCATTGGTATCGAAATCTGCATATTTAGTATTTGACAAATAACATTGAACGATGAGTGCTGTAGTCGTTTAGAGCAAAATTTGGAGCTGTGGGAATAATAAAAAAATAAGACGAAAGATCATCCTCCATCGAACCATTTCTTCTTATTTTTTTAATATTAAAAATTTGACAGAGGGAAGACCATCTTCCGTTTGGCATATTTTCTTTTTTTTTAAAGTTACTTTTTGGCTGGACGAAAGAAGATCTTCCATCCAAGTCTTTTTTAAATTTATTTAATGGCATTTACGTAATTTTAGGGGAAAACATTTTACAAAAGTAGCCGGATAGAATAAGATCTTCTGTTAGAGCCCTTTTTAAAAATTTTATTTAAATGGCATTTTTATAAATTTTGGAATGACATTTTAGTAAATTTTGGGAAATTTTATCCTTTGTTTCTTTCCTAAATCAAATTTTCAATGTGAAGAAGTTGGTGGACGGATAATCTTCTTCCGTCCGTCCTCTTTAAAAAATAAAAAATTTAACAGACGGAACATCTTGTTCCTTCTTCAATATTTAGCAATTGCTAAAACTTTCTGCTATAGTTAGAAGCTCACTGATCATTTCTATTGCAAAAATTGGATTTATAGCAAATGATAATGGGTTTTTTTGCCAAAAAAATGCATATTTTAAGTTTTTAGCAAACGATAGTGGATGCTCTTAAGGGGGAGAATCAACAGGAGATACGAGATTCATGTCAATCAAATGGATCCATATCAATCTCCTGAACTATTTCTCATGCCTATAAATACCCTCCCCCCTCCTCACTCAGAAGGTAATTCACAATTTCACTCTCAAACTCTCTTTCTCTATCTGGTTCTGACATGAGCATCAAAGGGTCTGTCGTAGAGGCTACCCCTAGTGTTTCAGGCTTTTTGCAGGTCCATCGACTACGTTAGCAACCGTCAGATTCAGATCACGGTGTTTAATTAACGATCCAGATCTACCCTAGGGAGCTATAACTACTTTTAATGGCAATGATCATAGATTTTCGGAGTTTTAGGCTTTTTGCAGGTCCAATGGCCGTATTAGCAACCGTCAAATTTATATAACGATATTCAATCAACGATCCATATCTACTCTCGGGAGCTCTAATTACTTTTGTCATGCCCTGCTTTAAAAAATACGGGAATATGAGCACGTAATAAAGGCCCAGTGAATGATTTGCATCATTCATAAGCTGCAATATTCAACTCAACAGTATGCAATACAATTACAACCACACATGCTTTAATGAAATCACTTAACATAAATAATCCATGAAATATCTCAACATAACCAACGTCTGGAAAGAAATTAACTTTGGGTCATCAAAGCCCAAAATACAAGTGCGATAATAACAACAATGCAGTAATTTAAAATAACATGAACGAGAAAATAATTATGGGCCAATAGTTCGGCTCCAATCCTTAGAAGGTTTGCTCACCAAGTCCTTCAGGCAGTTTTTCCTGTATACCTGCAAGCTCATGGTCTTGAGTGAGGTAAATGTCCGTTAGAGCAAGTCACGGACAGCAAGTAGCAACAAGCAAGAAACAATAAAACATGACCTATAAATATCAAGGAACAAGGAACTAGAGCTATATCAATTGTCAATGAAAATGTTGATAACAGGGCAAGGTCTACAATCAACAATTCAACGATTAATAATAACAATAAAACAAGAATCAAGTCGATCATAATAACCAAGATCAATGCAAGTGTCACTCCTAGGTCTATCATATTTTATTACCTTATCTAATCCACATAATACTGAGTCTCATACCATAGGTTCGGTACATACAAGCAAGTGAACGTTTAGACGATAGTGGTGAACTCTACAGATCATGTACTCGACATGATAATCAATAACGAGAATCCACAATCAATTACCAATAACCAGAATTTGTCCACAATAGGATACACGATAACAATAACAATATAGGGTAACACGAGTCCCTCATCCGAGTACAGTCTCTGATTGTTCACTATCAAGTCGATCTTAATTACCCCAACTTGTTATTAATTTATTAACATGAATCATGAAGTGCAATCGATGGAATGAGTATCAAGAAACGATATCAACGAGGTATCAATGATTGTACAATGAGTGATACGTAGTGCAATGCAAGGTTTAAATAGATTTACAATTAAACATGAAGAATGCAAATTCTGGACAGCAAAATGTAGTTGTACAAAAGTCAACTTTCTCGTTGCTACGAGGAAGCAAATCAGGTTTCATCAGAGGTTCTAGAAACTAGACTCCCTGTCGGTTCCACCGCATATTCACACGATATATTATAAATCAAATAGCTAGGTGTATAATCTTGTTCTCTACTGGTTTCATGTTCAGGCAACATGTTAGGTTTAAATTCTTGTATATAAAAGTTGGGTGTAAAACCACTTAAAAATCTTATAAAAAATCATAATTTAGTTTCTAGTAGTGTTTAGTGACAATACAATTATCTTCATGCCTAAATTCTTAAATTAATATACTGTTTCAATTAATTAGACATGGTAATGTATTTTCGAACTGTATTATGAAATTCAAACGTTACTCCACAAGAATATGAATATCTCGTAATCCGTAAGTCGGATTGAAAAATGGTTAAATAGTCTAGATTCCAGGCATATAGGGATACAACTCTTCTTTGATAAGTTTTATCTGATATTAACTATAACAAGGTCAAAAGTTTGGTTCTTTACTGAACTAGTAATTTGGCAGTGATTTAGGGTCATGTTCTTGTATGCATAACGAGTCTAGAAAGTCATCAATTAATCTTATAAAAGTATTAAAGTGACTCCTAATCATGTCTATTATAAACCTAGTTAATATCAAGTTTTAACTCCACTTTTAATGTTTTCTTTCAATTAACGATTCATGTCGATACACTTGTAAACGACAATCTAGAAGTTAAAACCTAGCAGTGTTAAAAATGTGATAACTTGCAGTTTATAAATCAGAATTTAGATCCATAAAAAGTTCTGGAAAATAGATTTAGAGGGATATGACTTTAATTTATAAATTTTAATCTAATTCTACCTATAATAGCATCAAAATTTCACTACAACGCAGACTAGACAACAAGGCAGCGACATGATAAATTAGCAATCAAGATATACAATACACATATTCTATCGTGAGAGTTTAAAAGCATTCATGTCCAGTATTCGTGTGCATTTCTACGGTTATCAATATAGAAACTCGTCATTTCTACGGTCTAGAATTTATAAAAAATAGTCATATCAATCCAATTCATACAATCAAAATATGCTAGACTAACCTATATCTCTACATTGTACGGTGTGGTGTATGCATATGACAACGGTAACAGAGCTTAGATTAGATTCAAGGATATAGCACGAAAAGAAAACTACTACTTGGGTTCGCCGATGAATCTGTAATAGTTTCTTTGAAAGGTATCAAGCAAATACGATACGATAATGAAATAGGAACTATTTGCAGATATCAAACATATTTCTTGAACAAAAACAATGAGTTGGTTCAAAAGAGACTTGCCTTTATAGACGACGATTTCGAATATAAAAGAATAATGGGAACGAGAGTTCCGATGGCAACGGATATAACAACAACGAGCAAAGCAACAAAAAGAAAAACAACCTCAACAGTAAGGGATAGCGGCAACACGAGTAACGACAGCGGCGGCTTCGGGTGCAGCAACTGCGGGCTGGTGCAGCAGGAGGGCAATTAGAGATGTGTCGCGGGGTGGTAATGAGGCAGCAGTTGGGTGAAGATGGCGACGAGGTGGATAGCGGGGCAGTGAGCGATGGCAATGGGTTCTGAGGGTGAGTGGGGAGAGGCAGCAATAATGGTGAGGGCCGCGGGGTTGCACGTAGTCGCAATGGTAGTGCTGGGCGAGGCTGACGATGATAGAGACTGGAGCTTCGGGGTGACAGCGAGATGGTGGGTCGTCGGTGGTTGGGTTGCTAGGTGACTGGAGGGCGATGGGGTGGTGAGGTTGATGGGTTGTGCTGTGGGGACGAGGTGGAAGCGTTGACTATCAGAGCAGTCGAGGGGACAGCAAGGCGGGATGATCGAGGTCACGAGAGGAGGCGGCGGTGCTGCAATGGTGTGCGGCATCATCGAAGGAGGCAGCGAGCGACACGGTGAGGTGTTGCGGTAGGGATGGCATTGGGTGGTGGAGATGGGTGGTGCAAAGGCATCGGGATGCGGCCCCAGAGGGCAACACTGCGTACGGTGGCTGTGGTGGCGAGGAGAACGGGATGAGGGGTCGACGAGGAGAAGGCAGTCGATGTGGAGTTGGGGCTTTCTACGAGGGCGATACAGTGCAATCGAGGGGCATTTTGGGTCTGTTGGGTTTCGGGAGAATTAGAGGAAGAAGGAGAGGAGAGAGAGGTGTTGTAGATGAGAGGATGATTAGTAGGTTAATGGAGAGATTATGGGGTTTAGTTGGGTAGAGGGTCTTTAAATTAGGAGGAATGAGGGTAATGGTTAGGAAGTAGATTATGGGATTATGGATATATTGGGGGTGATGTACGTGGAGTGGGTTGGAGATACTGGGCAATTTGCAGATAACAAGAGGATTAGGGGGGTTGGGTTAGCGGGTTTGGGTTAGAATTCCATATGAAAACAATTAAGAATATAATAGATTAATTAGAATAGACAACATACTACAATTGAATAGGTGTACAAGAATTTACAGGGCTCAACTACAAAGAAATTGATCCACTGAAAGAATACAATTGGGTTGAAGCAAACACTGAGAATTACATAGATCACATTACAGGAATTGAGAAAAGAAAAAAATTACAAAAAGAAAATCTGAAACTGAAAAATCGGAAACAGGGTTTACAATCCTACCCACCTTATAAGAAGAATTTCATCCTCAAAATCCATTCAAGCGGGTCATAGGGAAACCCCGAGAAAAAGAAAAAAAACCTACTCGAAGAGATGGGGGAACTTCCTCCGGATTTCATCCTAAAGTTCCCAAGTTGACTCATGAGGCGAGTGAGGATTTTATGAGACCCGAACAAGCTTGATGTCCTTATTCTTCAGGACTTTCTCACGCCTGTCCAAGATAGAGATCGGTCGAATCTCGCATGATAAGTCTGGCATCGCAGACAATTCTGAGTAGTCAATTACATGACTGTTGTCCCTGATGTACTTCCTGAGTTGGGAGACATGGAACACATCATGGACTTCAGACAAGGTCGGTGGCAATGCGAGCCTATAAGCTACCTTGCCCACTCATTTCACAATATCAAATGGACCGATGAATCGGGGACTTAGCTTACCCCCATTACCAAAGCAGATAACACCTTTCCATGGTGACACTTTGAGGAAAACATGGTCACCTACCACAAACTCTAAAGGCCTTCGGTACAATCGACCCACTTCTTTTGCCTGTCTCCCCCCTTCGGTACACATAATCTGGTGCCAAAACGAAGCGATTCATCTTCATGGATGACCAAGTCAGTCCTTAGGCCTGCTTCTACTTCACTTTGGAATTCCTGCAAATGTGGATCACCTGCTTGGGCTTCCTTGATCTGCTATACTAATGACGACTGCAACTGCAGCACCATACACAGCTGTGCTGAACCAGGAAGAATCACATCTAATTATAATCTTCTTATATCCTCCAATACTTCCTTCTGTTTGGTGAGGAACATAGCAGCTGACCTCCTGCTCATGGCGTCGGGTATCAAATTCAGTTTGCCTGGGTGGTACTACATGTTGATGTCATAATCTGCCATCAACTCTAACCATCTTCTTTACCTCATGTTCAGCTGTAACCCATGTTTCCCCAAATCCGTATTTTTTTTGTATTATCTGAGTTAGGTTCTTTATAAAAAATTTATGTTTCTTAAATTCTATTTTATTTCAAATTTATTTTTGTATCTCCCTCCAAATCCATTTCTTTTTATCAATTGTATTTTGTTACTTGGATTTATTTGTATTTGGGCAATGTGACCCAGGATATTTGACTTATTCAGATCTGGATTATTTGAGATTAATATATTTTGGTTTCAAGTATTCTTGTTGGTATTTTGGTTCATATGTGCATGCTTGGTTGATTCTTTTGCTTCTGACTCTGATTATTCTTCTAAAATATTGTAAAGATTCTTGAACAGCTTATGGATAATGAAAACCATTCGCTGGGTTTAGTCACATATCCGTATTCCGTATTCTCTTTTGGGAAGCAGGGCGTGACAAGGTTTTTAGTGGTATCAGAGCCCAGGTTTGGCTAATGTATTAGTTTGACTGATATATTAGACAAGCTTGACTCAATCTGGGATCGGCTCAATATTTTACCAACCATGCATGCATAAATGAATTATAATCAACATTGATCTGGATACTAGTCTTATTCCATTATTTTTGATCCCTTCTTATTCAATCCCTTGATTCCTTATTTTCTTCTGTTTTTTTCAGTCATCCTCTTTGATTGGTCTCTTGTTGGGTATGAGTTCATTCTTTCGTACCTATATTCCTTAATTTTGGTGCTATCCATTCTTTTCTTTCTTACTTGGTCCGTCAATTGGCATCGCTAGATGCTATTGGCAGAGTCTTCCCCGATCAGAGTGGCACAGCGAAAGCGTGTGGGCCCATAACCCACAGGTCTCAGGATTCTCTTGTTGTTTCTCCTTCCCTGCAATGTTTGCTTTCTTTATCCCCTTGTATTCGTCTTTATCTGTTGGCTCATTTGCTTGGTTTATCTCTTCCTTGTCCATCATTTCTTCGATGCCAGCTCTATCTATTTCATCATCTCTTTACTTTGTTATCTTGCAAGCCTTGTGTTGTTTCTTCTTCATTTTTGATACCAGTTACTTCCTTCTTGCATTCCATTTTGCCATCATGCACTCATTCATTGTTTGATTCGATTCTTCCCTATCTTTTTCTTCCTTTGATTTCAGTTCTGCCTACTCCCTATCTTGCTTTGTTATCTTGTGTTGATTCTTTCCCTTTGATACTGATTATTTTATTTAACGCATTCCATTTTACATCATGGTTATCCACCTTTTCCTTTTTTTTTCTTCTGGTGTTGCCACTGCTTTGTTTCTTTCCCTTTAGCCCTCTGCTTTGTTACCCTTCCCCAAGTTTATTTTTGCCTTGTCCTATGTACTGCCTAAGCAAATTTCGAGGACGAAATTTTGTTATAAGGTGGGTAGGATTTGTAACCCCTGTTTTCCCAAATCCATATTTTTTGTGTATTATCTGAGTTGGGTTCTTTATAAAAAGTTTCCGTTTCTTAAATTCTATTTTATTTCAAATTTATTTTTGTATCTCCCGTCAAAATCCATTTCTTTTTATCAATTGTATTTTGCTACTTGGATTTATTTGTATTGGGCAATGTGACTCAGGATATTTGACTTATTCAGGTCTGGATTATTTGAGATTAATATATTTTGGTTTCAAGTATTCTTGTTGATATTTCGGTTCATATGTGCATGCTTGGTTGATTCTTTTGCTTCCGATTCTGATTATTCTTGTGAAATGTTGTAAAGATTCTTGAACAACTTATGGATGATGAAAATCATTTGTTGGGCTTAGTCACGTATCCGTATTCCGTATTCTCTTTTGGGAAGCGAGGCATGACATCAACTCCTTCTACGTGAACACGTATTTGAGACTCCTGTGATCCGTGAAGATCTCAATTCTATCCCCCAAGCAAATAATGCCTCCACAACTTCAAGGAGAAGATTACAGCCGCAAGTTCAAGATCATGTAGAGGGTAGTTCTTCTCATGAGGAATCAACTGCCTTGATGCATAAGAGACAACTTTGCCTCGCTACATCATCATTGCTCCTAACCCTCTGCCCGAAGCATCGCAGTGGCTCACAAAACCTCCTAAGCTGTCGGGTATGGTCAGCACAGGTGCTGATGTCAACTGCTTCTTCTGCTCCACGAAGGCCTCATCACAAGCTCCATCCCAAACAAACTTCTGCTCTTTCCTTGTTAAATTAGTTAGGGGCCCAACAATCTTTGAGAAATCCTGAACAAACTTCTGATAATACCCTGCCAATCCGAGGAAATTTCATACTTCTGATGCAGACTTTGGTACTGGCCAATCCTTGACTGTAGTAACCTTCGACAAATCAACTGAAATTCCATCGTCCGAGATAACATGACCCCGAAAAGGAACGCGATTAAGCCAAAATTCTCACTTACTGAACATCCCACAGAGTTGATTCTCCCTCTAAGTCTGCAAGACAACCCTCAATTTATATGCATAGTCCTCTCTGTTTTAATAGTACACCAGGATGTTGTCGATGAAGAGCACCACAAACTTTTCTAAGAATGGAAATAACACCCTGTTCATCAGACTCATGAATACCGCCGGTGCATTAGTGACTCCAAAGGGCATTACTAAGAACTCGTAATGTCCATATCTCGTGCAGAACACCATCTTCTGAATATCCTCAGTCTTTACTTTCACCTGATGATAAGCAAAGTAAAGATCCAGCTTCGAGAAAACTGAAGCTCCTCCCAATTGATCGAACAGATCATCGATCCTCGGCAAAAAATATCGGTTCTTCACAGTGACATTGTTCAGCTCCCGATAGTCAATGCAGAGCCTGCGACTACCATCCTTCTTATTGACGAACAACACCGGGGCTCTCCAAGGTGAAATAATTAGCCTGATGAAACCACTGTCCAACAACTCTTGGACTTGCACCTTCAACCCTGCCAACTCAACTGGTGTCACTTGGAGATTGGTGTCGTTCCCGGCTGAACTTCGATGCCGGACCCGAAATCTCGGTCTGGTAGCAACTCGGGAAATTCTTCCAGAAAACATCCAAAATATCCCGCACAACCACAGGTGCAACTTCAGCATCAGTGTACATCGAATCCAGCACACAAGCTTTCCGGTCCAACGGTGTCTCACCCGCAAGAAATTCGAACTCTTGGGGACCTGGGAGCTTGAATATTACCTTCTTCTCTCGACAATCAATCATGGCATGGGTAACCCCCAGCCAATCCATCCCGAGGATAACATCAAAGCCGGAGTTAGGGATCACAATAAGGTCGACCTTGAATTCCATGCCCCCAATCAAAAAAGGGTTCTGCTTGCACACCTTGGAACATATGATGACGCATCCGCCTGTGGTGATATTCCAAGCTGCTTGTAGGACATCGCTTGCCAAACGGTGCCGATCCAGGAAGAGGGAAGAAACAAAGGAATGAGTAGCACCGGAATCAAACAGAATATGGGTAGGAAGAGAGTGGACTAAGATGATACCTAAGAATGAACGCTTATGCAGGACATAAGCACAAATACTTGTACCAGATGAAAATAAATAGTGTGGGAATTAAATGCAAATAATACAACTATTGTGATATACCTGCAACCACACCAACAGCCATCTCAGCTTCTGCTGCAGTCAGGCTATAGGCCTGACCAATGCGTCCAATCTGTCCTCCCCTCGGAGCCATCCTCCTTGCAGTGGAAAAGGCAGTCTGCTCTGGCCCTCGAGCTAGCACTCCTTACTGAGTTGGGCCTCTAGTCGGCCCCAAGGAGCATGTTCCTTAGGCAGTCCCGGACCACATGATCATTCCCTCCGCATGCAAGACATAGGCAATTTGCTAGTCTACAGTCCTTCTGCAGATGCCCAATCTTATGGCAGAAGTTGCAAGTCTGAACTGCCTTTGGAGCAGCAGGTGCATATGGCAAAGCTTTCGCCAGAGGGGTCGGTACTGGCCTCCGAATAGGTCCTCTAGTCGACCGGATGATAGTAAGGTACTGAAAGACATGCTAAGTGGCTCTCCTCCTTCTGTGGGTCTGTTCCTGGATTCGGGTTGCATCGAGAACATCGGCATAGGTGCGGTGCTGATGGGCAGCCAGCCGATCCTGAGTCTCGAAACTTAGACCCATCAAGAATTTGTGGGCCTTATCTTTCTTATTAGCCGCCAAGGCAGTTGCAAAACGGCTGAGCTAGATGAATTCGGCAGCGTACTCGTCCATGGAACGATTCATTTGTTTCAGGATAATGTTTAAATTAATATCATATATATGAAATAGGCATCAATAAGCGAAATTAAGTAAAATCATCTGACCAACCTGACTTAACGAGATCAAGTGCCATTCCATCTCAAATTTGGTGACTTTAGGGAAGAACTTTGTCATGAATCTCTTAGTAAAGGTGGCCTAAGTGATGGGTCGCTCTAGCCTCTCGGTCGCTGCTTGCCACCAAATATGGGTGAGATCCATAAGCTGGATGCTTACCACATCAACCCAATCCACATTGGAGATCCGTGCTGCTAGTAACAGCTGCTCCGTCCGATTTAGCCACTGCTCAGCTTCCAACAGTGTCTAGTACCCGAGAACTTATCGGGTGAAGTCTCATGAAGTCTTCCACAGCCCCGTGCATAGGTGGCAGTAGCCCTGGTGTAGGTCCAACAGCGGTTCAGTTAGCCGCCTCCAAGGTAGCCATCATCAACTCATTATGCTCTTGTTGTAGGGCCATCATCTGTTGCATTGTCTGAAGGATAGTAGCATTGTCTAGTTGTTCCTCCCTGGGTCGAGAAGTGGAAGAGCCTCCGCGAGCCATAGTCTGCAACACAATCAAATCGGTGAGTATCCAGATTATAAGTTGGTTACTACATGTTCATGTGATAACGTATTGTACATATTATTAAGTTGAACCTGGCTAACTCAACCTGATTAGAGTCAAACCAGGCTCTGATAACACAAAAAACTGTCACGCCCCACTTCCCAAAATACAGAAATACGAGCACGTAACAAAGGCCCAGTGAATGATTTGCAGCATTCATAAGTTGTAATATTCAACTGAATTATATGCAATACAATTACAACCACGCTTGCTACAATGAAATCAAATAACATAAATAATCCATGAAATGTCTCAACATAACCAACGTCTGGAAAGAAATAAACTTTGGGTCATCAAAGCCCAAAATACAAGTGCGATAATAACAACAATGCTGGAATCTAAAATAACATGAACAAGACAATTATTGTAGGCCAATAATTCAGCTCCAATCCCTAGAAGGTATGCTCACTAAGTCCTTCAAGTAGTTCTCCCTATATACCTGCAAGCAAATGGTCTAGGGTAGGGGAAGTGTCGTTAGAGAAACTCACAGACAGCAAGTAGCAACAAGCAAGGAACAACAAAACAAGACATATAAATATCAAGAAATAAGGAACTAGAGCTATATCAATTGTCAATGAAAATGTCGATAACAAGGCAAAGTCTACAATCAACAATTCAACGACTAATAATAACAATAAAACAAGAATCATGTTGATCACAATAACCAAGATCAATAAAAGTGTCACTCCTAGGTCTATCATATTTTATTACCTTATCTAATCCACGTAATACTGTCCCATACCACAGGTTCAGTGCATACAAGCAAGTAAATATTTAGACTATAATGGTGAACTCTATAGATTATGTACTCCGCACGAGAATCAATAACGAGAATTTGTTCACAGCACGATACACGATACACGATAACAATAACAATGTAGGAAAACACAGGCCCCTCATCCGAGTACAGTCTCCGATTGTTCACTACTAAGTCGACCCTTATTACCCGCACTTGTTATTAATTTATTAACATGAATCATGAATGTGCAAACGATGGAACGGGTATCAAGAAACTATATCAATAAGGTATCAATGACTATACAATGAGTGAGATGTAGTGCAATGCAAGGTTTAAACAGATTTACAATTAAACATGAAGAATGCAAATTCTGGACAGCAAGACATTGCTGTACAAAAGTCAACTTTCCCACTTCTACGGGGAAGTAAATCAGCTTCCGTCAGAGGTTCTAGAAACTGGACTCCCTGTCGGTTCCAATGCATATTCACACGATATATTATAAATAGAATAACTAGGTGTATAATCTCATTCTCTACTGGTTTCATATTTAGGCAGCATGTTAGGGTCAAATTCTTATATATAAAAGTTGGGTGTAAAATCACTTAAAAGTCTTTAAAAAAATCATAATTTAGTTTCTAGTAGTGTTTAGTGACAACACAATTATCCTCAGGCCTAAATTCTTAATTTAATATACTGTTTCAATTAATTAAACATGGAAATATATTTTTAGACCGTATTCTGGAATTTAGACGTTATTCCATGAGAATCTAAATATCTCATAATCCGTAATTCGGATTGCAAAACCATTAGATAGTCTGGATTCTAGACACACAAGGCTACAACTCTTCTTTAATAAGTTTTATTTGATATTAACTGTAACAAGTTCAAAAGTTTGGTTCTTTACTAAACTGGTGATCTGGCCGCGATCCAGGGTCATGTTCTTGTATGCATAACGAGTCTAGAAAGTAATCAATTAATCTTATAAAAATATTAAAGTGACTCCTAATCATGTCTAGTAGCAACCTAGTTAATATCAAGTTCTAATTCCACTTTTAACATTTTCTTTCAATTAACGATTCATATCGATACACTTGTAACGACAATCTGAAGGTTAAAACATAGCAGTGTTAAAAATTCGATAACTTGCAGTTTATAAATCCGAATTTAGATTCGTAAAAATGTTCGGAAAATAGATTCAGAGGGCTATGACTTTAATTGATAAAGTATAATCAAATTCTAATAGTAACAGGGTCAAAAATTCACTACAACACAGACTAGATAGCAAAGCAGGGACATGATAAATTAGCAATCGAGATATACAACATGCATATTCTATCATGATAGTTTACAGGCATTCACGTTCAGTATTCAGGTGCATTTCCATGGTTATCAAGATAGAAACTCGTCATTTCTACGGTCTAGAATTTATCAATAATAGTCATATCAATTCAATGCATACAATCAAAATATACTAGACTAACCTATATCTCTACATTGTACGGTGTGGTGTATGCATATGACAATGGTAACATGGCTTAAATTAGATTCAAGGGTATAGCACGAAAAGAAAACCATTCCTTGGTTTCGCCGATGAATCCGTAATAGTTTCTATGAAAGGTATCAAACAAATACGATATGATAATGAAATAGGAACTACTTGCGGAGGTCAAACATATTTCTTGAACAAAAACAATGAGTTGGTTCAAGATAGACTTGCCTTTATAGACAACGATTTTGAATATAAATGAATAACAGGAATGAGAGTCCCGACGGCAACAGAGATAGCAACAACGAGAAAAGCAATAACAAGAACAACAACGTCAACAGCAAGGGACAGCAGCAACATGAGTAACGACGGCAGCGGCTTCGAGTGCACCGGCTGCGGGATGGTTCAGCGGGAGGGTGGTTGGAAATGCGTCATGGGGTGGCGATAAAGCAGCAACGGGGCGAAGATGGCGATGAGGTGGATAACAGGGCAGTGAGTGATGGCAATGGGTTTGGAGGGTGAGTGGGAAAAGGCAGCAACAACAGCGAGGGCCGTGGAGTGGAGTGCAGTCGCGGTGGTGGTGCTGGGCGAGGATGACGTTGGTGGGGACTGGAGCTTCGGGGTGATAGCAAGATGGTGGGTCATCGGTGGTTGGGTTGCTAGGTGACTGGAGAGACGGGGTGGTGAAGTTGATGGGTTATGTCGCGGGGACGAGGTGCAGTCGTCGACTATTGGAGCAGTCGAGGGGACAACAGGGTGTGGTGATTGATGTCACGAGAGGAGGCAGCAGTGCTTCAATGGTGTGCGACGTCGTCGAAGGAGGCAGCGAGCAGCAAGGTGAGGTGTTGTGGTAGGGATGGAGTCAGATGGTGGAGATGGGCGGTGCAAGGGCGTCAGGTTGCAGCACGCAAGTGGGCGACACAGCTTGCGATGGCTGTGGTGGCGAGAGGCATGGGATGAGGAGTCGATGAGGAGGAGGCAGTCGAAGTGGTGGTCGGGCTTGCTGCGAAGGCGATAGGGTGCAGTCGAGGGGCGTTTTGGGTCTATTGGGTTTTCGGAGAATCAGAGGAAGAAGAAGGAGAAGAGAGAGAGGTGTTGTATATGAAGGGGTGATTAGTAGGTTAATGGAGAGATTAGGGGGTTTAGTTAGGATTTAGTGGGTCTATAAATTAGGAGAAATAGGGATAATGGTTAGGCAGTAGATTAGAGGATTATGGAGATATTAGGGGAGATGTACGTGGAGGGGGTTGGAGATGCTGGGCAATTAGCAGATAACAGGAGGATTTGGGGGGGGGGGGGGGTGGGTTAGTGGGTTTGGGTTAGAATTCAATAAGTAAACAATTAAGAATATAATATATTAATTAGAATATACAACATGCTACAATTGAATAGGTGTAGAAGAATTTGCAGGGCTCAACTACAAACAAATTGATCGACTGAAAGAATACAATTTGGTTGAAGTAAACATCGAGATCATATTACATAGTTCAGAGTACAGAAACTGAGAAAAGAAAAGAACTACAAAAAGAAAATCCGAAAAATCGAAAATGGGGGTTACAACTTTTTACGATGACGATCAAAGGTTAAATTTTTTAGTAGTTTTCTTCAAATATAAACTCACTGTCTATTTGCTTCCACACTAAAATAAGCAGCAAAAACATCTCATCTCAAATCAAATTGGGAAAATCTTATTTCCCCAAACAACTAGTATTAGAGCCAGGTTCATCAAGTTCTTGTGTTGAGATGGAGACTCCCACCAGCAACGTTCGAATGATCAGTTTGAATGGCCAAAATTGGATGATTGCCTCGTATATTGTAAAGATCTTCATGCACCGGTGGAAACTGATAATGCAAAACCAGAATTTGTGATGGCCGAAGTTTGGAAGAAGCTCGACCGCAAAGCCATCAACACCATTCGGCAATGGGTGGATGACATTGTATTCCACCATGTGTCGAATAAGACATCGACAACTTACTTTCGGAAGAAGCTTGAAGATCTTTATGAAAGAAAGACAGTCGGCAACAAGTCTTTCTTGATTTGAAAGCTTGTCAATCTCAAGTTCAAGGAAGGTGAGTCCATCATTGAGCATCTCAATCAAATTCATAGCATTGTAAATCAGCTTGCTACCATGCAAATGGTGTTGGAAGATGAGCTACAAGCACTTCTCTTGCTTAGTTCATTACTAGACAGTTGGGAGACTCTGGTAGTGTTTCTTAGCAACTTTGTTCCTAACGGAGTGCTATCCATGAGCCAGGTTACAAGCAGTCTTCTCAATGAAGAGATCTAAAGGAAACCCTTCAGCTTTTGTCAAAGGGAATGGGGAGGAGCAAAAGTCGACTACCTTATAACCATGACAAGTAGAGAAGAAGATCAAAAGTGGGGAAGAACATCACTTGCCATTATTGTAAAAGGAATGAATACATGAAACGAGAATGCCACAAATTCAAGGTTGATAAAAAAAACGGCAGACCGATGAAAAGTAAGAAAATAACTATAGTACATTCGTTGACACCATTGATGGTTTTGTGATACTTTCGGCACATGAAGATGATTGTGCAAGTATTGCATGCCAACATTCGGATTGGGTGATTGATTCCAGTGCCTCTTACCATGCTACTTTCTGGAAAGACTACTTCACTATGCTTCGGGAAGTAATTTTGGCTTTGTCAAAATGGGTAACACATCTTCTTCTCTAATTCTTGGTATTGGTGATATTTGTGTTTCCACTAACCTTGGGGTGAAGCTAACTTTCAAAGATGTTAGACTTGTTCCTGACCTCCACCTCAATTTACTCTATATTGGCAAGTTTGTTGAAGAAAGGTACACAAGTAGCTTTGAAGGGCATTGGAAGCTTACCAAAGGTGCACTTGTTAAGGGAAGGAAGTGTTGCACTCTCTATAAAACACAGTTGAACTTGGAGAAATGTGAGATCAGCACAGTGGAAGAAACCTCCATGGATTTGTGGAAGCGGCTCAGCCACATGAGCAAGAAAGGACTACAAACTCTTGCACGTCAACAACTACCATGAGAGGTACAAATCTATCCCACTGTGATCATTGCTTAATTGGCAAGGAACATAGAATAACTTTTGTTCAGAATGCTAACAAAAAGAAGACATAAATAATGGATTTGGTTTATTAAGATATGTGGATGTATGTCCTAAAGTCCAAAGATGAAGTCCTTGAAGTATTAAATATTTTCATGCCAAGGTTGAAAGGAAAACTGGGAAACGCTTGAAATGTTTTGACATAGACAATGGTTGTAAGTATACTTCAAAGATGTATAAAGAATATTGCTCCAAATATGGCATAAGATACCAAAAATTTATCCCCCACACCACAACATAATGGGGTTGCAGAAAGAATGAACCACACAATTGTTAAGAGAGTTAGGAGCATACTCTCTTTAGCAAATCTACCTAAAATGTTTTGGGGTTAAGCGGTACGGACTGCTTGCTACTTGATAAACCTATCCCCTTTAGCAAATTTAGAGGGAGATGTTCTAAAAAGAGTTTGGATTGTGAATAATGTGTCATATTCTCATTTGAGAGTATACGGGTGCAAAGCTTTTGTGCATGAACCTAAGGAGCAAAGAACTAAGCTTGATGATAAAGCCATGCCATACACTTTCTTGGGTTATGGTAGTGATAAATTTGGTTATAGATTATGAGATCCTAAAAGTAAGAAAGTCATACGAAGTAGAGATGTTGTCTTTTGCAAAGATAAAACTTTTGCTGATTCTAAAAAAGATAAAGAGCTAAAAAAATACTAATTTCAATCCGGATCCAATTTCTATAGCTTCTCCTTTGCCACATAATGATATTGAAGATGTGCATGTAGAAAATGAAGATGAAGTTGCAGCTTTTCCAACTCCTGATCAAGAGGAGCAAATACATGCATATCGACCTCATGTGGAGGAGCCACAGGAGTCATAGTTAAGACGGTCAGAAAGAATCGGACATCCCTCAACAAGATATCCAACTTCCGAGTTCACTATGGTGACTGATGCAAGTGAACCACGAAATTTCCATGAAGCACAAGTTCATGAGCATAAGGACAAGTGGAGAAAAGTTGTGCGAGAGGAGATCGATTCCTTGCATAAGAACCACACATATGATATGGTGGAGCTGCCAAAGAACATAAAAGATTTGAAGAATAAATGGATCTACAAGGTCAAGAATGAAGGCATTGGTCAAGTCAACAAAGCTCACCTAGTTATAAAAGGTTTTAGCTAGAAACAAGGTATTGACTATGATGAAATTTTCTCTGATATTGTGAAGATGTCATCTATTCATGTTAAATAGTTATATGTGAAAACAACTTTTTTTCATGGTGACTTGGAAGAAGAAATTTACCTAGAGCAACCAGAGAGCTTTAAGTTAAAGGAAAATGAACACATGGTTTGCAAATTGAAATGGATCTTGTATGGACTCAAGTAGGCACCTCGACAATGGTACAAGAAGTTTGATTCTTTCATGCTTGACTGTAACACCCCGAATTTTATTTACATGTAATTCGTAGCACAACAGGATCTTTTACTTCAAATTCGTACAATTTTATAAGGGAATTAAAAACTTTTTATTATAAAACAATGTTTATTACAGAGTACACAGTGGAATGAATACAACATGATATGTACAACTCTAACATCAACATCATAAATCCTGAAAATAATCTTTAGCATCAATTCTTCTTTTTTTTTTCTTTTTGCCAATCCAAGCCCTGCACTGAAAAACTATGGGCACGTCAGTTGCTTAAAACCGACGCAATGTTATAAAACAGCGATTCTCGCTATACCATAATATAACGATTCTCTTACTTTAGCAAACATTAAATTGAATGCATATTAAAGTGTTAAAGAGTGACTATCCTAAACATGTCAGTGTATGATATGACTTAATGCCTAATACAGATGTTTACGCTATGATGACACTAATGCATACTTGTTCGGATTCTATGCATCCCATTCTACATAGGTCCAAGGGCAAGCACCTACGTACTCCACATTATAGGGTTAAATCCCTCGCCATGAATCCTACTACAATGACTACTACAAAATTTTGACACTCTGAGAATATTGGTTCTCGCCCCGGAATACTGGAGATCAATCCCGCTCCGTGGATCATTCTATGGCCCTTTCGTCCATTGTACCGGAATACTAGGGATTGTCTCTCTCTGCGAGTCATTCTAGACCCCTTATTGCACAAATGCTCAATGAGCATCGTTCTCGTCCCGGAATACTGGAGATCATTTCCGCTCCGTGGATCATTCTGTGGCCCTTACATCCATTGTCCCGGAATACCGGAGACTATCTCTCTCCAAGGATCATTCTAGAGTCCATAAATCACGTTTGCTCTTGTTTCATAATGCCACCAACTAGTGCATGTCCTTAAATTTAAGTTACAGTTATTAAGACCTAGAGTTTAGCTTACCAACTGAGCTTAAACAAAATACTGAGACAGTTGCCCACACTAGCCACTTCTCAAAAATCCATTTATCACGACTTTCGGTAATATGGGCATCGCTCACTCTAGAATAACAACCATCTCAATCGAGACCACATAGGTTACATCTAACCTCAACGTAGATAACTCAATTCTTTATTCATAATTCTTTCATATTCATTTTCTTTGTGTTCATAAAACACGAAGTAATCAACTTCAACTCTCATTATCGATTGAATTAATTACAGCCTTGTAGGCAACCCAACTATTCTCTTAATCAAATAGATTAAATATCATGAAATTTCACCAAAATGAATCTAAATTGTATTATACTTTTAATCTTCTTAATCATACAAAATCCCCCTTTTATTTTGTATTTGAAGTTCTCCGACACATTTATTTAATGTGAAATACCACTTTTAATTCTCACAAATATATCATAAATATCATAGAAATAATTCTTAAAGCTTAAATAATATGTTAGAACAATATTAGAATCTTCCCCAAACTTTATAATCATGAAAAAACCCCAAAAAGAAAACAAATAAAACAAAAGTGTATGGCTAGACTCAAACCCGAGATCCAAAGCCAATCAAACCGCAAGCCAACCAACATGCCACTCACTAATTTTGATAAAGAGATTATTGAGTTGTTTTTGTACCCCAAATCTTCTATCTGATTTTATAAATAAATAAAAAAATTGTACAAAGTAGAGCCAACCCCAGACTCGAACCCGCGACCCCAAGACCCCCCCCCCCCCAAGGAGCCACATGGCAGCCAAGCGCACCTGCTAACCACTACGCTCAAGCATCACATCTGATACTAACAGGGTTTAATTATTTATAACTCGAGTCCTTGCTTCTATGTAAATTTTATCTTTTCATACATTTTACAGTTTTATTTGTTTCCCCCAAATCAATAGCTCATAAAATATAACCAAAAATTTTCAGAAACGTTTTCTTACTGATTTTAATTATAATGAAGTTAATTTAAACCTACATTTTGTAAGTAGTGATTATTAGAAACAACATAAACATATACTTTTGTTTTATTAACAAACTACCTCTTTTACACCACTAATCAAAATTATATTTTTCTTTTTATCAATTTCATGAGAAGTTCCCATCCATTTTCAATCATAAATTTTTCCATTGTTTTCACAATTTTCTTTGCATAAATTAACAACTTGTGTATGAATTTAAACCCAATTCATTTAATCTAAACATGACGTATTACTATGCACCCAACAACACCACACCAACTCTTCCTAAAAAATTTAACTTATCTACATGACAATTTCTCCACTATCATGCATTTATTTTCATATTTCATATCTATTAAAACTCTATTTATCAATACACCGTGCAACATAACAAATTTGTAATCTAAGAACATATGCCACATTTTCATTTCACTCGTAAAGCAATTAAACATGCATACTACAATCTCTAGAAAGCAAGAAAATCACCCACCTTAGATTGATGAACAAGTGAAAGAAAACTCCTAGAAGTTGCTCATAATTCCAACAAGATGTGCCATTCTCCTCCTAGCAAAGCAACCGAAGCCTTCTAGCCAAAGAAACCCGAGCCCTCCTTGAAAAAAAATCCAAGCTCCTCTCTTTCTCTCTCTCTCTTTCTCTCTTTCTTTTCTTCTCTTTTGTTTCTTTTGATTTTTGTGAAAAATACCCACACAATAGGAGGTATTTATAGGACTAAATGGGTGAATGAAGAGATACCCACTACCTAAAATAAATACCCACTCACACAACCATTACCACAAACTCCTACCCCTTCCTATTGGTCGGCCAACTTTTTGGTGTGCACACACGTGCTCATGCACTCTACGTGCACACACTTCTCATTCTTGAATTATTTGTTATTAGTCCATTTGTGTGTGTTTGTTACATGATAAGTGTATATGGTTAAAAAATGTACATTTAAAATGTGGAATAAAATCATGGACTTCTCTTTTTAATTAATTTTCTTAGTGTGCTTTAAAATAGACTTTAGGCCTATAGGTTTTTATTAAAAAAATAAATAAAACAAATGTGACAAATAAAATGAGAATAAAAATGTACAAGGATTTTAGAAAAAATTAGAAATAAAAATGCAAATAAAAATTTACGTGCGATGCACATAAAAACAAATATTCAAAATAGATTTGATTAACGGGAAATTTTTTATAAATAATCAGAATATAACATACAAAAAAATTTATTTTGATAATATTACGGATATTCATGTAATGGAAAATATACGTAATCGACACGTGTATTAAAAGCACTTGCAATGTACGTAAAACATAAAGATTAAAATAAATATTTGAGTTGGCTAAAAATCGGATAAAATGAGTTTTGAGAAAACGGAAAATGTATAAATAATTGAGATACAGAAATACAGAGAGAAATATGTTATGACTATTACTCGTAACAGTACGAAATACATGTGCGTAACACACGAGGGCAAAATTGTCATTACTTAATTTTGCGGGGTGTTACATTGACTATGGATACAAAAGAATATCTGCAGATCATTATGTTTATATTCAAAATTCTGCTGAAAATGATTTTATTATTCTCTGACTATATGTCGTTGACATGCTTGTGGTTGTCAAAGATAAATCTAAAATTGACGGGTTAAAGAAGGAGTTGAGCAAGTCATTTAATATGTAGAACTTAGTGCTAGCACAATGTGTTTTGGGAATGAAGATCTCTCGTGATAAGAAGGCAAAGAAGCTATGGCTATTACAAGAAAGTTACATTGAGCGTATTCTTGATAAGTTTAACATGAAGAATTCCAAGCCATTCTCTACACCTCTTGTCGCTCACTTCAAGTTAAGTTCACAACAAACTCCTTCAACAGAGAATGAGATGGAGAAAATGAAGAATATCCCATATGCCTATCATCGGAAGATTGATGTATTTCATGTGTGCACAGGGCCCGACATCGCATATGTCGTTGGTGTTGTAAGCATATTTCTTACAAATCGCACAAAGATGATTGGGAAGCAGTAAAGTGGAGCCTGAGATACCACAGAAGAAACTCCAAACATTGTCTATATATTGGGGGAGCAAAGCCAGTTCTAGATGGGTACACAAATTCTGACTTGGTAGGTAATATGGACAAAAGAAAGTTCACATCATGATACTTGTTTACTTTTGTAGGGGGGTTGTACCGAGGCAATCCAAGTTGCAAAAGATTATTGGCCTATCCACCACAAAAGCTGAATACATAACAGCTACAGATGCTAGCAAGGAGCTTTTGTGGATGAACAATTTCTTACAGGAATTATCCATTAACTAGGTGAAGTTCAGCCTTCACTGTGACAGTCAAAGCGTGATTGACTTGAGTAAGAATGCTACATATCACGCAAGGAAAAAGTACATTTATGTTCTCTATCATTGGATCCGAGATGTTTTGGAGAACAGATTGATGCATATTGTCAAGATTGACACATGTCGGAATTCGTCAGATATGATGATGAAGCATCTACCAATGAAAAAACATGAGCTCTGCAGAAGCTTAACAAGCATGACCTCCCCTTCATCATGAGGCTGGAGGGGGAGAATGATAAGATAGTCTAGCCACATTATTCAGAGTCTCTTTGTCTACCGCAAGAGTTTTTCATGCATGGTTGAATGATGCTCTGTCTACCATGATGATCATTAACTTTGATCCACCAATATACATTTTCGAATTCCCACGTCTTGGGGGATGGTTTGGAATGCCTTATGGGCTTCTCTAGGCATAGGAAGATGTTGCAATATTGATGAGGGGTGAGATACCAAGAGCCAAGCCTTCTTTATAAAATGACTGGAGATAAGGAGCATGAGATAGACAACAAGAACAACTACAACACAACCATTCCATTTTGTAAGTGAGAGTCCATCCTCTCAAGTGTATTGTGAGAGATAAAATTTGTAAGCCTCAACTATGTTATATCAGCTCGAGAAGAAGACCTTGTACTTATCTTTCCTACTAGTAGAACTGGTGGAAAAGGGGAGGGGGGACGTAGGCCACAACTGGACCGAACCTCGTTAAATCTTGCATGTTTCATCTTGCCCATTGTTTTATTTTATTTTTTTTCTCTCTTTCCACTTCTCATCTCAACTCAAATTGGGAAAATCTTGTTTTCCGACACAAACAGTCCGAATCAATTAAAACTCAAAATTTGGTTCAATAAAAAGAAATGATTGAAACTATAGTCTACTTCCAAATTTCCTATAAAAAAATAAGAAACATTAGAAAGTAACGTAATTAGTCTGCATACTAAATAGAACAAAACCTTGGTGGTTGAAAATAATGAAATGTATTGTTATATTCTGGGTAAATTCCGTTCTTGACTATGCTACCTATATAAAAGATCATTATAGAGGAAATAAATCATTTCATGGTATCATAGCCTAGCCTTAACCTTAACCAACTGTAGCCGTCGTCGTCATCCTCTAACCGACGCTACCCTCCCTCCTCACCTGCTGAGCACAATACCCTGGACCACTAACATATCTGCCCGTTCTCACTTTCTGGGGCTTCTCAAACCCAGATCCGAGCCTAATTGGACTTTGTCGCCGTCGCCGTCCATTTTGCCAACCTCCCTCATCGTCGACCTCTTCTCGTGCGTAGTCGTCTGCACCGCCATCATCACCGAACTCCAATGCATCCAACTGCACAATCGAACGAAGGTTTCTTCCAAATCCTGGCTGTCACAACCCTCCTCTGCCATATACAATCCAACCCAATCCAATAGATATCAAACCAGAACCAATCAGATCCAATCCAACCTTGATTAGATCTGACTTGCTACATCTGCTGGTCTGAACACAACCCGGTTGACTAGTCAACTTGAACCCACCACACCAATAGGATCTGACCTGCTTGCTGGCAGCAACAGAACATCCTTCTTCCCCAATCGCTTTGCAGCCTCCACTGCATCTAGGGTTTCAAGATTCTAACGACAAGTTGTGTTTGTGAGGATGTCTTGTGTTTATGTAGAAACTTTGGATCCATGAGTGTCGAAGATAAAGTGGTTAAACATGCACTACCTGACCTTGCTAACGTGATAGATGAAGAAGACCATTGTTAGGAAGCGTGATATTCCTGGAGAAAATGAATCTCATCCTTATTTAACTAGACGCTAACTGAACTAGAGGCTACATTTGCGAATCAAAGTTGATAGCGCAGAGAATGCATTGTAAGGTGATTCCCCTTAATATGTCCAAACTTCTTATTACTAGCATCACGACCATGCCATCATCCTATAGAGTTATGGGAAAGCTCAAACCTCCATCCATTTTTAACATCTAAGTCATGAATTGCATCTTGGGCATCTCGGCAGTCATCAAAGTCATTAAAAGCATAACCTAGTAGCTTCCTAGCTATCCAAACACTTCTAATAATGTCATAGGTACGGAACCCATCCTTAAGCTCCCTTTCTATTGGGAAGGGGATCATTTTAGTTGTACTTCAAAGATCTAAACAAGCAATATTATGATATTCTAGACTGCCAGTCTCAGCTAGTACTTTTTGCTTATAATCCCCAATTATGGCATATTGTAGACATAAGAGCATCCACTATCATTTTAAACAAAATTTGCATATTTAGCAATTGGGAAATAGCAATAGAAGATGACGTCTGCTATCGTTGGTGCTAAATCTGCCAAAAAAAAAAAATAATAATCTAATGGAGCTTATTCATCGGTCCAACGTTGAATATATATATATATATATATATATATATATATATATATATATATATATATATATATATATATATATATATATTGAAATGGCAATTTTGTAAATATTCGATGGCATTTCTGTAATAATGGCATGAAGCAAATTTGAGGAAGAAGCTTGGACGGATGAAGGTCATCCGTCCTTTGCCTCTTTTTTTTAATAAATATTTTTAATAAAAATTTCGTAATTACTTAATGGCATTTTCGTAATTTTTTTTTAAAAAATCTGATTACTTTAAGTAAGAGAGAGAGAGAGAGAGAGAGAGAGAGAGAGAGAGCTCCTTCATCCGTCTCTCATCTTTTCATTTTTTTAAAATAAAATATTCGACGGACGGAGCTTCATCTTCCATCCATCAGAATTTTTTTTCTCAAACGGATGAAAGTCTTCCGTCTTCTACGTTTAGCATTTCCCCAATGCCGCTCCTAAATTTAGCGAAGCACTTTTCACTCCTATTCTAAAAATTGGGTTTTTAGTAAACGACAGTGAGAGTGTTTTCTATTTCAATTGCTATTTTTTGGGCTTTTTAGAAAACTGACAGTGTATGCTCTAACTAATGTAGGAGCTAACACCATTATGTGAAAAGCAGACAGACCATGTGAGAAGTCACAAGACCCTGCAGACAACTAGGCAGTTGAGATCACAGCCGCAGTCAACCATGCATGCATGCCGCATTCAGTACACTAGTATTATACACGTGCTGTGCACGTGGGAAAAAATTGGGGGAATGAAAAGGGCAAAAAAAAATTACCTGCACGTGTGCTTGACGGGTTGGGTTATGGACAAGGCCTTCTCCCATTATAGTAGAGATAGTATTATACACGTGCTGTACACGTGGGGAAAAATTGGGGGGAATGAAAAGGGAAAAAAAATTTACCTGCACGTGCGCTGCACGGGTTGGATTATGGACAAAGACCTTCTCCCATTATAGTAGTAGAGATCTACATGCATCTGGACATTGGATGAATTGAATTCATACTCTTATAATGCTGATATGAAAGGGAGGCTGAAGAACAAACTAGAAATCAAATAATCAATCAATCATCATCGTACCCCTCGATCATGATTTCACAGGCTTAATCGTCTTCAATGTCCATGTCCCCAACCCAGAACCTCATCGTCAATCCATTCCTCAATTCCCACACGTTTCGACTCCCACTTGGTCTACCAAATTTCGTATACCCTCATAAAGAAAATTTTGCCGTACTGTCCCACTTTTTGAAAGTATTTAGCGCCGTGCCTCACTTCCGAAAACAATTAGCAATATGTCCTTATTTAGGACACGTCAGCAACAAACGTTATTGGAAAAAATGGCATAGGTTATTTCGATGCCGTTCTTCCCAATAACGGCATCTATTTGGAAAAAAAATTTCATGCCGTTATTTGGAATAACGGCATCCGTTACTTTTTGTCTAAAGATCTAACAGTCTCAATTGTGAGCTGAAAGAGAATTGCAAAATTAAACTAACTAATGTCGTTTTCTGAGAGAACGGCAACAATTATACTGATGTCGTTATTTTGAATAACGACATCAGTTATATTCGGTTTGCACGGTTACCTATAATCAATAACCCCCTTCTCTTCCCCCTTTTGCCTTGCGATTTTTCTCTCCTTCACTCCAACTCCCAAAACCCTAATCCCTTAAAAAAAATTTCCTAAAATCCCAAGTATTTGAGTGATTTGTAAGTTGCCAAACAAAAGTTAAACTTACTCTACTTTTGATTCTCTCATTGATTATTCCAATTTAACTGGAATTCAAATTTGTGGTAAGTTTCGAAAATTCCTTAATTTTTTTTTACAATGTTGATTTTGATCTATGAGAGATGTATGCATTGGTAGTATAGTACAAGCGATGTAGATTTGTGTTATTTAAGTAGTAATTTTGGAAAAGTACTTATGGATTGTTGGTGATCTACGGTATGTGAAATGTTGAATTGTTGAAAAAGATGCAATTGTTCAAGTTGTTAGGAAAACAAAGAATATAGGGAGATACTTTGTGGGGGTGTTTTCGTTGTCATTATGATTATTACAAGTAGTTCAAATGTGTTGAAGATCTATGTATACACAATGGTGAAGTGAAGTTGAAGGCAATGCGTGAGGATAAAATCCATTTTCCAAAATGTGATGAATGATTTGAGGAAAAAGGAGTTAACCATTGGTAGATGGTTGAAAAGCTGAAATATACTGAAGGTGTCTACATAGGGTTAACTGTTTCAATGTGTATTGCTTTATGTGGGTTAATGAACTTTATTTTTTTACAAGTGATGGGAATGGCTGATGGTTAAAGTTATAATTGCATGATATCATGTAGTAGCTGGACAAATTATGATACTGTAATTAAACTATGGACATGGACATGAAATATTAGAAGCTTTGTTTTGAATGTATTTTATTGTCTTATTTCAATTAGGGATGGCAAACGGGTCGTACGGGCCGGGCCGGGCCCAACCCGTACGGGTTGGCACGAATACTTAGCCGGTCCGGGCCGGGCTGCACCCTTATACGGGCCGGGCCGGGACGGGCTAAGTTTTCGTTTGGGTGGCCCGCCCAACCCATGAACCCTTTAGGGTTCAACCCTGGTTGGGACGGGTCGACCCGCGGGTTGGCCCGTTTAATAAATTTTTTTTTGTTTTGTTTTTTGTTTGTTTTTGGTAGCTTAAATTAAAATAATAATAATAATAATTTTACAAATGATGTATACAAACAACCATATCTTTGTTTGATGAATACTACAATTCTTCAAAAAATATAATACTAAGTAAGTAATAATACTAATAAGTAATAATACTACAATTCTTCAAATATCCCCAAATGATGTTTAATTATAATACTAAGTAAGTAATTCAGTAATAATACTACAATTCTTCAAATATCCCCAAATGATGTTTAATTATAATACTAAGTAAGTAATAATACTAATAAACAATAAAAATCGTAATAATAATAATAAGATTGAAAGAGTGAAATTGACAACAAATTTTGAAATATTATTCATATGAATTTAAGTTATACAATTTGAACAATTTATAATGAAATGAAGAATTCAATTCACAAATAAGTTTTATACAATAACATATTTCTTATATACAATTTTAATTGAGTACAAGTTTTCTAATTTGAAAAACAAGAAAAGCTATTGTTGTTGTTGTTGTTCTTCTTCTTCTTCTTCTTCTTCTTCTTCTTCTTCTTCTTCTTCTTCTTCTTCGGGCGAGTTGCTCCCACTTGTGGAACTTGATAGTGCTTTCCCTTGCGTCCTATCTGCAGCCTTCAGCCAGTCTTCTGTGCAAACGAGCATCTCTAATGGCTCGGGCTTCAACCGATTCCTGTAATCAGATAGAACCCTGCCACTTGTAGAAAATGCACTCTCAGAAGCAACTATAGAGACAGGAGGAGTTAGTAAATCTTTAGCCATAATTGACAGAATACTAAAAGTGTGTTCATGTTCTTTCCACCATTGTAAAATATCTAGTGGAGAAAGAGTAGGCTCAGTATCCTGTTGGTTATACCAATTTAATTCATTTGGTTGATTAGTCCTAGGTTTTTTAGATTGAATTTGTTCAAGTAAACTAAATGTTCTATCACCAATTCTACTTTTACCCTTACCTCTAGAACTACCAGAAGAAGAACTAACTACAGAAGTTGTACTACTAGAAGCAAAACGTCTATCATAATAATCATACAAGTTATTTAACGTGGATTCAAACTGAACTAAAAAAGTAGCGCAATCAGTTGTTAATTCTACATTGTTCTCTAAATATCCAAAAAACATTTCTATCAAATTCTTCGTACCTTCTAATTTGATACGGGGATCCATAACAGTAGCAACAAAAATCAACATAGGAGGAGGAAAATAATACTTCAAAATTTTTTGAAATGCAGGTACTACAATGTCACTAATATAGGGATCATTTAACATTTCGTTAAATATTTGCACCACGCTAACTAATTCAATAAAAATGCTACTAGAAGTAGATTCATATGTTTTTGAAAATTTTAAAGTTGCGGTTTTAAAATGTTCTAAAAATTTCAACAAAGATTCGGCAAAAAACCAATCAGTGGGAATCATTTCAAAATTGTGCATATTTTTTGCGATACAAAAATCATTTACAACTGCTTTATAATCGGTGACAACATTTAGTAAATCAAAAGTAGAATTCCATCGGTGTCTAACATCCTTTGGAAATTTTCTAAAAGGAACATTTCTAACCTTACACCAAGCTTTCCATTCTTGTAAAATGCTTGGACTTAATGCAATGAAATGTACACAATTTCTGATTTTAACTATATATGGATCAACTATTCTTAATGCATCTTGAACACATAAATTTATAATATGACATGCACATCTAACATGAAAAATATTGTCAGATGGAGGGTTTAATATAGATTTTAAAGTAGTAATTGCTACATTGTTGTTAGATGCATTATCAAAACTAATAGCTATAATTTTATCGCGAATATGAAAAACATCACAAATTTCTATAATACAGTTTGCTATTTCAGCGCCACTATGGGGATACGGCAACGACGTAAGTGATATAATTCTTTTTTGAAGAATCCAATCATTGTCGATCCAATGACAGGTTATTCCCATCGTTGGAATATTGTTGACACCCGTCCAACAATCCGAAGTTAAACTAACCCTACAAGTTAAACTCCATAAAATTACAATCAAAGCGTCCTTCATTTCCATGTACACTTTAAAACAATCCGATTTGCAAGTATTTCTCGGAATTCTTTTAAAATGAGGGTTTAAGGCCGTTTGATTAAAATTTTTCAAGTTCCTACTCTCGGGATAGAAAAATGGCAACTCTTCCTTAATGACTAATCGGGCCATTTCCCGACGAACAAGTTTGGGATCATAAGGGTGGCTATCTACTTGACCGGTCCTAGGGATGATTTTTTGTTGGCCTTGTATTTGATCAAGAAGTTCTTTATGATTATGTTGTATGTGCCTACTAATTGTACCGGTGCCGTCACCCTTCTTGAATTTGTATGTTTTACTACATGTTTTACACACTTTCAAACCTATACCCGGAGTATGTTCGTCCGGGATATAATCATAAAACTTATGCCAATCGCTAGTTTCTCCTCTACTTTTCCTACTATTACGGTGTTGTGTGGTTTCGGTTTGTTGTTGTTGTTGTTCTTCTTCTAATTGTATGTCACCTACAACATCCATTTCGTGTGTACCCCATTGTTCCATAGTAGGATCAATGTAATCTTGGGCGGACTCACCAGTTGGGACAATTGGTGGCCTACGTGAAGAGGAGGAGGAATCTTGTCCGCTACGACCTCTACCGAGTGATCTAGACATAATGTAGTAATGTGCTAAAGTAAAGTATGTAAAAAAAAGTATACAATGTAGAAGCGGTGAATTATACAAAAAAAATCTAAAAAACAAGAGGGTTGAGATAGAGAAGTTCAAAAAAACGAACAATAATTTTAACTACAACGCAAAAAAAAATTAACGAGAGAGATAGAGATATTTTGATACCGTTCACCGTGGAATACGCGTATGTAAAAAAAACCGTTAAAATAAGAATAGAATAGAAAAGATGGAGGAGCGCTTTGCCGATTCCGCAATTGAAGAGTTGAGAAAAGGTTGAAGTAGATTTGACGAGGGTTGAAGAGAGTTGAAGACGTTGAATTTTGTTTCCGATACGACCGAAATTTGATCGTGTATATGCCTCCTTGTACACTTGTTTGATGAATACTAGAATTGTTCAAAAATTCTTTACAAATGATGTATAATAGTAGAGAGAGTAAGAGAGTGAGGTGTAATTTTTTTTGAGATTTTTAGGGGATATTTATAGGCTAAATAAGTGGGAAAAAACAAAAAAAAAACCAAAAAAAATCCAAACCAACGGCTATAGAGCCGTTCGGAACGGCTTTGTGGAGACAGAGCTACCGTTTCGACCATTCGACTCGCGGGTCAACGGTCGACCCGTCACGGGTCGAACGTTCGACCCGCACGGGTCTAACGGGTCGAAACTCGCGGGTCGACCCGTGGGTTGGCGGGTTGAATTCGCGAGTTGACCGGGTTCGTGGGCTGGGTTTTCGCGGTTTCAATTCGCGTTCTATGCGACCCGGGTCGACCCGGTACTATTCACCGGGTTCGACCCGAACCCGCCAAACTGTTAGACGGGCCGGGTTCGCGGGCCGGTTCACGGGTGGGCCGCCGGTTGACCCGGCCCAGTTGCCATCCCTAATTTCAATAGAAGTTTAGTTTATTTTCAAAATTCTCTTTCGATAATTGTTGTTGATTAGCAAGAGTTATATTGGTAATATAGTAAAATTGATGTAGAATAGATCCACGTAACTAATAGATATGTGAAGTGATTTTTATAGGAGATTGAGATTGAGATGTGGATTACCTATATTGCTATCTTCGCGAAGTTAGATTCATCTATTTGTATTGTGTAGAGATGTTGTGGTGGTGAATGCTTGTTATTGTTTAGTACATAAGTTTAGTAAAATTTTAGTACACTTTTTAGTATCTCTAGTATTGTAATAATGTCTATTAATATTGTAGTTGACACGTTATATTTAATGTTTACAGGCAAATAGATTTTACACAACCATCTTCTTCCCATGATGTGGGTGCTTTATCTAGTACTTCGCATAGACCACGGGGACATCCAGGTCCAATAGATCCTACCGTTCTTTATCTGCAAGAAGATCACAGATCACAAGCGGTTTGGAAAAGAGATGTAGAAAAAATGAGTTTCCGAATACACACCATCCTGGCGACGCACCCTCGTATTCAAAATTACTTGGTAAGCACCAAATTTTACAGAATGTCGAAGTTGGCGAAAGTCAAATGTGACCACGCACTACTTACCGCTCTTGTAGAGCGATGGAGGCCGGAGACACACACGTTTCACTTACCAGTTGGAGAGATGACAGTCGCCCTACAAAATGTAGCCGTCATTGCGGGTCTTCCAATCGATGGGGTGACCGTCACCGGCAACTTGATGTTCAATAAGGTTGCATTGGTACAAGATTACCTTGGGCACGAGGTGGAAGAAGATGATAAGGGAGTATTCGTTGGGGAATCAGTTAGACGTTCTTGGCTTTATACGGAGTTTGTTAATCATCGGTCAGACGTACCGATGGACATCCAACTCCAGAATTATATGCGGGCTTATCTGTTGTCGATGATTGGAGGGATTCTATTCCCTAATTCTTCAGGTGATGTAGTGCATCTCATGTACCTTCCACTGATTGCTGACCTACAAATAGCCGGCCGATATAGTTGGGGAAGTGCGGCTCTGGCCTCCCTCTACCGTGCTCTCTGTAACTGTTCGATGGGGTCGATCCAAATGATCGGGCCGATGTCGATATTGCAAATATGGTGTTGGGAACGAATACACCTCGACCGACCTCGGGTAACGGTACTTTCAGAAAGTTGGAGAGTGAAAAAGGAAAATCCTGTGTTAAGAGCTCCTCTTGGTGCCTACTGGACGGGTAAGCTCACATGGAGAGATAACCCACGTGGTGTCCTCACATATTATAGGGACAAAATCGATCAGTTGAGGGAAGAGTACGTCCGCTGGACACCGTACACAGAGGATAGGCTACAACGTCTACCCCCCATTTGTATTGCCAATAGCCAACTATGGTTGACATTAGCTCCACTTGTAAATTTCTCGATTGTGGAGTTCCATTACCCCGGCCGCGTCCTCTGCTAATTCAATGCGCAGCAGCCCGTCCCTGTAAACTCAATGTACAACCGTAGGCTTCACAACATTACGGGCCAAGGTCGTTTACCAAATATGGATTGAACCGATCACCACCGTGGTCATGTGGCATGTTAGAATGAGAGGAAGTATGATTTGGTCGTAGAAGGTATTGTGCCGTACGATGGATCAATGCAAACCGGATACATGGCATGGTACCGCCGTATCACACAGTTGTATGTAGCACCAAAAACAGATCTCCTCGTGGATATCCAACAACCGATACCCATGCACCAAGTGGAACCACCACCCGCACATTTCACATCGCAACCTATGTATCAACCGAAAGCTTCCTCCTATCGTTTAATGGTAAATTAATTTTAGTGTCAATTAATTTTGCTTATACTTATTTAATGGTAAAGTTTGGTTTACTACTAATAATTTCTATTCCTAATATAGATTGACAACACATAGGACATTACGAGAAAATGTGCGGGTGTCTTGAAGAGCAACGCTTCGAAGGCATGCAAGGAATTGGCAAGGGAACTCCTACTTCCATGTCGTACTTCTCTCGAAGAAGTTGGAGACGTTTCGCACTTCAATGACCTTCTACGATCAACCGAAGTACCAACTAAACAGGCCCGACCTAGCGTAAACCGAGCTCCACCTCCACCTCCACCTCAACAAACAGTTGAAGCAGCACAGCCCGCCGCACCTCAAACTCAACCACAAACTCCTTCACATCATCTAAGAAAGGGTAAGACTGTTCGCTTCCCTCCTACACAAAGTGAATTGGCAAATCCCGAGATTGAAGTAGGTGGAGGTGATGAAGAAGAAGATGTTGGTCCAAGTGCACCTGCAACTCAAGAGACCCGGAAGCGTAGGAGGAAAATCCCGGTACGAAAGAGGAGACCACCCCAACAATATATGCCTAGTTAGTTTTTTCTATTATTGAACTTTATGCTTAGGTTATTGTGCTTTTGATGAGGTGTTTATGTAATTCTGGACTTCCATCTTTATGAGTAATAGCCAGATGTTTTGCAAATGTATGTTTGTGAATAAATTGAAGTAATATGATATTTGTCGAAGTGAATCACATTGACCCAACTTGATTAACATGATTTTAATGTGGTGAAGTGAATTATAGTAAATTTTTGTGCAATTAAAGTATATGGAAAATCTTGGTTGATGAGTTCATGAGTTCATGAGTTGGAAAATTTTGAAACAATGTTATGAGTGGATGTGGTCTGTGTAAGTATCATAGTCTAAGTAATTGGCTTGTGCATGTTTGTGCATGTTTTTTTTGAAAAACATGAAAAAAGATGCCGTTATTGCAAATAACAGCATCTGAATCCTGTAACGTTCTTGCGAATATTGGCATCAATTAAGAGGGAAAATTAGAAAAGTTGGTATAGCTGCCAAACTTTCTGTCTTTACAGTCGTTATCCAAGATAACGACATCTCTAACTAATGCCATTATCTTGAATAACGGCATCTCCAAAGAATCACGTTAACTCCAAAATAACGGCATCTTCTAAGAATTGTAATACGTATGCCATTCTCCAAGATAATGGTATCTTCTAACCATGCCGTTCTCCAAGATAACGGCACCTGTTATGTGTCAAAAATCAGAATTTTGGGTCTTCTGCCATTCTTTCTGTCTTCATAGTCGTTCTTATGAATAACGGCATCTTCTTACTATGTCGTTATTCGCAAGAACGACATCTGTTATTTAAACAGTTGTGCATGTTTTTTGTGCATGTTATGTGAAGATATATTACTAAAATCAAATATACCCACATCCAACTACCATTCATTCCACAAATCTCATTCTAAACTATTTAATGTTAAATCGTGAATGCGAGTAAAATTCCAGTTAATTAATTCATACAAACTTAACGAAATATTATACATTACTAAATTACAATAACCGGAAATAAGTTCAAGTGCGGGTATATTGTGAAGTCCCCACACTTTGCACATTCTTACAACTCCGTCTATTGTGTTCACTCACTCCGCATTTCGAACAAACTTTCTCACTGCTCCCACCTTCTCGAGCATCCATACCATTGCGAATGCGAGTACTCATCGGTCACCCTTTTACCCGACGAAGAATTGAATCGGCTATGAGCACTGGTGCGCTTTAGGTTGGCCAATAAGATTCGTCTGGTATAGAATTGAAAGTTGGTGCCCATGTTTTTGCTAACGAATCGGTAGAGTAGAAGACATCAATGTATGGTTGGTAATCAAGCGCACGTGAAGCACATGCCGCTAACACATGAGAGCATGGAATGTGATATAGTAGGAATTTGCCACAGGTACAAGTTCGGCCATCGAGGTCTACCGTGTGCCAATGTCCACCCTTTTGATATCCACCATCCATTCTAATGCATGTTTTCACCCCAAAAATACCTGACCGATTATTAAACATTATTGCCTCATATAAATTGAATTTTTCACGACGTACATCAATAAGATCCTGAATCTGAGGTGCCCATAATTTACCTTCAGTGATAAGTGTCTGTGCGGCTTCACGGCGATCAGTGAAGTACATGTTTAGATGGAAAAAAATCTGTTCTACAGTTGCGGTGATAGGCAAGCTACGAACACCTTTTAGAACCGAGTTGAAAATTTTCGACAAATTTGTTGTCATTATACCATATCTACGCCCACCATCGACAGTAAGTGCCCACTTCTCAATCGCTTTCTCCTTCAACCAATCAGCCCCATCAACATTGCTCGCTTCAAGTTGTGCTATCTTTTTCTCAAACTTCTTCCACTGATTTTGATAGGCAATTACCTTCAACTTACTCATCAAAAATTTGCAACCAAAGTTTTTATGGAAATTGCTAGCAAAATGTCGCATACAGAACCGATGATATGCAAACGGTTCCCTCCACGTACCGAACTCATTTTGCATTGCTGATAAAATACCGGCATGCCGATCTGAAATGACACACAGACCTGCACGATCTGTGACAAAGCATCGAATACAGTTCATGAACCATGTCCACGTTTCTATGTTTTCACTGTCAACTAGTGAAAACACAAAAGGAAACAACCTCCCGTCTACGTCTGGTGAAACAGCAATCAACAAACAGCCTTTATATTTTCCGTACAAATGAGTACCGTCTACACTTATAACTGGTCTACATACCTTAAATTCTTCGATGGAAGGACCGAATGCCCAAAAAAAATCCTTAAATATTTCTATGCCCGGACCGATCGCAATCTTCGCCCAATGTACAGCCGTACCCGGATTTGAAGCTTGAATTGCATTGAGTAGATATGGTAATTTAGTGTACGCTTTTTTAAAAGAACCATATAGTTTCTCAATTGCTTTATGTTTAGCCTTCCAAGATTTTCAATATGATATTGTGTAATGGAACCTACCATTCACTATTCCAATTATGGCTCTTGGTGTTATTGAGAGTTGTTCCTTCACAACATCCAATATGACCATCGAGTCAATTTTGCTGTGATCCTGAGTCAATGTAGGATTTACACATGTGTGTGCACCTTCAAGCTTCTTTACCACGAAATAATTACGGCCTTTGGAAACAATTGCACGCAACTGCCATGGACAACCAACTACATTTTGAAGTGAAGGGTTTTCTACAATCTCCTCGGCTGAATGATTGATGGGTGTGTATTTACATTTCACATGGTATAGACCACGATCTGATTTTACCATTACGAATTCTCTGTGGTTCTTCACGGCGTACATCTTCACTTGATGTTGTAGAGCATCTTTGGTTGGAAATTTTTGACCTATGAAGAGTTCATCCAAGTTGGAAGAACCAACAGAAGACTGTCCACGTTCATGTATGGTGGCACGAGACATCCATTCATTGGATTGAGATCCACATATCGCTGCACTTGTGTCCTGACTTGGCAACACGGGGGCATTGTTAACCGGCACATCAACATTGACATCAACAACCGGAGCTTCAACGGCAACCTCCTCCTCATCATCTTCGAGACCTCATTCCTCATCTTCTTCCTCTTCGACCAAGTCGTTATTTACAACGGCGTTGTCAAAGTCTTCCATTGCCATGCCAGCTAGCAAAATATTTTGTGATAATAGGGTAGGATGTACTTGCTCGTATTCAGAGGAAACAAGTTCCGTTGGAGTTATGCTAGTATCTTCGTCTGTATTTAAAATTCTAGCATGTGACTCTGCAGATGATTTCAAAGTTCGTATGGGCCGTGGACTTTCAATAACAACTCGTGTAGTATTTGGAAGCCTCGTTTGATCGATATATAACTCAACTGCATTCCAACTATAGCTTGGATGAAGTGTCCTAAGCATCATAGACCTCAGAGAATTGTCATTGTTTACGGGTACCAACATGAAATACTGCACATCCTCTTTACCAGCAGCATAACGGGCTCTGAGTTTCAGACTCATTTCACTTCTATCCCAATTGGTGACTTCATATATCTTATCTATTAGTTCTGAGTACGTAAAGTTACAGGGAGCCCAAATTATTACCGGTTCAACATCACTATAAGAACATCCAATCTTCGGATCCTTTATTACTTCACCCCCAAAATATAACCAAATAGGGATATCAAATTATATACCTAAGCATAAATATTCAAACATATTCAAGTCATTCACTACTCACAATAAGCATAACATAGGAATACATATCAAATATACGGTTAAGATAATAATACCTTCAAATTAAACCGTAATGCCACTAGTTTCAAAATTTGTTGTGGATGAAGAATGAAATGAGAGTGGGAGTAAGGAGGTAGGATGTATGAAATTTTAAAGCACTCCAATGATTGGAATTTTTTGATTTTGGGATCTAGGGTTTGTGGGTTATAGGAGTGAAGAGAGAGAGAGAGAACAATACGAATGACAAGGGGTAGGAGAAAGGAGAAGGGGGTTATTGATTATAGGTAACCGTGCAAACCGAATATAACTGATGCCGTTATTCAAAATAACGACATCAGTATAATCATTGCCGTTCTCTCAGAGAACGGCATTAGTTAGATTAATTTTGCAATTCTCTCTCAGCTCACAATTGAGACTGTTAGATCTTTAGACAAAAGTAACAGATGCCGTTATTCCAAATAACGGCATGAAACTTTTTTTCCAAACAGATGCCGTTATTGGGAAGAACGGCATCGAAATAACCTATGCCGTTTTTCCCAATAAGTTTGTTGCTAATGTGTCCTAAAGAAGGCATATCGCTAATTGTTTTCGGAAGTGGGGCAAGGCGCTAAATATTTTCAAAAAGTGGGGCAGTATGGCAAAATTTTCCCACATAAACGTTACTATCTTTCGATGATTCTCCATGTTCAAATTCCTTTTCCAATTGCACCTTACCCTCTGTTGTTTTTCAAGCTCAAGCCATCATCACCATCGGATTTAACTTCCTCCACCTCTTCTAGATCACCAACTTGAGTCTCTTCAACATTATTCACCAATTTTGCCCTCGCACTCTCCCCTTCCTTCAACCTATAAAAATACCTCGACCAAAATGTCTTGTGATCCAAAACCCTTGGCACGAACCTCTCATATATTATCATGCAACAACCGCTCAATCTCCTCCTCATCCAACCTAAACCTCGCCTTCCACTCTTCAAAACTTTGTCCTCATTGTCACTACTTTCATCTTTCTGGATCGCAAGAACCTCAACTTCAAACCTACCAAGGTTCCACATTGGTTCTAAATTTTCTGAGATTACCTCAGCAGTTCTTTTACCGACGGTTTCAAGTGATTTTTGAGCAATACAGTTTCGTTCTTGAGTCCGGTGGTGAACTCATTGAGATCACGGTGGTACGTTTGGATGACTGATTCGGATTGGATGGTGATGGCCTTGATCAGACCTTGGAAGGTCCATGCGGGGGAGTTAGGGTTTGTGGAAGGATTTGCTTCTAGTTGTTGGTGATCATATGCAAGGCCAGTCCTGAGTTCCCGGGGGCCCGAGGCAAAAGGCCCAAATATTTTTTTTGGAGCCTTAATAACAATATAATTATTTTACACACAACATACATGTCTATACTAACAAGGGGAATACAAATTTGGAGCCCTAAAATTGTAAAAAAATCGGGGGCCTGAGGCGGCCGTCTCACCGGCCTCAAGGTTGGGCCGGCCTTGATCATATGAGGATTGTGAGTCGGTGGAGAAGACGGACTTGAAGAAATCCACGGCAAAATTAGGGTTAGGGTTTAGGGTTTCAAACTGGTGTATGAGAAGTTTGATTATGAAATAGAGAAGAGTTGTAGTTTGTTGAAGGGACAGAAGGATAGACAAACAGTTGAGGGCGGTAAGCTTATTTATATACCAAGTTGAAAGATAGAACAAGTAAAAATTCAAACATTATTTTAAATTTTCTATAGAAATTCAAACATTATTTTTATGATTATCCTATCTAAAAGGGGGATTTTTTAGCAAAAATCAATTAAACCCTATTACTGTTCTTTTGCGATATGCACCAGTTTAGTTTTAGTTTTACACATCAAAAAGTTTCCCTTCGTTATTTGACAAGTCAGTAAATAAAACTTCATAATTAGACAACACATTAATGCTCCGAAAAATAGCAGGAAGAGCCTTTTTGTCATGCCCTGCTTCCTAAAAATATGGAACACAAGCACGTGACATTAGCCCAGCGAATGACTTGCATCATCCATAAGCTGTTATCGATTCAATTCAACAATATAACAAGACAACGATACAACCACGCATGGGACTCAACTTAGGAATATTACAGGGAACCAAAAAAAAAATGAAACTCCTACCAACTCCCTCTCCCTTCTTCCTTCCTTCCCACTGGCGACGCCTATCTTCTCCCACATAACCATCCCTAAACCCTCCTGCTCCTTTCCGCCACCTTCTTTTTCCTCTCCCGCACCCCCCCTCTACAACTGTGCATCTTCTTCGTGCTGCCTTTCTTCTACCTTTACTACCTTCAATGCCGTCTTTGCATCGGACCACTATGCCTCATTCTGCCGTGTTACTCACAGAGGTTGAGCTGAGCGGGTGCAGGCCCAACGAGAGGGCCCGCTACTCCGACTCCCCCCCCCCAACCCCTCTCCCTTGCCTACTCTCGACACCTCAACTCCTCACTTGCATCAAGAACAACACCAGAGCATTTTGCCTTCAGAAACTCCTACTATTAAGAATACCCACTCACCCACTAATGCGTGGACTCACCCCCGGGAGGGGGATGCCCATAGGCTCAGGTGCGCTCTCTCCCTACGGCGGGCACACCGAAGTGCACTTCATCGCCAAGGGGGAGAGGCGAGGCTCATCATCGCCATCATCAGGAATCACCATCGAGGGGAAGGGCCCATGGAGAGGGTCCTCCTTCTCGCTACGGTGAGCGGAGAAGAACCCCCCTACGATCCATCATCGCCCTCAGAGGAGCTACATTGAGAAAAGGGACAGAGAATATAGGGACCATCGCCCTCCTCAGGAGGCACCGAAGATAGCTCACAGATAGAGCCTTGGGCAACACAGTCACTACCGTGCAGGGGTTACCATGCTCTCAAAGCTTCCAACAATACCCAACACAACAACACCAATGTAACAGTGACTCGCCCCGTCACCCAATCTTCTTCGCACTCAATCCCCTCAACTACCTGCCTACCCACTTAATGACTCTCCATCCAAACTAGGGAGAAAGCTCCCGACCCCCCCAAGGTCACCACCATTAGGGCCAAATGAGGGGATCCAAACGGTGTGTCACAAGGGTTGGTGGAACGAACTCCAGGTACGGAGGAGGCGGAGAAGTGGGTAGTGGTGGACAGAGGGGGTAAGAGGAAGCACAACTCCACCTCTCCTCCAATCCAACAAGACAACAACAAGTACAACCTTCCTTCAAAAAACATTCAACTTGATAACAGAAAAAAAATGAGAAAGGGTAAAAGAAAACCCGTTCCGTGCTTTAATTGTGGGGATTTAGGCCACTTCCGAATGGAATGTACTAAGGAAGTTCGTTGCCTGCGATGCTTGAAGTGGAGCCATATGTCGTACTTGTGCACAAATGTCATCAGCTCAAATTTGGATGAAGAGAGGCAAGTATACAGAGGAAAGTCGCCGGAAAGCCCTACCATGATCAAGTTGGCTAATAGCCTAGCTACGATCAAGAAAGAAGAAGCTTGGCTCCGACAATGGTGTGTGGTTGCTAGGGTCAGATCAGGCTGCCCCTCCGAAACGCACTTCCTTCACGCCTTGAACCTCAGGTGGCCAATGCGAGCCGACCGTGACTGGGTTGTAAAGAAGCTGTGCCATCTACAATTTTTGGTCTCATTCCCATCAACACAGAAAGTGATTGAAGTCACCGGAATGGGGACGGTCGATTTTGGATTCTTCAAGGTGGACTTCACAACATGGTCTCCAAACTTTGGTGCTGAATTGCCGCAAGGTGATAGATACTGGATTTGGATACACAACGTACCATTGCATTTTTGGAAGAAAGAAGCTCTTCAAGAGATTGTATCTGAGTTCGGGACGGTGGAAGCCATCGACGAGAAGACCATTCGCCACTCAGAACTAGTATCAGCGAAGATACTAGTTAGGAGTGGAGATATCGCACTAATGCCAAGATTTGCCAAAGTCTACTCCTTCGAAGAGGCCTACCTCGTCCACTTTGTACTCGACAAACGAGCAGAGATGGTGGATGAACCCATCACTTCCCCCAAACCACTTCCCTCCATCAGAGATGGCAGATCCTATAAGCAGGTGCTCTCACCACCAGGGTGGGAGCTCACCATCGACGGAGCTCATGAAGTTGAGAGATCTTACAGCGAGGTGATCAACGCTGCGAGGGAGATGGAGGGTCGCCGAGAGCTAGCGGTGGAGGGATCAGAACACCAGAGCCCAAGCACGACCCCCGATGGTCAACACGGAGGTTTGACAAAGGGATCCAACGACAGGAAAGGAAAGACTCCAGATTTGGATTGTTTCAAGGGGACAGAGGCCAACCACTCAAAAGGGACCAAAAATTTTACCCAAATTGGTGGTCAAGCTCGGCATGCAAATGGACAGGAGCGCGCTGTGGCTCAGAGAGGAGGGACAGGCCTTGCAGGCCCCAAAGATGGCAAAAACAACCTCTATAACGACATGCAAGCGTCGAGACAAAGGTTGGTGAAGGAAAGCAACAGCCTGGGGAAGATGACAAGTGGTAGAGCTCTTTCGACCAGAGAGTGGGTAGAAAAGCTCTGGTTTGCACTAGTAAAGGAAAAAGTTGTGCCTTTGCAGCAGAGGCAACCAGAGGCAGAGGCCCCTCTAAGGAAAGAGCTCTGCATGGATCTGATCACCCACAGGGAAAAGAACCCAATGGAGATTGAGAGCAAAGCTCTTCACTTGGGGAAAGACTCTTTTGGTAAAGAAGACAACGGAGATGGAGGTTTTGAACTAACTTCTGAAGTTTTGAAGAAGAGGAAAGACGCTTTGGAGTTTTCAAGCGTTGCGTGGATTCCAACGTGCTCTGACCTTGCCGAACTCACCCCCAATAAGGAGCTACCACCTGGCAAGGGGGGTGAGATTACCGCTGTTAGAGGAAAAACAGGAGGGGCTGTTTTCGAGGCAGGGGTACGATGGACCACTGTGGAGCTGGTTATCGTGCCCCAGCGGAGTCGGATAAGGAGAGGCTGGATATTCTACACGTTGAGAGCATGGATTGTCAGCTTCTTATAGATGTTGATGGGCCCAAAGAGGGGCCCTATACAGTTGTGATCAATCAGTCACATTGTCAAATTGATAGTGGGCCCATTGAGGGGTCCGTGACGGATAGCACCGCTATTATTATTGGAACGCCAGTCTGTAGGCTTAATGAGGAGTCCACAAAGAGAGAAGCTAAGCTACAACAGGATGCTCAGCATACAGATAGTGATGAGGACCTAGAAGGCCGCATAAATCTTGACGAGGAGTTTTCTTTCATAGTGAGGAGTTAGAGGATCTAGAGTTCATTGCCGACACACAAAGGAATAGCTTGCTAGAGATGGTCTTGGCCACATTTCCAGAATCAGCACCTAGAGCCAGTACTGGTACTTCACTCAGAACGGTTGGGGTCAGAGTTCAGCGCTCGCCTAAGAGGGCTCATGTGGAGTCCCTGGATGACTATCTGGAGGTTGCGCCAGCAGCCAAAGCTGCGAAATTCGACAATGGAGGTACAAAATTTTTTTTACCTACTATATTAAATTTCATGTCAGATTCTGAAGTTTTTTTGCTAGCTAGAACTTGTGGGTTGGAGGTATGTGACACTGAGCGTAATGCATTACTGTTCAATAAAATAAGGGGTTGGGAAGCTGAAAGGGTTTACACTAGTTTGGAAAATGCCCTAGGAGCTAGCTCTGGGTCGACTGACACCCCCGTAGATGTTGTCGGCCCCACCTCCATAACAACGGTCACCCCTGACACAGTCCCCCCAATGAATACACTTTTCTGGAACGTTAGGGGGCTGGGGGATAGGGGAAAGAGGGATATGGTTAGGGACGTCATTTGCAACTCCAAGGCAGAAGTGGTAGGATTGCAGGAGACCAAACTTCAGCAAGGGTTTAAACTCAAGAGAATCGGGGACAATAGAATTAAGGAATGGGTGTTACGCCCGTCAACAGGAGCCTCAGGAGGGATTGCTATTGGGTTCAATTCGGATATTCTCATGTGCACCGAGGTACACAGTGGAATGTTCTCCCTGATCATCTGACTGAAATGACTATCTGATAATTGGGTGCAGACGGTCACTATCGTTTACGGGCCGAACGTGGCTACAGATCGAGATGCTTTTTGGGAAGAGCTTGCCGATATTCGACGTTGATGGTCGGGAGCTTGGATTGTTGGAGGGGACTTCAACATCACCAGATTCACCTTCGAGCACAAGGGAAGAGGCTTCAGCAATAGACAGAGAGAGGAGTTTAATAGGGTTATAACGGAACTAGAGCTGATCGATATCCCGATTAATGACAGGCTATTCACATGGTCTAACATGCAAGTGGTTTCGGTAATGGCCAAATTGGACTGGATTCTAGTATCGATGGATTGGGAAGCTAAATTTTCGATAGCTACTGCTAAATCGATTACTAGACCCACGTTCGATCATACCTCGATCCTTCTTGATGTGGGAGTACAAGGAGCTCACACGCCAAGAAAATTCATATTTGAAAAGGCCTGGCTGGAAATTCAGGGTTTCCACCACATGGTGATGGAAAATTGGGCGCTCCTAACCGCGAGTAGGGATGCTGCATCCTGATGGTGCGAAAAAATCCAGAGATTGCGAAAGCGGCTACACAGATGGAATCGATCCAGATTTTCGACCATCTGGCGTGCAAAAGATTCCTTTTTGGAAGGAATTGATGAGTTGGAAAGGTTGGAAGAGTCACGAATCTTGTCCCAAGAAGAGAGAAACAGGCTACTAGAGCTTCGGGAAAATATTGTCAATCTATACAAACTGGAAGAGATCAAATGACAACAAAGATCCAGGATTTCGTGGCTCAAAGAGGGAGACGCGAATACGGCCTACTTCCACCTGGTGGTGAGTGCAAGACGTAGATCCAATCTCATCCTATCAATACAGACGGATACGGGAGTATCGCAAGACAAAAAGGTGATCTCAACGACGTTTCAAAATTATTACAAGGGCCTATTTGGGAAGAAGAATGACTTCAGGATCCCGCTGAGGGATGATTACTGGAAGGCATACCAGAATGACTCAGCGCACAACCTTTCCATCTTGGAAGCACCTTTCTCGGAAATGGAAGGTAAGAGGCCATCAGCCAAATGGGATCCAACAAGTCACCTGGGCCAAACGGTTTTCCAATGATGTTCTTCCAAGTGTTTTGGGAAGAAATTAAAGGGGACATCATGGCATTGATGGAGGAATTTTTCCACAATAATCTCATATTGGGCATGTTCAATTTTGCGGAGATTGTTCTCATACCCAAACGGGAAGATTCTACGTGTGTGGGGAATTTCCGACCGATTAGCCTAATAAACTGCTCGGCTAAGATCATCACAAAGGTCATGGCCATCCGCCTGGGGAACATTATGGACAGTATAATCAGCACAACCCAGACGGGCTTCATTAAGGGTAGATGTATCCTAGACTGTGTGGCCACGGCTGAACAGGTGATCCACCATTGCCATAAGAACAACTCCAAGAACTTCCTCATAAAGTTGGATTTTGAGAAGGCCTACGACTCTGTCGACTGGGAGTGTTTATTGGAAGCTCTCCGAGGGAGAGGATTTGGGGATAAATGGGTAAGATGGATTAAGCAATGTTTACAGTCTAATAAAACGGCAATTTCGGTGAATGGACGGCCTGGTCCGTCGTTTCCTTGCAAGAAGGGTCTCCAACAAGGGAACTTGCTTTCCCCACTTCTATTCACTATTGTTGCAGATGTTCTTAGGGGTATGCTAGAAAATTGTCGGAGTAAAGGTTGGATTTCGCCTGTAGCCCGTACCACCTCTAACCGGGGGTGCACGATTCTCCAGTATGCTGATGACACCCTACTTTTTGGGAATGGGACCAGAGCAGAAACAATCTACTTTAAAGGGGCTCTCTACTGTTTTGAAGCCTGATCAGGTCTCAGGATTAACTTCCACAAGAGTGCACTGATTCTCATTACACTTTCTGACGAAGAAGCTCGGGAACAAGCCACTATTCTTAACTGTATGACAATGAGTTCCTAATTAAGTACTTAGGGCTCTCTCTCAAACCAGGGAAACTCACTAAGTCCGATTGGCTTCCAATCATAGACAGGGTGGAGGACAGACTGTCTGGTCGGAAAGGTAAATCGCTGTCACTAGGAGGAAGGGTGGTACTCATCAACTCAGTACTGTCTAATCTTCCCATTTACTACATGTCTTTTTTTGAACTTCTAAAGTGGGTTATCCAAAGGATTGACCGAGTCCGAAGAAGATTTCTTTGGAAAGGGGCAGATTCCAATAGGGGAGGGTACCACCTGATCAAATGGAGTATTGCTTGTATGAAGAAGAAGCATGGAGGGCTTGACATCATAGACCTTAGAGACATGAACCTTGCTCTTTTGGAGAAATGGTGGTGGAAGGTCTTTCACCACGGTGGAGAGGGATGGCAGGATTTCATTCAGCCTTACCTTCGGGGAAAAGGTACGAGAAATCTAGGCTTTCGAGTTGGGGCTAAGGTCTCGTGATTCTGGAAAGGAATCACCAAAGCTAGTGGACCGTTCAACTCAGCAGTCTCGTCGACTATCGGTAATGGACGGTCCACCAGATTCTAGTGGGATAAGTGGTGTGGTGCTCATACATTGAAGAAAACTTTCTCAGAGCTGTATACCAAAACAAATCGGCCCAATATCTTTGTGGCAGAGACTTGGAAGAGGGGAAACTAGAGGCCAACGTTCCGAGGAAATCTTACCCCAGGATTGCGCCAGCAAGTGCTTGAATTACAAACACACATCACACGGACCGGGACGATGTGCACCCAAGGCTCGAACCAGTTGCGATGGGGACTCGAGACCAAGGGGACCTTCACGGTCAGATCCCTATACCATCGAATTCACTTCTGGGGATGCAGACCTAGCTGGGCATAGGTGTTATGGAAGGCGAAAACACCACTGAAATTCAGAGTATTCCTCTAGCTAGTTCTCAATAATGCAATCCTTACAAGAGAGAACCTGGCCAAAAGACAACCACAAATTGCGACCGACTGTGGATTCTGCAACAGGCATATGGAGACTTTGAATCACCTGTTTATTCACTATCCAAGGAGTAAGGCGACCATGGTAGAGGTGTTAAGAGCCCTAGGAACAAGTGACTACCCAGACGAATATGAGGATTTGTGGATTGGCCCCAAATTCGCATCGATTCGCAACGACATGAAGGATGCGTGGTACATTGCCATTGCAGCAACTACATGGGTGTTATGGCTAGACAGAAACAACTTTTATTTTCGTGCTTCATGTAATAGTATTTCTGGTAACCTTACTCATATCATGCATCATATCTCTTTTTGGGATACGGCTGCCGCCACAGGAGCGAGAGAGAGGATTGCCAGAGTCTTCCAGGTGGAGGATTTTGATGATGAGGAGGTAGAGTTTGGGCCGACACTGGACTGAGAGATCGCCGCCTTCCAGACACATCAGTGTTTCAAAAGCTATAGTCTCTACTAGTTTGTTTTTGGCATATTGTACTTTTGGTTGTTTGTTACATGGAGGATTAGACCCACCCCTCAGAGTTTTGTTGGGGTTTTATGTTTTATTTCCTGCACCGTACTTTTTTCTACATTGTAATTTTGTATTTCTCCCGGCTCACCGGGGTTGTTTTATTAATTTCTGATTAATGAAACAGGGTGGCTTTATTCCACCTTTCACCTAAAAAAAACGATACAACCACGCATGCAATAAAAGAATAATCATATGAATAACAATATTTGGAATATAAATATGAAATAACCAATTATAATAAAAATCCAATATTTGGAAATACCAATAATAATATTCGGGTTAAAAGCCCACAATACAAAGAAATAATAATGTTCAATCATTTAAGTCTTCATAACAAAACAAAACAATAATTATTTAGGCAGTGATGCAATCAATTCTTTCACCATTGCTGTTCTCCGAATCGATTAGGTAATTCTCCTTAACTACCTGTAAGCTCTTCATCTAAAAAGAGAGAATAATATGTCCTTAGAGCAAGTCATGGACAACAAATAGAGAAACAGAAAAACAATAACAATAACGATATAACGATGAATTCAATGAATGATGGAATCAATAGCATTGAACAATGGCAAAATGATAATGATCTAACATGCGATAACGATGATCAATAACAATAACAATAAACAATAGCAATAAGGATAAACAATAACGATAATAATGTTCAATAACGATGACAATAGGCAATGATGATGCGATGACAAACTTAAGTCTATTATTCATTTTAGTCCTAACTAATGCATGTACTATTGCGTCCCATACCACAAGTTCGATGCATACAATCAATTTCGTTTAGATTGAAGTGGTAGATTCTATAGTTCATGTACTCGACACGATAACAATAATGATAACAATAGTAATTTCTTGCACAATAATGATAACAATAGTCGGCACAACAATCCTAAAATAATACACGATAAATTGAGATACTGTGGTCAGTAATCTAACAATAAATTGATAGCACTAGCCAAGACAATATTTTGGAAAACAAGGCCCACAATTTCGAGTACATTCACTATATCCTCAACTACTCTAGTCAACCTTTAAACCCCGGCTTGATTAACAATTGTTTATTCAATCAATATGCAATAACTGTTGACAATATTATGAAACTAATAAGGAGCAATAAGGACAATATATCAATGGGGAACAATAAAATCATCAATAGGAAACACTATAATGATGACGATACAACACTAAGATCATACAATGCAATTCATTCAATTCATGCATCAAATATAACAATATAAATTTGATTATATCATCAAAACATGGAAGACTCAACTCTGGACAGTAGTAGGTTGCTGTACCAAAATTGGGTTGCTGTACCAAAATTGGGTTTTCCGCTGCTACAGGATAGCAAATGTGGATCCGTCAGAAGTTCTAGAAACTAGACTCATACTCGGTTCCAACGCATAATTAAAGTCAAAAATCCGACAAAAGTGGCTAGGTTAATTACAGTGTTCTTTACAGGTTACTGATTCTGGATGGTTATCGATGTTAACTAGTTACAGTAATAAAAGCAGTAAGTATTCACATTAAAAATTAGCAAAAATAATTTTCATGGCCCTAAGCATTTTAACTACAAATCTGAAAACTATCATGGCAATATTTGATCATTAGTTCATCTATTTAATCAGTTAACATGGTATATGCATAAATCTGGAAATAAAACATAGCAGCAGTAAAATGTTCATAACTCATGCAATATAAGTCGAAATTCAATAATTCTTGATGTTATGGAAACTAGACACATGGGGATACATTTCATATTCAGGAAGTTATTGATTTTGATGAGAGAATCTAGGTTGAAATAGCATGACAATATTCAGGTTGACAGTAAATTACAGAGTCTCAATATATTCTTTCATGAATAAAATAATTATAATGTTATAGATGATGAGTTAAGGTGGACAACATAAATCACAATAAGTTACGTCTATGTGAACATGGTATTAAGATGTAAAATATCCATAATCTTACTAATCACAGTCAACCAATAAACTAACATCAATCATATGAACAATCAACTCTAGCATACAATCTATAATAGTTGTGTGATGTCATGACATGAATTACAAAAAAAATCCTTATTCATATATTCAATAATTAACTACATGAATGCATATTAGATCTCTATGAATGGGAGGTAAATAGACGGCACGAAGTCAAGACTACTACTTGAATTCGCTTGTGTAAATTCGTAGTATCCCAACGATAGATAACAATAGATGATATATGATAATCAATATAGATCTACTTGTGGGATTCAATAAAAAATCTCGAACATGATGCAATAACAATTCGAGGGAAAATGACTTGCCTTAATAACGATTAGATCCGAATATAGGGAATAACGAGATTAGGATCCTGGAGCAACGACAATGATCGCAAACAAAGCGGATCTTGATGTAATAATCACGATCGGGTACAGATCTTGATGACGATCGACGATCGATGATCAAGTGCAAGATCAAGCAATCAATGGCCGAGATCAAGATCGAGATCAAGTGCAAGATCAAAGATCCAAGATCAACGGCCGAGATCAAAAGATCAAAGATCAAAGATCAAAATAGCAACCAGCAAGGGTCCAACAGCAATAGCACGTGCAACACGTGCAAAAAGAATCAACAGTAAGAGATCCAATCGGCAGCAAGCGCGATAGTCGGCAAACAACGAGATCGATAGCAACACAGCGAGCGACAACAACATCTACCGTGGTGGTCAGCGGTAACAAGGCGAGGCATTAAGTGTTGGACGATGGAGGCGGCAGGATGGGTACTGGGTGGGTCTTCGATGGGTTCTGCAGTCGATGATGGAGGAAGACGGCGGAGAGGCTCGGGGACAGAGCGGCAACGGCTGACGGTGACTGCCTTGGCTTCGACGGTGGTGCACAGGGCAAGGGATGGGTTGCTTTGGTGGGTGGACGGTTCTGGGTAGACGGAAGCACATGACATCGGTAGGGGGTGGCTATGGGGGGAAGACTGCGGTGAATGGTAGGTGAGGGGATCGGTGCAGTCGACTGGAGAGGAGGACGACAACTGGAGGGCGGGTGGTTCTCGACTAGGTGACTGACTGGAGCTTCGACGGGGTTGTCGTCGAGAAGGTGGGATGGCGATGGGAGGTCAGGGGCGAGGTGTAGACAGTTGACGAGGTAGTGGGTCGATGGATAATGGCGACTGGGGCTGACGATGGTCGGGATGAGATGAGATAGGAGAGCTCGAGCGGGAGGGAGAGGATGAAGGTGAACAGTGGCAGGGCTCTGGGGTTACACAGTGTTGGGGGTTGTACAAGGTGAAGAAAATGAAGGGTTTTCATTGGGGTTTGTTTTGGCTGTGTATAAAGAAGATATATATATATATATATATATATATATATATATATATATATATATATATATATATATATATATATATAGAGAGAGAGAGAGAGAGAGAGAGAGAGAGAGAGAGAGAGAGAGAGAGAGAGAGAAAGAGATTTGAGGGGTTTTAATAATTAGTTAATAACAGTTATAATAATGGGGAAAGATTATAGGGATTGTAGAGAGATATGGGGAATAAGGGTTACGGGATTAAATAATGAGATAGTGGGGGGCAGGGTATTGGGTTTGGGTTAGAATTCAATAGAAGATGGGCATGGGTTGGGCTTCAAATTAAATAATTCAAATAATTAAATATAAATGCATTATTTTTGTGGGCTCAAATCCAATAATAAATAAAAAGATTTTTCGGGCTTTAGTTCAAATAAAAATTTATCAAATAACATATGGACTTGACAAATACATAATGAATTTAGAAGCCCGACTTACATTAGTTAACATAATCGACAAATAATAATATAATTTGTTTTGGCCAAAATATAAATAATAAAATGAAATAGAAAATATCTTAGAAACCAAAATAATATTTTGTTAAAATCCGATCAATTGAAAATGTAACTGTTGAAAAAAGAATTTAAAAGCGAGAAGAAAGTTATAAAAAATTTAAATACGAAAAATACACGGTAAAATATATATATATGGAAACAGGGGTTACACTTTGATGGGTTTCTTCCATCATTCCCACCATTAAAGGAGCTCGAGAGCTCTTCTTGGCCACGACAACAGGTAGAATGGGTAGAAATGAGATGAGAGTTGAAGAAGACAAGAACCAAGAACAATTCAAGAACAAAGAGGAATTTAGGACTCAAAACATACAGCGCTCTAAATGAGCTGCTGCTCTCTTTATACACTTACAACCCGTGCAATGCATGTAAATGGACAGACCATTTAGGTTGTTAGACTTGTGGGTCCCACCCTTTGAAATCATTACCCCACACTTCTTTTAATCCAATGGTTCACATTACAATCCAACCGTTATTATTTACATTTTACAAAAGAGTCCCTGAACTTAATGGACTGAAACGCAAAACAGATACACTCTACATCTTCTCCATTTGATCCTCGTCTTCAAGCTCGCAATTCGACTGCAGTAACTACTGGCGTGCATCAACTCCTTCCCCCATTCTTTGAGAACTTGCCTCAAGGTCGAACGAAGGAAAATGCCGCACTAATTCCCAATACGACTCCTAGGTTGCATCTTCAGCCAACTGATGCTTCCATTTAATTAGTACTTCTGAAACCAAATGCTTCCCTTTCACTACCGACCTCCTGTCCAAAATTCCTCAGGTTCCAACAACGATTTTGAAATGCCGATAGGTATAGAGCGCTGAACTTGAACTGCTGCGCCCAAATGCTTCTTCAATTGAGACACATGAAAGACAAGATGGATCTTGGCATCGACAGGTAGATCTAGCTTATAAGCAACCTTGCCTATCCTTGCAATCACAGCATAAGGGCCATAATAGAGAGGAGAAACCTTCTGAACAGATCGCAGCAACACTTGACTGCCGATATGGCTATAGCTTTGGATAAACTAAATCCCCAATTTCAAACTCAAGTTCTACTCTCTTCTTATCTGCCAACCTTTTCATTCGCTCCTGCGCTTGCATCAAGTGATCTTTGAGCAACTGCAGCTGAACATCTCTGGCTAATAATGCCTCTTCAACTTGTAGACTTTTTGCAGTGTGAGGTATATAAGAAACCAATGTAGGAGGTGCCCTCCTATACAAAGCCTGATATGGAGTTGTTTTAGTGGCTCCATGCCAATTTGTATTGTACCAGTATTCTGCCCACATCAACCACTTACTCCATTCCTTCGGCTTAGTGTTGCAAAAACATCTCAAATAAGTTTCGAACACCTATTCACCACTTCCATTTGGCCATCGGATTGAGGGTGATAAGCTGTTGAAAATTTCAACTTTTCTCCTTGCAATTTAAGTGTTTCCTGCATCAAAGTACTTGTAAACACGGATCCTCTATCACACACAATAGAAATAGGTATCCTATACAACTTAAAAACCCCTTCCATTAATACTTGCACCACATCCTTAGCAGAAAAAGGGTGTCGTATAGGAAAGAAATGCGCATACTTGGTTAAGCGATCAACTATGACCAAAATTACCGAATATCCTGAACTAAGTGGCAACCCTTCAATAAAATCCATGGTCGCATGCTCCCAAACATTCTCAGGTATAGACAATGGCTGAAGTAAACCTGCAGGAGCATGGGATATGTATTTGCTAGTTTGGCAGACCGTGCATTCCTTAACATAGGCTTGGACATCTCCTTTGATCCCCTTCCACCAAAAAGATCTCTGCAGTCTTTACAGGGTTCTATCATACCCAGAATGGCTTCCAATAGGAGATTCATGGTGCTCTTATATCAACATCTATCGAAAAGAAGAAGTATTTAAAATATCATATGGTGTCAAATCATCATGAAATTTTCGAATCTAGTTCCTGACCCATGATGTTACAACAATCTCACAAATCAGGTGCTTCCACCAAGTATATTTCCAATTATGTCCCTTTGAATATCCTCCAAAAACAGGGCAGTAACAACAGCAGCTCTGTTTAATAAAATCTCTAGTTCAGTTTGCATGATTTTATTGACATAGCTACAGTGGTCCAAATCTCATGAAATTTGAAACATAGGTCTTACATACATCCAACAATGACATACTAAAATTTTAGATCATCCTCATAAATATGCAGTGAGATACAAGTCTTTCTTTCCACAACAGTAATAATAAAAATTGCTTCTTTCTATTCTGACCAGTATGCAAGTTTGTAATTTATTTTAATAGCAGAAATTTTTTTAAAAAAAACTGTAAAAATTACTGAAGGTGTATGACACCTATTCCTATAAAAATTTCAAGTTAATCCAAGCAGTGGTGTTCGAGTTATAAGCTACGAACTAACAACAAAAATACAGATTTTTAATAGGATTTTCTGTTTTGGGTTTCTCAGCACAAAACGAGTTATTAAAGTTCATTCATAGGCATGCATGTCATTTTCCATACATCACAAACACCATTCAATCAAAAAAACAAACATAAGGTTAGAAATACCCACCTTTACTAGTAGCTTGACCTCCTTCTAGCTGCTTGCATGTTGGTCCTCCTTCTTGACTCCTCCAGAGCTCCTTGCTTCTCCTCCTTGCTTTGGCCTTCTCTTTTATTCTCATTGGTTCTTCTCCTTCCAAATCACTAGTAAGACACTCTTTCTCTCTTTCTTTGTCCCTTTCTCTTAAGTGTAGAGGTTGTGGAAGATGAGGAATAAGAAGGAGTGGGAGGGGTTTTTAAAAAAAACAAGAGAGCAAGGGGGAAGTGTTGGCCGGATTTGGGGTGTGGGAAAAGAGAGAGCAACTCTCATTGAATTGGTGAGAGAAGGAGGTGGAGTGTGGGAGAGGATAAAGACTCATCATGAGTCGAATGTGTTCAAACAAAAACCCTAACCCTAACTTGTTTTCCCTCCTTCTTTCCCTCCAACACTTGGCCGGCCTAGGGCTTTTTTTTTTGTTTAAGTGTGTTTTGTTTGTCATATTGGGCCTCTCAAGCCCAAACTCAAAACCTTTATATGCATACATATGTGTTCATATGCATAGTTGGAGGTTGTTAGTAGAAAACAATTTCTTTAATCAAAAGAAAAATATAACTCTATAACTAATAGAATCTAGTTTGTTTATAAGACATATTCGTCAATAAACTAGGGCCATTACATCACTCCCTCCTTAGAATAGTTCTGCCCTCAGAACTACACTTAGTGGGAGAAAACAGAAATGGAAAAGAAAGAAAATTTTCACATAAATAACTCCGGGTAGGTCTCCTGCATTCGGCTCTCTGGCTCCTAAGTAGCTTCTTCGACGAATTGACTCCTCCAGAGAACCTTGAACATCATAATGATCTTGTTTCTCAGCACCTTCTCTTAATGATCTATTATTTGCACAGGTCGTTCCTTGTAGGAAAGTTCCACTTGCAGGTCTTCTGGAATTTTGGGTAGTTGATGACTCGGGTCTGGCACGTACTTCCTCAGCATGGAGACGTGAAAAACATTATGCACCTAGGCTAACTCTGGAGGTAGTTCCAATCTGTAGGTGGCTTTCCCAATCCTTTTCAAGATTTTGTAGGGTCCAATGTACCTTGGGACCAGCTTGCCCCCCTTTCAGATCTAACTACGCCTTTGGTCGGCGAGACCTTCAACAATACGGAATCTCCTTCCTCAAATTCTAGCTCTCTATGGCGGGTGTCGGCATAGCTCTTCTGCCTAGTCTGTGCAATCTGTAACCTATTTCTTATCAATTCAATCTTCTCCGAAGTCTGTTGTACAATTTCTAGTCCGAACACCTGCCTCTCGCCCGTACAGTGCTTCGAATGGAGCCATCTCGATACTAGCCTGGTAGCTATTGTTGTAAGAAAATTCAACCAGTGCTAGATGCTTCTCCCAGCTTCCTCCGAAGTCCAAGATGCATGCTCGGAGCATATCCTCCAAAATTCTGTTCATCCTTTCTGTTTGTCCATCGGTTTGTGGGTGAAAAGCAATACTAAAATCTGTCATTGTCCCCAATGTTGTCTGTAGACTCTTCCAAAACCATGAGGTAAATCTCGCGTCTCTGTCGGAAACTATAGATATTAGAACACCGTGTAGTTTCACAATTTCCTGAATGTAGACTTTTGCCAACTTTTCCATAGACCAGGTTGTCCTCACCAGTATAAAATGTGCTGATTTCGTTAACCAGTCCACGATCACCCAAATGGAATCATTCCCCCTAGGACTCCTTGGTAATCCTGTAACGAAATCCATACTAAGCCCTTCCACTTCCATACTGGAATGGGCAGGGGCATTAGTAACCCTCCGGGCTTCTAATTTTCTGTCTTTACCCTCTAAAAAGTGAGACATCTGGCTGCAAACTCCGCTATATCTTGCTTCATTCTAGCCCACCAGTAGAATGGCTTCACGTCTTGATACATCTTCGTGCGTCCTGGATGAACTACCAGTAAGGTGGTGTGTGCTTCCTTCAAGATCTCCTCCCTAAGATCCCCTGCCTTTGGCACACACAACCAATCTCCAAACCATAGCACTCCTTCTTTAACATTGAAATCAGGAAGTTTCCCTTCATTCACTTGCTCCTTGAGTGCTTGTGTCTCCGCATCACCATCTTGACTCCTCTTCACTCGATCCTTCAGACTTGGTTGGAGTTCTAATTGAGCTAACATAGCAATCAATCCTTGAGAAAACATTTCGATACCGGGTCTCCTTATTTCTTCTTCTAACTCCTTCCTCATAGTAGTTAGCATGGAAATGCTCCTCTTCTTGCTAAGTGCATCTGCCACAACGTTGTCCTTCCCTGGATGGTACAAAATCTCCGGTCTGATATCTTCCAATACTTCCAACCATCACCTCTGCCTTAGATTTAAGTCCTTTTGCTGATTAATATATTTTAAGCTCCTGTGGTCTGTGTACATCTCCACCTTTTCTCCGTAGAATATAATGTCTCCATATTTTCAAGACAAAGCTGATAGCAGCTAGCTCTAAGTCGTGAGTTGGATAGTTCTTCTCATGTGGTCGGAGCTGCCTTGAACCATAGGCAATGACCTTCCCTTCTTGCATCAGAACGCATCTGAAACCCAAGTGAGATGCATCACTGTAGATCACATACCCTTTATCTGGTTGAGGTAAGACCAAAACCAGTGCTGATATTAGTCGGTTCTTTAGCTCCTGGAAACTGGCTTCACACTTATCGGTCCATTCAAACTTCTTATCCTTCCTGGTCAAAGCTGTGAGGGGTACCACAATCTTGGCATAATCCTAAATGAACTTTCTGTAGTACCCGGTCAAACCCAAAAAGCTCCTAACTTCCTTCACTGTCCTTGGCTGAGGCCATTCCTTTACCACCTCTATCTTTTTTGGGTCGATGGCCACTCCTTCCTTAGAAAGGACATGGCCGAGGAAAGCCACTTCCGACTTCCAGAATTCGCACTTGGAAAGCTTCGCGTACAACTCTTGCTCTTAAAGCTTGCTCAGAACAGCAGACAAATTCTCGACATGATCCTCCTCGGTTTTTGAGTACACCAAAATGTCGTCTATGAAGACCACCAGAAATGATTCGATGAATGGTCGTAGGACTCGATTCATTATATCCATGAAGACAGCTGGAGCATTGGTCACTCCAAATGGCATCACCAGAAACTCATAGTGCCCATACCGTGTCTTGAAAGCTGTCTTTGGTATGTCTTCCTCCTTGACACGGAACTGATGGTAACCTAATTGTAGATCGATCTTTGAGAACACTAGGCTCCTTGTAGCTGATCGAACAGGTCGTCGATCCTGGGAATTGGATATTTGTTTTGGACCGTGACTTTGTTCAATTCCCGATAGTCAATACACATCCTTGATGACCCATCCTTGTTCTTGACCAATAGTACCGGTGCTCCCCAAGGGGAGGCACTAGGCCTGATGAGTCCCTTCTGTAGCAATTCCTCTATTTACTTCTTGACTTCATTCTGTTCCACCAGTGCCATACGATACGGCATCTTCGATACTGGCATGCTGTCGGGCTGGATCACGATGCTGAACTCTACATCTCTTGGTGGGGGTAACCCTGGTAACTCCTCCAAAAATATGAGTGGAAAGTCTCGTACAATGGGTATCCCTTTGACTTCCCTTGGTACCTTACTCCCGGCTGTAGCTGCCAAAATCTTCCCGTTTTTCTTCTTCCCTTGAAACATGATCTCTGGTTTCTCTGGAATGACTAAGGTCACCTTCTTCTCCTTACAGTCAATGTGAACCTTGTGCTTGGACATCCTGTTGAATTCTTGCCTCAACATTGAGGTCACCACCATTGGCTCCTCCGCTTTCTTCCTCGACTCTTGCATCGTGGGCTCTCCTTTATCGACGCCCGGCTGCACGCTTGCCTTCTGGACATCAGGTAGCAGATTTGCCTCCTCGAAGTCCAGTTGAATCATAAAAGTTAGTAAAAGAATAATCGCATTAGGGTTAGGTCAGACATAGAAAAAATTTGTAAACATAAGTTACGAAAGTGCAACAATATGATTTACGACTACCAAATATCTATACCAAGCTAACCCTACTGACGCACCCAAGTCTAATCTCCTGTGGTGTTAGACTAAAATTTGAAGTAAGCTCTGATACCAAATTTGTAGCACCCCGAATTCCTAACTTAGGAACTCGTGACACTCTCCAGGATCTTCCTTCAAATGAGTCACAACACAACAAAATTCACAAGAAATTAAAAACTTTTATTATATCAAATGCTATTACAATGTCCAATGATTAAAACATTTACAATTTTTGTTACAATAAGAATGTAGAATAAAATTTGGACAGTAACTTTCACTTGGATGCTTTCCCCTGCTAGAGCTTTCCCCCCAACTAAGTTGGCAATCATGCACTGATAACTATGGGTACTTCAGTTGATTACAACTGACGAAAATGCTATATTCGGCTATCCTCTCTACGGCATAATATAGCGATTCCAACCTCAACAATCGACAAAATAATTGATGCAAATAAAAAGGTGGTGTCAAGCAAGTGTCGGTGTATGCCATGACCTAATCTAATGCACACTATGCACACATGCTCCTAAAGCTAATGCACGCTCGGTTGATAGATATGCATCCCATACTACACACCCCCAACCAAACAACATTCTTCAGTTTGATGGGGATCGATCCCCCACTATGCATCCTACTCTTGTTCTCTTTCCTGTTTCTGATTCCAGTGATGGTGAGGCTGCAGGCCCCTGGTGTGACTCCAGTCACTGCTTCCAATAGTAATGTCCAATCCTCTTAGTTTTATCCACTATGCCCAGAATCTCAGTCGCAGGCTTACTCTGCGTGACTGTAATTAAATCGGCTTACTCGATTAGTGGTTGTATCTACGTCTCCCCGGATCTCACCAAAAGCCGATATATGGACACAAGGCTCTATTACCGAGTTATTAGAGCAACTCCCGATAGAGTCTAGCTCTCCAGGACATCGTCTAATCCATCTGTCCACATTGATCGACAAAGGACCTGACGGATATAGGGTTTTCCCAACTTTGCTACACTCGTCCTTACACTAGAATAGACCTTGCAGTCGAGACGATGTCAACACTCCAAACCTCCTCAAAGGTTGTTACGGATCATAAAGGAATTTCTACCGAGACAGCGGAGCCCCCAATAGAGCGTCACTGCTCCCAGGGCAGCTCGGGGTCCCTGTCTGCATTAAACGAACCTAGGATTCGGTCGGGGGTGATGATAGGCGAACACCCTCGCTAGTGTCTGTCCTTACATTCAAACAAGACTCGATCTAGTCCTACCAAAGTATCAAGGCTACCCCACTCTAAGATTACAAGTTAAGGTTGAAATCAAGATTTGTTTTATTGACCAACTACTCGAACCATTGTTCTAGCCAACTCTATTTTTTTTAGTTAGGCGATCTATCTACCATTTCCAAATTAACTCGATAATCAACTTGCTTGCCATGATCAACTAGTTCAATTCCATTAGTAGACTCTCCCTAGTTAGTCACCTTTATCAAAATAGATCTCAACCCATTTCACACTAGGACTCAACTAGCCTTCTAGTCCGGCCCAAGAGTTGACCCGCCTCGGTCCACACTTGGCACAAACCAACGACGAACCGACTCTGTCGATCATCGCAACCGTCATCTACGCTTGGAGTTCGATCGCAACCTCGGCTCGACCAAAAAGTAGCTCCCACTAAACTTAACGCTCCACGGTCCTTGACAAGTGGTAGCTCCAAACACAAACCATGGAATCCATCCATGCACAGTGAGTACGTCGGCGCACGAGTCTCCTCCAATGCGTTCGATACGACATGGGTCTTAATCTACCCGTCTAGGTTTTTCAACAAGACTTAGTTCTAGAGTCTCAAAACTCAACCAACGTACCCCAACAAGGTACACCACACTAGGAGTAAGTCCCAACCCACGAATACCTAAAAAGGGGTTCTAAGAGTCCTAAAAACAAAAATTTAAGTTTCCAAACAGCAAGCACACACTTGGCATTCATGCCAAAACGGAGTTATTCCCGATCCCGTTCCCTTGAGAAATTGCGATCGGTCGCTCCCCATGCTTCTTCTCAAAGTAAACAGCAAGTACAAGCACACAATGGGCATGAATCTCATCCCAAAGTGGTCTACAATAATACCCCAATGTCCTATGCAATTTTCACTTCAAAACTGAACAATGTTGTATATATTGGGATCTACAAGCAACTATGAGCTACTCTTAGCAGGAAACTTTAGGTAATTTAAGTCCTAACCCAAGTACACATCTATAACATGAGTCTTGACCTCAAACAGCAACTCTAAGCCAACAAGATACAAGTTCAAACTCATTTCAATGAACATGGTATAAAACAGTAAGCTCTAAGATTCACTGTGTTTCTGTAGTCACTTGCAAAACTCATATAAAATCTCACACTTCTCCAAATTATGATTTCTCAGTCATTCCAGAAAGATCTGTCTGTTTACTTCTTAGTTACAAGTTTCTTCAGATAAGGTCATTTAGACACTCGTACGGGTTCATCTTTAACAAGTGTACAGACTTCCATAACAGCAGATCAGATCAACACAGTCATGGGATAAAATCTACTTAAAATAACATATGGTATCAGATCATCATGAAATTTTAGAATCTAGTTCCTGACACATGATGTTACAACACTCTCAAAAATTAGGTGATTCCACTAAGTATATTTCCAATTATTTCCCTTTGAATATCCTCCAAAAATAGGGCAGTAACAACAGCAGTTCTGTTTACTAAAATCTCTAGTTCAGTTTGCATGATTTTATTGAAGCTAAAGTGGTCCAAATCTCATGAAATTTGAAATATATGTCTTAGATACATCCAAAAATGACATACTAAAATTTTAGATCATCTCCATAAGCATGTAGTGAGATACAAGTCATTCTTTCCACAATAGTAATAATAAAAATTGCTTCTTTCTATTCTGACCAGCATGCAAGTTGTGCATCGACTACCGTGAGCTGAACAATATCACGGTGAAGAACCGGTATCCGTTGCCAAGGATTGATGACTTGTTCGATCAATTGGGAGGTGCTTCTGTATTTTCAAAACTGGATCTCCGTTTGGGTTACCATTAGGTTAAGTTCAAAGCCGAGGATGTGCAGAAGACTACCTTTCATACAAGATATAGGCACTATGCGTTCTTGATAATGCCTTTCAGAGTTACTAATGCTCCATCCATTTTTATGAGCTTGATGAATCGGGTCTTCTCTCCTTGCTTGGACAAGTTCGTTGTGGTGTTCATCGACGATATCCTCGTCTATTCTCAGAGTCGTGATGAGCATGATGAGCACTTGCGGGTTGTCTTGCAGACATTGAGGGAACATCAGCTGCATGGGAAGCTTAGCAAGTGCGAGTTTTGGTTGGACCAGGTTTCCCTTCTGGGGCATATTATTTTCGATGATGGAATTTCTATCGATCCGTCCAAGATATCTTCTGTTAAGGATTTGCCGACGCCGAAGTTAGTATCTGAAATTCGTAGTTTCCTTAGGCTAACAAGTTACTACAGGAAGTTTGTTCGGGTTTTTTTGAAGATTGTCGGACCATTGACCAAGTTGACTAGGAAATATTAGAAGTTTTTGTGGGATGAGCCCTGTGATGAATCCTTTGCCGAACTAAAAAATCGACTGACATCAGCACCTGTGTTGACAATACCAGATGGATCAAGAGGTTTCGTAATTCACTATGATGCCTCAGGCAGAGGTTTGGGTGCTTTTTTGATGCAACGAGGCAGGTTGTCACATATGCATCTAGACAATTGAGGCTGCATGAAAAGAATTATCCTACACATGACTTTGGAGCTTGCAGCTATGATTTTTGCCTTGAATCTTTGGAGGCACTACTTACTTGGAGACCGAGTGGAGATTTTCACTGACCACAAAAGTCTCAAGTACGTGTTTACTCAAAAGGAGCTGAATATGAGGAAATGGCGATGGTTGGAACTGATGGCAGACTTTGATATTAATTTGCAGTACCATCCTGATAAGATTAACTTGGTACCTGATGCTCTGAGCAGAAGACTGGTTGCTATGGTTCTTACTGAGCAGAAGGAGCTTTTTGAAGAGATGAGGAGATTGGAGTTGGAAGTGATTTTTACTGGTACCGAGCAGAGCTGTATGATGCTTCAGGTGCAGTCATCATTGAAGGAGCAGATTAAAGAAGCACAGTCAGGTGATGAGCAGTTCCAGAAGTTTTGAGCTGAAGTTGAAGCAGGTTCAATGACTGACATGGTTATTCATAAGGATGGATCTCTCTGCTTTGGGACCTGTATATGTGTTCCGAAGGAGGAAGTCAGGCAGAAGTTACTTAAAGAAGCTCACCGTTCGCTGAATTCCATTCATCCCGGTGGTACAAAGATGTATCGAGATCTGAAGTTGCATTTTTGGTGGCATGGTATGAAGAGAGTCGTTGCGAGATATGTTTCACAGTGTTTGATCTGCCAGTAGGTGAAGGCAGAACATCAGAAGACTGCTGGACTTCTTCAACCTCTTTCTATGCTAGAGTGGAAATAGGAGAACATCACGATGGATTTTGTGACTGGCCTGCCGAGGAGTCCCAAGGATCACAATGCTATCTGGGTAATTGTGGATCGGTTAACGAAGAGTGCTCATTTTATTCCCTTCAGAGTAGGCCAGTCTACAAAGAGCCTTGCAGAGAAGTACATGCAGGAGATTGTCAGATTGTATAGGATCCCTATCAGTATTGTAGTAGACAGAGACACTAGATTCTGATCGCCGTTCTTGGAAAGTCTTCAAGGTAGTCTTGGGAGCAAGCTGAAATACAGTACTGCATTCCATCCGCAGACAGATGGGCAATTGGAGAGGACCATTCAAACATTGGAAGATATGTTGAGGTCTTGTGTTCTACAGTTTGGAGGATCTTGGGAAGATCATATACACTTGGTGGAGTTTTCGTATAACAATAGCTACCAAGCAAGTCTTAAGGCAGCGCCGTATGAAGCCTTGTATGGTCGTAAGTGTAGACCGCCAGTGTGCTGAGATGACATTGGTAAGAGGAAGCTTTTGTGGCCTGAGTTGATCACAGGGACTACTGATGTAGTGGCCCAGATCAGGAAACACCTACAGGCAGCTCAGGACAAGCAGAGGAAATAGGCAGATGTTCACAGGAGACCATTAATGTTCGAAGTGGGTGATCACGTGCTCCTAAAGGTATCACCACGGAAGGGAGTTATCCGGTTTGGAGGCGGGTGGAAAGTTAAGCCCTAGGTTCATTGGGATGTTTGATCTTGTGGAGCGAGTAGGCAATGTAGCCTATAAACTCACGTTGCCGCCGACTCTATCTGGAGTGCATGACGTCTTTCGTGTCTTCCAATACAGAAGGTATGTCAGGGATGACAGTCAGGTCATTGACTACTCGGAATTGTCTGTTCGGTTAGATTTTTCCTGTGAGATCCGTCCGGTTTCGATCTTGGATCGACGGGAGAAGATTTTGAAGAATAAGATCATCAGATTGGTTAGAGTTGCTTGGAATCCTAAATCGATGGGTGATTCGACTTGGGAACTTAAGGAAGAGATTCAGAAGAAGTTTTCCCATCTTTTTGTGTAATTTTTTTTCTTTCTTCGGGGTTATCCTATTGCCACTTGAATAAATTCCAAGGATAAAATTTTGTTGTAAGGTGGGTAGGATTATAACTCCCGCTTATTTTTCCTTTTATCATTGATCTCCATTGTAATCTCTTTTTTAATTCAATAATATTTCATTTTGTTTCATTTATTGTATCGAAGAATATCAATTCTAAATATTATTCATGATTTATCTTTCATCTCAATTTGTTTATTTGAATCTTACTTCGTGTATTCCTGATTCAAATTTAATTTCATGGATTTGTCTTTTATCTTGTTGGGTTGATAATTTTCCTCCTATCTGACCCATATTGTACCCAAAACCCAATATCCATTTCTATTGAATCTTGACCCACAAACCCACTAACCCAAAACCACCCCATATCTCCACTAACAGATCAATCCCATCTTTTACTCCTGGTCACCAATACTCACGTGTCCCATGATCTCCTCCTATCTCCAACTACCCCCCTTAATCCGCAATTAATTACCTAAATCACATTTAAAACAAACCCCAGCACAGAAAACCCTTCACCTCCCGAAACCTCACTGTGCAACCCTAACCCCGACATCCTGTTGAACCCTACCCCCGCTCATCTTCTTCCCCTGTCTCTCTCCGAACCCACCGCAACTCCACATCGCAACCGGCCCTCATCCCTCATCTTCACCCTCAAATGCGCCTTCCACCTCTCCTCATCATTATCGTCTCCAGAACCCATTTCCACCGCAATTAAGGCCCCTCTTCTTCCCCTGTTTTTCCATTGCCGAACCCAACTCTGTAGCCCCGACCACCATCGACCTCCTAGTACCCTGCTCGACCACCGTGATCGTCTCCGCCAACACCCTCTGTGCCTAACATCCCCGAACTTCCGTCATATTCACCACCCTGCCATAGAGCCGCGACTACACTCCTGATCGCCCTCGCCCTCGATCGAACCCAACACCTCGTCAAAGCTTTGCCGTCCCGCTGCACCAACAACCGTCACCTGCAACCGCCGCCATCGCAGTGCACCGCTACCACCAGCATTGCCACTACTGTTTGCTTTCACACTGGTTGCTGTTTGGTATTTTGATCCTTGATCTCGGCCGTCGATCGCCATCAGTCTTGATCTTCGATCTTCAGCCCTTGATCTTGATCATCTCTATCAATCAACATCAAGATCCGTGCTTGATCAAAGCATCCATCACCATTCGATCAAGATCCGATCATCGTCATCAAGATCCACTTGTTTGCGATCATCGCCATTGCCATCAGGATCATAATCTCGTTATTCTCAATATTTCGGATCTAACATCGTTGTTAAAGGCAAGTCATTTTTCCTCGAATAGTTATTGTATTGTATTCGAGATTGTTTATTGAATTCTGCAAGTAATTCTATATTGATTATAGTATATCATCTATTGTTATCTATCGTTGGGATACTACAAATTTACACGAGTGAATCCAAGTAGTAGTCTTGACTTCGTGCCGTCTTTTACCTCCGATCTATGGAGATCTTGCATGCATTCATGTAGATAATTATCGAACATATGAATAGGGATTGTTATTGTAATTCATGTCTTGACATTACACAACTATTGTAGATTGTATGCTAGTGTTGATTGTTCATATGATTGATGTTGGTGTATTGGTGGATTGTGATTAGTAAGATTATGGACATTATATAGCTTAATACCATGCTCACATAGATGTAGCTTGCTGTGATTTATGTTGTTAACCCCTAACTCATCGTTCATAACATCTTAATTATTTTATTCATGAAAAATATATTGAGATCCTGAAATTTACTGTCAACCTGAATATTGTCATGTTGTTTCGACATAGGTACTGTCATCAAAATCAATAACATTCTGAATATGAAATGTATCCCCATGTGTCTAGTTTCCATAACATCAATAATTATTGAATTCCGAATTATATTGCATGAGTTATGACCATATTACTGCTGGTACATTTTATTTCCAGATTTATGCATATACCGTGTTAAACTGATGAAATAGATGAACTAATGATCAACTATTGCCAAGATAATTTTTAGATTGATAGTTAACATGCTTAGGGTCATGAAAAATTATTTTTGCTAATTTCTAAAATAAATATTTACTGCTTTTATAACTGAAACTAGTTAACATCGATAACCAGCCATAATCTGTAACCTGTAAAGAACACTATAATTCACCTAGCTACTGTTGTCTGATTTTGGACTTTTAATATGTGTTGGAACCGAGCTGGAGTGTAGTTTCTAGAATTTCTAGCTGATCCACATTTTCTATTCTATAGCAATGGAAAATCCAATTTTGGTACAGCAACCTACTGCTGTCCAGAATTGAGTTTTCCATGTTTTGATAATATAATTGAATCTATATTGTTGTATTTGATGCATTTAATTGTGTAAATTTTATCGCATGATCGTAGTGTTATTTTTTCATCATTCTAGTGCCCTATTGATCATTTCATTGTTCCCCATTGATAGTATTGTCCCTTTTGTTCCCTATTATTATCGAAATATTGCCAACAACTATTGCATATTGATTAAATAAAGAATTGTTAACAAGCCGGGGTTTAAGGGTGATTTGAGTAGTGAACAATGTAGAGACTGTACTCGGAGGAGGGGCTCGTGTTTCCCTAAATAATGTTCCGGCTAGTGTTTTATCAATTGATTGTGGCTTACGGCAGTAACCCAATCTATCATGTACCGTATCGTTGCCGAAGACCGTATCGTACTCCGAAAGGTGAATAGTGTTTACCGTTTCCGAGTACACGATCTATAGAGTACACCACTTAAGTCTAAACGAAGTGTTTGTATGCATCGAACCTGTGGAATGGGACGCAATAGTACGTACATTAGTTAGAACTAAAAATTGAATAATAGACTTAAGATCGTCATCGCATCGTCATTACATATTGTCATCGTTATTGAATAGTGTTATTATTATTGTTTATCGTTATTTTTATCATTTATTGTTACTGTTAATGATCATTGTTATTGCACATCGCATCGTTATCATTTTGCCAAGTGTTCATTTCTTACCGTTTCATTGAATTCATTATTATATCGTTATTGCCATCATTCACTGTGTTTCTCTACTTGCTGTCCACGACTTGCTCTAAAGACATATTATTTTCTCCTTATAGCTGAACAGCTTACAGGTAATCAAGAAGAATTGCCTGATGGACTAGGAGAACAGCAATGGTGAAAGAATTGATTGCATCACCACCTAAACAATTATTGTTTCGTTTGAGGACTTAAATAATTGAACATTGTTGTTTCTTTGTATTGTGGGCTTTTGACCCGAATATTGTTATTGTTGATTCTAGATGTTGGATTGTTATTATATTTAGTTATTTCATGCTTAAATTCCAAGTATTGTTATTCATGTGATTATTCTTTTATTTTATGCGTGCTTGTTTTGCTTTCTTATTTATACTGTTGAGTTGAATCGATAATAGCTTATAGATGATGTAAGTCATTTGCTGGGCCAATATCACGTGCTCGTATTCCATATTTTTGGGAAGCGGGGCGTGACTAATAAACTTTCCCATATTTTTTTCCACCCTTCGACACATGATCTACTATCATTAGGTACCAATCTCACTTTCATTTCACAACCCAAACTCTTAATTAATTTACAACTCCCAAATACTCAAATAAAATTGTCCTTTCTTGCATCTAAAATAGAGGCTCCCAAAATACCCTAGTACATTGGGTATTATGAAAAGGAACTAAAGACATAAGTTCACACAAAATTAAATACAAGCCAACTCACCTTAGAATATTTATGCATCCAAATCGACACCACCACTAGCAAGAGCACCCTTCAATTAGCCTACCCCTCAAATTAATCGAAAAATTACGAAGAAAACAAGATGATTAAGGCTTGAGAAGAAATGCCAAATTTGGGTTTCGGCAAAAGGAAATGTCGGGGGGGAGGGGATAGCGTTCTGACGAAACGAAAAGGAAAGGGAAAAAGAAGGGAAAAAATGGAAAATTAACTATAGGCCCTTATTTGACTATTTATTATTCATACGCCCCTATACTTCTTTTCACACTAAAATCCAATTCAACCCACTCCACCACATAGATAAATAAATAAATAACGGAATATATATATATATATATATATATATATATATATATATATATATATATATATAATAAAATTGCATATTTATGCATATTAATAACAATTATAATATCTAATAACAATAAAAGAATTACAAATGATTATTTTAAAATTATGAAATAAGAGGGTGTTACACGAGTATAATTAAACGACATTCAAAATGTACACAAGAATCTATTACAAGACCAAATCGGCCAACAAAAAATCCAACCTTGGATCGAACATGTAGATAGCCACCCATATAATCCGAAAAATGTTCGACGGAAAATGGCCTGACAAGTTATTAAGGAAGAGTTACTTTTTCCTATTCTGAGAGTAGGAACATAGACGAATTTAACCAAAATGAACTAAATCCACATATTAGAAGAATTCCTAGAAATACACTCAAATCCGATTGTTTTAAACTTTACAACGAAATGAGAGATGGTTTAAATGCACTTTTGTTTAGTTTAACTTGTAGAGTATTGTTAACTTCCGATTGTTGAAAAGGTTGTAACGATATGCTAATGATGGACATAACTTGTCATTGGATCGATAGTGGTTGGATGATTCAATAGAGGATCATATCACTTGTGGCTTTGCCGTATCCCCATAGTGGTTTACTAATTGCACATCGTGTTTTATAAGTTTGTGACATCTTTCATATTCGTGATAAAAAATTTGTATTAGTTTTGATAATGCATCTAACAACAATGCTTCAATTAGTATATTAAAAACACAATTAGCTCATGCATGTTTAGTTACTTTTCATTTTAGATGTGCATGTCATATTTTAAATTTATGTGTTCAAGATGCATTGAAAATAGCCAAACCATTTGTGCATAACATTAGAAATTGTGTACATTTTATGGTTTTAAGTGGCCCTATGCTTCAACAATTTAAAGAATTGTGTAAGCTTAAGAGTGTATATTTTACAAAATTTCCTAAGGATGTTAAACACCGATGTAACTTTACTTTTGATTTATTAAACGTTGTTACTCAATATAAAGTGTGCATAAATAATTTTTGTCTTGCATAACATATGGAAAATTTTGAAATGAATGAACAATCATGGTATTATGTCGAATCTTTGTAACGATTTTTAGAACCTTTTAAAACCGCAACTTTGAAAATTTTAAAATCTTATGATTCTACTTCTAATAGTATTTTTATTTCACTAATTACTATGCTGCAAACTTTTCAAGAAATGATTGATGACATTTACATTGGTCATATTGTTAAACTCGCATACACTAAATTTTTTAAATATTTTAGTTTTCCTCCTTTGTTTTATTGTATTGCTATAGTTATGGATCCTCGTATCAAATTAGCGGGTACGAGAAGTTTGATTGAAATATATTTTACTTGGAGATGAATCTGAAATTGATTGCGATTAATTTTTAGCTAGCTTTGAATCGACATTGAATAACTTGTATGATTATTATGATAAAACTTTTGCATATAGTAGTACAACTAGTATAGTTACTTCTTCTTCTACTTCTAGTGGTAAAGGTAAGAGTAAATTAGACGATGCCACTTTTAATTTACTTGCTCAAATTCAATCAAAAAAATGTGGACTAATCAACCAAATGAATTAAATTGGTACAATTAATAAGATAGTAAGAGTTTTAATGCTAAGATTCATCTGTTATAATTGTGGAAAGAACATAAACATGTTTATAATATTCTTAAACATATGGCTAAAGATTTACCAACTCCTCATGTCTTGACAGTTGCATCAGAAAGTGCAATTTCTACAAATGGCAAAGTTTTAACAGATTACATGAATCGCTTGAAGCCCCAATCGTTGGAGATGCTCGTGTGTACGAAAGATTGGATGAAGGTTGAAGATAGGACTCAAGGAATCGGGGTCGACACATCAATAAGTGGAAGCAACTCACCCGAAGAACAACAACAACAACAACAAATTGAAGACCAACAACATTTAGCTAGCAAATTGTATGTAAAAAATTTGTAAAAAAAATCATGTTCATTTCCGCTTGCGTGCGGAAGCTTAAGGGAATAGGGTTCCCTTGATTCCAGTGCTCCACCTGGAGAGCGGAATCGAAAGCAAGGAAGGAATGGAAAGATAATATATATATATATATATATATATATATATATATATATATATATATATATATATATGTATATATATATACATATATATATGTATATGTATATATATATATACAAATTTCTTTCACACCTTCACTCTTTGACTCTTATATTTATATAATAAAACACAAAGAAAGCTATCAAGCAGCTCTCCTTCAATCCCCCTAAAATCAAAGGCCCAGATCTAACATTACAAAACACTCCCCCCCCCCAAAATAACTCCTTTATTTATTTAATTATCTCTCTCTCTCTCTCTCTCTCTCTCTCTCTCTCTCTCTCTCTCTCTCTCTCTCTATATATATATATATATATATATATATATATATATATATATATATATATATATATATATATATATATATGATAAGAGGGATATGAGCAACTTGCTCATTTAGATTGAAGATGTGGCATGCATGTGATTGGAAAATCATTAAAAGGGTTAGTTGTCCAATGTATCACATGCATGCCACATAATGATTTTCCAATCACATGTATGGCACATCTTCAATTGCTTATTTACTAAATGAGCAAGTTGCTCATACCCCTTTTCCTATATATATATATATATATATATATATATATATATAGTTATGGAAACATGGACTTTTATACCCCAATTTATAATTATTTTTCAACATATACTAATGAAAACAAGGACTCTTATTTACAACTAATTATTGTCATACTATTCAAACTTGAGCTATATAATTTTTGATGTACTGTTTACAAGGCTTTTCATATGTTGTATCGTTCTGAAGACGTTTATAATTATTTTTCAACATATACTAATGAAAACAAGGACTCTTATTTACAACTAATTATTGTCATACTATTCAAACTTGAGCTATATAATTTTTGATGTACTGTTTACAAGGCTTTTCATATGTTGTATCGTTCTGAAGACGTGCTGTAGGCACGTGCCCACGGGCAAATCTAGTATATATATATATATATATATATATATATATATATATATATATATTTATATATATTTGAGTTGAAAAAAAAGTTCAAAAACCAAATAGCTTAATTGGGCCAACCCGCGACCCGGATCGACCCGTAACGGGTTCGACCCGTTCGGGTTTGTGGGTCAACCAGGTCAACATTACCGAATTCGAACCAGCCCGACCTGGCCCGGTTAAGCCCTCGACCTGACCCGAACCCACCAAGACTTGGGTTCGACCAGCTCGGGTCCGACTCGAATGCCACCACTATGAGATCCTATTGGTTGAAATCAAAATGCTATTCTTAAATGTCACAATTTTGGGAGTCTTCAGAGTAGTCTGGGGAGTATGTTGAAGTAGAGCATAGCTTTTCATTCTCAGACAGATGGATAGTCAGAGAGGACCATCCAGACTCTAGAAGATATGTTGAGGTCCTGTATGTTGTAATTTGGAGGTTCTTGGGAGGACCACTTACATCTCGTAGAGTTCTCATACATAACAGCTTTCAAGCCAGTCTTAAAGCTGCTCCGTTCAAGGCACTATATGATCGTAAGTGTCGGTCGCCAGTGTGCTGGGATGACATTGGTAAGAGAAAATTGTTGGACCCGGAGTTGATCACGAGAACGGTGGATGCGGTGAGTCAGACCAGGAAGCATCTTCAAGCCGCACAAGACAGACAAAAGCAATGGTTGATGTTCATCATAGAGCCTTGGAGTTTGAGGGGGGAGACCATGTTTTTCTTAAGGTACCGCTGTGGCGAGTGTCATTCGTTTTGGTGTCGGAGGCAAGTTGAGCCCCAGGTTCATCGGACCGTTTGACATTGTGGAACGAGTAGGCAAGGTGGCATATTGTCTTGCATTGCCCCCGACTTTATCTGGAGTGGACGACGTCTTCTATGTCTCGCAATTGAGGAAGTATATTCGTGATGAGAGCCACGTGATTGACTACTCGGAGTTATCTGTGAGGCCGGATTTGTCCTGTGAAATTCTGCCAGTGGCTATTGTGGACCAGCGAGAGAAGGTTTTCAAGAACAAGGCGATCTAGTGTAACACCCCGATTTCCAAAACAGACTGAATCCGGAGTTCCACAGGATCTTTACACTTCTCTTCGTACAACTTTACAAGAAATTAAAAACTTTTGTTACATCAGAGTTTACATTTACATTACATATTTACAGCGGAAGCAATTTACAACAAATTATAAGAATAGAAATGTACAACACTTGAATCATTCTTTAAGCAGCATGCAAACTGTAGTCTTGTTAGTCACTTTACCCTGCATAGAAACTGTGGGCATGTCAGTTGCTTACAACCGAAAAAATATTATACAGGACTATCCTCTCTATGCCGAACAGTATAACAATTTTTAAATACTTAAACAAACCACACACTTGATCACAAACAAAACTACAAGGTACTATCCTATTAATGTCGTGTTGTGTGGTGCACTTAGTCCTTAATGCAGTTATATATGTTACATGATACTAATGCGCACTTGTTCAGATTCCATGCATCCTATACTACATAGGTCTGAGGGCAAGCCCTTAACCATTCTTCATCTTGTAGGGTTCAATCCCTCGTCATCACTTAAACTACTACTGTAACTACGATAAGTATCCTAAATGTTCTATGAGTTACGAGCTCATGTCCAGATAGCCTGGCGGGGAATCCCACGTCCTGTCACGACGCATCGTGAAGAACCTATGGAAAATTCAGCCTCCGTCATGGGACATGACACCACCCGCAGTCACCAAACACCCCACAAGTGTCGCCTGCAGTACGGACTCCTGGAGATATATCCACGTCATGACAAGACGCATCGTGTAGACAGCCTGTGAATATTCTCACACCGTAGCTCCGAGGCCTTCATACTCATGTTTTTCTCTTATTTTCATCACATCTTCACTATATGTCTAGTCCTTAGTTATTTGAATCATGAACAAAATCAATTCTCTAGAGTTAGCCCTTCAACTTTACCGGTCTTAACCATTTATATAACATGACCCAAATCTTGGTCTTTTCATTTCAAATCTCATTTCAACAATCTCTTTTTCAATGCCGGTATGAGGCTTAGCTACACTCTAGTTCTCAATTTCGATTCATAATCACAAAAATTGAGTTTTCATACTCATATAGTCTTTTTCATAATTCAAATAAATTTCCATCTCTTTTCTATAATTCTGCTTCATACATAAGTTCAATTTCAATTTATAACATTCTCATCCAAACAAATAAGTCTCAATAATTCCATTTAATTTCCGTACTATTATTTCTTTTTCTCCAAAATCAAGATCACATTTCATTTATCTTTCAAATGCATGCATTACCCAAATAATGAACAAAATTCATAAACGAATACATTACAAGTTCTTTTTATACAAGATTCTCTTTTATAATTTGGTATAACTCTTCATGGATAAAAATCCCTTTTTTATACTTATACAAATATCTATTATATAGAGCTTTACTCAATTTTTACTTCTCACACTCTTTAATTTAAGTCAAAATAATGTGCAAATATTTTTCAAGAGGTCCATATATTTTTATAATAATTATAATGTTTTTTTTCGAATTTTAAAAGTCAAAAATCACAAATAATCAATAAAATCGAAAAGGGGTTTTAAAATGCCGAGTTCAGGAATCAAACCAGCGACCAAAGCCAAGCCCAACACTACAATGTAGCGCACAGTGGCGCACACGCTAATCAGAAAGGAAAGGGTGCACCCACATCAAAACGGAGGGCTCAAACTCATATGAACCCATTCCACTACAACACATGATGGATTTACCGGCGTATCTACCCCGGCATTTTACCATTCGCGCCGGGGTAGGAAGACACCAGGAAAGGGCGTCAGATTCGATGGCTATACGCCGGCGGCCTCCATAAAACGCCGGGGAATTATGATATTCGCCGGCGTTTTGTGATAAAACGCCGGTGAAGGGTAATATTCACCGGCATTTTAATAAAACGCACCGGCGAATATATAGGTGAAATGTGACCAGAAATCTACTCCCATTCACCGGCGTTTGTTTATTAAAACGCCGGTGAATTAATTGGGATAAATCCCCGCGAACCCTAACATTTCGCACCCTTTTTTTCCCAAACCCAACTTTTTCGTGCGAAGCCCTTCGTTTTCCCTCCTTCTCCTTCGTCGATTTTGGAGTTCCGATACCCGATCAAAACTCCCTCCTTCCCCCGTCTTCTCTCTCTCTCTCTCTCTCTCACCGTCGATTTTGGAGTTCCCAAAACGCCCGATCCGAAAGGCGTTCGAAAGGAGCCTCCGACAGCCCCACCATCATCATCTCCATATCCTCCGTCGTCGCCATCTCCGACAGCCCTAGCCCCCCCCCCCCCCCCCCCACCGTCAAAAACTCCTCCGACAGCCCCAGTCCCCTTTTGGCCCGACAACCCCAGTCCCCACTGACACAGTCACCTCCACCTCGTCGCCGCAGCCGTTCTCCCATTCGTAGGCCTGTCGTTCCCGTTCTAGATCAATATCTCCTTGCAGGTAACAATTAAAATTTCATAGAAGAGGCATACATTTGAGAAATATGCAATTTTCTTTAGTTATATGGTAGTGTGATAGTTACCCTTATTGTCGGTTGACATCTTTATTTTATCACATCTTTTATTTACGTATTCCATGGTGCAATGCTATTTGATTTTTGTGTTGTCTATACCTCGAGGACAGTGAGAAATCATCTACAATGTTAGTTGTTTGAAAGGTATAAGTAGAATATGTTGGAGCAATCTTTGAAAGTGGAGGTTGAAATATATTAGTTATTGTAAGAAAAATTGAGATGAATAAGTTCTGTACCTTATGATTCATTATATCTTATACAATGTGGTTTAAAAGTTTGGTGTAAGAAAATTTGAGATGAATAAGTTCGGTCCATTATTCTTCATTAAATCTTTTCTCTGTGGTCCATATTTGGTCCAAATCTCTCGTCTCATGTATATTTACGAGTCTATATGCTTTTTTCTAAGGACTAATACCGAGTATATTTATTGTAAGTTTTGCTATACTAAGAGAAATAATTAGTGCAGTGTGCACTGAGGACCAAGATATGTAAGAGTAACCATTTTTGTTATTTAGGATCAATCATTCACCGTGATGGGGAAATTAAGGATGCTATACATAATCAAAGTGGACCACTTTAATTAAGGTTAAATAAGAACAAATGTAGATGAGGTATAGAGATTATTATTATTATTATTATTATTATTATTATTATTTTTTTTATTATTATTTTGGGATAAGTAACTGATTATTAGTAGCCATGAACAGAATAGTTCATGAGTCATCTTGTTGTACGTCCTGTAATTGTAGTTTACTTGATTTTCATAGCTCAATATTATATGTCCTGTAATTTCCGTGTCTTAAATCTTGTTGTAATATTATGTCTTGTAATTCCGAACATGTTGTATGTGAATTTAATAATTGGTTTAATTATCTTTCTATTTTCTACTGCTTGGTGTCATTTGCATTAAACTATGCTTAGTATCATTTGCATCAAACTATCATTGTAGTTGAATTTGTTACAAATCTCATTTTTTTAATTTTTTGTAATTATGTTAGTTTGTTAATCCTACTGAAGTACAAATCCTACTAGAAATTTTCATTTTGTTTTACTGTTAAAGAAGCTAAATTCATGCATCTGATTGTCATCTTAACATGATTTTTTTACCAAAATGGGTTAACTGTCAACTAAGGATGCTGTATGTATACCAAAATCCTATAAATCTGTACAAGAATTGGGTGAGAACAAACCTTGTGCAGGTTTCTTTTGTAGCCACAAACATCAATGGTTTAGTTGGGATGAAGAATTAACAGAGAAACATATATGCTGTAACGCCCCGAATCCCAAATACACTGAATTCGAGATGTTCTACAGGATCTTTTCACTTCCTTTAGTACAATTTTACAAGGAAATTTAAACTTTTCTCTTTACATCAAAGTTTACATCAATATTACACTTTACATTGCACAATGGAAGTAAAATTTTACAACAATGAAAATAAATATACAACAACATTGAATAATCTTTAAGCATTTGTTCCTCTTTAATCTTTATCAAGCCATTTACCTGCATATAAGACTGTGGGTACGTCAGTTTATTCAACCGGCGATCATTATACACGGTCATCCTCTCTATGACGGAAATAGTATAACTTATTTTCCATATTTAGCAAACACAAACTCGTCACATATCAAACTAAAGGGACTACCCTATTGATGTGTTGTGATTGTGCACTTAGTCCTTAATGCAGTTAATTATGTTACATGACATTAATGCACACTTGTTCGGATTCTATGCATCCCATACTACATAGGTCCGAGGGCAAGCCTCTTAATCGTTCTTCATCTTTGTAGGGTTCAATCCCCCGTTATGACTTAATCTACTACTGTAATTACGGTAGGTATCTTAGATGATCTATGAGTACAAGCACGTGTACAGAAAATTCTAGAGGGGAATCCCACGTCATGTCACGACGCATCGTGAAGACAGCTTGTGGCAATTCAGCCTCACTTCATGGCACACGATCCTCTTGCAGTCACCAAACATCCCAAAAGCGTCGCCACCGGGACGATAATTCTGGAGTAGTGCCCACGCCATGTCTTGACGCATCAAGCAGGCAGCCTGTGGATTACTCTCACACCGCCAATCCGATGGCCCTCATACTCGTGTTTTTCTCTCACTTTCATCACGTCTCCACTATGTACTAATCCTTAGTTTTTATCAAAATCATGAACAAAAATCAAAGATCTAGAGTTAGCTTCTCCACTAAACCAGACTTATTCATTCATTCAAACATGACCAACCTTGGTCTTTCATTTCAAATTTTCATTTCATTTATTTCCAAATGCCGGGAGAGACTTAGCTACTCTTTTTGTTTCAATTTTCAATTCATAATTTCCAAAATGAGCATTCCCAACTTATAAATTTTCATATTGAGTCATCATACTCAAAAGTAATTCTCTTTTCAAATCATAATTTCTAATTCGTTCAAATAGTCCATAACTATACATGAAATTCATATGCTTTATCAATTACCACTTTCACCTTGAAATTTACATCACTAACGAATATTCACATTTCACATTTTTCACACTATTCTCAAATGAGAATAATTTGCATCACATCATACAATGTAATTTCTTCTTGCCACATTAATTCTCTAATCCTTCATTTCAAATTCTTTTTGCAAGATATAATTTTCACAAAGTATACATATAGAACCATAGTTCTATTTATGCATTTTATTCTCAAATCATAGTTTATTTCATGCACATAATTCCCAAATTATTTTTATAAAGTCCCATATATTTTTAGGAGAATAGTCATATTTTTTCCATAATTTTTGGACAATTAAAAACCCCAAAAAAACTGGTTTTTCAATCTTGCCGAGGGCAAGATTTGAACCGAGCACCCCAGAGACACAACCGAAAGCACAGACCACTAGGCCAGTGTGCTAAGCGGTATAAAGGAGCGCTGAGAGTATTAAATACTCTCGGCCTCTGATTTCTATATACTAAAATAATTTGTGAAACAAAAGTGCGCCATAGGGATTCGAACCGACCACCACAGGGAACCCAACCGCACTCTCTGACCACTTGAGCTACGTGCTCAGGTTGTCACAGTACAACCTAAATTCTTTTTAAACCAATTGTCTCTGTTGTTAAAACATTTCGATGTTCAACTAGCCCTTATTTCACTTTGCTTTTATAAAAAAATACTGTAAAATTCCAGATTTGTTTATTTTTCACATAATTTGTATACCAATATGAACAAAATACTTTTTGTAACAATTAAAACATATTTTCATACAACTAATTCAAATTCTACATTATAATACCACATTTCTTCTCTTTTCGACATTTCTTCGCATTTAGCATTCTAATCTCTTTATCAATAAATTTTCACCTTAATTCTCTGTCTTTAATCATTTACCTAACATACAACTCATATTTTAAATTATTCATGCCCATATTAACACAAAAGATCTATTTAACACATGTAATGGTATTATCAATCTACTAACTTTTGTGTGTAATTTTTGATGGTAATAAATGTGTTTTTATCAATCAATCCATGATTCTAATCAATTCACATACAACTTAAATAATAGAACCACATATAAAATTGCATATCCACATTCAATCATTCAATGGGTTATTAAAGTGTACTCTTCTTAATTTCTTTCATGCTTCATTCATTCATATCTAACATGCATTTCTAATTTAGAAATATGGAGAATCTGCCCACCTCAAATGGAGAGACAAACACAATTAGCAATTCCTAGACGAATGTCCTTGCGACCGAATGCTTCTCCTCCTAGGTGCACGCACACGAACCTCCAAGCACACCGAACACTACTAAGCCAACCGAGAGCACTCCTTGATGCCGGCCCCCCTCTTCTCCTTGGTGTTGCATGAACAATCCCACACACACTCAATCTTTTAACTCACACAATCACTAAGGTATTTGAACTATAGGTTTGGAAGAGAATAATTTGGCACAAGAAGAACTAGCCATGGGGGGGTATTTATACTAAAAATCAAAGGGAATGGAGGGCTAGGATCAAGTAGTTGGTTGTAAGATGGAGGGCTAGGATAAAAGTAGGAGTTACATTAACTACCCATAACCTAGTAACCACCAAGCATGATCTCCACTCCAAAATTTGATTTTCCCTCCAAAGATTGCAACCGGCCAACAAGGAAGAGTGCATTTTGCACGTGTACGTGTAGTACACGTGCATGCAACTAGGTCCAAAAATTGTACATTTTATTTTATATAAAAATAAACTCTAGTTTACATTTAAAAATAAATTGACTCATGGGCTTTAGTTTATGGGCCAAAATAATTATTTTAAAATAAAATAAGTAAATTAAATTTTAGGCTTTTTAAAAGAAAAGGCTTTTTAAAAATAAAAAAAAGCTTTTCATCCATTTAAAAGAAGGCTTTTGTATAAAATGATTTGAAAGCACAAATTTAAATATTTATACCCATCACAATGAAAATAATTATAAGATTTAATTCAACCAAAATATTGCACGTGCACACTACGTGCAAAATAAAATAATTTTTCATTAATGAAAAAATCAGGGCATTACAACACTCCCTCTTTAGAATAGTTCCGTCCCCGGAACTACAGTCAAGAGTGAGAAACAAAAAAAATACAACCCTCACAACCAGAACAAAAAGATACAAAGATACAAATCAAGCAAAAAGCTCAGGATAGTCCTTCAACATCTTCTCTTCAGACTCCTAAGTAGCCTCTTCAACCAAATGGTTCCTCCAGACTACCTTGACCATCGGTATCGTCTTATTCCTCAAGATTTTCTCTCGACGATCAACAATCTCGACAGGAGACTCGATGTAATTCAGATCCAACTGCAAACCTTCCGGCACTTCAGGTAAGTGATGACTCGGATCTGGAATATAACCTCTCAGCATAGACACATGAAAGACATTGTGCACCTGAGATAACTCTTCCGGTAATTCAAGCCGGTAAGCAGTTTTCCCGATCCTTTTCAATATCTTGTACGGGCCTATAAACCTCGGGGCTAATTTTTCGCCTTTGCCAAATCGAACCACTCCTTTACTGGGTGACACTTTCAGAAAAACGAAGTCACCGACCTCAAGCTCAAGGTCCCTTCTCCGGTTGTCTGCATAGCTTTTCTGCCTGCTCTGAGCTTCTACCAACCTTTTCCTGATCAGAACAATCTTCTCAGAGATTTGCTGCACAAGCTCAGGACCAAACAACTGACGCTCCCCAACTTCAAACCAACAAACAGGTGTTCTGCACTTCCTGCCATACAAAGCTTCGTACGGCGCCATCCCAATGCTAGCCTGAAAACTGTTGTTGTAGGCAAACTCTACCAAAGGTAAATGCCTTTCCCAACTGCTTCCAAAATCTAGTATACAATACCGAAGCATATCCTCAAGAATACGGTTGACTCTCTCGGTCTGTCCATCGGTTTGCGGATGGAAAGCAGTGCTGAAATTTTCCTTGGTACCCAAGGCTATCTGAAGACTCCTCCAGAAATGCGAAGTAAACCGCGCATCTCGATCAGACACAATAGTTGACGGAACACCATGAAGTCTGACGATCTCGCCAACATACAACTCAGCCAACTTGTCCATTGAAGCCGTGAGTTTCATCGCTAAAAAGTGAGCGGACTTGGTTAGTCGATCGACTATAACCCAAATCGCATCATTGCCTTTAGAACTCTTATGCAATCCCGTGATGAAATCCATACTGATGTTATCCTACTTCCATTCCGGAATAGGTAACGGCTGTAATAGACCTCCGGGTCTCTGATTCTCGGCTTTGACTTGCTGACAAACCTCACACTTCGCCACAAATTCAGCCACATCCCGCTTCAAACCTGACCACCAGAAATGCTGTTTGATGTCTTTGTACATCTTAGTACTCCCAGGATGTACCGACAAAAGAGTAGCATGTGCCTCCTGAAGAATACTCTCTTTCAGGTCCGCCTGATTCGGAACACATAGCCTCTCTCCAAACCACAACACTCCATCCCTGATTCGAAATCCGGGCAACCTGCCAGCACCTACCTGCTCCTTCATCTCCAAAATATCAGCATCAACCTCCTGACTTGCAATGATCCTTCCATTCAAAGTAGGCTGAAGCCTCAACTGAGCCAGAGATGCTCCCAATCCTTGCAAGAAAACTTCAATACCTGCTCGGTCCAATTCCTCAATCAGATGCTTCTGAGTTGTAATCAAATTGGCTAAACTGCTCTTGCGACTAAGTACATCAGCAACAATATTTGCCTTCCCAGGATGATACTTGATCTCAGGTCGCATGTCCTCGAGTACTTCCAACCATCTCCGCTGCCTCAGATTCAGATCCCTCTGCTGATATATGTACTTCAAGCTCTTGTGGTCCGTGTACATGTTCAACTTCTCACCGTACACGTAGTGCCTCCATTGCTTCAGGGCAAAGATAATCGCAGCCAACTCTAGATCATGAGTCGGGTAATTCTTCTCATGCGGTCGTAGTTTCCTAGACCCATAAGCGATTACTCTTCCTTCTTGCATTAAGACACAACCAAGCCCACGATGTGAAGCATCGCTATAAACATCATACTCAACACCTGCTCTAGGCAAAGCCAAAATAGGTGCAGTAGTCAGCTTCTCTGTCAACTCCTGAAAGCTTGCCTCACATTGCTCAGACCACTTGAAGTTCACATTCTTCTTGGTCAGTCCAGTAAGCGGCACGGCTATCTGGGCATAACCTTGAATAAATCTCCTGTAGTATCCAGTCAATCCAAGGAAACTTCTGACTTCCTTCACTGTAGTAGGCCTTGCCCAATCTTTCACTGCCTCTATCTTCTGAGGGTCAGTTGACACTCCCTCCTTAGAAAGGATGTGACCTAGGAATGCCACTTCAGATTTTCAGAAATCACACTTGGATAACTTGGCATACAACTTCTTCTCTTCCAGCTTCTTCAAAACTGCTGCCAGATGCTCGGTGTGCTCCTCTTCTGACTTGGAGTACACGAGGATATAGTCGATAAACACCACGATGAATGAATCAATGAACGGCCTCAGAACTCTGTTCATCAAGTCCATGAAGATTGCGGGTGCATTCGTCACTCCAAATGGCATAACTAAGAATTCGTAATGCCCATGTCGAGTTCTAAATGCAGTTTTGTGCACATCTTCAGCTTTCACTCGAACCTGGTGATATCCTGATCGAATATCTATTTTGGAGAATACAGCTGCTCCTTGTAGACGATCGAACAAGTCATCAATTCAAGGAATAGGATACTTATTCTGAACAGTGACCTTATTCAGCTCCCGGTAATCGATACACATTCTCATCGATCCATCCTTCTTCTTTACCAAAAGCACTGGTGCTCTCCAAGGTGACGCACTAGGTTGAATAAAGCCTTTCTCTAACAGTTCCTCAATCTGCCATTTCACTTCATCCTGTTCCACTAGAGCCATCCTATACGGTGCCTTAGAAATGTGTGCACTTTCCGGTTGAACAGTGATGCTGAACTCTACATCACGCTGCGGGGGTAACCCAGGAAAATCATCCAAGAACACAGTCGGATAGTCCCGAACCACAGGGATCCCTTGCACTTCCACAGGAGTCTCTTCCGTGCTGATAGCTGCCACCAGCTTAGAACACTTCTTCTTTCCTTGGAAAGTGACTTCAGGTCCACATGGAGCCTTCACTGTTACCGTCTTGGTTTTGCACTCGATGCTTGCACTGTACACCAACTTCCAATCAATGCCAATGTTAACATTGACTCCCAAGATAGTCAGCTCGATCAGATCAATGCCAAAGATTCGGTCTCCAATCACAATCTCACAATCAGCATAATACCGATCAGTGGTTAAAGTTTCCCCTGATGGAGTAGCTACTGCCAAGATCTTGCCTGGAAAAATCTTCGGTTCAACTCCCAATACTTTAGCAAATTTAGGAGACAAAAAAGTATGAGAGGATCCAGTATCGAACAACACAACAGCTTTCATTCCATTAAGATAAAGTTCGCCTGTTACATAATAAACACTCATTACGTGACAGTTCACTTAATAAACGGGAAAAGAAATGACATAAACTACTAAACATCTGCCCTCGTACCAGTGATGACATGATCAACCTCATCAGCATCAGCTTCCGTCAAGGCAAATACTCGCCCTGGTTGGTACGGTCTCTTCCCAGTCTGCTTCGTTGGTACATTGCGATCACCATTCCGTGGTTTGGGACATTGAGATCGATAATGTCCTGTCTCACCACAGTTGTAGCAAGTTACCACAGGAGGTCTCACCACATTGTTCCCAGGTCCTACAGCCACACTAATAGCGTTCGCCCCTGTCGGTTTGAACCTTTGTACAGATGGTTGCCCCTTGAAACTCCCAGAATTTGCGGGCCTCTTTCTAGACTACCAGTTGTTCCTTCAATTCTAAACAACATGAAACTGCTCCATAGCTGCTTCCGTCACTACTGCTCTCTTGACCAATTTGTCGAATCTCCTGATACCAAGAGGTATCATCCGGGACCTCAAGCTTGGCCTCAATCCATGCTCGAACTTACGAGCCTTCTTAGCCTCATCCATCACTAGTTCCGGAGCATACCTAGAGAGCTGAGTAAACTTGGTCTTGTACTCTCTCACTGACATGCTACCTTGCTGTAGCGATAGAAACTCCATAGCCTTCTTTTCTTGAACATCGGAGGGGAAATAGTGACTGCGGAATTCTTCCAGAAATTCCTCCCAGCCAAGCACTATACCTCCCATGGTCCTCTTCATCGACTGCCACCACACAGCCGCGTCCTTCTCAAATTGTAGAGTCGCCAACTTGACCTTACTGCCTTCAGGGGTCTCCAACACTTCAAAGATTGTCTCCATTTGACGAATCCAGTTGTTAGCCGCATCAGGGTCTGACTTTCCCTCGAATACAGGTGGTTTCATTCGCTTGAACGATTCCACTAGTTTAATCGCTTCGGGCACCGGATTCGCAGGCCCCCTTCCTTGGTTCTGATTCATAGCCACGGCGTTGAGCATCTGATAGACCCTCGCAAGTTCCGTTTCCAGATCCAACCCTTCACCATTTCTAGCTCCTCTTCTAGCCATATTCTGATGCAAAAGATCCATTAAATTCGAAGTATAAGACAAGAATTTTAAATAAACTTGCATTTCATTAAATTCCAAACTTTATACATTCGAATTGAAAAACATTTCTTGACATCAGAATGAAAGATAGTAGAAGCTACAACAGTCTAACTCCTACGGTTCCTCTTCGCTTCTCGAAGTTCTCCCCGTAGTTCATCAGCTTCATCCTTCAGCACATCTGTCAGATTCTTCCTCTCCTCGAGTTCCCATATACGATGACTGAGAATAGAAAAGTCATCCTTTCACTTTGCTAGCTCAGCCTCCAATAATCCGATTCTCTCTCGCAGTGTTTCTACCTGCCTCTGAAGAGAAGTCACAAGACTATTCGGAACTGGTTCTCCTTCTTCGTCAGAAGAAGAGTCATTAGATGAATCCGGAGGTGGGGTAATCTCTCGAGATTCAGGCCATTCTTCTCCGTCAGAATATGCTTGCCCTGGATAGTACTCGTCCTCAGAATCTGCCTGTCCAGGATGGTACTCTTCCTCAATGATATGCCAGTCGTCGTCTCCAGCAGGGTCGAAGTAATCAGCCATCTTAGAAATAGAGAGGAAGAAGCATAAGTCATAGAGCAACACAAAACTAAGTCACTTACATTTAAATCTCTAGACTCAAACACACACTCTAATGTCCACTTCTAGGGTGTCGTTCCTTATAAATTTGTACAAGTATGGAAGCGTGGCTCTGATACCACTCTTTAATGCCCCGAATCCCAAATACACTGAATTCGAGATGTTCTACAGGATCTTTTCACTTCCTTTAGTACAATTTTACAAGGAAATTTAAACTTTTCTCTTTACATCAGAGTTTACATCAATATTACACTTTACATTGCACAGCGGAAGTAAAATTTTACAACAATGAAAATAAATATACAACAACATTGAGTAATCTTTAAGCATTTGTTCCTCTTTAATCTTTATCAAGCCATTTACCTGCATATAAGACTGTGGGTACGTCAGTTTATTCAACCGACGATCATTATACACGGCCATCCTCTCTATGCCGGAAATAGTATAACTTATTTTCTATATTTAGAAAACACAAACTTGTCACATATCAAACTAAAGGGACTACCCTATTGATGTCGTGTTGTGATTGTGCACTTAGTCCTTAATGCAGTTAATTATGTTACATGATACTAATGCACACTTGTTTGGATTCTATGCATCTCATACTACATAGGTCCGAGGGCAAGCCTCTTAATCGTTCTTCATCTTTGTAGGGTTCAATCCCCCGTTATGACTTAATCTACTACTGTAATTACGGTAGGTATCTTAGATGATCTATGAGTACAAGCACGTGTACAGAAAATTCTGGAGGGGAATTCCACGTCATGTCACGACGCATCGTGAAGACAGCTTGTGGCAATTCAGCCTCACTTTATGGCACACGATCCTCTTGCAGTCACCAAACATCCCACAAGCGTCGCCACCGGGACGATAATTCTGGAGTAGTGCCCACGCCATGTCTTGACGCATCAAGCAGGCAGCCTGTGGATCACTCTCACACCGCCAATCCGATGGCCCTCATACTCGTGTTTTTCTCCCACTTTCATCACGTCTCCACTATGTACTAATCCTTAGTTTTTATCAAAATCATGAACAAAAATCAAAGCTCTAGAGTTAGCTTCTCCACTAAACCGGACTTATTCATTCATTCAAACATGACCAACCTTGGTCTTTCATTTCAAATTTCGTTTCATTTATTTCCAAATGCCGGAGGAGACTTAGCTACTCTTTTTGTTTCAATTTTCAATTCATAATTTCCAAAATGAGCATTCTCAACTCATAAATTTCTATATTGAGTCATCATACTCAAAAGTAATTCTCTTTTCAAATCATGATTTCTAATTCGTTCAAATAGTCTATAACTATACATGAAATTCATATGCTTTATCAATTACCACTTTCACCTTGAAATTTACATCACTAACGAATATTCACATTTCACATTTTTCACACTATTCTCAAATGAGAATAATTTGCATCACATCACACAATGTAATTTCTTCTTGCCACATTAATTCTTTAATCCTTCATTTCAAATTCTTTTTGCAAGATATAATTTTCACAAAGTATACATATAGAACCATAGTTCTATTTATGCATTTTATTCTAAAATCATAGTTTATTTCATGCACATAATTCCCAAATTATTTTTATAAAGTCCCATATATTTTTAGGAGAATAGTCATATTTTTTCCATAATTTTTGGACAATTAAAAACCCCAAAAAAAATTAGTTTTTCAATCTTGCCGAGGGCAAGATTCGAACCCAGCACCCCAAAGACACAGCCGAAAGCACAGACCACTAGGCCAGTGTGCTAAGCGGTATAAAGGAGCACTGAGAGTATTAAATACTCTCGGCCTCTGATTTCTATATACTAAAATAACTTGTGAAACAAAAGTGCACCACAGGGATTCGAACCGACCACCACAGGGAACCCAGCCGCACTCTCTGACCACTTAAGCTACATGCTCAGGTTGTCACTGTACAACTTAAATTCTTTTTAAACCAATTGTCTCTGTTGTTAAAATATTTTGATGTTCAACTAGCCCTTATTTCACTTTACTTTTATAAAAAAATACTGTAAAATTCCAGATTTGTTTATTTTTCACATAATTTATATACCAATATGAACAAAATACTTTTTGTAACAATTAAAACATATTTTCATACAACTAATTCAAATTCTACATTATAATACCACATTTCTTCTCTTTTCGACATTTCTTTGCATTTAGCATTCTAATCTCTTTATCAATAAATTTTTACCTTAATTCTCTGTCTTTAATCATTTACCTAACATACAACTCATATTTTAAATTATTCATGCCCATAATAACACAAAAGATCTATTTAACACATGTAATGGTATTATCAATCTACTAACTTTTGTGTGTAATTTTTGATGGTAATAAATGTGTTTTTATCAATCAATCCATGATTCTAATCAATTCACATACAACTTAAATAATAGAACCACATATAAAATTGCATATCCACATTCAATCATTCAATGGGTTATTAAAGTGTACTCTTCTTAATTTCTTTCATGCTTCATTCATTCATATCTAACATGCATTTCTAATTTAGAAATATAGAGAATCTGCCCACCTCAAATGGAGAGACAAACACAATTAGCAACTCCTAGACGAATGTCCTTGCGACCGAATGCTTCTCGTCCTAGGTGCACGCACACGAACCTCCAAGCACACTGAACACTACTAAGCCATCCGAGAGCACTCCTTGATGCCGGCCCCCCTCTTCTCCTTGGTGTTGCAAGAATAATCCCACACACACTCAATCTTTTAACTCACACAATCACTAAGGTATTTGAACTATAGGTTTGGAAAAGAATAATTTGGCACAAGAAGAACTAGCCATGGGGGGGTATTTATACTAAAAATCAAAGGGAATGGAGGGCTAGGATCAAGTAGTTGGTTGTAAGATGGAGGGCTAGGATGAAAGGAGGAGTTACATTAACTACCCACAACCTAGTAACCACCAAGCATGATCTCCACTCCAAAATTTCATTTTCCCTCCAAAGATTGCAACCGGCCAACAAGGAAGAGTGCATTTTGCACGTGTACGTGTAATGCACGTGCATGCAACTAGGTCCAAAAATTGTACATTTTATTTTATATAAAATAAACTCTAGTTTGTATTCTACATTACAAGTTGCATTTAAAAATAAATTGACCCATGGGCTTTAGTTTATGGGCCAAAATAATTATTTTAAAACAAAATAAGTAAATTAAATTTTGGGCTTTTTAAAAGAAAAGGCTTTTTAAAAAAAAGCTTTTCATCCATTTAAAAGAAGGCATTTGTATAAAATAATTTGAAAGCACAAATTTAAATATTTATACCCATCACAATGAAAATAATTATAAGATTTAATTCAACCAAAATATTGCACGTGCACACTACGTGCAAAATAAAACAATTTTTCATTAATGAAAAAATCAGGGCATTACATATGCTTAGATACTGGAAATTTTTATTTTATTTTACTGTTAAAGAAGCTGAATTCATGCATCTGATTGCCATCTTAGCATGATTTTTTTACCAGAATGGGTTGACTGTCAACTAAGGATGCTAGCTGTATACCAAAATCCTCCAAATCTGTACAAGAATTGGGCTGAACAAACCTTGTACAGGTTTATTTTGGAGCCACAAACATGAATGATTTAGTTGGGATGAAGAATTAATAGAGAAATATATATGCTTAGATACCGGAAATTTTCATTTTCTTTTACTGTTAAAGAAGCTGAATTCATGCATCTGATTGCCATCTTAGCATGATTATTTTACCAAAATGGGTTCACTGTCAACTAAGGATACTGTATGTGTACCAAAATCCTCCAAATCTGTACAAGAAGTGGGCTGAACAAACCTTGCGCAGGTTGCTTTTGTAGCCACAAACATCAATGGTTTAGTTGGGATGAAGAATTAATAGAGAAACATAATGCTTAGATACCAGAAATTTTCATTTTCTTTCACTGTCAAAGATGCTGAACTCGTGCATCTTATTGTCATCTTAGCATGATTTTTTTACCAAAATGGGTTGATTAATTTTGCTCCTCTAATGGATTTATTGAATCTTTGACAGGTACATGATGCCTAGGCGTGGAAAACGGATAAACATAAATGATGGCAACGAAAGCCATGGGGATGAGCAGCCGCTATATAATAGTGGAAGTCAAACAGAGGAGGGGGAAGGTAGCACGCCACCCACTATCAAAAAACATCGAGGGCGAACTAAGATGCCGGGCATATGGAAACTTAATAATGACGAAAGGATTGTGGTGGAGGAAAACAGTGTCAGGCAACCGGTTGGTGATAATGCAAGAAAATTCTCATCCTTTATTGGGGTAATAGTAAGGAACCCATGGATAATTTCTTTGTCGTACGAGAGTTGGCTGAAGGTGCCAACCACGACAAAAGCAACTGCAATTACAACAATCAAGGTATTTTCCATCTAAAATAAATAATTGGTAGGCCCAAATATATTATTGAAATATGTATTTTTAGTGATGGTTATTCGGTTTATGCAATTCAGTTATCATCTGTTAAACTTCATAAATTTTGCAGCAATACTTCTCGTTCTCGGACTCCCTTACGCCTTGGGTTGAAAAGTCACTCTCCAAAAAGTGGAGGGACTACAAGAGTGACTTGAAGGCTAGGTTTGTTGACAAAGACCTCACAGAGGCGGATAATGCAGGGACTGTGCCAGCGAATGTGGAGCCTTCAGATTGGCAATTCCTTGTGCATTACTTATGTTCGGCGGTCGGTCAGGTATTTACATTATTAACCAAAATTTAATGACTTTGTGGTTGTATGGCTACTCTAATTAAATTTTTTGTTAACTTCATTGTGGCATGTACAGAAAAGGGCGGAGGTGGGTGTTGCCAGTAGGTCAAAGTAGCTAGTGTTGCACACTGCTGGTACACAGAGCTTTGCTCTGGTTCGGGAAGAATTGGTAAGCGCAATCAAATTGAATATTTTTGACTTACAGTTATTTGTTTATAAGCATTTCATCTTACTAATATATAGGAAGAAGATTTGGGGGGTCCTACGGAGTTTGACGACATAGATTTTTTCGATGCCACCCACAAGTCGAAGGATGGGACGTATGCGAGTCCTGAGGCAGAACGGATTGTGGTAATTAGAAATTTACTACTATATATAGGCAATAGCAATGTTATTGTTTATATATATCTTCATTTGCGTTTACTTTTTGATGATCTCTTGCTGTTTTTGTAAATGGCTAATAATTTGTCGAAATCTCATCTGCTTTTAACTCTGATTGTTATGTCCTTTTACAGACTAACGCTCGGAAAATGTTTGGTGAAATCTCTTCCGCTTCAGATGCTGAACCCACGACGGCATCCACAGATTTCCGTACCCGCCAGCGACTTGCCTTGACCGCAGTTAGGGGAAAGGAGAGGCATGGATGTGTCCGTGGTATGGGGCTAGGCCCAACCCCCTCGCGGTTATTCGAGCGGAGTGAATCTACTTCAAGTGGGTCTCGGGACGAGGAGATGACTTCATTAAAGGCACAAGTGACACTCCTCCAAGAACAAATGGCCCAGTTAATAGGGCAGCAATCTCAAGTCCCACCACCGATAAGTCTTTAAATTGGTAATTTTGAAGAGATTATAATTTTGAATGCATGAAAGACACGTATTAATGTTTGTGAGTCTGCATTGTGGCTGTCGTCTAGTGGTTGTCGTCTATGTTTCTTAATTGGGCTGTGATTAGAAAGAAAGGGCTCGAGTGGAGATCTGAAAACTCATATAGAGATATCTCGTTTATTATATTCTATTATTATTGTTGGACCAACCCCCTCTTGCTGTTGTTGCCGATGTCTCTTTGTGTGCGTGTGTTGAAGAGAAAGAAGGGATGAGAGAGAGTTGAGGAAAATGCCGATATGTTAGCATGGTGTATCATCATTCTCTACCGTTCCTCTTTCTGGCTCCATTTATGGCTTCTTTATTAAATTGGTTTCCTTCCACGATGACAGTTCCGTAAAACTACACTTGATATGAGCCCTGTTCTTATTGTTCTTCAATAAAATTGGAAGTTTTGGTGATCCAACTAGTGATCATAGCTGCACCCCACTGCATACTCACAAACACTAATACGTGTCGTTCATGCATTCTATGACCAACCCCACTTTGGCATATGGCATGCTTAGATGACATTCTATGACCTGCACACAAGGTTTGTTCAGCCCAATTCTTGTACAGATTTGGACGATTTTGGTTTACAGCTAGCATCCTTAGTTGACAGTTAACCCATTTTGGTAAAAAAGCATGCTAAGATGACAATCAGATGCATGAATTCAGCATCTTTGATAGTGAAAGAAAATGAAAATTTCCAGTATATAAGCATATATGTTTCTCTATTAAGTCTTCATCCCAACTAAATCATTGATGTTTCTGGCTCCAAAAGAAACCTGCACAAGGTTTATTCTGACCAATTCTTGTACAAATTTTGGGAATTCTGAAGTTTTTAGATCCAGGATCATAAATTTTGATTGAGCTATGATTGGATTGTTTAGTGACTGTCAACAAGTGTTCTTAATTGGGCTGTGATTAGAAAGAGACGAGTTGGAGTGGAGATCTGGAAACCCATATAGAGGCATCTTGTTCATAATAATTTATTATTATTGCAATTCTTGTCGCTCTTGTTGTTGTTGCTGATGTCTCTTTATGTGCGTTTGCTGAAGAGAAAGCAGAGATGAGAGAGAGTTGAGGAAAATGCCGCTATGTTAGCCTGGTGTATCCTCATTCTCTACCATTCCTCTTTCTGGCTTCTATATTTGGTTTCCTTCCACGATGATAGTTCCTTAAAACTACACTTGATATGAGCCCTATTCTTATTTTTCTTCAATAAAAATGGGAGTTTTGGTTATCCAACAAACATGTACCCGCATACTTCCAAATGGCATTTTCTTTAGAAAGTCGGGCTCCAAAGAATCGATCTATGACTAGAATTCAAAATTCAAAGCCCAATCAAAATTTGTCATCCTGGATCTAAAATCTTCTTTGAGCCACAAACATCAATGGTTTAGTTGGGATGAAGAATTAATAGAGAAACATATATGCTTAGATACTGGAAATTTTCATTTTCTTTCACTATCAAAGATGCTGAATTCATGCATCTGATTGTCATCTTAGCATGATTTTTTTACCAAAATGGGTTAACTGTCAACTAAGGATGCTGTATGTATACCAAAATCCTCTAAATCTGTACAAGAATTGGGTGAGAACAAACCTTGTGCAGGTTTCTTTTGTAGCCACAAACATCAATGGTTTAGTTGGGATGAAGAGTTAATAGAAAAACATATATGCTTAGATACTGGAAATTTTCATTTTCTTTTACTGTTAAAGAAGCTGAATTCATGCATCTGATTGCCATCTTAGCATGATTTTTTTACCAAAATGGGTTGACTGTCAACTAAGGATGGATGCTGTATGTATATCAAAATCCTCCAAATCTGTACAAGAATTGGGTGAGAACAAACCTTGTGCAGGTTTCTTTTGTAGCCACAAACATCATGATTTAGTTGGGATGAAGAATTAATAGAGAAACATATATGCTTATATACTGGAAATTTTCATTTTCTTTCACTATCAAAGATACTGAATTCATGCATCTGATTGTCATCTTAGCATAATTTTTTTACCAAAATGGGTTAACTATCAACTAAGGATGTTGTATGTATACCAAAATCCTCCAAATCTGTACAAGAATTGGGTGAGAACAAACCTTGTGCAGGTTTCTTTTGTAGCCACAAACATCAATGATTTAGTTGGGATGAAGAATTAATAGAGAAACATATATGCTTAGATACTGGAAATTTTCATTTTCTTTTACTGTTAAAGAAGCTGAATACATGCATCTGATTGCCATCTTAGCATGATTGTTTTACCAAAACGGGTTGACTGTCAACTAAGGATGGATGTTGTATGTATACCAAAATCCTCCAAATCTGTACAAGAATTGGGTGAGAACAAACCTTGTGCAGGTTTCTTTTGTAGCCGCAAACATCATGATTTAGTTGGGATGAAGAATTAATAGAGAAACATATATGCTTATATACTGGAAATTTTCATTGGGCTGTGATTGGACTGTTTAGTGGTTGTCTTCTATGTTCTTAATTGGGCTGTGATTAGAAAGAGAGGGCTCGAGTGGAGATCCGGAAACCCATATGGAGACATCTCGTTTATAATAATTTATTATTATTATTGTTCTTGTCGCTCTTGCTGTTATTGTTGATGTCTCTTTGTGTGCGTGTGCTGAAGGGAAAGAAGGGATGAGAGAGAGATAAGGAAAATGCTGCTATGTTAGCCTGGTGTATCCTCATTCTCTACCATTTTCTATTTCCATTTCTGGCTTCTATATTTGGTTTCCTTCCACGATGACAGTTCCTTAAAACTACACTTGATATGAGCCCCTTCTTATTTTTCTTATTTTTCTTATATTTGATTTCCTTCCATGATGACAGTTTCATGGATTGTCTGAACAATCCACGAAAGACATGCTTAGATACTGGATTTTCATTTGTTTTACTGTTTTAGATACTGGATATTCCCAATTAGAGGAGAATATAACGGTTTTAAGTTAGATACTTGATTTTCATTTGTTTTGCTGTTTTAGATATATTCAAAAACAAAATTAAGTACTAGCTTTTTAGCACTGCAATATAATTATTTTACCTCTCTATATATCATTAACAATTCCAATTGCAATTGGCACTTTGATCTTAGAATTTAAAAATTGGGTAGATCTTTTTGTAAGCTTACAAAATATGTATATTCTGTATTGTGGTCTACTGTTGAACTAAATTATTGTTTTTTTTTCATAGAGCGGCTTCCGAGATAATGGAAATTCTGATGATCAGAACTGAAACTACTCGAGGGGTATAAATCTGTGGTTGGCCTATCCTTGCTGTTGTTTTGTCCTCCTTGCTGTTGTTATGTCTTGTATTGTTGTTTTAAGTTTTCGTTGGGATATTTGGGATGTTCGTTACTGTCTTTGTATTTGTTAATTATGACACTGTGTTAATTTTGTGGTGGATTTGGACGATGATATAACACGTGTGAAACTTTATTATCTTTAATTCTTGTGTTTGGTTATGATTTGCGCATTAATATGCCAGAAATTGGTTGAATTAGTTGTAAATTAGTTTACAGGTTTTTTAAATGAAATTGTGAATTGAAATCGAATGGAAAACTAGAGCAAGAAAAATAAACGGGCATACACTGGCGTATGAAATTGTGAATTGAAATCGAATGAAAAACTGGAGCAGGAAAAACAAACTGGCATACACCGGCGTTTCATAAAATGCCGGTGTATCTAATTGTTTAGTTGAAAATTTCGTTAGAGAGGCATTTCCACACACGCCAGTGTACCCGTAAGTTGCAACAGTCCTAAGAAACACTGGCGTTTTATAAAACGCCGGTGAATATCTCTATAGCGATGTTTTACGACACGCCGGTGCTTGTAAGTAGGAAAAGAAGGGCGCTTAGAAACAAGCATACACCGGCGTTCTATGACCGCCGGTAAATATTACACATTCACCGGCGTTTGTACAATTGCCGGTGAAAAGCTATATACCGGTGGTATGTGACCGCCGGTGAATGTATATTGGGGGAAAGAACGACACCCAGAAATTGCCATATACCGGCATTTGTCTGGCCGCCAGTGTATTTTGAAGATATACCGGCGTCCAGTAGGAACGCCGGTGAATACGCCTATCTTTTCGCGACGCTCGATTCGGCGGCATTTGCAACGGCGTTTTTATAAATGCCGGTGAATGTTTCACCAGCGTAAAAAACCGCCGGTGAAGGTCTAAAAAAACGCTGGCGAATAGCTTCTGTGTTGTAGTGTTCCCAGAATTCGGATTTTTCCCAAAAAATATAAAACAAAAGCCTCTTGTTCAATTTCGAACCCGAGACCAAGACCAGACCCACGCTACAGTAAGCGCACCCAAACGCACCTGCTAACCAAATGGTCCAAGTGGCTAATCCGATATGAGTTGGGTTTTTAGGGGTTTGAATCGAGTTTCGGTTCAATCGGATTTTTATAAAAATAACTATTTTCAAATTCGTTTCTTCTCCACTTTCATTCAAAATTTCCAGAATAAAACTTTTATGCATTTCTAATATATCAGTAACTTAAAACTTAATTTTGGACATAAAATTTGTAATTTTCCTATTTGAATACAATTTTGTCTACAATTTCGAAAATGTACATACAAATGTTGTTTCTTTTATAAGTTTGCATTCAAACTTCACATGGATCTCTTTTATTATTTTTATTACTATTAAACAAACATTTCAGTAACAATCATCCCTTTTTCATATTATTAACAAGTGAATTAGCAAAAATCATCTTTATGCATGGTTATCATTTCGACCAACTAAACATTCAATCATGTCTCCTTAGTTTAACACAATCAATCAATTAAAGCATGTTATCATGGTCAATTCTAAACTAACAATCACAATTTGTAACTAATTTACATTCTTTTCACATTAAATCAACCATTGCAATTTTGTCTCATTTTCACAACATATGGCTAAATTAATCTAAAGTTTCTTCTCAATTTTATCAACCATACCCTAGCATGATATCTAATTAGAAGTTTAAGAAAATCACCCACCTTTAATAGAGAGAAAACCGAACAAAACTCCTAGGGATCTCCTACAACGAACAAGTGAAGCCTTCTCCTCCTAGATCGAGCCACCAAAAGCCATCTCCTCCTTGTGCTAGATAGAACCCAAGCCTCCCCTTCTTGTTCCTTGGTGTAGTCTGGCCTCCCCTCCTTGAGTTGAAGAAACACACACTAGCACTCAATCTTTTAAACTCACAAACTACTTAATCTTTTGTCTCACTAAATTGCCTCTCTTTCTTTCTTTCTATTCTTTTCTTTTCAAAATTTTAAGTGTGAGAATGATGAGTGTAGGGAAGGGTATTTATACATATTCTGAGGGTGAATGGAGGGCTAGGATGAGATCAAATGGTTAGGGATCAAGGGTCTAGATGAACTAGGGAGTTATAAAAACTACCCATGATGAAGCATCCAACTCTCCACCACTCCCATCTCTCCCACTCTCCCAATCCCATCCGGCCTAGGTACAAAAGTGTGCAGTGCACACTCTAGTGCATGCACGTGCCAACTAGTACCCCTCCTTTACAAGTTGTTCATGTGAATAAAATTAATTGTTCACTAAATTTGTCTACACAACAAGTTAGATTAAGAAAAAGAGAAATTAATTTAAATGGGCTCACTAATGGGCCAATTAACCAAGGGCTCTCCTAATTAGATTAATTAATTAAATAAGAATTAGCTAAAAGAGACAAATAGGCCTTGAATTTAATTAGGCTTTTAAAATAGTCTTTTTTTCCTTCTTTTTTTTGGAAAATAAAGAGAACAATTTCTTGTTCATGCTATAAAAAAAATTCTATAAAAGAAATTATACATATGTAATTATACGTGCAAAACATGTAAAATCACAAACTCTACATAAGTAGATTTTTAGGGTGTTACAACATTCCCTCTTTAGAACAGTTCCGTCCCCAGAACTACACTTAAAGAGTGAGAAAAATAGGAATACAACAAAGAGATAAGAAAATGAAAGAAAAGAAGATACCAATCACACAAAGAGCTCGGGATGATCTTTCATCATCCTCTCCTCAAATTCCCAAGTAGCCTCTTCAACCAACTAGATTCTCCAGACTACTTTGACCATCGGTATCGTCTTGTTCCTCAAGACTTTCTCCCGACGATCGACAATGTCAACCGGAAGCTCAATGTAACTCAGATGCAACTGCAAACCCTCCGGTACTTCAGGCAAATAGTGACTCGGATCTGGAATGTACCCTTTCAGCATGGGCACATGGATGACATTGTGCACCTGAGACAACTCTTCCGACAACTCTAACCGATAAGCAGTTTTCCCAATCAGCTTTAATATCTTGTACGGGCCTATGAACCTCGGGGCTAAATTCCCACCTCTACCGATGCAAATCACACCCTTGCTAGGTGAAACCTTCAGAAAGACAAAGTCACCAACCTCAAACTCAAGGTCCCTCCTTCGGTTGTCTGCATAGCTCTTCTGCCTACTCTGAGCATCCACCAACCTCTTCCTGATCAGATCGATCTTTTCAGAGGTCTGCTGCACAATCTCAGGCCCAAACATCTGCCGCTCCCCAACTTCGAACCAACAGACAGGTGTTCTGCACTTCCTGCCATACAGAGCTTCGTACGGTGCCATCCCAATACTTGTCTGAAATTGTTGTGGTAGGAAAACTCCACCAGAGCTAGATACCTTTCCCAACTGCCTCCAAAGTCTAGTACACAACACCAAAGTATATCCTCAAGAATATGGTTGACTCTCTCGGTCTGCCCATCGGTCTGCGGATGAAAAGCAGTACTGAAATCCATCTTGGTACACAAAGCTGTCTGAAGACTCCTCTAGAAATGCGAAGTAAACCGTGCATATCGATCAGACACAATGGTTAACAGAACACCATGAAGCCTTACAATCTCCCCAACATACAGCTCGGCCAATTTGTCTATCGACGAACTGAGTTTCATCACCAAGAAGTGGGCGGACTTGGTTAGTCGATCGACTATGACCCAAATTGCATCATTGCCCTTTGAACTCTTGGACAAACCCGTGATGAAATCTATACTGATGTTATCCCACTTCCATTCCAGAATAGGTAACGGTTGCAATAGACCTCCGAGTTTCTGATTCTCGGCTTTGACTTGCTGATAGATCTCACACCTTGCCACGAAATCAGCCACATCCCGCTTCAAACCTGACCACCAAAAATGCTGCTTAATGTCCCTATACATCTTCGTACTTCTCTCTCGCAATTCTGCTTGATACGGAACACACAGCCTCTCTCCAAACCACAGTACTTCATCCCTGATCTGAAACTCGGGCAACCTGCCAGCACCGACCTGCTCCTTCATCTTCTAAATCTTTGCATCTTCCTTCTGACTTGTGACAATCCTTTCATTCAGCATTGGTTGAAGCCTCAACTGAGCTAAAGATGATCCCAAGCCTTGCAGAACAACTTCAATACCAGTCCGATCCAACTCCTCTGCAAGCTGCCTCTGAGTTGTAATCAAACTAGCCAGACTGCTCTTGCAGCTAAGTGCATCAGAAACAACATTAGTCTCTCCAAGATGGTACTTAATCTCAGGACGAATGTCCTTAAGTACTTCCAGCCATCTCCGTTGCCTCAGATTCAGCCCTTCTGCTGATAGATGTATTTCAAGCTCTTATGGTCCGTGTACATGTTCAGTTTCTCACCATACACGTAATGTCTCCATTGCTTTAAGGCGAAGATAATCGTAGCCAACTCCAGATCATGAGTCGGATATTCTTCTCATGCGGTCTTAGTTGCCTAGACCCATAAGCGATCTTTCCTCAAGACTGGTTTCTCGATGAGGCGTTGCCTCAGATCTTTCATCATCCTCTCCTTAAATTTCCAAGTAGCCTCTTCAACAAACTGGTTTCTCCAGACTACTTTGACCATCGGTATCGTCTTGTTCCTCAAGACTTTCTCCCGACGATCGACAATGTCAACTGGAAGCTCAATGTAACTCAGATCCACCTGCAAACCCTCTGGTACTTCGGGCAAATAGTGACTCGGATCTGGAATGTACCCTCTCAGCATAGACACATGGAAGCTATTGTGCACCTGAGACAACTCTTCCGGCAACTCTAACCGACTGTTTTGAGCTGTTTTTATCAACCGTTTGGGTTGCCTAATTCATCTTAGACTTATCCTTTGTTCTTGCCATGTCTTTAGCCCTTTTTTATTCGTTCACACATGTTTATTAATAATGAAAACTAATCAAGCCGGGGGTTTTAAGGAAAAGATCGAGTAGTGGACAATATAGAAATGCATATTCGGAAGGAAACTCATTTTTCCCACTGTTTAATGTGGTACCTACTATTTATCTTTGGACGCATGAGGGCATGATCCATGACACTGTTTGATGTTGATGTTACTGTTACTGTTTGTCTGAATCTACTGACCTATAGAAGTTCCACTACAAAATCTTAAAACGAAATAGTTTGATGTAGCAACCATGTGGTATAATTTGGGAAGCATGAAGTTCTACCTAGATAGTAATAAACATTAGACATAAGAACAACTGTTTCACTGTCAAACCCTGTTACTATTACTGTTGATCCATCCTGTTACTGTTACTGTTGACCATTTACTGTTACTGTTATACTCTTACCGTTATTCTGCTGTTACTGCCATCTGTAGACTATTATCTTTGTTGCCTTCTCCATGTTAGTATTTATTGTTTAGTTTAGTTTTTTTCCTTCCATTTTCCTACTTGTACTGCTTGCAGCCCGAAACTTGCATCTATCGGGCATTATGTTTTTCTGTTTTCCTATTTTCCTTGTAATTGCTATATGAGCAGGTTTTGCTGATCAATTGCTTACTGGAGTTGGTAAGCAAAAGTTTTGAGCTACATATTGAAAAATTGCTAAATGTTTTGATGAACTATTTTATATTCATGAACTGTATTGAGACTTGTATTTGGGCTTGTACCCAGGATCAGTGTTTTATTTTGGATCTCGTATTTGTTGGGATATTTATTATTGTTTCAATAAATACCGTTGAGTTATAATTTTTTTGCATGCCTGGTTGAGTATGTTGTTATATTTATTGTTGTGATGAGTCAAGCAGACCCATATAGCTTATGGTTGGTGAAACTTATCCGCTGGGCTTAGTCATGTACCGTATTCCGTATTCCTTTTGGGAAGCGGGGCGTGACAATTATGAATTAGAACAACAATAATACTTAGAGACTAGTATGTGTGTAAACTGATGATCATATCTCACAGGTCATGGATATGAGATATCAAGTCTTCACATGGGAAAATATTAGAGTAATAATGTACTGGACTGACCCACCATGAGGATGCTGCATGGATCGTTACGTGAGTGTCATAAGAAGTTCTCACAATGACCATGGTGTACGTGGTCCTTTGACTTGAAGTCACTACGGTTTCCTACATGAGAAGTTCTATGTTTTAATGCCGTCAAACATCGCCCGTGATAAGGTGATTATAAAGCCAACTATTGAACATACTACAAATCATGCAGAGGGATGTGAGTGACTTAGATAGAATTTGTCTCTCTTACATAACAGGACCGATACCTACAAGCCCCTTGATTGAGTGAGACTGCAAAAATGCATGGCCCTGCTCAAATGAGTCAATATGAGATATTGATCTCATTTGTTTTAGTAAGTCCACTTAGACATCAAGAAACCAAAGATTGAACTATACAAGGGTGACACGATCCATGTCTTGTGGGCAATTAAGAAATCTGGACAAAAGGACTAGAGTACATGGTGACATCAGTCACGGATAGGTTATGTCAAATCACTAGCATTCCCGTTACTTAAGTAGCAGCGAGGTATTGCTAGATAATGCTTATTGTTTGTAATACTAAAATATGATTTTAGTATTACTGTCAACGTAATGTGAACTTATAGATTCACACACTTAGAATAGATCGAAATTGGAATTTAAATTCATTAGATGAATTTAATTCGGATTCCAAGTAAGACTTGGGCTCCTAAAATTGGTTGAACAATTAATTAGATTAATTGGGCCAACCCAAATCAGAAGGCCCGCATATCTCATTACCCACTTAGGGTTCGCTGCACACACACACACACACACATGTGTGTATATATATATATATATATATATATATATATATATATATATATATATATATATATATATATATATATATATGGGTAAAAGGGTTATGAGCAACTTGCTCATTTAGTAAATGAGCAATTGATTATGTGGCATGCATGTGATACATTGGACAACTAACTCTTTTAAGACTTTTCCAATCACATGTATGCCACATCATCAATTGCTCATTTACTAAATGAGCAAGTTGCTCATAAGCCTTTTACCCTATATATATATATATATATATATATATAATGCTCCATTGAAAACGGTTTTAGTTTTCACGGGTTGGAAAACAGCGATCTGAGCCGTTGGATCGCTCTTGATCGTGATTAGCGGCTCAGAACGAACCCGCCCATCACTGTTTTGGTAATACCCTGAATTTTATTAAAATGAGAATTGTTGATTTTTTTTTCGTGTTGTGTACACACAAATTTTTGTATGTATATTTTCTTATAAAATTAGCATAAACAATTATTTCTTCCTTTCTCATTATTTTCTTTTCTAAAAAGCCTATTTTATAAAGTCTAAACTTGTTTCTTAATTAAGCCCACCCTAATAAATTAAAGTATTTTATTAAATAGCCCATGAGCCTAAAGCCCACTATTTTTTAGGCCCACAAACGTAATTAATCTTTTAACTGTCACAACTTGTCATGTAGACACAATTAGTGGACAATTTTGTACAACTTTATAATAGGGGTGTACTAGGGAGCACATGCACACACTAGAGTGTGCAATGCACACCTTAGAGAGTGGCTGGTTTTTAGCAAGAAGAGAGGGAGAGTGGATGTAGTTGAGGGAAGTGGTTATGTGATCATGGAAGTTACTACAACTTCCCAATTCATCTTGGTCCTTAATCCATAACTCCTTGATTGAATCTTAGCCTTCCATTCTCAACCTAAAAATGTATAAATACTCCTTAGCTATTCTTCTCATGAAGCTACTAAACAATTTGTTAAGAGAAAAGACTAAGAGAGAAAAGATTAGAGAGCATTTTTTTGTGTGTTCCATCCTAGTGGAGGCCGGTCCATCATCGAGGAAGCAAGGAGAAGAGCTTGGGTTCCTAGCAAGAACAGACAATTTGCAATCCATTCTAGGAGGAGAAGGCTACTTTCTTGCATTCGAGGAGTTTTCATTCGTTTCTTCAACTATAGGTGGGTGTTTCTCATGCTTCTAAAGCTAGATACAATGCTAGGAATGTTTTGATAGAATTGTTAATGAAAACCGAAGTGAAATTGGCTTATGGTTGCTTATGTAGAGATGAATTGGTAATTTAGAAGATGTGTGTTGAAGTGATTGCTAGTTGATAAATTATGAGTTAAAATGCTAGAAGATATCATGTTTTGCCATGCAAGATATTAAAGAACCATGTTGTGGGAAGAAAATCTATATATATGAGACAAAATTGAATGCTTCATGCGAAATTGATTTGGTTAATTGTGAGTGATCTCATTGTAGCAAGAAAGGAAATTTTTGATGTTCTAAGTTAATGTGATGGATTAATAAATGAAAAAAAAGGAATGAAATATTTTTGTAAAAATTTATATTTCAAAATGTGTGCAACTATGATTTGTTCCCAATGTCGAAATTATGGACATAGAACATAAAATAAGATCAAAAATGCATATTTTATTAGTAAGTGATGATTATAAAAATACTGGCTTGCTGTAATTTTATACATTTTGAAATCTGGAGATGTTTGACTAAAAAAGAGAAGAAAAAGAATTAAAAACATTTTGGAATTTGAAAAACCTAGTAGCATCAGTCGACCGATTATATTGAAACAATTGACTGCTCTGAGTATTTGTTTTCGAGTTCAAATCTTTGCGGAACAATCGACCAGTTATATTGAAACAGTTGACCGTCCTGATTATTTGTTTCGAGTTCAAACCCTTGTGGATCAGTCGACCGACTACACTGTAATAGTCGACTACCCTGACCATTGATTTTCGAGTTGTACATCCTCACAGGACAGCCGACTGTCCATGTCCTAACAGTCGACTGCCCTGAAGTTTCAACTAATACCTAGATTTTCGTGAAAGAACTTTCTATAACCTGTGGCCCAGTATGAATAAGGATTTGAGACTATTTTTGGCAAGCAAGAACTTATTATTTTTATTAGTTCAAATTGTCCTTGAATAAAGAAAAATACATGCCTTGTTTAAAAGAGTTTTGGCAATGAGAGTGTAAATTTTTGATAAAATGACAGTACGGTAATTTCTTGGTGGTTAAATGAGCCATGAATGTGGCAAGTTAGAAAAATGAATTCTTTTGTTTATACATGAGTTTGTACATGAAAGTGAAATTGAATGTTATGATGAATTATGAAAGATTTTATGAGCATGAATATACAAATGCTATGAACATGAAAGGAAAGTTAATCTTAATCATGAAAAAGACTTTATGACTGTGAAAACTCGATTTTGTGATTGTGAATTGAAATTGAGAACTAGAGTGTAGTTAAGCATCGTACCGGCATTGAAAAGAGATATGTTGAAATGAAATTTGAGATGAAAAGACCAAGATTGGGTCATGTCGAATAGATGATTAAGACCGGTATAGTGGACCGGTATAGTGGAAAGACTAACTCTAGAGAATTGATTTTGGTTCATGATTCAAATAACTAAGGATTAGATACATAGTGAAGGGGTGATGAAAATAAGAGAAAACACGAGTATGAGGGCCTCGGAGCTACGGTGTGAGAGTATTCACAGGCTGTCTTCACGTTGCATCGTGACATGATGTGGATATGTCTCCAGGAGAATGTACCGCAGGAGACGCTCGTGGGGTGTTTGGTGACTGCGGGTGGTGTCATGTCCCATGACGGAGGCTAAATTGTCCATAGGTTCTTCACGATGCGTCGTAACATGACGTGGGATTCTCCTCTAGGCTGTCTGGACATAAGCTCGTAACTCATAGAACATCTAGGATACTTATCGTAGTTACAGTAGTAGTTTAAGACATGACGAGGGATTGAACCCAACAAGATGAAGAATGGTTAAGGGCTTGCCCTCATACCTATGTAGTATGGGATGCATAGAATCTGAACAAGTGCGCATTAGTATCATCTAATATAAATAACTGCATTAAGGGCTAAGCGCACAGCACAACACGACATCTATAGGATAGTCCCTTGTAGTTCTGTTTGTGATCAAGTGTGTGGTTTGTTTAAGCATTTGAGAATCGTTATGCTTGTTTCGGCATAGAGAGGATAGCAGTGTATAATATTTCGTTGGTTGTAAGCAACTGACGCACCCACAGTTTTTATGCAGGGTAAGGTGATTAACAAGACTAAAGAATGTATGTAGATTAAAAAAATGATCCAAGCGTTGTACATTTCAATTCATGTATTTGTTGTAAATTGCTTCCGTTGTAAATATGTAATGTAAGTATAAACTCTAATGTAACAAAAAGTTTTTATTTCCTTGTAAAATTGTACAAAAGAAGTGTAAAGATTCCGTGGAACTTCGAATTCAGTATGTTTTGGAATTCAGGGTGTTACAGTTTCACTTGATCAGCAGAGGGTTAATTTGAGAATTTCGTCCCAAATAACTCTTCGCCTGATTCACTCTGAAAAATTGATATAACCTAGGCCGTTGTTGGGAACAACGACCTACGTTATAAAAAATTGAATGAATACAATGGCCTTCATTCAATTTTTTATAACCTAGGTCGTTGTTCCCAACAACGGCCTAGACTATAAAATTTTATAGCCTAGGTTATTTGAAACAAAAAAATTGTATAGCCAAGGCCGTTGTTCTGTTGTTGGGAACAATGGCCTAGGTTATAAAAAATTGAATGAAGGTCGTTGTTCAAAACAACGGCCTATGATTCAATTTCTTATAACCTACACCGTTGTTCCCAACAACGGCCTAGGTTATATCAATTTTTCAGAGTGAATCAGGTAAAGAGTTATTTGGGACGAAGTTCCCAAATTAACCCTGCACCACTTAAGTGATATTGGGTGATGGGCGGCAGCGATCTGAGCCGCTGATCACGATCAAGAGCGATCCAATGGCTCAGATCGCTGTTTTCCAACCCGTGAAAACAAACTCGTTTTCAATGGAGCATCTCTCTCTCTCTCTCTCTCTCTCTCTATATATATATATATATATATATATGTGTGTGTGTAGAACCATGAAGAGAAACCCTAGTCGTCACAGAAAGTGTGTGAGAGAGAAAGATTATGAGGAACATCCCTTTCCCGAAGTTAGCACCGCGACTTGAGGGAGAGCCCAATTTGATCAGTTCGTATAGATACCATACATGCACTGCAACGTTGCAGTGCTTGTGATTGACATACTGTGGAGACAACAGATTCATCCCTAGCCGTCACAGAAAGTGTGTGAGAGAGAAAGATTATGAGGAACATCCCTTTCCCGAAGTTAGCACCGCGACTTGAGGGAGAGCCCAATTTGATCAGTTCGTATAGATACCATACATGCACCGCAACGTTGCAGTGCTCGTAATTGACATACTGTGGAGACAACAGATTCATCGTTGATATATATATATATATATATATATATATATATATATATATATATATATATATATATATATATATATATATATATATATATATATACAGGTGTGCCCATGGGCACGTGCCTACAGCACATATTCAGAACGATACAACATATGAAAAATCATGTAAATAGTAAGGGATGATTTATATAAATGTTTATTTGCTATTATATATATATATATATACTAGGTATGCCCGTGGGCACGTGCCTACGGCACATATTCAGAACGATACAACATATGAAAAATCATGTAAATAGTAAGGGATGATTTATATAAATATTTGTTTGTTATTAGATGTTGATGTATTGAAGTACTTTGAAGTAGGATTACAAAGTGACCTTGATGTTTATTGGTTTGTATATTACAGGATTATTTGTCAGCAGCTCGGGATTCAAAAATAGTATTGTGAATCTACAACCGTAGAGAATCGAAAATTCCTTACTATGTGTGACTTGAGCATAAGAGATTTCTATTTTTTATTTTGAGTCTAACATAAGTAGCAATTTATTTTCTAAATTCACGAGTTACGGTTAACACCTCAAACTGCATGAGCTAGTTCTCCCTTGTTTGTTTTTTATTTAGTTAACCATATATAAATTTAAAAGAGAAAATTTGTTGTGATGTATACGTGAAGTGAAATTGCAACAAAGCAGATCAAGATACAATTTTGAAGCTACAAAAACCCGAAATATAGGGATTAAGCATGGATTTGTCCATAAAAGCACGATCAAGCGAGTCAATTAAAAAAATTGCAACGATCTTTCAATGCAGCAAATGCTCAAATATTCAAAAAAGCATAATCCAAAATAGCATAATAACGCATCCCACGCCGGAGGATACCAAACCCAGAACGAGACAGAACAACTCAAAAAATTCACACCAGCAAAAGAGTAGGAGAGGATCAGCCTACTAGCAAGCCTCGATACACCCTCCAGGAAGGGCTCCCCAAAGTACATCAAACAAAAGCACCAGGGTGTCCCCAAACCACCACCAATAACCCAGAAGAACCAAAACACCGCAAACAAATAAGTAAAGCCAAGCGGTCAGGCCAAAGGCACTGCCCACCATGACGAGCCCGGCCACCAATTCAAGGCCAATAAAATATCAACCAGCCCAAAAACCTACTGGCACAAACCAAACCAAAGAGAACCCAAACAGGATGAAACCAAACACAAGGACAGAACAACTTCCATAACATAACAACATAGACATATTAATCTCCTATACATGCCCGTGCACAGACGGGGGAAAAGGCTAAAAACAACACAAAGACCCTCCTGGCAAGGGCTTACCAAGGAGTACCCGTACGATCCATCACACGGACCACCGAGACAACAGAGAGGAGGCAACAAGACGATTCAAAAACTTACCTCGTTAACCAGAAAACAGCAAAACAAGAAGGATAGCAAGAACACAAACTGAGCCTAACGACCCGCTTCAAAATTAAAACAACAGGCTCTCTAAGAGAAAGCCCTAAGGCCCAAAATGCTATTTCAAATCTGCAAAGAAGAAGGAACATCAATTAATAAATAGGAACATAAGAAAAATACAATTAAGAACTATTAGAACGAAAAAAACTAAACGCCTCATCGAGACGATTTAAACGCCTCATCGAGACGATATAAATGCAACGCAGCCACTTTATCCAAAGTTAAACTGGAGGGCCGAAATTTGGAATAGAATAAGAACTCATCGATTATGTTATCGATCGTCGAAGTGGACTTCGAGAAACGCTTATTCCTTTCAGCCCAAATAACCCAAATAATCGCCATGATAGAAAGAATCCACGATTTACGAAATTCTTTCCTGGGGGATTGAAACATCTAGCAAGAAGAGAATTCGGAGGGGTAACCCGGCACTTGCCATGCGTGGACTGTGATCGTCCAAAGAGGTTGAATAAAAGAACACTTAAGGAATATATGATCAGCATCCTCATGGTGAGCTGAGCCAAAAACACACAACTGGCCAACCGCCAAATTCATCTTATTAAGTACATCTACAGTAAGAAGCTTATTATTCAGTGCTAGCCACGAGAGAATTTTAGATTTGAGAGGAGCACAGGTGCTCCACAATGGCTTAGCACTCGGGGAGACAATCCCACCGAAATTCAGAAAATTGTAGAAGGATTTAACCGAGTAGTTACCAGAGCTGGTCCATCTCCATTTGAAGTCTTCAAACGGGTGCCAAGAATAAAGGTTAATACCATCAAACAACTCTTGAAGCTCAGTCTCAAGAGGCGGGGGAAGCGCGTCCGAGAATGGAATAGACCAAAACTTTTGGTTATTAATAATAATAACATAATCAGCCACCATGGCAGAGGGGTTGGTTGCCTTCTGGTAGAGCTTAGGGAACGCAAGAGCGAGTTTGATGTTTCCAAACCATAAATTGAGCCAGAATCTAGTCTTGGCGCCATTTGCGCACTGATGAACTAACCCACATTGAAATGGGCTGGCTACTTTCCAGACACCTCTCCAGAATGAAGAGGATTTACGAGGGAGGGAGGGGGGGAAATCCCACATGTTGGTATGGGGAAAACAATTGGAAGAGATCATGTGCACCGAAGGCAGCTGCTCCTTTTTTAGAAATCTCCATAACCATTTGCCTAAGAGGACCAAATTTTTGTGTCTAAGATTAAGAACACCTAAACCCCGAGCTACCTTAGAAGTGCAGATCAGTTTCCAGTTACAAAGGTGAGTACCAGCTTTATACGAATCCAAACCAGACCAGAAAAAGTTCCTTCTGATACGATCAATCATCTTAATAACCCACGTCAGTAGGTAATAAAACGACATCATATATAGAGGGATGGAGGTGAGAACGGAGTTAACGAGGATGTGTCTGCCCCCACGAGATAGGTGTTTACCAGACCACTGTTTGAGTCTCGATTCAACCTTTTCAATCATCAGCAACCAATCAGCTTTATGAAGCTTCCCCCATCGCAAAGGGATATCCAGATAAGTGATAGAGAAGGAGGCTGAGACACAATTAAAGAATTGCGCAATTTCTGTTTGCCGATTTTGGGATCCACCAAGCCAGAGAACAGAAGACTTTTGAAAGTTAATGGCCAATCCTGAAGCCCTTTCAAAGACAGAGAGAAGTAATTTCATGTTACGTAAAGTGCAAAAGTAACCCAAATATGTACATAACTTAACTAAAAATATTAATCTTAATAATATGTTTTGTACACATCAAATTAGGGTAAACACTTCGGTCATGTCTTACTCACACATAATGATTTCAAGTTTCTCATTGAATAAGGTTGACGACAAACTCAAGAGGTGGAAATCAAATATTTTCTCGAGTTGCAGTCATCTATACTCATTGATCGTATCATATCACATGTGTACAAATATTGTACCTATACAAATAATGATGCAATAGAAAATGAGGAGAATAAATTTGATGGGGTTACAAAGATCTCATTGGTTACTATTTTCTTCGATCATGTGCGGTTTTTTAAAAGTTTCAAAGAGAGAAGAAACTGGGATTATGTGAACTTTCACTCCTCAAATTTAAACCTCATCGATAAATGTTACAGGAAATTGATACCTCAGCTTAAAAAAGTTTTGGTACTGTTAGAAGAAAATATAGACCCGTATCGGATATAATTTAGTTATTGTTCTTTATAATGCCAATATATAAGCCTTATATTCAATATTAGTATTATTACCTTGATCACAATTTTTACATGGTATCAAATTTACTATGAAGTAGCAAGTCTCAGTGTAAGTGTAAGTGTAACCACAATAGTAAGCAAGATGTTAGGATTTCAAATTCCACTTGCACAAAAAAATTCTCAATAAATATGTATTCGGAGAAAATTGTTAGTGTATGGCTACAACTTTATTCCCAAAATAAATAAATAAATAAATAAATAAATAAATATTTAAATGAAAAAAAAAACTACTATAAAGTATGACCAATGTCGATATCCTCATCGTCCTATCCTGCCGGCGAAAAGTCAATATTTTACCCAGATTTAAGCATTCTTTATTTGGAGATGTTGGGCTCAACAAGCGCTTTACAAATGAGTGACAACTTGTGCCCTTTATACTATATTGAGCATAAAATTACCTCACATAGGTTATTGAGTGCAAGAAGTTTATAGGACGTTCACTTTTGCATGCCTACATCTATTTCCTTCCTCCACCTTTTTCGGTTGCACCATCCTGTTGAATAAACATTAAATGCCATATTAGTGGGTTATGAAAAATAAAAGGTCAAGAGTCTTTGTAAGTGAAAAGCCAAGGGGTATAAGTGAAAAGCCAAGGGGTGGCAGAGTAGTTAATGGTCTTGTATGTTTTGTTTTTTAATTCTTGCCTATTTAAAGGCCTTATTGATTTTGTTTGAAGAACAGAACAAAAACGTGAAATCACAAAAAGTTCTCATATTGGTATCAGAGCAAATGGCGAATGTGATGGGTCAAATGCCGCTACCACGACTAACGAAAGCGAATTACGAGAACTGGAGCATTCAAATGAAAGCTCTTCTCGGATCTCAAGATGCATGGGAGGTGGTCGAAGAAGGTTTCGAAGAACCAACAAATACCACGGGATATACGGCGGCTCAAACCCAGGCATTAAAAGAGTTACGATCGAAGGATAAGGCGACACTATACATGTTGTTCCGAGCCGTTGACGAGTCGGGCTTTGAGAAGATTGCCGGTGCAAATACTTCAAAAGAAGCGTGGGACACTTTAGGAAAAGTGTTCAAAGGAGCCGACCGAATCAAGCAAGTGCATCTCCAAACTCTTCGTGGCGAGTTGGAGAACATGAAGATGAAGGAGTCGGAAACTGTATCTGACTACATCACGCGTGTACAAGCTGTGGTGAACCAACTCATTCATAATGGCGAAGCGTTAACCGATGCGCGAGTTGTGGATAAGATTTTGAGATCATTAACTGACAATTTTGAGAATGTTGTGTGTGCAATAGAAGAGTCAAAGGACCTTGCGACGCTCACTGTCGACGAGCTTGCAGGCTCTCTCGAGGCACACAAACAACGTAAGAAGAAAAAGAAGGAGGAGACACTCGAGCAGGCACTTCAAACCAAGGCGTCAATCAAAGACGAAAAGGTACTCTATTCTCAAAATTTTCGTGGTAGAGGGCACGGTCGTGGAGGTCGCAACAATGGTCGCGGTAGTGGAGGCCGCAGTCGAGGTGAATATTATGAGAAAAAGGGGCAGTCAAGCCAACAAAATTGTCGAGGTAGAGGACGTGGTCATGGGAGAGGCGGCCGGTCAAATTATTCAAATGTCGAATGCTACAACTGCGACAAGCATGGGCACTACGCAAAAGAGTGCAAATTAAACATCGAGTGCTATAATTGCGGTAAGTATGGGCACTATGCAAAAGAGTGCTATTCCGGAAAAAACGTAGAAGAAAACGCGAATCTAGTCGCGGAAGAGGAGACAAGAGAAGATGGTGTTCTTATGATGGCCTACAAAAATACCGTTTCCGACAACGACACAGTGTGGTATCTCGATACCGGTGCTAGTAACCACATGTGCGGGCACAAGCACCTATTCAAGGAGATGCGAGAGGTTGCAGATGGACACATTTCATTTGGAGACGCGTCAAAGATCCAAGTAAAAGGTCAAGGTACGGTTCACTATTTACAAAAAACTGGCACGGAAGGGTCAATCGAGAATGTTTATTACGTACCTGATCTTAAGAGCAATATTTTGAGCATGGGGCAACTCATGGAGAAGGGATACTCGGTATTCATGATAAACCGGGTACTACAATTGAAAGACAATCAAGGGCGTCTGGTTGCTCGAGTCGAGATGGGAAGAAATCGGATGTACAAACTGAATTTGAGAAGCGTGCGAGAAAAATGTTTGCGAGTCAATGTAGAAGACAAGGCATCGTTGTGGCATCTCCGCTTTGGTCACCTACATTATGGTGGTCTAAAGAAGTTAGCAAAGAAGAACCCGGTGCACGGTTTGTCAGACATGGACTATGAGAGCAAATTTTGTGAAGAATGTGTGCTTGGCAAGCAAGCAAGAACCTCGTTTCAAAAGAAGGCAGAATATCGAGCTAAACATATTCTCGAGTTGATTCATACCGACATATGTGGACCAATCACCCCTGAATCTTTCAGCGGTAAAAGGTACTTCATTTCCTTTATCGATGATTTCTTACGAAAAACTTGGGGTTATTCTTTGAAAGAAAAATCCGAGGCATTCGAGGTGTTCAAAAAGTTCAAAGTGATGGTGGAGAAGGCAACTGATAGACACATCAAAGCTGTACGATCCGATAGAGGTGGCGAGTACACTTCGACGGCTTTCATGGAGTATTGCGAGGAGCAAGGCATAAGGAGATTTCTAACCGCACCATACTCTCCTCAACAAAACGGTGTGGCCGAGAGGAAGAACCGGACTATTCTCGACATGGTTCGATCAATGCTCAAGAGCAAGAAGATGCCGAAGGAATTCTGGGCAGAAGCCGTGCAATGTGCCATCTATGTACAAAATCGATGTCCGCATGTGAAGTTAGATGATCAAACACCACAAGAGGCATGGAGCGGTCAAAAGCCGACAGTTTCTCATCTCAAAGTGCTCGGTAGTGTGGCTTATGCACACGTACCGGATCAACGAAGAACGAAGCTCGAAGACAAAAGCAAAAAGTATATTTTTATTGGGTATGATGAGAAGACAAAAGGGTACAAGCTACTCGACCCGATAAGTAAGAAGGTGATGGTGAGTCGTGATGTGCGAGTAAACGAAGCAAGCGAGTGGGACTGGAACAATTCAACGGAGGTTATCATCGAAGTTGGAGAATCATCAGTCGTTGCACCAACAAGCATATCAACAAACTCTGAAACTACCGATAATGAAGATGAACCACGACAACCCAAAACACGAAGTTTGCAAGAATTGTATGATTCGACAAATGAGATACACCTTGTATGTCTTTTGGCAGATGCTGAAAATATTAGTTTTGAAGAGGCAGTGCGAGACAAGAAGTGGCAAACTGCCATGAACGAGGAGATTAAGGCAATTGACCGCAACAACACATGGGAACTAGCGGAATTACCGAAAGGAAATCAACCTATTGGTGTGAAATGGGTGTTCAAGAAAAAGATGAATGCTGAAGGCGAGATAGAACGGTACAAGGCGCGACTTGTTGCGAAGGGATACAAGCAAAAGGCAGGAATCGACTATGACGAAGTATTTGCTTCTGTTGCAAGAATGGAGACAATTCGATTACTTATTTCACAAGCTGCTCAATTCAAATGGCTGATATTTCAAATGGATGTCAAGTCGGCATTCTTGAATGGTGTGCTCGAAGAAGACGTCTACATCGAACAACCACCCGGATACATGAAAGTTAGAGAAGAGAAGAAGGTGCTAAAATTGAAGAAGGCGCTTTACGGGTTGAAGCAAGCACCGCGGGCATGGAATACACGTATTGATTCATATTTCAAGGAGAACGGGTTCAAGCAATGTCCCTACGAGCATGCTCTTTATGTAAAGAAGAATGGAGGTAACATATTATTTGTTGCTATTTATGTCGATGATCTCATCTTTATGGGTAACAATGATGAGATAATAGAAGAGTTTAAGGTCACAATGACACGGGAATTTGAGATGACAGATTTGGGCTTGATGAAGTTTTTTCTTGGTTTGGAGGTTAGAAAAGTAGAGATGGGTATTTTTATATCACAGGAGACATATGCAAAAAGGATTTTGAAGAAGTACAAGATGGCAAATTGCAACCCGGCATCAACACCAATGAAGCCAGGTGCAAGACTCTCGAAGTTCGATGGAGGAGAACGTGTTGATGCGAGTAGATACCGGAGTTTGATAGGAAGCCTTCGCTATCTCATATGTACAAGGCCGGATCTTTCATTAAGTGTCGGCATTGTAAGTCAGTTCATGGAGGAGCCGGTTCATTCACATTGGAAGGCGTTGAAGCGAATCCTACGATACATCCAAGGAACGGTGTCACTCGGGTTGTTCTACTCAAAAGCAGAAGATTACAAGTTGGTTGGCTATTCCGACAGCGATTGGTGCAGAGATATAGACGATCGGAAAAGTACCTCGGGATATGTGTTCTTTATGGGAGATACTGCGTTTACTTGGCTTTCAAAGAAGCAACCGGTCGTGACGCTCTCGACATGTGAAGCTGAATATGTGGCAGCATCTTGGTGTGTATGTCATGCGATATGGCTTAGAAATTTGTTGAGCAAGATGGAGCCAAAGCAACTTGGTGCAACCGTGATTCAAGTTGACAACAAATCCGCAATTGAGCTGGCAAAGAATCCAGTGAACCATGAGAGAAGCAAACACATCGATGTTCGTTTTCACTTTATCCGAGATCATGTGAAGGAAGGAAGTGTGGAATTGGTGCATGTGGCAAGTCAGGATCAAGCTGCGGATATCTTCACAAAACCGCTACCGAAAGTACTTCTCGACAGATGCAAGAAGATGATTGGCATAACGGATGGTAGAAGCATTTAAGTTTACAGGGGAGTTTTATTGAATAAACATTAAATGCCATATTAGTGGGTTATGAAAAATAAAAGGTCAAGAGTCTTTGTAAGTGAAAAGCCAAGGGGTATAAGTGAAAAGCCAAGGGGTATAAGTGAAAAGCCGAGGGATGGCAGAGTAGTTAATGATCATGTATGTTTTGTTTTTTAGTTCTTACCTATTTAAAGCCCTTGTTGATTTTGTTTGAAGAACAGAACAAAAACGTGAAATCACAAAAAGTTCTCAAATAAAGTTCTCACATCCTCTCCATTTCCTGCCTCGACTTTATCTTCTACATCTCTGCCTTCTACCTCCTACACTTCCATCTCTTCCCCCCTCTCTTTTCTTTTGTGCCCCAACTCCCTCATGCATGTCCAACTCCTTCCTTTTCGTATTATTCTCTCAGTTTTTAAAATTCTTGTCCTTTTCAATCCTTACCATAACCCTAATTTTGATTTTCAAACTTTCCTCCTCTATTGAATCCTTCTCCAATTTGTCTCCCTCTCTGCCATCAATATCCTCCTTCGTGCCTCCACTTCAGAAATCTAGTTTAGCCAATATAGATTTTTTAATGCAAATATACCAAAACAAAGAAAATGAAAATGAAAAAAAAGAGAGGTAATAGAACAACCAATTTTACATCACATGACCAAAACTTTAGCTAATTAACGGAGTTAGGGTTTAGCAAAAATGTATATGATAGTGGTCTTTTGGTGCTGAATGATTTTCTTCATAAATTTTTTGCATCGAAGGCGTAGCCATACACCCACAAACTCTCAGTCCATAATTGAAATTGTGCAAACGGGGATTTGTATAATCGACCTTTTGCTCACCAACGAAAAAATATACCAATATGTCACTAGGACACTAGGACACTCGCAAAACAAACACAAATGGCTCACCAGGGAAGTTTTTTTTTAAATTTAACCACAAACACATACACACAAAACCTCAAAATGGTTCAACCCGTTTTAACATATTTCTTCTTCCTAATCCTTGAACCCCAAAATGGTTATTCCGTTTTCAATTATCAAATCTACTTCTCCCAACTTCCAACCGTTCAAATATTGGAGCTCGTCAAATCTTGAAGAAATTAATCTGGTACACGCCCAGTATCTGCAAGATAGAAGGAGAAATAGGGCAACCCTTCCCTATCCTAGTAGTATAAAGGTCTTCCTTTTGCGATTGTAGGTTACGATCTAGTGTTTGAATCCTTACTAGTATTAATCGGCATTATATTTCTACGCCCTAATCCTTATCTTTTAATCAGAACGAGATTATTATAAAAAAATGGTGCATCAATTTTTAACACAACTTATATGAAATTGTGGATCATGAGAATGACACTATACTACTGAAATGGGCATGTTTGAAGTTAAGTTTAAGGAGTTGATGTTAGGTTACAACATCAATTCTAACTTTATTTGATGGTCATATATGATCATGAAATATTTCGTGGATACTTACACTCTATGCATTGGTATTAAAACTTGGTATCATTGTCGGTTTCGGGTATTTATCAATAATTCAAGAAAAGGTAAAGCCATGGGAAAATGAATAGCTACTGAACATATGAATTGTTATATTGAATGAGAAGCAATAGAGAAAAATACAATACTGATTAAATCTGTTACATGTATAAGAGTTTCCATTTGGATTTTGTCGGATGAGGCATGATCTTAAAGACTTCATAATCATGCACCTTACTTCGTGTTGCTTTCAATGGGATTTTGTAATCATTTTCTAACAGTTCTTAGATAAGATAATATGTTTTTGGGTTGAGAACTTGCCTGGATTACTATATATTAATTTTTTGAAACTGCAGTGCTAAGGTACTATATTTAGCTAAACCGATATTATGGATGAGGTCATGGAGATATGCAATAATAACTACGAAGGACACTCTTCTATGGTGTTATAGTAGTCGCTATAAATAGACACTACTATGGTTATTGCAGTTTGATGATATAGTGTTGGTGGTATTCTAGAGCAAGAGGAAGAGTATTTGAGGATAGATAATTATTTCTCTTTTATTTGAAATGATCTTTCTTGGTTGTACATTCACAACTAGAGATAGCTCACATATTTATAGTGAGCAATGGAACTCATTAGAATAAGCATTAACTCACCAGTGCATGAACACACTTAACTAGATGCACTTAACTGCATACAATTTACTAGGTACATCATTACCAAGACTTCATTAATTCTTAGATACAATTTACTAGGTACATCATTACCAAGACTTCATTAATTCTTAGATATATGAATGCATTTATTTAGCACGTTACTCAACATTCTCCCCCTTAATGTGCTGTTCTTGAACTCCAAGAGCTTCTCTTAATTTCTGGAACTTGTCTCTAGTCAAGGCCTTTGTGAAAATGTCTGCAAGTTGATCATCGGACTTGCAAAACTTTAATTGCACCACTTTTCCTTCAATTGCTTCTCGAATAAAATGATGTTTGATGGCTATGTGCTTCGTTCTTCCATGAAAGACTGGATTCTTTCCCATAGCAATGGCTGACTTATTATCACAATGGATAGTCACAGCTTCTTGTTTTTCACCAAAGTCTTCAAGTATCCTCTTCAACCATATTGCTTGCTGGGTTGCTAACCCAGCTGAAATATATTCTGCCTCTGCAGAAGATTGAGCAACGGATTGCTGTTTCTTAGAGCACCACGAAAAAACACCCGAACCTAGTGAGAAAACATATCCAGAAGTGCTTTTCATATCATCCATACAACCTGCCCAATCACTGTCACAAAAACCAACTAACTTTGCTTCGACCTTGCTGTCATATTTGATTCCATAGTTCAAAGTGCCTTGAATGTATCTCAACACCCTTTTAGCTGCACCTAGATGGATGTGGCTTGGATCATTCATGAATCGAGAGAGTAAACTTGCTGCAAACATGATATCTGGTCTTGTGCTAGTGAGATAAAATAAATTACCAATCAGGCTTTTGTAGTTACTAGCATCAACCTTCCTTCCTCCATCATCTTGCTTCAATTTTTCATTCACAACTAATGGTGTATCAGTTGGATTACAATCAAACATCCCAAACTTCTTCAATATTTTTTCAGCATATTTATTTTGACAAATAAAGACCCCATCGTTCTCTTGATAAACTTCAATTCCAAGAAAATGATGCAACAAGCCCAAATCGTTCATCTCATATCTCCTCATCATTTCTTTTCTAAAATCTTCAATCATCTTCAAATTATTTCCGGTAAAGATCAAATCATCCACATAAAGTGCAATAATAAGGATATCAGCCATACCTCGTCGTTTGACATACAAAGTAGGCTCACTCTGGCTCTTCTCAAGGCCTTTCTCCATGAAGTAATTGTCAATGTTGCTATACCACGCCCTTGGTGCTTGTTTCAGTCCATAAAGAGCTTTCTTCAATCTATAAACCTTTTCTTCTTGGCCTTCTATCACAAAGCCTTGAGGTTGCTCAACATAAACCTCCTCCTTCAATTCTCCATTCAAAAATGCTGACTTCACATCTAGTTGATACAACTTCCATCCTTTTTGAGCTGCAAGGGAGATCAATGCTCTAATGGTGTCTAACCGTGCAACGGGAGCAAATGTCTCTTCATAATCAACACCGGGCTGCTGTGAATAGCCCTTTGCAACAAGTCGTGCTTTATTTTTCTGGACTGAACCATCTGGATTATGCTTCACCTTGTACACCCATTTCACACTGATAGCTTCTTTGTCATTTGGCTTTTCAACTAGCTCCCATGTCTTGTTCTTTTCAATTGCATCTATTTCCTCTTGCATTGCCTTCCTCCAAGCATCTTCCTTGACCGCTTCTTCAAAATTTTCTGGTTCCTCCACACAATAATTGCACCTTGCATAAACATCACTCAAACTCCTCATTTTTATTGGAGTTGAGTTTGGAGATGATGAGCTAGAGCTTGATGTAGATGAGCATGGTGTAGATGGATCTTGTTGTTCATTCTCTAAAGGAGTTGGACCTTGCTCTAAAATTACTGCCGGAACAATTTTCTCTTCAATCTTCTCTTCTTGCCAATTCCAAGAAGCCTTCTCATCAAATACAACATCCCGGCTAATGATCACTTTTTTGCTCTTCAAGTTGTAAAGTCTATAGCCCTTTGAAACGGAGCTATAGCCAATAAAGATGCATCTTTGACTTGCTTCTTCAAGTTTTGTCCTCTTTTCCTTAGGAACTTGAGCATAGCAAACACACCCAAAAACTTTAAGGTGGTTCACTGAAGGTTTTCTTCCACTCCATGCTTCAAATGGCGTCTCATTCCATACAGCTCTTGTTGGGCATCTATTCAGCAGGTACACAGCTGTATTAACAGCCTCGGGCCAAAATTCCTTGGGCATCCCTTTCTCGAACAGCATGGACTTAGCCATCTCCATCACAGTTTGATTCTTCCTTTCAGATACACCATTTTGTTGAGGTGTATAGCCAACAGTGAGTTGCCTCTCCACGCCTTCTTCTTCACAAAACTTGTCAAATTCTTTGGAGGTGTACTCCTTTCCATTATCACTTCTCAAAACTTTTATGGACCTGCCACTTTGTTTCTCAACAAAAGCTTTAAACTTCTTAAATATGACAAATACTTCAGATTTTTGTCTCATAAAATATACCCATGTCATGCGAGTCAAGTCATCAATAAACAAAATAAAATACCTATTTTGGGCATGCGACAAGGTACTCATAGGGCCACAAACATCTGTGTGCACCAACTCCAGCACTTCTTTGGCTCTCCTCGCTCCTTCTTTTGGAAATGGTTGGCGATGATGTTTGCCAAGCATGCATCCTTCACATACTCCATGTTTTTCTTCAATTGTTGGCAGTCCGAACACCATATTCTTTTGAGAAAGCAACTTGAGACTGTTGTAGTTTAGGTGTCCAAATCGCTTGTGCCATAGACAAGAGTCTTTTACTTCTCTGGCCATCAGGCTGAGATTTTTCTCATAATTAAGAGAGAGTGGAAAGCTTCTAATCTTGGTCATTTTAACCACAGCAGCAACTCTTCCTTTTGAATCAAAAATTCTGCACTCTCGATTCTCAAATAGAAGAGAATAACCATGCTCCAAAAGTTGTCTGATGCTCAACTAATTCTCATCTAATTTAGGCACATAAAGAGTATCATGAATGACTTTACCTCCTTGCTTTGTTGCAACTCCAATGCTGCCTTTGCCTTCAACTTCAACATATTCTCCACTGCCCAATTTTACTTTTGAGCCAAATGAACGATCCATGTCAATAAAGGCTTCCTTATCTCCCGTCATGTGATTGCTGCAACCGCTGTCCAAGTACCACACATTTTTATGCTCTTCAGTTGCCTTTTGACAAGCATAGAACAGGTTCCCTTCACTATTTTCTGCTTCTGCAAATGAAATGTGTTGTTGGTTGCCAAAGTGACAATCCTTTTGCAAGTGCCCGAACTTTTTGCAATTATGACATTGTGGCTTGCCTTTATTCCAGCAATCTTTCTCTTCATGAGTGTTCTTCTTGCAAATTCTGCACCATTTATTTGAGCCTCTATTATCTCCTCGTCCGCCATAGGTGCCTCTTCCTCTGCCATATGAGTTTCTGCCTCTTCCTCTGCCTCTGCCAAATCTGCCACCACTAGAAGACTCACCTTTATTTTGGGATGAACATTTATCATCATTGGATTGAATGGTGAGCTTAGATTGAAATGCGCTTTCAATTGACTTTTCAATGCGTCGTAACAATCTTTGCTCATAGGATCTAAGTGACCCCATCAACCCTTGGACAGTCATAGTAGACAAGTCTTTAGTTTCTTCTATAACAGCCACCATAGGATCAAATTTTTCAGTCAAGCTAATCAAAATTTTATCAACAATTCTGCGATCATCAATTGTATCTCCATGCGACTTCATTTGATTCACCAATTCGGACAATCTATTAAAATACTCATTCAAACTTTCTTTTTCTTTCATTTTTTCATTCTCAAAGTCTCTTTTAAGAGATTGAAGTTTAACGGTTCTCACCTTTGAATCTCCTTCGAACTCTTGTTGTAGAGTTTCCCATGCTTCCTTGGCTGTTTTTGCTCTCATAATCCTTGGAAATATGGCTAGTGAGACTCCTCTTTGAATCATCCCAAGAGCTCCAGCATCGATAATCTTCTTCTTCTTCAATTCGTCACTTTGCACAGCTGTAACTCCAGCATCGGTATCTGTTGTTGTTGCTGATTCTTCATACCCCCTTTTGACTAGATCCAAGACATCCAAAGAGGTGAATAAAGTCTCCATTTTTACTGCCCAGAAGTCATAATTTTCTCCTTCAAATAAAGGAACTTGGACATTGCTATAGTTTGTACTGTTGGTTGTTGAAGGGTTGCTTGAGAAAGCCATGACTTTTCACCTTCAGTCTCCTTCTACTCTTCTATTTTCTCACGTTTCTTTGCTGCAAGGATCTGCAGCTCTGATACCAATCTGTTGGTGGTATTCTAGAGCAAGAGGAAGAGTATTTGAGGATAGATAATTATTTCTCTTTTATTTGAAATGATCTTTCTTGGTTGTACATTCACAACTAGAGATAGCTCACATATTTATAGTGAGCAATGGAACTCACTAGAATAAGCATTAACTCACCAGTGCATGAACACACTTAACTAGATGCACTTAACTGCATACATTTACTAGGTACATCATTACCAAGACTTCATTAATTCTTAGATACAATTTACTAGGTACATCATTACCAAGACTTCATTAATTCGTAGATATATGAATGCATTTATTTAGCACGTTACTCAACATATAGCAACAGTTCTCGCAACAACCCACAAAAGCTACACAAACATAAGTTTACATATTCCACGACTTTACAGTGTACAAAGACAAGTAGATAACAAAGTTTGCTCTTTCTTGAGCATTTTAATTACAGAGCACAGCAGCAAGATTAACGAAAGTGATGATCATCCTTTTCAAGCAGTAGGGTAGGAAGCCATCATGGCAATCCCACATAATCCTTCTTCAGCACTCACATCCCTCTCCATCCTTATGTATCCTTTTTCACCCCAAGTTTCACCCCATGAGTTCTTCACTAGCCAATACTTAGTCCCATCACTTGCTGTCCCGTAGCCCACTGCAGTCACTCCATGGTCCAAACTAGTCCCACATTCCCCTGTAAATACCCCACCAGAGTACAACATGAAGTCATTGCTGCTGGCATCGATGGCAACAGAGATTGGCTGGTTAGCTACAGCCTTGAGAAGTGCTGCTTCACTGTTAGTAGGCACATCCTCGTACCCCTTAATGGCAGCAGCATGGTTGGCAGCCTTGTTGCTGTTGCAAGTCTCATCAGTCCCCTTATATGGGTAGTTGGCCTCAGTGGTGAGGCCTTTGTTTGTAATAATGAACTTGAAGGCATCATCCATGAGCCCCCCTCCGCATCCTTGGTTTTCACCATTGGTGGAGCAGTCCACGAGCTCTTGTTCAGAGAGGGAGACGAGAGTTCCAGTGCTGAGTTTGTTGATTCCTTCAGTTGCAGCTACAGCTGAGAAGGCCCAACAGCATCCTGTTGTTGTAAATGAGTGAGGTCAGGTGTGATGTTCGACAAAAAGAAATTCAACACACACACACAGATATATATATATATATATATAGCATTGACAAGGAGTTTTCAATCTATTTATTATTATGATTTGAAAATGACAACAAGGAATAGATTCCATTTTGTGCATATAATTAGTTTGTAGACCAGTTCTACAGATTTTAGCATACTTCATAAAATGTATGTATAAATCTCTTTTAGCTTTTCTGGTTGCAAGCAATGATACCGTGAACCTTTTATGAAAGAATAACAGTTATTTATTAACCACTGGATTAATACAACGTTTTTGTACTGTAGAGTCAATGCAGCCCATGTAATGTGGTATATTTTTTGCTGCAACTAGCTACAATGTTACCAGGTTTGCTCTTCCAGAGCTTTGACACTTTCTTATTTAAAATAACAAAATAAATACCATATTTTCTATATTTTGATATGGGCCATACCAAATTTAAAGAATTATTGAACTGAACTTTAGCATTAATGTTACTAGTTAACTTTTATTTATAGGTTAATTAATGGCTTACCACATTGGCCTTGGTCTTTGACAGGAGTGACTGCACCCTTAGTTCTCCAATCCATACTCGCTGGTGCAGCAGTGAAATTTTGATACATAAACTTTTCCTCTGTTTCACCTGTATTTACCTTGGAAGGTCTTAATCCGTTGCGAATAGCCTTGAACTCCTCTACCGTAAGATCCGCAAATTGATTTGTCCCCAGTGTGTACTTGTGCCCTCCCGCCGCATTGAAAGATTCAATGTACTCAACATTGGCCTTGAATATCTCTAACCGGTGCAGCTTCTCTGCTGTATTTTTGTACACTCTCCCATACTGGGCCATCCATTTCTCATGCCTCTCTTTGACTGACATCTCACTCAAATTGCGAAATGCTGAGGACTGAGAAGCCCAAATGCCCAGGAGCAGGAAAGCGAGCCATAGCCATCTGGGTGTTCCCGATGAGGTCATTCTAATTATTTTTTGGTGGTGTAGTGGATGGTACGTTTGAGGAGAAGAGAATAGACACACATTGAAACACAAAAGATGGCAATGGTTTATATAATGGTTTTGTTTCTCCAATTCATGTTTTCGTTGACGGGCCTGCACAGTGGAGAACGACTTGTGCGTGCCGTGTGTTGCTACGAATTTTATGGTCGTCTTTAGTCCTTTGTATTCTATATGTTGTTACACCGTGAGAGGTACGCACTCTTTTTATTAGGCTTACCGATCTTTGTATTTTAGCTATTTACTTGTTTCCTTTAGCTATCCTTCAAAGTTTGTAAATATGTTCCAAACCTCTCTTGCAGTATTATAAATTGCCATAATACTTCATTGTACTGCAGAGTATACTTTGAAACTCACATACATAATTGATTGATTGCAGCCCATACCATAACTTGTTGAGTTTGATGACTGGGATAGGCGGATAGCCAAATCCAATTGTAGACAACTCGTAAAAAATAACAATACTAGTAATTGTAGGGAATGTTTTTGTGATAATGCAATTTTGGATGTATTGAAGATATTCCTGATTTCCTTAATCTGTAGTTTTGGAAGAAAGTTTTGTAATACTAAATGACATTCTTGATCTGTATGTCTCTACGGTCAACTTGTGTAACTAGAATTTGTGTGATGCGGGCATGTAGCTGTAACTTTTGCATATCTAAAATACCCTCCCCCCACCACCATTCTTTTAATTCCTAAAATGCCCTTGGCACCCTTTAAAGTTGCCAAACACACCCCTCCCTTTCTAGCATCTCCGATTCTCCATCAATCCGCTCTCCTTACACTTAGGCACATATGTAGTGCACTATTGGATTTATGTCTTGCATACTAAGTTTGATAAGAACATGAATAAGCGAAGGAGATCGAAGCGATGGTTGGATGGAAGATGAGAAGCAACAACAACATGATAGAAGGGTGTGCGGTCGATTGTTAAGTCGACTGACACCCACTCGGGTTTGGCTGGAGTCAAATATGGTCAACTATCCTCTTGGATAGTCAACCGCGTCGCGGCTGTTTTCGGGTGCTGGTCTTGGGGATTTGTTTGACGCCCGTTTTTTTCACTAAGTTAGATCGTACGGCTCCTATAGTGTTACTTTTTCTTCAGAAAATATTTGATGATAACTGTATCAAGATATCACTCTAGATCTCTATATATTACTGTAATTTGCCTCTATTGACAGACAAAAGAGTTACTTCTTTGAAGAGAGTTTGAGAGGTTTCCAATTGTAAACAACTAGTATTTTCTGGTGAGGCTAGAGACAGGGCCATGGTGAGAGTTGTAATAATCCTGTATCTTCTCTAGTTGAATAACATCTCAGTTTCTGCTCTCCCTGATTAGGGTTTGCCCAAACCGAAACAAAATTGTGTTTTTTGTGTGTTTGGACAAAATTGTGATCTTCTATTTGCTTGGTGGTTTGTAATGATCATGTCGCATAACTCAACAAGATCCTATAGGCATAATTTCCTAATAATTGGTATTAGAGCTTCAGGTTCGTGAGTTTGTTTGAGTTCCTTGGAGAAGATGACAGACCAGATCACGAATATCAAGCTCTTTGATAGTAAGATCAACTTTAATCTCTAGAAGGTGAATATGTATGATACATTGGATCTAGAGGGCTTAAAACTAGCCCTATAAGGAGATAAAGGGAGACCAATCGGTATAAAACAGGAGAATTGAGAGGAGATTTGTTCAGGATCCTTGGGTTTAATCTGGATGTCATTAACGAGTGAAGTTAGGTGCAACCTCATTGAGGAGTGAAGCGTGGCGAGTCTATGGGCAAGACTCAACACTGACTACTCACTGACTACTCGAAATCGTCGTTACAGGATTGGATGCACCTGAAGAGAAAGTTGTTGGAATTCTCAATAAAGGAAAGTACTGCTCTTCTACATCATACAGTGGAGTTCAATACAAAGTTGTCTGAACCGAGCGATTAACGCAGATGATCTAAAAGCTTCATACTTGATTTATTCACCACCAAATTCATCCAACTTGATAACCATGCTTGACGGGAAATCTACCAAGGAGAAGTTTTCGACAGCAGGTGTGATCGAGGTATTGGAGGAGGTTACACTTAGGAAGAAGAGTCAGAAATCGACGTTTACTTCTGTGAGTTGCTTGGAGGTGGATGTTATTCGAATGGATGAAAAAGTGCACGTAAGGATAGGATCTGTTGCCATCATTGCAAAGGAGTTGTGTATTATGAGGGATTGTCACAAGTGATTGAGTCAGAGGGACGCCAAATTTAGTGCTGCTGAATCAGGTAATAGCATAGACAATAATCTTATTTCGATTTTTATAGATGTGTATTCTTTTTTGTTTCTTGATTCGGAGTGTTCTTCTTATATATGCTCCGAGAGGAAGATACTTTTTACTTACAAGTTCACAGGAAATCGTTGTGTGAGAACGGTTGTTAGTGATATATGTGAAGAACTGGGTGAGGGAATAGTAGAGTTGCAGGCACCAGACAAAAAGTGTTACACACACTATTTTATATTTCAGCCAAAATTTTATTCGGCTAGCTTGCAGATACGAAATCACATATTTTATACTACATATCATTTTGGACCAAAATGTGTAGATTTCGGTCGAAGTTGCCGAAATATACGCCAAAATATTGCCGAAATAGCCAAAATATAGGCCGAAATAGACACGCTAATGTTATATATAACTCTTTTTGTTTTACTTTTTGCATAAAAGTCTTTTAATATAGGACCTTAAGTTAAGATAATGTGAGGATTTCGTCTCTCTACTGTTTGTGTATATGCAAAGTCAAGTAAGTCTATTAATTAATAAATTTATTTAATCAATGCAAATTCAATTTAGTTATATACTTATAATACATCATCTTTTATATTATTGTAACCCCTATTCCCAATTGTTGGTTTTTCTTTGTATTAGTATTCATTTCCTTTTCTTCTTTATCTTTTCTGGACCTCTGTAATTTTGCTAATTGATAATAAAATTTGTTATTTGCTTCCAATTCGATTTATTCTTCCAATCGATTTAATTTTATTTTCTATTGAACCCTGAAAATTTTGTTGTTCAACCTATTTAAATTGTGCATATTGAATACTCCAATTAGATCTATATTAATCCTATTTATTTTTCTATTGAATTAGAACCCAAACCCTATAACCCGTTAACCCGCTACCCAAACTCACTATCTTAATTTTTCCTATAAATACTCATTAACCCCTAACCCTAATTATCACCCTAATTATCTAATCCTAATCACCCCGCCGCTAATCACCTTCCTTTCCTCTGTTTTTTTTTTCGAAACCCAATCCTGCTCACCTTCATTGTTGTCGTCACCTGGCCACCTCCATTCACGTTCATCGCACAGCAACCACCTCGCCACCCGTCGCACCTCTCCTCCCTCCTCGACAACCCTGGTGCACTCTTGTCGTCCTCCATTGCCGCCACAACCGCCATAGCGCTCGACCACCCTACTGCAATCTCGCCGCAGCCTGCAACCAGCGATCACCCGTGCGTTGTCGTCCACCCCCCTCCAGCCTCGACACCACCCTCACCACAGTCACCACCACAACCCAACACCCTCCTCACCTTGTCGCCGTCCCCGATCGCCTGCACCCATCCACCGTCGACTCCACCACTGCCTGCTGCCATCATCAACTGCACCTCTCCCTGCTGTCGTGCCCATTGCCGACGCCTGCAGCCGCTAGTGTCGCTGTTGCCTTGCTGTTGTTGTTGTGAATGTGTGTCGCACGTGCTACTATTGCTGCGCTATGTTGCTGTTGCAGATCTTGTTGTGTTGTTTGCACGTGTATTGTTGCCGTCGGGATTCTCATCCCGTTATTCTATCATATTCGGTTAATCATCATGTAAGGCAAGCCTTCTTGAACCCCTTTATTATTCGTGTTCAAGAATTTTGTTGATCCCGGCAAGTAGTTCATAATCCAACATTCACATTTGTATTTGTTAATATTTGTTCAAGAGATTATCACGGATTCATCAGCGAAACCAAGTGATAATTCTCTTTTCATGTCGTTATCTTTAACTCGAACCCATGCCTAATATACATTGCATATGCACATAATACATGAAAACAATTATATCTATGCTATAGAATTGATTGATGTTTGGAATGTTCCCGATTGAATATAATTTTCGTGAATTAATTGCCATGATCATCAAATGTCTCGTTAATGTTGAAATTGCATGCTGATAATTAATTAGAGCTTTTGTTACTTTATTGCCATGAAATTGCATGTTTGCATGTTTAAATTATTGATGATTCATATCTATATATTGGTCTGCTGCCTGTCTTATATTGCATTACACTTGAATTTTTGTTGGGAAAAAGGGGTATGAGCAACTTGCTCATTTAGTAAGCAACTTGCTCATTTAGTAAATAAGCAATTGATGATGTGACATACATGTGATTGGAAAATCACTAAAATGGTTAGTTGTCCAATGTATCACATGCATGCCACATAATCAATTGCTCATTTACTAAATGAGCAAGTTACTCATATCCCTTTTCCCCATTTTTGTTATTGTGATTATATTGTTTTCTTGTTTTCGGCAATTATCTAGAGTCGTGCCATGTGTGTTGTTGTCGGCTTTGGATGTCTTGGGTTGTTCTCTTAATATCTCTACTACTATAATGGGAGAAGGCCTTTGTCCTTAACCCAACCCGTGCAACGCACGTGTAGGTAAATTTTTTTTGCCCTTTTCATTCTACCTAATTTTTCCCCACGTGCACAGCACGTGTATAATACTAGTCTTAATTAATGGAACCGACTGGTCCATTTAGATAATCTGTTAACTAAAAACTAATAAAAAAATATAAAATATAAAAGTCACCCTTTATATTTCCATTTAAGCATTTTTTTTGACAAACAGGTTCGGCTCTATCCATAATATTATAACAAAAAACGAGCACAGTACAACAGTTTAGAAGAGGGCAAACTGAACGCGATTGAACAATTACAGTACAGCTCCATTTAAGCTTTAGTTTTTTAAAACAATTGCTGAAAGCTTCCAGCTGCTGATGCAAAATTCTAGGAATTTTTTCCCAAAACGCCCCATTTTTGCAAAGTTTTTCCCAAACCGCCCTACTTTTTTTTTTAATTCCCAAAGCACCCCACTCGGTCTCTCAAAGACCGAGTCTAGTGCAAATAGACTCGGTCTTTGAAAGACCGAGTCTTGCGCTTTGAAAATTCAAAGAGCAAGACTCGGTCTTTCAAAGACCGAGTCTATTTGCACTAGACTCGGTCTTTGAGAGACCGAGTCTTTACTCTGCGCTTTTTAAAGCGCAGATCCCCTTTCTTTCTTCTTCTTCTTCACTTTCGATTGTTTTTTCTTTTCGCTCTTTCCCTCAACGAATCCGTCGCACTCTCTACTTTTCCGTTCGATTACTCTCTTAATCGAATGTTGAACTTCCCAAAACCAATTACTTTCTAATTCATTTTCGATTTTACCAAATCCTATTCCCCAAAATCGATTCTTTCTTTAAACCCTAAACCCCGAATACCCATAATTGGAAGATTTCGGTTGTACTGGTCAAGCTCTTCTTGCCAATTTCGTCTTCGTCTTCGGATTCTCCCACTTGTTAGGTATATTTCTTAAGCATTTCCTAAGCAAAATTTGTGTTAGTGTTGATGCTATTGTGAAGTTCATTAGTTGAATTAGACTTATTGTTGACAAAGTAGATTAGTAGGAGTTGAGTTTATTGATGTTCCAAATGAATTTTGCTGTTTGTTTCGCGGGTGAGTTCCATCTGTACAAGTGAGTTCATTAGATGGAACTCACTTGAAGAAATTCACTTGTCCAAATGGAACTCACTTGTACAATTATGGGGACATCAATAAACTCACTTCCAATTAGTGTAGATGGAACTCACTTGTACAGATATGTTCCAAATGAATTTATGTTCCAAACAAACACATTTAATTATCTTCCAAATTCTAGTTCATTAGTTTATTGATGTTATTTTCACTGTTAATTTTAGCAAAGGTAGCGGATGCCCAGTCCTAAAACGGCACAGGTAGCGGGTGCAAAGCCGTTCATTCTCTAATTTTAGCAAAACACTAGAGTATAACAAATTCAACAAATTCTATACATAACCTAGACTCTATAAAATTTTAAAAAACTAGATTCAACACATACCATATGGAATTATATACAAAATTGATTCAACAACAAAATTCTATTCAACAAGGTTTCAATAACTCTATCAACTCTTTCAACAAAATTCTATACAAAATTGAACTCTTTCAACTCAATATTTCTTTCAACTCTTTCAACAGAGTTCTATTCATTCCAACTTCAACTCTTTCAACTCTTTCTTTTTTGAAAATCAATAACTCAACAAAATTTGGGTATTAATACTAAAATTAACTCAACTATTTCTTCAACATATACCATCATCGTCAAAGTCTTTCCATGTAATATTATGCTTATATCATTATAAACACCATAATATTTCAGTTTTTTCCGACAGAATTAACACACCCAATGCATCCATCACCCAATGCACATACTGATACTTCAAATATCAGGAAGTGCTCACTATTTGTTTTTTAACATCAATAACTCAACTCTTTCATTTGGAACATCAATGCTAAGCAAAATTAACAGTGAAAATAACATCAATAAACTAATGAACTAGAATTTGGAAGATAATTAAATGTGTTTGTTTGGAACATAAATTCATTTGGAACATATCTGTACAAGTGAGTTCCATCTACACTAATTGGAAGTGAGTTTATTGATGTCCCCATAATTGTACAAGTGAGTTCCATTTGGACAAGTGAATTTCTTCAAGTGAGTTCCATCTAATGAACTCACTTGTACAGATGGAACTCACCCGCGAAACAAACAGCAAAATTCATTTGGAACATCAATAAACTCAACTCCTACTAATCTACTTTGTCAACAATAAGTCTAATTCAACTAATGAACTTCACAATAGCATCAACACTAACACAAATTTTGCTTAGGAAATGCTTAAGAAATATACCTAACAAGTGGGAGAATCCGAAGACGAAGACGAAATTGGCAAGAAGAGCTTGACCAGTACAACCGAAATCTTCCAATTATGGGTATTCGGGGTTTAGGGTTTAAAGAAAGAATCGATTTTGGGGAATAGGATTTGGTAAAATCGAAAATGAATTAGAAAGTAATTGGTTTTGGGAAGTTCAACATTCGATTAAGAGAGTAATCGAACGGAAAAGTAGAGAGTGCGACGGATTCGTTGAGGGAAAGAGCGAAAAGAAAAAACAATCGAAAGTGAAGAAGAAGAAGAAAGAAAGGGGATCTGTGCTTTAAAAAGCGCAGAGTAAAGACTCGGTCTCTCAAAGACCGAGTCTAGTGCAAATAGACTCGGTCTTTGAAAGACCGAGTCTTGCTCTTTGAATTTTCAAAGCGCAAGACTCGGTCTTTCAAAGACCGAGTCTATTTGCACTAGACTCGGTCTTTGAGAGACCGAGTGGGGTGCTTTGGGAATTAAAAAAAAAAGTAGGGCGGTTTGGGAAAAACTTTGCAAAAATGGGGCGTTTTGGGAAAAAATTCTCTAGTGGGTTGTCGGTATTCTATTCATCCTTTCAATTTTTTCCCTCCCTTCACGTCATTCTCCATCGAAAAAACATGAGGAAAACTGCATCGAAATTTTTTCATCCAATTTCTAAAGAATGCCCAAAACGGAAGCGATGAAATAGAGTTGAAATAATGAAGCGCAATAGGTAAGTAATTATGCCTTTTATATTAAAAAACCATCAGCATATGTTCCCACTCATTGACTCATACTGAGAAATCTAAAAAATAAAAACTTGTTTTGCATGTATCAATTTATTTCCCAGAATAGAAGCAATATATAAGAAATATGGAATTAAAATGAGAGCAAAAAATAAGAGCATTGCAATATCAATTTCTTTCATATAATAGAGGTAATATCACTCAGAAACCCACTACCGTCACCTTCAGCAAGCAGACTCGGAGGCTGACAGACTCATGGCGAAGCGCAGAAGGGAGGAGGCGTCCGAAAGGAGTGAGAGGAAAAGAGAAGAGGAACGCCTGGAGTACGAACTTTCGAATAGATCGAGAGGTCGCACTCCACACAGAGAGTCCCATAGAGGGAAGAAGGGTGAGATGTTCAACAGTGAGGCGCAACGTGGCAGAGGTTCTTCATTTAGAGATGAATCGAAGGATAGAGAAGACGATAGGGAACTCCGACAGCGTAAACGAATGTCCTATCTTGAAGCTGTCAAAGGGGCAGATCGGAAGGAGTCTCCATCAAGCTTCGCTGCTAGAGCAAGCTCGCCTACTATCACCAAAAAGGATCAGGATGGGGAATGGGTGCTGGTTCGCGCTCGTAAGGCCATCAAAGACAACAAGAGGCAGTCGAGGATTGAGTCACCGTCGGAGGGAGAAGGCCAGCGATGCCATAAGTGCGCTCAGTGGGGCCACACGCTGTCGCATTGTACCAAAGATTGGTTCTGCTACGCCTGTCGTCGTTCGGGTCATATCTCTCGCGACTGTCCAAACCTGAAGAGGGCTCCGACTCCAACGCCCATCGTCCCTAGAAGAGGTGCTTCAGCTAATACTCACAGCAGCAGAACGGAAGAAAGCTTCGCTGGCGGAAGAACTTTGGTGAAGGCGCTCATTGCTCCAACCCCGCTCATGGCAGAGTTCGAGCGGCGATTTCGGATGTGCTGCATTATCAGGGTGCAAAGTGGCAACCCTCTGGCGGAGGAGATTGAGCGTCTACTATATTCCAACATTACCCCGAACGCCACACTGCAATGGAGGGTGGAGCGGCTGAACTTTAACACTTTCTTCGTTCATTGCCACGACGAGGAGAGGCTGAACGAAGTACTTGGCAAGAAAGGCATGGGCTCCGACGATTACTATATCACCTTCTCCCAATGGTCGCGAAAGTTCGGAGCTTTGGATGCGAATGCGATGCCGTCGATATGGATTCGCCTTTTCAACTTCCCCCTTCACTGCTGGCTTCGTTCGGGTTTTCAGAATCTTATTCGAGCATTTGGATTTCTCCAGGAGGTTGATAGAGCTACAATTACTCAGGAGAGAAGAGAATTCGCGAGAATTAGAGTTGGCTGCGAGAATTTTTCCGACATCCCGTCGATGGTTCAGGTAGAATTCGAAGGGGACTTCTACGAGGTTAAGGTCATCGTGGAGAAGAAGAAAAACGTGTCTTTTGCTAAAGTGTCAACGAGGGAGGAAGAGGAAGTCTCAGATGATCGAAAAACTGATGGTGATCATCTCCGTTCGAAGGTAGACGATGACGTTCGTCCGTTGGATCCTACAACACTAGATCATGGCCGTTCATCTGATCTCAAGGACAAGCTCAGGATAGGGGACCAATACGGGTCTAATCTCAAGGCCAGTAGCCAGAGAGACGTTCGTCTAGCTGGAGATAGGGTGACGGCGATGTGGCAGAAGGTCCCTAAGCGGCGCGACGGGATGGGTCATCAAAATGATAGGACTGAAAGCGAAGTTAGAAGGACCACTATGCCAGGCATTTTGAAAGTGGGGTCGAGCGTGGGTATCGAGACGTCGAAGAAGGCTTCGTACGAGGTCCCTGATTTCGCGCTTCTGCCGAAGGACCAGCTCCAAGCTACGATCCAACAGGCCATAGCAGCTTTCGTACGGGAGGGTGGGTTCAGCGCGCGAATTCGAAAAGAGGAGGAGAAGGCGGTAGAAGAAGTGGGCCGTTCGATTGGGCTTGGGCCGCGTCATTTAATCAGTATTGAGCAAGAGTTGCTCAATGATCCAGTCGCTCCTGATGGGGATACTGGGCCGGGCTTCAGAGTTGTTGGGCCTCAGGTTTTTTCAACTATTTTGACTGATTCTGATTTGGTTGCTGCCGTGGGAGAAGAGGAAGTAGGAGAGAACGTTAATGGCGAGCTGATGACTACGGCAAATCTCATAGAGGATAGTGTGGTCGTTTTAGCTGATCCGGAACAGTCCGCAGAGCTAAGCCACGACGAGCGCGATTCAGATCAGATCAATGGCAGGATAGGGGCATTGGATGGTCTTCATAGCGGCGGAAGCACGTATGACTCGGAGCATGAGAAATGGGCACAACAAGTGAGAGAATTAGCTGGAGGTGAGGTGGGGAGTGGTGCCAAATACAATGCAGATCCACAGCGAAAGAGCAAGAGGCAGTTAGATAAATGGGGATCGAGTGGTCCAAGAGAAGAAGATCTGATTAGAGCAGCGGCAAAGACTAAGGAGCCAACCTCTGCATGTCAAGGTACAAACAGTCTTTTTTCAGTATTGGATCTTTTGAATGATGAGTCGCTTATTTATTTTGCTAGTCTGTACGGTCTAGCCATGGGGTCCACTAGAGATGAGCAATTGGCTCATGTCAATATCATTAGAGGGGATAGACCACGTCACATAGAATAATCGCGGGCTTGGAATCCTAGGGTTTAGGGTTTAGAGGTTTTATTATTTTTTAATGTATTACATTTTTTGGAATGTGAGGGGGATGAGGCAGAAATCCAAAAAGAGGCTTATTAGTGACACTATCATTAGATACAGACCGTCCATTTGCGCTTTTCAGGAAACTAGGGTTGAATCACCTAATATATTTGAGTTTCAAGGCATTAAAGGTATAGGGGATTTCGAGTGGAGATTTAAGCCGTCGAGAGGATTTTCGGGGGGTATTGCAATAGGAATAGATCCTACAGTGTTCGAGATTATAGACGAAATTTCGGGAGAATTCTCAATCACGATCACTATTAGAAGACGAGTTGACAGTTGGATTCAGACCGTCACTACAATCTACGGCCCCTATGAGTCCGCCCGAAGGAACCTGTTTTGGGACGAGATTAGGAATATTAGAGAAAGGTGCAAGGGTCCGTGGGTTCTAGGGGGAGATTTCAATATTACTAGATTTCAGTTCGAGCACCTCGGAAGAGGTGCTCCGAGGGGGGACAGGGAACAATTCAACTCCTTGATCGATGAACTAGAGCTGGTGGAAATCAATCCACCGAATAGGAAATTCACCTGGTCAAACTTACAAGCGGTCCCAACTCTGGCGAAACTAGATAGATTATTAGTTTCCTCAGAATGGGAAGAGGCCTGCCCATTGGCCAAAGCCAAAGCGTTGGTTAGATTTACCTCTGACCACACTCCGTTAGCTCTGGACAGTGGGGAAGGGGAAAGGAGGAAAGCTTATCAATTTCGGTTTGAGAAGTCATGGACTTTGTGTGAAGATTCTAAGAGGATTATTGAGGAAAGCTGGAATGCGCCTACCTCGCCAGATTCGGCGGTGGGATGCTGGAATCAAAAGACCAGGAGATTACGGTCGAAATTGAAACACTGGGCGAGGATGGAATTTGGGCAGAATCAGAGACTAAAAGATGAATTAGGAGAGAGAATCGAGCATCTAGAAATTATAGAGGAGGAAAGAGATCTTATAGAGGCTGAATTAGAGGAGCTGCGGAAGAGTAGACAAGACATTCTACACATTGGGGAGATGGAGGAATCTTATTGGAAGCAACGCTCTAGAATCCAGTGGTTGTTGGAAGGAGATGCCAACACTAAATTCTTCCATAAGATGGCTAATGGTCGTAGGCGTAAAAATCATATCTCTGGGCTTAAGATAGATGGTGAGTGGTGCGAGAATGAAGATAGAATTAAGCAACATCTACACGATAATTTCAAAGATCTATTGGGTAAAAGCAGAGATCATAGGTGCTCTATGAACCAGAATATGTGGCTGGATTCTAGGATTAACGGTTCAGATAAGATCGAAAGCATCTTCACGGAAGAGGAGGTTATCTCCGCTATCAAAAGTCTAGGACCAGATAAAGCTCCGGGACCTGACGGACTCCCAATCTTCTTCTACAACATCTATTGGAATATCATTAAGGGGGACTTCATGCGAATAGTTCGGGATTTTCACAAGGGAGAAACAAATTTAGATCGCCTCAACTATGCGAACATTGTGTTGATCCCTAAGCAGGCTGAGGTTAAAGAGGCTGGAGATTTCAGACCAATCAGCCTTCTGAACGGGTCCTTTAAAATCATCACCAAGGTTTTGGCTAACAGGTTGGGACCTCTTCTTAATGAGATTATTGGGCAGTCTCAGAGCGGCTTCATTAAAAGTAGAGACATCATGGATAGCGTTGCTTCGGCCCATGAAGCTGTCTTCAGAGCAAACAAAGATAAAACGGACGGGTTCCTCTTTAAGGTGGACTTCCAAAAAGCCTACGACTCAGTCGAGTGGGACTCAGTGGACGAAGCTCTTATTCTTAAAGGTTTTGGAGAAAGGTGGAGAAAGTGGATTTTCCATTGCATCAGAGGGGGTAAATCATCCATCATTGTTAACGGTACTCAGGGTAAAGAGATCAAATGCAAGAGAGGGCTACGACAAGGGGATCCCCTGTCCTCGTTGTTATTCGCTATAGTCGCTGACGGACTACCAGAGATGATTGCATACGGGAACAGGGAGAGGAATCACTTCGGGATTGACATCAGGGGAGTGTCAGAACAGATCTCTATCCTGCAATATGCGGACGACACGCTTCTGTTTGGGTCGTCGTTTAAGGAGGATATCATTGCAATGGGATCTGTTTTGAGGTGCTTCGAGGCTTGGTCTGGAATGAAGGTCAATTTTAACAAAAGTTGTATTATCCAATTGAGTGAACGCTGCTCCACCCCAATCCATATGATCTAACAGATGTTAGGTTGCAAGACGGGAGAATACCCGCTTACGTATCTCGGGATTCCTATCAGGCCAGGGAGGCTTACTAAGGAAGATTGGCAAACTCTTATTGATAGGATCGAGAAAAGACTGCAAGGGTGGAAAGGCAAATTCCTTACGTTAGGAGGGAGGATCACTTTGCTGAACGCAGTTATCAACAGTATCCCCATTTATCTAATGTCTGTTTTCGAATTACCGGTATGGGTTATCCACAAGATAGACAAAGTCAGAAGGAGATTTCTATGGAAAGGAACCAACGAGGGGGGGAAAGGGTTACCTCTCGTTAGCTGGGGGAGGATTTGCAAAAGGAAGGAGTTCGGAGGCCTGGGTATTATTAACCTCAGAGACATGAACAGGGCGTTACTAAGTAAATGGTGGTGGAAGATGGATTTTCAGCGGCATAATTGGTGGTGCAAGTCTCTGACTAATTACCGAACAAGGAAGAGATTCAGATTTGGGGGGAAGGGCATCCATAGTAGGAAATCTTTCTTTTGGAAAGGGGTCTACAGAACGGGAGAACTTTTCCACAACAACACCCTTTGTAGAATAAAAGATGGCAGGAAAACGAGATTCTGGAAAGACAAGTGGTGTGGTCCGAACTCTCTCATGAGCCTCTTCCCGGCAGCGGCGGAGGCTGCTCTGGACAAAGACTCGTTGGTCTTCGACGTCTGGAAGAACTCCAAATTGAGATTGGAGGTCAAGGATACTCTGGAGCAAGACGAGATCGATCAATTGCAATTGCTTAATAACTTCATTCGGATAGAAGGAATCTACACCCAACAGGCGGAAGACGAGAGATGGTGGACGTTGGAGGCCAATGGTAAATTCACAGTTTCCTCCTTATACAAAAGGCTTAATGATGGAGGTATTAGAAACAAGACTACGGAGGTGATTTGGAGTATCAATGTTCCTTCCAGAGTGAAAGTGTTTCTTTGGCTGGTGGAGAACGATGCAATCCTATCCAAGGCTAATTTGAGAAAGCGGGGTATTGTGGATAGTGCGTTATGCGGTACATGCACGTCCGAAGATGAAGACACTAATCATATTTTATTCAGGTGTCATAGAGCTAGATGGGTATGGGGGGAAGTGGGTACTCCGCTAGGCGTTTTACAATGTCCGGGGTCTAGTGCCGAGGTTTGGGGGGTCCTTAGAAACATCAGGAATTCTAAAGAGGTTAGAACACAGTGGGAAATAGTTGTCGCGTCAGTATTGTGGAACCTATGGCTAGACCGCAATGATTTTTGTTTCAATAGCGTCCGACAGTCTATCTCATCATTATTGCATAAAATTGACTTCTGCCGTTTTGAATGGACAGGCCTAAACAGATCCAGGAAGAAGATGCGTTCGGGAGAGGGGACAGAGTAGCCTACTAGCAGGGAGTGGCCCATCTTTTGGTTGTACCTTTCAGATGTGGGCATGATGTTTTACATGCTTTGCTTTATTGTATTTTGTATTTTGGTTGTGGTCCGGGATGTTTGCACGGATTAGACTTTTGGGTCGTGTTGCCTACGGACTCTTTGTATTTCATATTCTTGTTTCGTTAAGTCCTTTTAATGAAGCGATGACCGCGGTCATCTTTTAATCAAAAAAAAAAAAAATAGAGGTAATATATAAAAAATAAAATTGGAATTAAAATGAGAGACGGAAAAGAAAAAAAAAAAAAAGAAGCAAAACAATGGAATGGAAATAATTTCACGAAAACAAACTGCCTTAACAGCCCATCCAGAAGATTGCATTATTAGTAGCTTGAAGCTTTGGTTATTGATAAACTAAAGTTTTAACGGAAGTATAATTGCTGACTTGGAATATTCTAGAAATTGGTCTTTTTGTATCCAGAAATGCATAAAAAGTACGCTGAATTTAATTCGAAATGAGTGCCTTTAGGACACACGTCAGCAAAACAAATGAGTTATGGTAGAATTTTTTCCAAACTGTTCCATTTTTTGAAAGTTTTTCCGAAACTGCCGTAACTTTTGTTAAAATTTTCAAAACACTCTACTTGCTTTTCAAAAAAGGTAAAACCACGTGGCTTTTTCAGAAAGCAAGTGTGAGGCTTTAGTTTTCACTTGTCCACACTCGCTTTCTCAAAAAGTGAGGGGATTTATCCCACACTCGCTTTTTGAAAAAGTGAGTGTCGATTGGGACTTTTTAACCCCCAAGCTCGAAAATCAGATCTCACTTTTTCTTTTACTCTCTATCTTCCTCCTCCTCTTCTAACCCCGAAACTCTAACTCATCTCTCATCTCAATTTCGTCCATTAACCCCAAAAATTTGTTAATTAACTCATAAAATCCTCACATTTCTCATTTTGTTTCGATTTTTTACTTCTTTCATCTACATATCTCATCTCGATTAACCCAACCCTAAACCTCAATATCCAAGAGTTCATTCATTTTCGAATTCGGGGATAAAGAGTGCGGTTGAAGGAGCTTCTTCGACCTCTTATTCACTATCTACATTTTCAATTACCTTACTTTAACGGTATATTTCTCATACTTTTGAATTTTTTAATTTCCCTTCTTTTTTGAAGCATTAACATTTTCTGTGTGTTAAATCACCCAAAATTTTGGTACAGTTAATACATTGTATGTTTGTTTATAAGTATGTTATAAATTTTTGAGTATATGTAGGTATATAGTATATTCCATTTTGAGTATATGTAAGTATACAGTGTAAAAATTGGATATATATATATGTAGATATATATCGGTTATATATTTTTGGTATAGTTAATAACAATTTGATTAAGTTGTAGTGTACTCTCGGTTATTATAAATGACATGCACGATGGATAATGTGGAGGAAGGATCGAGTAGTAGACCTCCTCGCGGCAACGGACCATGTACTTCTTTTGGCCCACCTCCTCGCGGTGAACGTGGTCGTGGTCGTGGTAGTACCGAGCGTACTAATGTAAGTGAATAATTATTTTTATTCGATTAGTTTGATTACAATAAAATTTAATATCGGTCTATTGATATAAATCTTATTGTTGTGTAGGTCCCAACTAATCCAAATGAGGCGGGCCCTTTTTCTTCAGCCCCTTCTTCATCATCTTATATTCCTCGTGGAGGTCCAAGTCCCCTCGACCCTATACTCCTTATTCTCCAATCGCATCACCATTTGAAGGATGTGTGGGAAGGTGAATCTAAGGAGTGTACATTTAGGAGGGGTCATCCACTTCCTATGCACCCACGGATTCACGAGATTCTACAGAACTGTAGGTTATATGGTATTGGACTGAAGAGATCCATCAAATGTGATCGGCCTCTTCTTACAGCCCCTTCTTGAGAGATGGCGGCCTGAAACACATACCTTTCACCTTCCAGTTGGGGAGATGATCGTAACACTACAGAACGTCTCCGTACTCACCGGTCTTCTAGTTGATGGGTAGGAAATGACCGGTACAATGGACTTCGAGCCTGTATATCTAGTGGAACAATACCTTGGTGTCGAAGTGGAAACCAGTGCAGTAAATGGAAAATTTATTTGCTTGAAGTGGTTGAAGGACACTTTCAAGAATCGAGTGAATGAAGATTCACTGAGGCAGAGGTGGAGTGCTACTACAGGGCTTACATCCTTAGACTATTTGGCGGCGTGATGTTTCCAAATTTGACTGGTCATTCGGTCTCTTTGATATACCTGCCACTGATTGCCGATCTGCGAACAGTTGGACAGTACAGTTGGGGTAGTGCCGCGTTGTCGTCCCTGTACCGGAGTTTGTGTAACTGTAGTCTTGGTTTGATGCAGATGAATGGACTAATGATCTTACTACAAGTCTGGAGTTGGGAGTGTATTCATGTGGGTCGGCCCGTAATGCGGAGGCAATCACCCAATTGGATCCATCTTTCCGAGGACCAGCACATGTTACCTCCACTCGGTGTTTACTGGTCCGGCAATCTCACATAGATGGCCAACCCCAATAGATGCTTGACATACTTCCGTGATGAATTGGATAGGTTGGCAAATGATTGCGTCGTGTGGCTGTCCTACACGGAGGCGCGTGTTGCTCGACTATCGCCTATTTGCTTGTACAGATACGATATGTGGTTGACAAAGACACCACTAATCAACTTTGGCACAGTTGAATTCTACTACGCTAATAGAGTGCTACGTCAGTTTGGTCTCCTTCAAATAATTCATGTTACCGAACTGTTCAATGCCGATATGCATTCTATCACTGGAATGGGTCGACAACCCGGACACAATTGGGCCGCATGCTTTGCTACATATGTTGAGAGATGGAATCAACACCGGTTTAACATTCCATTGGTGATATTCCTCCGTTTGACTGATCGGTGCATGCGACTTACATGGCCTGGTACGAGAGGATGACAAGACACTATATCTCTCCAACAGTGCAGAATCCAGCTGGTGGGGTAGTCCCGATTCGTCAACCAGCAGCCGAATGTGCCAGACTTGGACTATGGCTAAAAAATGTGCTGCGGTGTTGAGGAGCAACGTCGCGGAACCGGTGAAGGCCTTTGCACGCGAGATGATGATGTCGTGTCGTGCACAAGCCGATGTTATGGGTGAAGGAGTAACCTTAGATGCTATACTAACTATTCCTGCACATCGAACCAGTGCACGTGGTGTTCGTAGGAAGAAAGTTGTCCATTGACCCCCACCTCATCCTAGAAATGATTCCGAAGAAGAAGATGAAGAGGCTGAGATACAAGAAAATATTGAGGGAACACAACAACAAGAAGAGGACCCGATTCCGAGGTCCGGTGTCACACAGGCCACTCCACAACGTGGTAAAAGGCAAAGGAGACCCCCCGCTTTCTTCACACCCAATCCGTGAAGCTTTTTTTGTATTAAATTTTCAATGTTTTGTAATGTATGTTTCAATGTCGTAAACTTTTATAAATTTGGAATGTATGAAGCAATGCAAGTTCGTATAGGATGTGTGAGTGTGTGATTGTTTTATTGTTTCAAATTTTTGAATGATTGTGTTTTTGTGTTATGTATGAGTGTGAATGTTTGAGAATTGGTGAAGTTGGTTTAGAATTGGTGAACGAGAATTGCTGAAGTGGGTTTGAAAATTGGTAAAGTTGGTTGGGAATGTTTTTGTGTTATGTATACAGGGCCAACTGTGAAATGAATTATAAAAGTATTTTTTTAAGCCTAGACTCGCTTTCTCAGAAATCGAGTCTAGTATTGAGACCTCGCTTTCTGAGAAAGTGAGTGTTGAGCCTGTATGTATTTTACCAGCAGACCCAAGACTTGCTTTCTGAGTCTAAGTGAAACCACAACGCTTTCTCAGAAACTGACTTTTGGAAAGCGAGTCTAGGTGAACCACCTTGCTTTCTCGAAAAGCGACTGTGGATTAGTTAGTTTTCCAGAGATCATCTTGATCTCTGGAAAACTATCTACTCAATAGTCGGTTTCTCAGAAAGCGAGTCTTGGGTTTGCTGGTATACAGACTCAATACTCGATTTCTCAGACAGCGAGGTCCTCAATACTAGACTCGGTTTTTGAGAAAGCAAGTCTAGGCTTGAAAAATACAACTTCAATTTTGCTTACAATACTCTTCAACCAATTCACCAATTGTCAGCAATCCACTTCACCAATTTTCAACACGCAACAATCACACTCATACATAACAAATGAAAATTAACGCTTTTCATAATTAAACTCATACAAATCTGTACAAAGTCAAATTTGGAAAAGATTAAGTTAATATATTTAGATTTAGAGGAATTTTATGGGTAGGAGGTCAATTTTGGGAAGCTAGAGTTTTGGGTTTCGGAGTTAAGGAGAGAGTAAGAAGAGAAATAAGCAAGAGTAAGATTGGAGAGAAAGTGAAATCACGAATTGAGATCTGAAACTTAAAAAGTCCCAATTTTAGTACCCCATATTTTTTAATATTATTTTAAAAAGTTTATAAATGAATTAAAATGATTTTTTGGAGATTTAATAAATATTTTTCTGGAAATCTATCTTTTTACACGTGCAAAACACTTGCAAATATTTTCTTGAGAAGTTCAAAAGCCAAAATTTCTTCATGGAAAATCATCATTTATTATTTGGGATTTAATTGTAATTTTTCTAGATTTTTTTGATATTTATTGGATCTATTTGCAAATATTACGAAAAAGAAGGATCTTTTTGTAAAATTGTCATTTTGAGGGGTGAATGTGCAAAACTATTTTCTGGATTTTTCAAACAGTGCCAACTGGAAATAAGGAGTTTATTTTGCTTTTAAATCTCAATTTAATTGATTTTATCAAGTTTCCAAGTATAGGGATCTATTTATGTAAAGTTATATTTTCAAGGGGTTATTTTGCAAATGTGTTTAAAAATCCTAATTCTCCTATCCCGGATATTTAAAAGAGGTGGAGTGCAGCCGTCTTTCGCTGCACAACACAAAGATTTTATTATTCTTGGAGATTGAAGGAGAGGATCTTGGATTTCGCCAAAGAAAGGCTTCTTATCAGATTTCTTCATTCGAGGTGAGTAATTTGTTGTGTTTTATTTTCTTTGTGCATGTTGTATGTGAGTGACTTATTTGTCTTCTTTTATTCTGTGAATGTTGTATGAGAATGATATGAATGTTTTAAAGGATCTTGGATGTTGAATTTTATTTGCTAGAAAGCATGTTTAGGATTTGAGTATGAATACGTATATGATGGATTGGATGGATAAAAATTGGATCTTGTGAACCCTAGTTGTTTGTAAATAAAATTGTATGTGGGTAATTCGAGATTGATGAGTGTCCCATTAGAAATCATGGGTAGACTATTTCTTTTGGATTAATGTTGGATTGACCGAATATGGTAGATTTTATGCATGAATCTAATAAAAATGAGATTTTTATCACTTTTGAGTATTGGTTGAATGAAACTTGATATGGTGATGTTATCAATTGATTATGGTTGTGAGTTGTAGTAGTAATTCAGTTTTGAGAAATTTGGAGAAAGAATTTAAGAATCAAGAGATCATGTCTTGAAAATCGAAATTGAGAATTTAGTGAGTTTGTAGAAATGAATCCAAATTGGGGATTTTCTTTGAGATTTGGTATTTATATGGTTTGGATCTGAATACGAAACTATTTCGGTGATTAATGAAATTTTAAGAAAAACTCTATATTTGACTATATGCACAATTCCTGTTTTAATCGAAAGAAGTCAACAAAATTTCTATTTTATAAATTCAAGTAGTTTTTATTTAGTTTTACGGACTATTATATGTCCTAAAAGTTGTATTTGGTTATATAAGAAATAAGCTTTTTGTACAAATCGTTTTCATAAAGTAAAACGACGTATCGGTTGAAATGTGCACAACCAAAAGTATGCAGTCTGTAGGTTGACAGTTGACTGGCATGACTTCTCAGTCGACCGACACGACCCGGCTACTATGTTCTCTAGTTTTTCCTGAAGGTTCGTTCGGGACAGTCGACTGATGACTTTTACAGTCGACTGGTACCACCTAGAATTATTTTCTCGAAGTTATTGTAATTTTTCTCTCTGGACAGTCGACCTATATCCTTTATAGTCGACTGCTATACTTAGGATTATTTTATTAAAGATTATTGGATTTTTCGTTCTGGACAGTCGACCGATGATTTTTATAGTCGACTTATAATACTTAGAATTATTTTCTCAAAGATACTAGATTTTCTCTCTGGACAGTCGACCGATATTTCTTTGTAGTCGACTGATACTGATATACTTATACATAAATGTTCTTTTAAATGATTTATTCTTTAAAAGTGTTTAATCTATAACTTAATATTCTATACTTTATCTTCTATTGAACATACACTTTCGAGATGTTTAACTGAGCGATTTATGTTGGAAGTTGGTTTGGATATTTGAGTGTGAGTCTCTAGAGGGTGTGTGTGATCCTAGTTTACCAGCAGTTGAGATATTTATGTTTGGGCCTGTTGAGGCAATTTTAGTTGATCAGTTGTTGAGTTAAGTCCGGTAGGGTACACCAACTCTAGGAGATTCGTAAAGTAATAAAACAACCTAAATGATAAGGACAGGTACTAGTGGTGATATGATGAACGAGAACATGGGTTATGGATCTCAGTATGGCTTGCAGTGTGAGATAATCTCCAGAATTATCCAGGTGTGAGTGAAATAGTCTCCGGGATTACCTGTGGTGTGGGATTGATCTCCAGAATTATCGGGGTCGAGGCGACACACATGTGGTATTTGTGTGATGAGGTGCCATTGCTTGCGGTGTGGGATATTCTCGAAGATTCCAGGTGTGAGTGAAATAGTCTCAGATATTATCTGTGGATAGAGATTGACCTTCGGAATTATCGGGGCATGGGCTAATACTCACAGTTTATCTTTATCTCGTAGTAGTCATCGTGTTAGAATTAGTTGCATAGTAGGGGATTAAACCCTATAATATGGAGACATTAAGGGCTTACACCGGACCTATGTAGAGTGGGATGCATAGACTCCGACAAGTATACATTAGAGAGTCAGCATATAGAATTGTGTTTTCTTGATTTGGTTTCACGCATGTGGTTTTCCTGTTTTCTACACTTGACACTTAGTCTAGCTTCACTTGTTGTATTTTTTTCGCATTTGTAATTCCCGATATTCATTTACTCTTGTTATGTTCTGTTGTTGATAAATCCATGCTTTACTTATGTTGCTTGTTTATATCACTCCCACCTTTATGGCTGACCCCTTTAGTTTTGGGAGTTAGGGTAATCTCTAGCCTCATATTTTACAGGTGATTTCTTATAGCTCGAATTTGGATGCTTGAGTTCAAGTGATGTAATGATTTATGTAATTATTAAAGAAAGTGTTGTAAAGAAATGAAAATTGTGATTTAAGGTGTATTGTATTCCGCTGTGTTATGTAAATGATTATTGAAATGAAAGTTGAAAATTTTATTGGTAGTGACTTTGTTTAATATTACATTTGAAGTTGATGCTGGGAATTGTGCCACGTATTTTCTAAGATATTATATTAGAAATTTGGGGCGCTACACCAATCGACACTCGTTTTTTTCAAAAAGCGAGTGTGGGATAAATCCCCTCGCTTTTTGAAAAAGCGAGTGTGGGCAAATGAAAACCAAAGCCTCATACTCGCTTTCTGAAAAAGTGATGAGGTTTTACCCAAACTCGCATTTTCGAATAGGGTATTTTGGAAATTTTAAAAAAAAGTAGGCCAGTTTGGGAAAAACTTTCAAAATGTGGGACAGTTAGGGAAAATTTTCGTTTTGGTAAGGCCTCATTTGACATTTGCATTGTCAACTAACTAGTGCATTTTTTGTGTACTTCTCAATAAAAAAGGCTATCTTTCAAAATATTTCAAGTCAGCCCTTAGAGCATCCACAATCGTTTGCTAAAAAAATTGGCAAAATGGCAAATCAAAATAGCAATTCGAGTATTTCGTTGCAACTGTGCTTTGCTATAATTTTCTCAAATTTTGTTTTTTAGCGGGCAAGACAACATGTCTCGTCTCACCTTTTTTTTAAAAAAAAAAAATCTTAATACTGCATTAGAATTAGTTAGTTAGTAATTAAAAGTAGATTTAGATTATTAAATTAATAAATAGGTAATTAGTTAGGCTAATTAGAGATTAATTATATAGGCTAATTAGGGATTACATATCTCCCCCTTTTCTAGGACGGGACATGTTGTCCCATCCAAGCATTTTTTGTTTGAGACGGGACAACATGTTTTGTCCGTCATTTTTCCATTTTTTTGTTTTTGTTTTTTTGTTTATTTGTTTTGAGATGGTACATGTTGTACCGTCTGATTATTTTTAAAAAAAAATCCAGACGAAACAACATGTATCGTTCGATACGATTAAAAAAAAAAATGAAGACGAAACAACATGTTCCGTCCCCTATATTTTAAGAATTGCAATTTCGTTTCTCATTTTTGAAAAGGGACTATAGCAACTTTGCTAATTTATGAGAAATGGCAAACGACTGCAGACCGTCCTTTCTTATAAAATGAGAAATTGGCAAATATAAGAAACTACTGTAGATACTCTTATACTTCCGTTAAGCTTAGTTTATCAAAATAATTAATGAAAGATTCAAGCTGCTAAAGCACTAATTTGGGTATTGGGAATACCAAAATTTTATTTCATTGTTTTGCTTTTCTTTTTTCTCCCTATCTCATTTTATTTCCTTTTTTTTTCTATATTGACTCTAATTAATCTGTGAAATAAATTGACATGTACGATACATACATCTTTTAGCTTTCTTTTATTTTCTATCTCATTTTAATTTCATTTTTTCTCTATATTGCCTTTATTTTGTGAAACAAATTGATTCATGCGATGCATTCGGGTATTTCTTGAAATAGATTTTTCAACATAATTTAAATTATAGATGATATGTGATGATTCAATGAGAAAAAACTCATTCCGTTAGATATTTGGATGACAAATTTGTGGAGTTTGCTTCTCTGTATGGAGGAAAAATCAGATAAAGGGAGATGGGGAAAATGAGATGCAAGGAGGGGAGTCAATGAGATAAAGGGAACAAATTGGAATAAAAATGATTCCACGAACTCGAGCCCGCCCCCCCGCGGGGGGAAAATTTTGCACTTTAGTAGTTTGAAGCTATCTGTAATTGTTTTGATAAGCTGAAGCTTTAAATCCAATAATTTGTTTTGTATTGAGAAGTAAATAAGTAAATCTAATGCTAAATGAGTGCCCTTGGTGATAAGAATCATCTAGGAATCTTTAAAATATAAATAAAATAAAAAATCAACTACATAACTTCCGACATAAACATAATTACTGCCAACATAAATGTTTTAAAAGATACAACTCACCAACCAATAGGGAAGTCCAAAAGTTCAAAATTGTTAATAGGGAAGTCCAAAAGTTCAAAATGGTTATCAATATAATCTACGCAACAAAAACTGAAATCAACATTTTGCCTCAACAAAATGCCCCAATTAGCTTTATCACTCAACATACCAAAAATTCTTTCACATAACATGGTAAGCTTACGTCCCAATTCCGGCTAGGCAACTTTTGAACATCCCAATTCCGGCTAGGCAACTTTTGAACAAATAGAGAAAGGACATCTTCTTTGCAAATTTCAAGGGCTATTTGCGTAACCTGATGTTGATTTGCTTCTGTTTCCGTGTTTCCCAGAAAGCAATTGTTTCAAAGAGAATATTTTTTTTCGAATTCTTCAAGAGCCTAAATTGGGAAGATTAAATGAGTTTTAAAACAAATGAATAAACATCTAACAAAAGATGTGATATGGCATAAAAGACGTGGCCCCATCTGGGCCATCAGATCTCCTTATATTTCACTCTCTTGTGATCATTAAGTCAAACAGGTCTAACGGACTTCTGTTAGCTTAAGCCTACTGACTAACGGGTCCGACCCGACCCGTCAGGACCAGAGACCCGTTAGCCCTTGCCTATAATACCCGACCCCTCCTTCTTTCTCAAGGTAATAAATTTTTTCCCATCTGAACTCTAGCTACTGTTACTTTATCAGTGACTGACTAGATCGTCGGAAGGCCTGTCACCGGGACTTCTTCCGGTGATTCTAGGCGTTGTGCATGTATCAAGATCCGAACCGAGCCTCTAAGTCCCGAGCTGAGCTACTAAAATCCGAGCCGAGCACACAGCCTCTTCTACTCTCCTACTACCCCCGAGCCGGTCCTGCAGCCGAGGGTCAGATAAATGCCAATGTCGTGCCATCCACTTCAAAAATTACAAGAACTCACACCTGTTGCCCCCACACCCAAAAACAAACAGCATCAGGTTAGCGCCGTCTATGGGAACAGGCACGTCACCGACACCGGTCCGATCCCGGACTAGGGCATCATTCCGAGGTCGACCCTCCCCATGGCTCCCAAAGCCAGGAGAGTCGTCACCTCTGGACGTCGTCCAGATCCCCCTCCCTCTCATGGCCATGTGAACTCCCAGGGCTCCAACCGACCACGAGCCAATGGACGAGCAGGTCCCGAGCCGAGCTCTTCACGCTCGGTTGCTCGAGACTTAAGGCGTGACATCCATGATCGGCAACTCATCCGGTCAAAAGGAGGAGCCGCTTCCAACTCAGCTCCGAACCATACTACGGCGCCGACCCAAGAACGGGAACCAACGCACAACCACTCACCCAGGGAGCACCCACCTTCGCGTAGCCAGTAAGAGCAAACCCCGGTCAAGAGAGCCGAGTTCCAAAACTTTAGGAACGAGGTTCTACCGGCCATCCAGGGCGGCCCTAGAATCGAAGCACCCACCAACCTCAGTCCTTGGCTAGAGGCCCAGGGTGACGAATCTCACGATTCGTCTCACCCACGTCAACCAGATGAGGCCATCTTTCGGTGCCTCCAGGAGATGGAAAATAGCCTCTCCCACATTGACGAGGATGGACAACAGTCCGGGCAGCAAAACCGGCCGAACCGACCTCCATTCTCCCATCAAATTCTCGACACGGAGATTCCCAGGAACTTCAGGCCGCCCCAATTCGAGACTTACAACGGCGAGGGGGACCCAGCTAATCACATGGAGGGGTTCAAAACCCTCATGTTGATTCACAGTGCATCGGATCCCCTCCTATGCTGCCCCTTCCCGGCCACCCCGAGAGGTCTAGCTCAGGAATGGTTCTCGAAGCTCACCCCCGACTCGGTCTTCTCATTCGACCAGCTTGAAGCAAACTTCCTGGCCCACTTAGTGACCAGTTGAAAAGTCGAGAAGATGAGCGCAGCCATTCTGGACCTCAAGCAGAAGGAGGGTGAGTCCCTCCGGGAGTTTGTACGAAGGTTCACCACCAAGGCAAGGGCAGTCTCCTCTCTCGACGCTAGTGTCGCCTCCGCAGCTTTTCAGCACAATGTTTGCCACGGCTAGTTAAGGGCCTCATTAACCAAGAAACTGCCCGTCAATTTTCCTGACCTCCTCAACAGGGTCGAGAAATACATCCGGACTGAGGAGGCTCTACATCCCGAGGGCATCAAAGAAGCTACAGCCAATGGGAAGCGCAAAGCGTACGATGCCGATCCCACCAAAAAGGCCCTGATGGATGCATCTGGTCAGAAGAAGCCACCTTCGGTCCCCCATTGTAAAAAATATACGCCGCTGACCCAGAATGTATCAGCCATCCTCTTAGAGATCGAGGATAAATGGATCGTCTGACTCCCTCCCCGACCGAACAAAAAAAAACGGGATCAGAGATTCTATTGCCGGTTTCACCAAGACCATGGGCCCAGACGGACAACTGTCGCATTCTTAAAGACAAGATCGAGGCCCTCATCCAGCGGGGTTACCTAAGGGAGTTCACCTGGACCAACCCGAGAGACCGGAGGGACCTGAGGAATCCGAGGCCATTGCCTCCTCCTCGAACGGTCAACCAACAGTTCAAGCATTGGGGGGAAGGCCATCCTACATTGCATCCATGGCGGACCCATGGGAGGGAAATCCAACACTTCCCGTAAGGCCACTTGCGAGAAGTTAATTCGGTCCACGACCATCCCCCTCCCCGGGTTCGGCAGCAGGCGGTCTCCTTCTTAGGAGAGGACTTGGAGGGGGTCCGGCTACCGCATTATGACACCCTCGTCATCAGCCTCGCCATGCCAAACTTCGAAGTTTGCCAAATTCTCATAAACAACGGAAGCTCGGCCAACATCCTCTTCTTGGAAGCTTTTGAAAACCTGAAGCTCCCCTCGTGAGAAGCTAAAACTGGCTGGGTACACCCTTCATAGGTTCTCCGGCATCCCTATTCAAATTGAGGGGATCGTCACGCTTAACGTGACGGCCGGGACGGCCCCGATTATGTGAACCGAATCAATGGACTTCATGGTGGTCAATGTCAAGGCCACATACAACGCCATTCTTGGCCGACCCAGACTCTGCTCGTTTTGACAGTTCCCTCCGCCTACCACCTGAAACTGAAATTCCGCACCAATCGCGGAGTCGGTGTTGTCCGGGGTAACCAGGAGTCTGCACGTTCGTGCTACATGACCGCGATAGGGACCAGGGTATTGCCTCTTAATGCGGTAGAACTTCCACTCGAAAGGAACCAGTTCGAGTTGGAACACGTAGACGAATTGGAAGAGGTCTCCTTTGAGGCGGAAGACAAGTCTAAATGGTTCTGCGTGAGCTACTCCCTCTCCCCCGATCTTAGACCATCCCTCATTGAGTGTATTCGCCGTAATATCGACCTCTTCGCGTAAACCCCATCTGACATGCCAGGGATTTCTGAAGACCTCATCATGAACAAACTAAGCGTCCACCCAGGTTCCAACATGATCCAGCAGAAGCGAAGTAAGTTCGCTCTCGAGAGGCAACAAGCAATGAAGGAGGAAGTTGAAAAACTTCTGTTCACCCGGTTCATACAAGAGGTCCGCTACCCCGAGTGGCTAGCTAACATCGTGATGTGAAGAAGGAGAGCGGGAAATGAAGGATCTGTATAGACTTCACGGATACCAATAAGGCGTGCCCCAAAAATTTGTTCCCTCTCCCAAGCATCGACGCTCTGATCGACACGACGTCGGGTCACGAGCTGCTGACCTTCATGGATGCCTTTTCGGGATATAACCAGATCCGGATGTTCCCTCTGGACATCACCAAGACATCCTTCGTAATCAACCAAGGTCTCTACTGCTACCGGGTCATGCCCTTCGGGCTAAATATACCGGTGCCACCTATGAAAGGCTCATCAACTAGGTCTTCAAAGAACATATCGGTCAGAACATGGAAGTATACATTGACGACATGCTTGTCAAGAGATGCCAAGGGAAGGATCATGTGGTTGACCTCGTGGAAGCTTTTGACGTCCTTCGTTTCCACAACATGAGGCTCAATCCCGCTAAGTGCGCCTTTGGCGTCTCTTCGGGAAAATGTCCCGAGTTCGTCGTTAGCCAACGCGGCATAAAGGCGAACCCCGAGAAGATCAAGGCCATAATCAACATGGTCCCTTCTAGAAATATAAAGGAAGTTCAACGGATCACGGGACGACTGGCAGCCATTGGCCGCTTCCTCTCCAAATCTGGGGAGAAGACGCTCCCCTTTTTTAAGGCCCTACAAGGGGCGAAAGGCTTCGAATAGGGGGACTCTCAGCAGTAGGCGTTCGACCAACTGAAGGTCTACCTCGCCAACCCTCCTCTTCTACGCAAGACCGAGCAAGGAGAATCCCTCTCCCTCTACCTATCGGCCTCGGAACATGCGCTGAGCACCGTGTTAGTCAGATAGGAGGATGGGGTCCAGAAGCTGCTTTACTACGTCAGCAAAGTCCTTCTCGCGATCGAGACTCGTTATGTAAGGATGGAAAAGGTCGCCTACGCACTGGTTATGGCCGTGCGAAAGCTCCGTCCGTATTTTCAGGCCCACTCGATCCAGGTTCTCATGGACCAGCCTCTCAAGGCCGACCTCTACAAGCCGGAGAATTTTGGCCGCTTGATCAAGTGCTCCATCGAGCTGAGCCAGTACGATATTAGCTACCAACCCAAGATGGCTATTAAAGGGCAGGCCCTCACTGAATTCATCATGGAGTGCACCATTTTCGAGCCATCTGAACTTCAGGAAGGGGAACCAATTTGGGATGTTTATGTTGTTGGTTCGTCCTGCGAGGTTGGAAGCGGTGTGGGCGTCATACTCAGAGGCCTCGATGACTTTGTTCTCTGTATTTCCTACGCCTGAACTTCCTCGCCTCCAACAACGAGGCAGAGTGCGAGGCGATGATCGCAGGGCTCACACTAGCACATAAGGCGGGGGAAAGGCAAATCAGTGCCTTCAGCGACTCCCAGCTCGTGGTCAATCATATCATCGGAAAGTATGAGGCTCGTGACACTCGAATGGTCCAATAGTTGGCACTGGTCTTGCATCTCTTAACTGCCTTTGACTTTCCCTCGGTGGAACGGATCCCGAGAGAGCAAAATGCTCAAGCTGACTCGTTGTCCAAACTCGCCTCATCGTCCTTCGTAGGCCTTGACCGCACTGTCTTAATCGAAGTTCTCTTGAAGCCTAGTATCGACTTGCCCAAGGTCCCATGCGTCGCTGTCGAGGCTCAACCGGATACTTGGATGGCTCCCATCCGAAAGTTTCTAACAGAGGGAAAACTTCCCGAGGATCGGACCGAGGTGAGAAGGACCTGAATCCTCTTAGAAAGATTCACTATGATCGATGGGACACTCTTCAAATGCTCCTACACAAAGGTGGAAGAAAGACCTTATCTCTGCTGTTTGGCCCCCTACGAGGCCAAATACATGCTGAAAGTGCTACACGAGGGGATCAGAGGATTCCATATGGGGAGCAGGTCGCTCTCTAGGAAGGCCCTAAACCACAGTTATTACAGGCTGAACATGTTACAGGACGCCCAGGACCACGTAAGAAGATGCTGCCCTCGCCAGAGATTCTTCTCGGTGAAATAACTTCCACAAGCCAACCATTAGTCGCTAGCCAGCCCGACCCCCTTTGCCATGTAGGGGGTGGATGTGGTCGGCCCCTTCCCAAAAGCAACAGGCCAAAGGAAATTCCTAGTGGTAGCCATCGACTACTTCACCAAGTGGATCGAGGTGGAACCCCTGGCCACGATCACTGAGCATCAAACTCAACATTTTTCTGGAAGCACATCATTTGTCGGTTCGGGATCCCACATGTGCTCATCACCGATGACGGAACCCAATTCGCAGGCAAGAACTTTCAAAAAACTGTGAAGACATCGGCATCTAGCAGCGCTTCTCCTCGATATCTCATCCTCAGTCAAACGGACAAGCAGAGAATGCCAATAGCCAAATCCTTGATGGATTCAAGAAGAGGTTGGATAATTCTCCTAAGGGACTGTGGGTCGACGAGTTACCGAGCGTCCTTTGGGCGCACCGAACCACTCAAAGAATTCCCATGGGTGAATCACCATTCAACCTAACTTGTGGCACTGAGGCAGTCATCCCCTTAGAAATCGGACTCCCTTCGTCCAGGATCATGGGCTTCAATGAGGATACCAACTTAACCGACCTCAGAGCCAACTTGGATATGATCGACGAGGTCAGAGAAAAGTTCATCGTCAGAAGAAGCATATACCAACAATGGATTGAAAGATTTTATAAAAAAAGGTCCACCCCACCAACATCAAGCAAGGTGACATCGTGCTCAGAAAACTAGCTATATCCGACCCCAGCAAAAAGAGAAAGCTGACCCTCAACTGGGAGGGCCCATATAAGTTCTCCGAAGTGGTACGCCCCTGTACGTACCGACTCGAAGACCTTGGGGGCAGGTTAGTAAAGAGGTCCTGGAACGCGGAGTACCTCATCAAGTTCCTCGAAGGGGAGAACTAGACTTCTTTTGTAACCGAATGTATGTAACCGACCCTTTGTAATCGGCAATACATGCCACCCCTTTTTGTGCAAACAAAAAATAGTAGAAAGAATAAAGGGTAATCTTGTTTCTTTCCCTTTTTTGTTTAAATTTCTGTGTATTCTCGCAAACTGAAGGAGGCTAGACGCTCGGTAGCAACTTCAAGCATGGCACTGACTTCCTCATGCTATAGGGCGGCGACGCTCGACATGTACAGGGAGCAATGCCCTAGCTTTCTCACAAGCTGGGGGCTCGACGCTCGACATGTATAGCGAGCCACGCCCTGGCTTTTGCATAAGATGGGGCGCTCGACGCTCGACATGTACAGCGAGCAATGCCCTGGATTTCTCACAAGTTGGGGGGCTCGACGCTTGATATAGCGAGAAACACCATGACTTTCTCACAAGCTGGGCGGCTCGATGCTCGACATGTACAGCGAGCCACGCCGTAGATTTCTTACAAGCTGGGGGGCTCGATGATCGACATGTACAGCGAGCAATGCCCTGGCTTTCTCACAAGCTGGGGAGATCGACGCTTGACATGTACAACGAGCAACGCCCTGACTTTCTCACAAGCTGGGGGGCTCGATGCTCTACATGCACAGCGAGTAATGCCCTGGATTTCTCATAAGCTTGGGGGCTCGACGCTCTACATGCACAGCGAGCCACGCCCTAGATTTCTCAACTCCTAACCCTTGGCTCGGACCTCATCTGCTCAACTCCTCGCCACTCGGCATGGACTTCGAGCACCCACGAGGGATTCCTTAATCCCTCAACTCCTAGCTCTCGGCTCGGACATCAGCCGCCCACGTCCTTGCCGCTCGGCATGGACTTCAAGCACCAACAAAGGATCCCTCGATCACTCAACTCCTAGCCCTTGGCTCAGACATCATTTACTCTCATCCTCACTGCTAGGCCTGGACCCCGAGCACCTAAAAGGGTTTCATCAAAATTTCCCAAGTATTGAACCTTCAGCGGCAAACCACAGAGCTAACCCCCCTTTGCCAAAAATTTTGTTGAGATTTGTGGCCCTCGCCCACGGCGAGAACCACCGACCCCCGAACCACGGATCGACACACCTCTCAACTGCTGGCAACTGGTGATAAAAAATACTCATAGCCGTTACCCCCAATTGTCAGAGGGTGGAAGGAGAGCCACTAGCCCAGGACTGTCGGATAAAAGTTTCATTCAGGGCGCTCGCTCTCGGCCACCACCCCGAGCCCCGTCCTCCGAGGTTGGCCCACCTCTCACTCGCTGGCGATCGGGGATAAACAACACTCATAGCCGTTACCCCCAAATGTCAGTGGGTGGCAGGAGATCCACCGGCGACGAGAATTCACAGTGAGGTGAGAAAATTTCTAAGCAGGGGGTGAGGGTTATATAGCCTCCCGGAAGACACATTTATGCCATGGGAAGTCAAAACGTCTGATAGCCATTAATGACATTGGAAGACGAAACTTCCTCCATTACCGGATATTCAGGATGCCTCACCCTCGTCGTCACCCTTGGGCTCAAACACCTCCTTCGGCCTGGATATCGAGGACCTGTCCTCGGAAATCAGAAATCCTAGCTTTCTCACAAGTTGAAGGGGCTCAGCTCCAAAGTCGAACAAGGCTACTCGACCCCATGTCCCCGCTACTCGACAAGGACTACAAGACACAAATGAGAGATTTCTCAATCTCCCAAGTCCTCAACCCCCGGCTCATTTCCCGAGCCAAACGGAGCGACAGACATGAGATTCTTCGATCTCCCATCCTCTCCCTAGCCCTTGACAGTCATTCTCAAAAAAACAAATCAAGACAGATCGAAAGAATTAGTTTTATTATAACGCCTTGAAAAGCCATGGTACAACAAGTCTTTATTAGAAACAGCTATCACCTTAGCCTAAGTTTTCCTCAGAGGCTTTTCGGGCTAACACAGGCTAACTCGAGCGCTGCTGAGTGCGTTTGCTCTCCAACAGGCTCGTCTGGACCCATCGGCATCGCCCAAGTAGACGATCCGGCAATAGAGATCTGTGCGTCCCCTGGCCTCGCCATTTCCAAACATAGGGTCGGAGATGGACCCACGGAGGAGGGTCGACCCCCCCTCCCCCCGCCGAAGGACGGGCCCAACCTCCGCCCAACATAATCTTCATCCTCTGAATCTCCAACTCCTTCTCCACCACGAACTCACGAAGGAAGGACTCAGAGGTCGTCCGTCTAGTGGAGGCATCGGACAACAACCACACTGTCACAGTGCTCCCCCAGTCCCGGTCGGTGATGTCCTTCTTCAGGCGAGCTGCCTCCATGCTCAGCTTTTTAGACTTATTCATGAAATAGTTAACGACAGCTTCCCGATAGCAGGCCTATTTGTGATAGCGTTTCAAGATGGACTCCTTAGACTCCAGCCTGTCCCGAAGTCGCTTGACCTTGACCGAACTAAGGTCGGCCCCGAGGATCTCGTCCATCTGACACAAAAAAGAGGAAACAAGATTTCACTCCAAGCTCTCAAAACAACAAGTCATACAAGTTCGGCCAAAAACAAAAAAATATGTATTCATTATCTCAAAAAATCATTACAAAAGGCAGTGGCCAGTCCACAATCGGAAAATACAAAAAAGAAGAGGGGGGAGGGGAAGAGGGGGAGGGGATTAAGACTACTTCTCAAGAGAAAGCAACACCTCTTCATTGGTCGTAACTCCTCCTGCCTCCTCCTCAAGGCTCAGCTCTACCTCCATTTTGTGGCGAGACTGTCCACCACTTCCATAAATATGGGACCCGTGTCCAGAGTGTTGGCCTCTTTCACCAACTAGTCAGGGGCCCATGGCCTGAGTCCCTTCTTACCCACCATCACCAGAGTGTTGGGGCGTAAGGGGGGAGTCCTGCCCTTCAGAACCTCAGCAACCTTTCGGCTACTGGAACTCGGTTCCAGCTCTGGTGCTCCTTTGACGGAGAGGGTCTTTGCCTTCTAGTGCTGCCATTCCGAGGGGCCTTCGGCACCTCCCTGAGTGGACCCCGCATTTAGCTTAGCCTTCTCGGCCCTCCTCTTTTAGGCCAGGTCCTTCAGGGACTTCATCACGTCGAGCTTCGCTTGGTCCATCGCTATAGAGGAAAAGAATGAATGTTAAGGAAAAAATTTAAATAAAAAAGAAACGAAACATACAAGGGTCGACTGGGCTCAGTCCGATCCTGGCTAAGTGCAACTCGGTCACATTCGGCCAGCCAATGTTGTGGCCCTCGATGGTCCGCTCGACATCAGCCCACTCTGCTTCCGTTAAGTCTCTCCGCTTTGTGGGTTTGTGGTTCGACTTATAAAAATTCCAAGTGGTAGGAATTTCCCAAGGGATCTGGCTTCGGACCACAAGTATTTAGCCTTCCACCCTTTGATGGAGTTCGGATGCCCATGCATCACCTTATTGTGGGGACGAGGCGATATATAGTATATACCCTCCTACTCTCCCAATGAGATCACCCCTAGAACGGCTCGGAAGTACTTCAGCTTCAAAGGCACCCCTTCTCAAACCAAATGCTTCGAAGAGTTGGGACCATACTACAACGGGAAGAGGACCTCCCATTTCAGCACCCTCTTGATAAATGGGTGCAACGATAGCCTTAGTCCCGAAACGAAGGCGTCCTCGGGAAACATGCAGTATCCAGGGGCCAACTCAGTGGTAGGACGAATGCCAGGGCTAGGGAATATCAACTCATACTCCCGCCCTATAATAACTAGCCCTTATCATGGGCAGGTGGCCGACCATCAAAATGCACTGAACTTTGTCCATCTGGATCTGGGACCGGCTTGGTGAAGATATTTCCACCCCGAATCGAACCAAATTCTCCACATCATCAGGATACATCCTGATAGATTGGGGGTTCTTGATGCACGGGACTTCGAGCCCGTGCTTGGGCACAAACTCGTCTGGCATCCCCGGACTGTCCGGAAGGTGCCACTTCTTCTTCCTCTTTCGAATACGAGGAGCCCTTGGAGGAGACGGTTTCTCCAAAGGTGGAAGAATGGGAAGAACCTCCTTAACGTCGTCCCCACTACCCTCGTCAAGATCACGCACGGCTCCCTCATCCGCCACTCCTTCCTCGACTTCCTCACCCTGTACCTCTGCCTCACCCTCAGCTCCCTTAATCCCCACTCCTTCCTTGACTTCCTCACCTTGTACCTCTGCCTCACCCTCAGAATCACTGAACTCCACCACATACGGCTTACGACTACGGAGCTGCACTACGTTCAAAACTTGGTAGTCGAGATCCCAGGACATGGAGGCCGACTGACGATCCTCTTCATCCTTATCAGCAGCATTCGCCTCAGAACCGGAATGAGACCGTGACATAACAAAAGTGATACTAATTTGGGTTTCGTGAATCGGATGTCACTAGAAAAGTCATCGCCGGTAGCTAGAGAGAGAAGCTCCAATTTTTAGAAAGAGAAAGCAAAGTGAAAAAATGAGGAGGGGGTGGAAGTTTTATAGAGGAACTGTCAATGCCTTGAATTCCACGAAAGAATCCTAGCCAACAAATCTTAATCATCAAGATCTAACGGCTGATAAGATTTCAATGCCTCGATTCCCCCCCCCCCCCGACGTCAACATCACACGTGTAACACCCCAGCTTTCTAAAGATGAAGGGGCTCGACGCTCGACATGTACAGCGAGCAACGCCATAGCTTTCTCACATGTTTAAAAGGCTCAACGCTCAGCAGGTACAGTGAGCGCAGCCCTAGCTTTCTCACAAACTGTAGGGGCTCGATGCTCGGCAGGTACGGTGAGCACAGCCCTAACTTTCTCACAAGATGTAGGGGCTCAACGCTTGGCATGTATAGAGAGCACAGCCCTAGCTTTTCTAACAAGCTTTAAGAGATTGATGCTTGGTAGGTACAGCGAGCGCAGCCCTGACTTTTCCAACAAGCTATAGGAGCTCGACGCTCAGCAGGTATAGTGAGCAATGCCCTAGCTTTCTCACAAGCTGTGGGGCTCGATGCTCGGTAGGTACAGCAAGCAAAACCCTAGCTTCCTCACAAGCTAGAGGGCTCGACGCACGGCCTGTACAGCGAGCACAGCCTTAGCTTTTCCAACAAGCTTTAGGAGCTCGATGCTCGGCAGGTACAATGAGCAACGCCCTAACTTTCTCACAAGCTGTAGGGGCTCGACGCTCGGTAGGTATAGCGAGCACAGCCCTAACTTTTCCAATAATCTCTAAGAGCTCGATGCTCGACAAGTACAGCGAGCAACGCCTTAGATTTCTCACAAGCTGTAGGGGCTCGACACTCGGCATATATTTCGAGCAACACCCTAGCTTTCGCACAAAGCTTGGGAGCTCGATGCTCGATGCTCGACACTCGACACTCGACACTCGGCATATACTTTGAGCAACGCCCTAGCTCTCTCATAAGGCTTGGGCGCTCGACGCTCGACGCTCGACGCTTGACATATGCTTCGAGCAACGCCCTAGATTTTGCACAAAGTTTGGGGCTCGACGCTCATCTCTCGATGCTCGGCATGTAACTTGAGCAATGCCCTAGATTTCTCACAAGGCTGGGGCTCGACGCTCAGCATATACTTCGTATAACACCCTAGATTTCTCACAAAGCTTGGGGGTCAATGCTCGATGCTCGAAGCTCGGCATGTATCTCGAGCAACGGCCTAGCTTTCTCACAAGGCTGGGGCTCAATGCTCGATGCTCGATGCTCGCCATATACTTCAAGAAACACCCTAGCTTTCTCACAAGGCTTGGGGCTCGACACTCGACGCTCGATGCTCGACGTTCAATGCTTGATGCTCGATACTCAACGCCTTAGCTTTCTCACAAGGCTGGGGCTCGATGCATGACGCTCGACGCTCGACGCTCGATGCTCGATGCTCGATGCTCGATACTCGATGTCCAATGCTCGATGCTCGTCACTCGAGGCTCGCTCTCCAAGGGGTTTTCCATCCTACAACCATAGCCACTCCCCCTTGAGGATGGCCTCATTCATCACTCTATGCCTCGACTCTACTAAACATTCGGCTCGACGACGAACCCAGCTACTTCTGAGGGACTCAACAATCCATCTTCGCCAAATACTCCCCTCTGCTCTTTCCACGAAGAAAAACTACTCCTCCACGACTGGTTTTACATAGCCCTCCAGAAGTGGGGGGCTTATGATATGGCATAAAAGACGTGGCCCCATTTGGGCCATCAGATCTCCTCAGATTTTGTTCTCCTGCAATCATCAAGTCAAATAGGTATAATAGGCTTCTGCCAGCTCAGGCCCACTGGCTAACGGGTCCAACCCGGCCATCAAGGTCAGAGACCCGTTAGCCCCTGCCTATAAAAACTAGACCCCTTCCTTCCTTCTTAAGGTAATAAATTTTTCCCACCTGAACCTTAGCTACTGTTGCTTTCTTAGTGACTGACTCGATCGTCGGAGGGCCGATCACCAGGAATTCTCCTGGTGTTTTTAGGCATTGTGCAGGTATCAAGACCCGAGCTAAGCTAGTAAAATCCGGGTCGAGCACCCAGCCTCTTCTACTCTCCTACTATCCCCTAGCCGGTCCTACAGCCGAGGGTCAGATCAATGCCAGTGTCGTGCCATCTGGTTCACAAATTACAAGAACTCACATTTGTTTCCCCCACACCCAAAAACAAACAGCATCAAGATGCATTCACCTCCTCGATCGCTAGCTATAAAAAAGTTTAGAAATTCTAAAGAGCACTCTTCATACAGTAGTGAGCTACTAGCTTACTACTTGCTTTAATTGAAGGATTCTTGGAATTTAAAATTTTATAAAACACTTATTTACTTTCTCCTTGCGCAATCCGTTCCATGTTGGTCACAACTATCATATGCATTGACCACGTAGTATTTAATTATAGTGTGAATGATTCTGAAATGTCAGTATTCCCCTGACTCTTCCAGAATAAAGAAGGACTGTTATTTGTTGATGCTTATTTTGGTGTGGGGGCAAAAAAATAGTGAGTTAATATTTAATGGAAACTACTAAAAATCTGATCTTTGATGTTTGCCATGAAATGCGGTTAGAGCTCTAGAAATTGAATCTAGATCCTTGATTGAACACCATGATCTGGATCCGATAGTTGCTAATGCGGCTGATGGACCTGCAAAAAGCCTGAAACACCGGGGTTGGCCTCGGCGAAAGATCCTCTGACGCTCAAGTCAGAAACAGAGAGAGAAAGAGAGTTTGGGAGAGAAATTGCTGATTACCATCTGACTGTGGAAGGGGGAGGGGCTTGAGAAACATATCAAGAGATCGATATGAATCCATTGGATCGATATGAATTCCTTGTCTCCTGTTCGAATCTCCCTCTCAAGAGATAAACTTTTTTTGTGGATAAGAGATTTGACTAACAACCTTCATGGACTGGATCTCTCTTAGCAGGCTTAATCTGTTACTTTTTATGAGATTAAAGGAGATCCATTTATTGTAGAGGAGTCTGGAGAAGGCCCAAACCTGTTAAAGAGGTATGTTATGATTAATCTGCCCGTAGAAGCTTTGAGATATGTGCTGGAATCGTACGGCCATGATTTGCTGTGATTTTTACCAGTATCATAAGTCCCCTACTCCCGAAAGGCAATTTTTTTGGCTTTCGGGGAGTAGTACGCCTTTTTTTTGGATTCTAGAGTACAATCTTAGCTTTCAGGGTGGTTAGAGACGCCTGGAACGGAGCTGTGGTTTTTGAAGGCTGTGAATATCTTCCTGGACTTTTCATATTTTTTCAGATTTTTCTGGATTTTCCAATAATTTTCCTAATTTTAAAATCACTTTTTCGAATTTTATAATTTATAAAACCTAATTTCAAATTTTTATTAAAAAAAATTAATTTATTTTCGTATTTTAATTAATTATTTTTGGATATTTAAATTAATTTTTTGAATTAAAAATGAATTTAAGGGAATTTTAGAAATTATCAGAGTGCGCGCAAATTTTAAAGCGATTAGGCACTTTGATCAGATGCTGGCTCGCCCGCTGATGCAATTAAGTGGCTGAAATCTGACCACTATGATCTTTGGCGATGTGTCACAATCTGGAGCGCTTATTGGAGAGGAGCATGCCCGATGAGTGAGATCGGATGGCAGAGAGGTTAGCTTGAGCAGAGGGCAACATGGCAAAATCAGAGCCACAGATCAAGCAAGCACTCGCGTTTTGGGGAGATCCAAGTGCTAGTGGTGGCTGCGGAGACCCCCTAGCTCGAACGACGAACTCATCGAGATATGGGCTTTCGACTTTGGTCAAGCTATGAGTTCTTGCTTTCGTCGAGCTATGAGAGATGTGCCTTGGTCGAACTACGGTGGCGTCGTGCTATAGCATCTCCTCTTTGGTCGAGCTACGGGGCTTACGGTTGTCGAGCTACTAGATTACCTTGTCGACCTATGAATTTAGTCGAGCTCTGCCCTCTCCGTCGTGCTATGGAGTTGTTGCCTCCACGTTCGTCGAGCTATGGGAGATGCGCCTTGGTTGAGTTACGATTCTTTTGGTTGTCGATCCATGAATTTAGTCAAGCTCTGCCCTCTCCGTCGAGCTAGGGAATTGTCGCCTCCTTGTTCTTCAAGCTTTGGATTTGATCATCTCCTCGTTGGCGAGTTAAGGAGTTGGGGCGAGCTGCTCTATTTTTTGAGCGAAATGCTCTGTTTTCTCGAGTTCGGTCGAGTTAAGGGGGAGCTTTGAATCCTCGTCGAGCTTTTGAGGATATTTGGTCGAGCTATGGGTTTAGTCACCGTCGACCTATGAGCTTCGTCATCCTATGATGCTATGCCATCGAGCTATGTGCTCCTTTGTTCGGTCATCGAGCTATAGTGATATTCGGTCGAGCTACGAGCGAATTGTCGAGATATAGTCTTTGTTTGGTCATCGAACTATGGAATTAGCTCATTTCGGTCGAGCTATAACTACTTGGTCGAGCTATAGCTACTTGGTTGAGTCTTTGTACTCTGGGCGCCATCAAGCTATGGAGGTGATCGGATTTGGCCGAGCTATAAAGCTTGCTGCAATTTTTCGAGCTATGGACGAGCGGCCGAGTTGTGGTGCTGTAGACACTATCGAACTATAGCTCTTGTTTGGCGAGCATGGCAATGACGTGGAGGCTGAGCTCGGAGTTTTTTTGACGTTGGAGAGAGATAGCTTGGGTCCGTTCTTTTTCGAAGTTGAGTTTTTGAATAAGGAGGTTCTTTGGGTTTGCGGGTTTGGAGTTCATACCCGCGGACCCGTTTGGCTTTAACCCTGTTTTGGATTTTGTAGGTGGGTTTGGTTTGGAGACCCGACCTAGTCTTTTATTGTGCATGCTCTCTTTTGCTCTTTTGAGCCCAAAACATTCCAACTCCATATTGTTTGGAATTTTTAAAGAATTTGGGGCGAGGAGTTTGCAAAGAGCTCATGTGAAGTCGAGGTAGGAGATAAATCTTCTTGATTTGAGCTAAGTAGCAAGAAATTGTTCACCTCTCCCTTCGAAGCTGAGTTTTTATTTATTGTACTTGTCGATCAAACATCTCGTCGCTGATTTTGGGGAACCACTCTTTTTTCGACCAGGCGCTGTGTTGTTCGTTTTTTTGTCGATCGAGCATTTCATTGTTGGACGAACATTCCGTTAGTCTAGGAGCAGAGTGCTTTGATTGTTGGATCTTGTTTATATAGTTGACATAGAAGAGTTATAGCAGACTTGTTGTTTGATCCCAACAAGTTTGCTGTGGCGATTATGGGACGAAAATGAACATTTGAACCTACTGTTTGCGCCTAGCAAGTTTTGTAGGAGCAACTCCGTGATGGAGTTAGAAGTTTGAACATATTATTTGCTCCTAACAAGTTTGGAAAGGCAACTCTAAAATGGAGTTGGTCGTTTGAACTTGTCGTTGTTGGTGTATACCCTAGAGGCCAGTTGTGTATTGACATTACTAGTTTACATTGTACCATTATATTTATTTTATATATGAGGCATTTTATTTATTGTGTTGTTTATTGTGATTAAATGAACATAATAAAGTCCTTAGAATAGAAGTTTCAATATGATGGGATATCAAGTGCATGACTTGATTGTGAGATCCTATTGGTGTAATCAGAACACTATTCTTAAATATTCCTAGTCAAGTATTATTGTGAATTAGGACAACAATAATGCATAAAGACTAGTATGTGCATAGACTGATGATCATATCTCATGGGTCATGGATATGAGATATCAAGTCTTCACATGGGTACATATTAGAGTAATAATGTATTGGACTGACCCACGATGAGAATGCTACATTGATCGTTACGTGAGTATCATAAGCGGTTCTCACAGTGACCATGGTGTATGTAGTTCTTTGACTTGAAGTCACTACGGTTCTCTACATGAAAAGTTATATGTTGTACCGTCGTCAAACGTTGCCTGTACTAAGGTGATTACAAAGTCGACTATTTGATATACTACAAATCATGTGGAGGGATGTGAGTGACTTAGATAGGATTTGTCCCTCTTACATAACATGAGAGATATCTATGTGTCCCTTGATTGAGTGAGATTACAAAATGCATGGCCATGCTCAAATGAGTCAATATGAGATATTGAGCTCATTTGTTTTAGTAAGTCTAGTCGGACATCAAAAAACCAAAGATTGAACTATACAAGGGTGACACGCTCCATGCCTTGTGGTCAATTAAGATATCTGGACAAAGTGACTAGACTACATGGTAACATTGGTCACGGATAAGTTATGTCTAATCAATGACATTCCCGTTACTTGAGTAGAAGTAATGTATTGCTAAATACCGCTCACTATTTATAATACTAGAATGTGATTTTAGTTTTACTGTCAACGTAACGAGAACCTACAGGGTCACACACTTAGAATAGATCGAAATTGAGATTTAAATTCCTATGATGAATTTAATTGGAGATCCAAGTAAGACTTGGATTCCTGACATTGGTTGGATATTTAATTAGGATAAATGGGCTGACTAAAGTTCGAAGGACCATACACAAATCTGAATCAGGTCAGATTGTGAGTCCAACAGCCTCATTACTCTCTTAGGGTTGTTTTTCTACAGCTATATATATAATACGTATCTGTGGAAAAGTGTTACATGAGAAAACCCTAGCCGTCACAGAAATTGTGAGAGAGAGAGATCGTGAGGAACATCCCCTTCCCGCAGCTAGCACCGCGGCATGAGGGAAAGCTTGATTTGATTACTTCGGGTGGATACTGCAGAGGCACAACAATATTAGAGTGTTGTGATCGACATTCATTGGAGACAACAGATCCATCTTTAAGGTATAACTCCTAAACACGATTTATGATTTTAACATGGATCCATGGCTAGATTTCGATATATTCTTTGTAATTTTTTCGCTGTGTATTTGATCTGAGACTACCATCGAAACCTAACATTGGTATAAGAGCCACCTGCAAAACCATAAATCGGTTATGTATGATATGTGATTATTCATGATATGTTCGCACTTTCGATAGAATGATTCATATGTGATATAACTTTTGTAACAGTTGCAATATAAGGATTCGTTTATGTGTTGGTTGTTAACACAGATGCCACACTATGGTAGCCATCGGTTTGGAACCAACAAAATCACTGAAAATATGTGTTTTGCAGTGATGTTAGGGTTTCTTAAAACATGAATAATTCATGTACCTGCGTCATTTGCAGTGGCATTGGGGTTCCTTAAAACATGAAGGGTTCATGCTCTGGCGATGGTAAGGGATGATGAGGCAATTTTTTTCTAACGTGGCGCTACCCCGCACCCCGCAAGGAGCGGGACCCCCGTGACAGCTTTGCATATGGCAACAATGATTCCCCAAAAACCAATCTTTTTTTAAATAAACTAAATAAAATCATAACATATTCTTTGATTATTATGTTCTATGATGCATGGTGCATGGTTGTGGGCTTAGTTCTGTGATGCATGGTTTAAATTCTGTGATACATGGTTTATATTCTATGATGTATTGTTTATATTTTGGTATTTTGAATATGGCCTGCGTGTCGTGCCTTTTCTCTACATTCTCAATGTAATACTTTCTCTATAAACTCCAATTGTATATTCTTTCTTTATATGTAAATGTAATCTCACTGAGGAGACAAAGAATTGACAACCATACAAGGACAAGATTGTGAAGCTGCTTGGAGAAGACGGTATAATCCCTTTGTTCAGTTTTTGATACTCTCATTGGCTTGAGAGAATCAGTGTGTTAGGGCCACAACCATGTCACATAAATTTTATGCTTTTAATTTGTATGAAATGGATTGTTGTATGCTAATAGATGATTAATGGTAAGATCAATTAATAAAATAACAAAATCTCTCGAAGTAAATATTAAGTTGCAATAAGATGCCTTCCAATGTATGGCACTCGTCTAGACTAGGATCGATTAAGTGTAGGTCTGCCAAAGTAGGATGCCTTTATCTATCCTAGTGAGACGCGATGGGATAAAAGTAATATTCAATTGCTAACCATTGGATCTGACTTAACTAAACTATTTCAATAGGATTGAAGGTTTAGAGGCATAGATTGGGGCTTTAGTCTGTGAGATAGATTAGAGTAAGTTTTACTCACCAAACTATCCAAGAGTTGTATATGATGTAATTGGGAAATGTTCCCTACCTAAATAACTGAATTTTGGGTGATCAGCCAAAGTTGACTCAAAACTAGGTGAAATATGGATCTTGGCCTACTAGAAAATCTTACGATGGAATTTCCTGAGTCAATGATCAAGGTCGTTGATTAGAATAAAAATAGTAGGAGTCACATTTAATAAAAGACCTTATTAAATATTTCAATGTCATGATACATACTCTGCATATTTCTATTGATGGTTAAATATTTTTCATTTGCATATTTCTGTGAAATGATATTTACTTTGCATATTTATGTTGATAGATTACCACGGCATCCAACACATCAAATAACCTATCATTGTGATCTTTCATTGAGAAGGACAAACTATTTGGAAGAAATTTTCTAGATGGTACATGAATCTGAGGATAGTCCTCAGGCATGAGAAAAAACTATATGTTCCAGAGCAGTCTATTCCTGATCCACTTGCTGCAAGTGCCCTTTGCACCGAAAAGGATGCTCATAAGAAGCATCAAGATGACGCCTTGGACGTTGGTTGTCTCATGCTAGCCACCATGAACTCTGAGCTTCAGAAGCAACATGAGAACATGGATGCCTATGATATGATCGTACACCTCAAGAGACTCTATCAAGAACAGGTTAGACATAAGAGGTTTGAAGTCTTAAAGGCATTGTTTCAATGCAAACTGGCAGAAAGAAGCCCTGTTGGAACTCATGTGCTCAAGATGATTAGGTACGTAAAGAATCTTGAAAGGCTTGGTTTCCCATTAGGTCCAGAGTTGGCCACTGACTTGGTCCTACAATCGTTGCCGGAAAGTTATAGTTAATTCGTCATGAACTACAACATAAATGAAATTGACAAACCTCTGCCAGAACTACTAAGCATGTTGAGAACTGCTGAATAGAATATTAGTAAGGTAAAGATCATTATGATGGTCCAACATGCCAAAGGTAAGGGCAAGGGCAAAAAGCAGATTAAGAAACCCAAAGGGAAGGGGAAGGGGAAAGGAAATTTGAAGCCCAGCACATCTGCCTTGAAACCTAAGGGTGGGGTGGCCAAGGAGGGCACATGCTTTCACTGTGGTGAGCCCGGACATTGGAAGAGGAATTGCCATATGTAACACCCCGAATTTTAAATAAGGATAAATTCGAGATTTCACAGGATCTTTACTTCACTTCGTACAATTTTACAAGGAAATTTACAACTCTTCATTCAAAATACATCAGAGTTCCTTTACACTTGGTTTTTACACAGCGGAAGACTAAAAGATTACAACAATGAAATACAACTTGTATAACTTTAACATCATTTGCAACATCTTTAACTTCTAAACAGCAACAACATATCCACTTTATAACTCCATGAATAGTCCATTACCTGCATGTCAATCTGTGGGCACGTCAGTTATTTACAACAGACGAAATATTATACACGGCTATCCTCTCTATGCCGGGAATAGTATAACGATCTCATACTTTAACAAATCACAAAAAGATTGAATGAACAAGTAAAATGTCAAAAGTGATTATTCTAACATAAGTGTATGTCATGCCTTAATGCCTAATGCACACATTTCTATACTAGGATGACACTAATGCACACTTGTTCGGATTCTATGCATCCCATACTACATAGGTCCGAGGGCAAGTGCCTACGTTCTTCACAATACAGGGCTCGATCCCTCGCCATGAAAACTACCCGGTAGCAAAACAAAGTTCAGACTATTCCACGAATTTGAATCCCAGCCTTGGAGTCCACCGCCGGCTGTTATAATAGATTCCACATCGTGCGAATCGTCCCGTATGTGACCCTCTAGCCCAGTATATATATATATATACACATTGGAGACGATAAACACAAAAGTCCATCCGTCCGACTACTCAAGATCTTGGAGTCCACCGCCGACCCGTCCTCATAGTCCCGGATTAAAATATAATAATTCGTCTCCCACGGGGCAACCTCAGTCCACCAACTGGGTCTATAGTCTTGGAGTCCACCGCCGACTATATAGAGCACCCCACTTACGTTTCACTAAGTTTACTACATCTTCACTTATGTGCCTAAATTTTCTTAGTTCAAGACATGAATATGTTATCACCCTAGAATCAGTTTTACCTCATACCGGATTTGTTCACAAAAAATACGAGATTGCCCGACGGCATTATCTCAAAATCATATCAATTCTTTCTTTCAAAATTTCCGGTAACCGAAGTCTTACTAATTCTTAATCATAATCTTTCATGTACAAGAAACATGGGTACACATACCCTTTAATAATCTTGTCTTAACTCAAAGTACTCTTTATCTATTCACAACTTGGTATAGGTCTTGTTTAACATCATTCAATTCATTCACTATCTTTCTAAGACAACAATTCTTTTCATGAGTCTATGGCATAAATCCAAATCTCTTTTTGGGAAAAATTAATCACATAAAAGTTCACGACTACAAACAAGCATATTTACATGATCTCGTCAACAAATAAACATATTTACATGATCTTGTCAAGTCAAACAATTTATAAATAATTTCTTTCCAAACTCTATATGAATTCATACAAACTTTTAAACTCATTTAGCACTATTCATGATTCCTTAATAGTATTAATTCTTTTTCATGAAACCATTTCATTCAAGATCGATCTCACAAAAAAAATTTATCCTTTTCACAAACATGATTTTATCACTTGCAATCTCATTTGCAATTTAACTACATATAATAATCAAGTATTCAACACAAATGAATAATCCCATCAAAGACAATTAATTTACAAATCAACATTTTACTTTTCTTCTAATGATAAAAAAATCATGTTCTTTGAGAACAAACATCATTCTATCTAAAAATGTCTCTTTTATTTCTCAAGTATACATAGAAAATCATTAAAATAATTTTAATGGATCCTTCGTCACATTTTATAAATACTAGGGAATTTTCCCATCTTTTTAAATATATTTTAAACTCACTAAATCATTTTTAAAACCCAAAAATGTATATATATATATATATATATATATATATATATATATATATATATATTAAAAGTCACCACTAAGTTTTGAACCTGTGACTATTCAACCAAAGCCCAAGGCTAATCCGCTAACCAATAGTCCACTGTGACTAGGTTGTCACAGAGGAGAAATCAACCACTGAAATATCAAATCTCGGCCTGTAGGTTAATTTAAATCAAAACAAAAAGAAAAGGGGGGAACAGTATGGTTCGAACTCGAGACCTCTGATCCCATACAAGCTACAATGACGTTCTTAAGGACCCCCAACTAGCCAGTTAGTCCATTGTGACTACTTGACATGAGAAACAAAACTAATCTTTTGTTCAAACTTTCTGTCGTTTGTTCATTCCGAATGCTTGATTCTTCTTTTAATCTAATCTTCTCATTAGTCTACAATAGTAAAATTTAAACTGAAATTTACTTACTAACAGAAACTTATAGATTAGAAAAATCTCATATTTGATAAAATTTCAAATTCATTTCTTCTCTTTCATTTCTAAACTAGAAAATTTGTATTTTCTTATAGCTAATAAAAATAGGTTATGTATACCCTTTTTACTATATGAAAATTCCTCTTTAAACATAAGGAAAATCTCTTCATTTATTTTTACAATTACTAGTTTCTATTAACATACAAATGGCAATTTCTCCTTACTTTTTGTTCTCAATTTCCAAACATCATGACAATACTTTGTTTCTTAATTAATAGTAACATTTTGACATACATAAAAACATGGACTTGCTCTCTAATTTATCACATCAAAATTTATACTACTCATTTATCATAATAGCATGCATTCCTACAATTTAGAAAGTATATGATCACCCACCTTTTGTGAAGCTTGAACAATGAAAATAAAAGAGAACACCACTTCTAGCTCCAAAGATTCCTAGCTCCTAGTAAGGCTTCTCCTCCTAGCAAAGCTCCCTTTCCCTAGCAATGGCTTCTTTTTTCTAGCAAGCATGGAACTCTCTTACTCTCTTTCTTTTCTTTCTTTCTTATTTGTTTTGCTTTTTGGTGTGAAAAGAGAAGAGAAATGGTGGCTATTTATAGGTCTAGGTTAGGGACCATATTGCAAAATCTCCCACCTAATAACTTCTCATTTTAATTCTTCCATCTCTTCATGTTCTAAACTCCCAAAACCCCTCAACTTTTCATCTCCCCACTCTCCAAAACTTAACTTTCATTTACTCTCTCTCCTTCCAATCCAAAACCGGCATCTCCTCACCTGCACACGTGAGAGCCCCACTTCCCCTTGCCACGTCATCGGCATGAAATAACAGCATGCTCTACATGCATTAACTTGTTCTGTTTCATCTCCCGTGGGACCCTTTTAAAACCTACACATTATTCCATTATTATACCATCACCACATATATAATCATAGCATTAACATGCCATCCATCCATTTCTTTTGCTGTGTGGTTTCTTCACGGGTGGGACCCCCACCCTTCAATCCAAATCAATTCCCTTATACAATTATTCACCATTTCTTCAAATCAACCATCCTACATATATACACTATCTATATATATACATATTTATATGATAGTTTACCAAAATCAAAAATATATTATGCATAAATAAAATAAAAACAAACACTCCAAAAATTTATCTTGAAAACGAATACGATCAAACGCGCGCACCGAAACACGTGCGTCGCACGTAAAATACCGAAATACAAAAATTGACTTTATCAACGGAAAAATTTTCAATACAATATAAGAAAAATTATTTATTAATTTATCCATTCTATGATGTAATTACTACGTGCGTAGGAAACACGTGCATCGCACGTAAAATATCAAAATGCGAAAATCTAATTTTATTGATGAAAAATTATTAAATACAATCGAAAACAATATAACCAAAATTATATTTACTAATTTACATATATTTCATGATGAAATCACAACACGTAGAAAGTACGTGCAATATACGTGCAGAAAATTGAAAAATGCATTTTAATCGAAATAGGGGGAAAATAAATTTCAGTTTTATAAAATAGATTTAAATACATAAAAATAAATAATTTAAACCTATAGAAAATATTGTACGTAGTGGTGGAAACACGTGCATCAAAACACATAAAAAGCACGTAAATCCCAGGGATTGAAATATTATATTTTAGTTGACTGAAATCAATACGGAAAATGTATAAATAGTACGAATCCAAAATATGTAGTGAAATACATTACAAAATATACGTGCGTAACACACGAGGGTAAAATTGTAATTCCAATTTTGCGGGGTGTTACACTCTCCCCCCCCCTTAGAGTAGTTCCGTCCCCGGAACTCGCTAGGGTAAAGGTTGTATTTTGTACGCGTCAAAGAAAATATTATTCTTGTACTTAAGATACTGCAACTTTAAGAAAATAAATGTAGTATACGCAACAAGGAAAAACAAGACAAACTCTTTATAAGAAAACTATGAATATTGAGATGTTACAAGACGGAACAAGAAAATTAGGAAAATGACATAAGAACTGAAATGTGACAAGAGATAGCATAGTTTGAGAGAAATTTTCGTACAAAAATAATATTAGGTAAGCTATTAGATAAGAAGGGAAAAGTAAATTATGTCGTTAATTTCGAAATAGTTCGGAAAACAATGTGGTGAAGAAAACATAGTCAATAGATAATTTAGAAAAATTTATCAATGTAATAAACGGTAGAAAATTCGCAAACTGTAAAACGAAATCGAATTAGCAATTTAAAACATGACCATTGAATAAGAGTTTGGAAAAATAAATGAGAATGAGACTTGGTTGAAAACATAAAATGACATTGTATACCAATTAATAAAATAGTAAGGTAATTATAATAATTATGCATAAAATTTGAAAATTCAAAATAGAATACATACATTGAAATACTTTTGAATTGTCAAGTAAACCAACACACAAAATTTCATAGGCATAAAAATTTTAGAGTGAGACAACCAATAGTATGACATGGAAATTATAAATAGTTTGTCGGAGTAAAGCAAACATCATAGTAGGGAAAAGTAGTAATATATTATTGAAATAATGCGAAAACCGATCATATGGAAATAATTTGCAAATTGAAGAAAAAGTATAATTACAAAATTTATTTTTGTTAGGTGAGTAGACACCAAAATCTATGATAAGTTAGTGGCAAAATAAATTACGGTAAAGCGGTTGATATTAAATAGTAATTACACAAGTAAGATAGAAATCAATTTAAATAATATAACGCCAGATTGCAAAGTATTATAAGCTAGTACAAAAATAGAATAAGGATAAGTAAATATTATAGAAAACAAAATAGGATTTATTACAGTAGGCAATCTCTTTATGGTGTAGGTTAGTCTCGTTGGTATCCAACTGCAGACTTGCCTTCTCAATATCAGGTTGCACCAAAATGGAAGACGAAAAGATGTAATCTTTGGATATTGGACGTTATATTTTGAAATCAGTGATATATAAGGGAATGAAAAAGTTGTAAATGAAATTTGGAAATTATGACCGTAAAAAGATTAAAATAGATATATATATACAGAAATTTGTAGTAATAAAAATAATTTATAGTATTAAGACGAAATAGTGTAAGGCACATACACGAGATGAAAACACAATTGAAAACAATAATTACATAGTATAGAAAATTAGGACAATAGACAAAAACATTAATGTAGTAATTAGACGAGGGTAAAATGATATGTATAATAAGAATATTGAAATATATGATATATATAGAGATCATTGGGAAAATATAAGTAAAAACTAAGAATGCAAAGATAGTTAAAATTTGAGAAAGGATATTGTATAAATAGTGAGTATATGCATTATGTTAAAGAAGTGTAAAATTATAAAAGTAATGAATAGCGATTAATAGTAAAAATGAATACATCAAAACAAATATGCAATAATAACAGTACCGAATGGAAACAAAATGGTAGGTCATATTTATATAACAAGAAAATTTCACTCTTGTTAAAAACATATAGGATAAGATAATATAGTATCACAGAAATCAAATCATATAAAATGAGTGCACATAAGAAAATTTCATAAGAAAAATCCAAAATAATAAATGAAGAGAATAATGCTTGCAATATTAATTTAATAAACGGCAATTTAAAACCTGACGAAATACGTAAAGTAATAGTTGATATAAACAGGTAAACATAAAGTGACCTGAAAGACGAAATTTTAAATTTGAAAAGCAAGTTTAAAATATCAAGACTACGGAAGATAGATATATATTCAATTGATTTAATAACATAAGAAAATATTTATTTGAAAAATATTGAATATGGAGAAATCTGCAAAAATAATTAGAGAGGGTAGTGTGTAAGGTATCATGAATGACGGTCCAAGCCAATCACGCTTTCACTGCGCCACTCTGATACCCAGGGGAAAATGTGCTCGCATACACTCTCATATTAATGTATACGAGGAGAACATCATGAACGAAGTCAATAACTACTCCCTTCACGACTCCAGCCATCCAAAGAAAATGGAGCGAAAACATCAGTATATATAGAGCAACACAAATGTAAATCACTTACATTTAAATCTCTATAGACTGAAACTCACACTAGTGTCTGCAGGAATAATATTGTAACTACTCAATAAGGTGTCATGGGTTCTAGACTATAGTTAATGATCTTACTACTCTTCCTGAACAAATCTTTAGTCTATCAAGTTCTGATTTACTTGGGTTAGCTGTAGGAGTCGGTTCCCAGCTAGCGGTGGTCCGAAGACGCTTAAATACCGTGTCGCTTAGGGCTGTTTACACCCGGTTGACAGAAGGACTCCTTTGGCTTGTTCTCAAATTTATCGTCCCTTTTTATCGTTCCTTATAAACTTGTACTACTTGTGAAGCTGGCTCTGATACCATCTGTAACACCACGAATTTCAAATAAGGATAAATTCGAGATTTCACAGGATCTTTACTTCACTTCGTACAATTTTATAAGGAAATTTAAAACTTTTCATTCACAATACATCAGAGTTCCTTTACACTTGGTTTTTACACAGCGGAAGACTAAAAGATTACAACAATGAAATATAACTTGTATAACTTTAACATCATTTGCAACATCTTTAACTTCTAAACAGCAACAGCATATCCACTTTATAACTCCATGAATAGTCCATTACCTGCATGTCAATCTGTGGGCACGTCAGTTATTTACAACTGACGAAATGTTATACACGGCTATCCTCTCTATGCCGGGAATAGTATAACGATCTCATACTTTAACAAATCACAAAAAGATTGAATGAACAAGTAAAATGTCAAAAGTGATTATTCTAACATAAGTGTATGTCATGCCTTAATGCCTAATGCACACATTTCTATACTAGGATGACACTAATGCACACTTGTTCGGATTCTATGCATCCCAATACAGGGCTCGATCCCGCGCCATGAAAACTACCCGGTAGCAAAACAAAGTTCAGACTATTCCACGAACTTGAATCCCAGCCATGGAGTCCATCGCCGGCTATTATAACAGATTCCACATCATGCGAATCGTCCCGTATGTGACCCTCTAGCCCAGTATATATATATCTACATTGGAGACGGTAAACACAAAAGCCCATCCGTCCGACTACTCAAGATCTTGGAGTCCACCGCCGACCCGTCCTCATAGTCCCGGATTAAAATATAATAATCCGTCTCCCACGGGGCAACCTCAGTCCACCAACTGGGTCTATAGTCTTGGAGTCCACCGCCGACTATATAGAGCACCCCACTTACGTTTCACTAAGTTTACTACATCTTCACTTATGTGCCTAAATTTTCTTAGTTCAAGACATGAATATGTTATCACCCTAGAATCAGTTTTACCTCATACCGGATTTGTTCACAAAAAATACGAGATCGCCCGACGGCATTATCTCAAAATCATATCAATTCTTTCTTTCAAAATTTCCGGTAACCGAAGTCTTACTAATTCTTAATCATAATCTTTCATGTACAAGAAACATGGGTACACATACCCTTTAATAATCTTGTCTTAACTCAAAGTACTCTTTATCTATTCACAACTTGGTATAGGTCTTGTTTAACATCATTCAATTCATTCACTATCTTTCTAAGACAACAATTCTTTTCATGAGTCTATGGCATAAATCCAAATCTCTTTTTGGGAAAAATTAATCACATAAAAGTTCACGACTACAAACAAGCATATTTACATGATCTCGTCAACAAATAAACATATTTACATGATCTTGTCAAGTCAAACAATTTATAAATAATTTCTTTCCAAACTCTATATGAATTCACACAAACTTTTAAACTCATTTAGCACTATTCATGATTCCTTAATAATATTAATTCTTTTTCATGAAACCATTTCATTCAACACCGATCTCACAAAAAAAAATTTATCCTTTTCACAAACATGATTTTATCACTTGCAATCTCATTTGCAATTTAACTACATATAATAATCAAGTATTCAACACAAATGAATAATCCCATCAAAGACAATTAATTTACAAATCAACATTTTACTTTTCTTTTAATGATAAAAAAATCATGTTCTTTGAGAACAAACATCATTCTATCTAAAAATGTCTCTTTTATTTCTCAAGTATACATAGAAAATCATTAAAATAATTTTAATGGATCCTTCGTCACATTTTATAAATACTAGGGAATTTTCCCATCTTTTTAAATATATTTTAAACTCACTAAATCATTTTTAAAACCCAAAAATGTATATATATATATATATATATATATATATATATATATATATATATATATATTAAAAGTCACCACTAAGTTTTGAACCCGTGACTATTCAACCAAAGCCCAAGGCTAATCCGCTAACCAATAGTCCACTGTGACTAGGTTGTCACAGAGGAGAAATCAACCACTGAAATATCAAATCTCGGCCTGTAGGTTAATTTAAATCAAAACAAAAAGAAAAGGGGGGAACAGTATGGTTCGAACTCGGGACCTCTGATCCCATACGAGCTACAGTGACGTTCTTAAGGACCCCCAACTAGCCAGTTAGTCCAATGTGACTACTTGACATGAGAAACAAAACTAATCTTTTGTTCAAACTTTCTGTCGTTTGTTCATTCCGAATGCTTGATTCTTCTTTTAATCTAATCTTCTCATTAGTCTACAATAGTAAAATTTAAACTGAAATTTACTTACTAACAGAAACGTATAGATTAGAAAAATCTCATATTTGATAAAATTTCAAATTCATTTCTTCTCTTTCATTTCTAAACTAGAAAATTTGTATTTTCTTATAGCTAATAAAAATAGGTTATGTATACCCATTTTACTATATGAAAATTCCTCTTTAAACATAAGGAAAATCTCTTCATTTATTTTTACAATTACTAGTTTCTATTAACATACAAATGGCAATTTCTCCTTACTTTTTGTTCTCAATTTCCAAACATCATGACAATATTTTGTTTCTTAATTAATAGTAACATTTTGACATACATAAAAACATGGACTTGCTCTCTAATTTATCACATCAAAATTTATACTACTCATTTATCATAATAGCATGCAGTCCTACAATTTAGAAAGTATATGATCACCCACCTTTTGTGAAGCTTGAACAATGAAAATAAAAGAGAACACCACTTCTAGCTCCAAAGATTCCTAGCTCCTAGTAAGGCTTCTCCTCCTAGCAAAGCTCCCTTTCCCTAGCAATGGCTTCTTTTTCCTAGCAAGCATGGAACTCTCTTACTCTCTTTCTTTTTTTTCTTTCTTATTTGTTTTGCTTTTTGGTGTGAAAAGAGAAGAGAAATGGTGGCTATTTATAGGTCTAGGTTAGGGACCATATTGCAAAATCTCCCACCTAATAACTTCTCATTTTAATTCTTCCATCTCTTCATGTTCTAAACTCCCAAAACCCCTCAACTTTTCATCTCCCCACTCTCCAAAACTTAACTTTCATTTACTCTCTCTCCTTCCAATCCAAAACCGGCATCTCCTCACCTGCACACGTGAGAGCCCCACTTCCCCTTGCCACGTCATCGGCTTGAACTAACAGCATGCTCTACATGCATTAACTTGTTCTGTTTCATCTCTCGTGGGACCCTTTTAAAACCTACACATTATTCCATTATTATACCATCACCACATATATAATCATAGCATTAACATGCCATCCATCCATTTCTTTTGCTGTGTGGTTTCTTCACGGGTGGGACCCCCACCCTTCAATCCAAATCAATTCCCTTATACAATTATTCACCATTTCTTCAAATCAACCATCCTACATATATACACTATCTATATATATACATATTTATATGATAGTTTACCAAAATCAAAAATATATTATGCATAAATAAAATAAAAACAAACACTCCAAAAATTTATCTTGAAAACGAATACGATCAAACGCGCGCACCGAAACACGTGCGTCGCACGTAAAATACCGAAATACAAAAATTGACTTTATCAATGGAAAAATATTCAATACAATATAAGAAAAATTATTTATTAATTTATCCATTCTATGATGTAATTACTACGTGCGTAGGAAACACGTGCATCGCACGTAAAATATCAAAACGCGAAAAATTAATTTTATTGATGAAAAATTATTAAATATAATCGAAAACAATATAACCAAAATTATATTTACTAATTTACATATATTTCATGATAAAATCACAACACGTAGAAAGTACGTGCAATATACGTGCAGAAAATTGAAAAATGCATTTTAATCGAAATAGGGAGAAAATAAATTTCAGTTTTATAAAATAGATTTAAATACATAAAAATAAATAATTTAAACCTATAGAAAATATTGTACGTAGTGGTGGAAACACGTGCATCAAAACACGTAAAAATCACGTAAATCCCAGGGATTGAAATATTATATTTTAGTTGACTGAAATCAATACGGAAAATGTATAAATAGTACGAATCCAAAATATATAGTGAAATACATTACAAAATATACGTGCGTAACACACGATGGTAAAATTGTAATTCTAATTTTGCGGGGTGTTACACCATAAGTACCTGGAGGAGCTTAAGAAGTAGAAAGGAAGTGAGACTTTCACTACAGGTATTTTTGTTATAGATGTCAATTTATCTACTTCTGCATCATGGATATTAGATACTGAATGTGGATCTCACATTTGTGTAAATGTGCAGGATCTCAAAAGGAGTAGACCATTGGCTAAGGGATAAGTTGACCTACAAGTTGTAAATGACACAAAAGTTGCTGCTTTAGCTGTAGGAACTTGTCATTTATCATTGCCCACTAGGCTTTTTATTGAGTTAGAGAACTGTTATTTTTTGTGTCTGCTATTAGTGGAAATATAATTTCTATTTCTTGTTTGGAGAAGAAGGATTTTTTATTTATAATAAATGACAAAAGTTGTTTTATTTATTTGAATGATATCTATTATGCTAGTGCATAATTGCGTAATGGACTTTATATTCTCGACCTCAAAATGCTCGTCTATAATATAAATACTAAAAGGTTCAAATCAAATGATACGAACTCAACTTACCTCTGGCATTGTCGTTTGGGCCACATAAATGAAAACTGCATATCCAAACTCCATAAAGATGGATTCTTGGACTCATTTGATTTTGAATCATATGAGGTATGTGAACCTTTTTTGTTGGGCAAGATGACAAAAGCTCCATTCACTGGAAAAGGTGAAAAAGCTAGTGACCTTTTAGGCCTCATACATAGTGATGTTTGCGGACCTTTCAACACATTGCCTAGAGGAGGTTTTCAGTACTTCATTACATTACTGATGATTTCATTATATATGGATTTGTGTATATGATAAAACACAAATCATAGACATTTGAAAAGTTCAAAGAATTCAAGAATGAGGTACAAAATCAACTTGGTAAAAGTATTAAAGCACTTCGATCAGATCGAAGTGGTGAGTACTTAAGCCAAGATTTTGATGACCATCTAAAAAAGTGCGGGATAATATCTCAACTCACTTTCCCTAAAATACCGCAATAGAATGGTGTCTCTGAGAGGAGGAACCAGACCTTGTTAGACATAGTCCAATCAATGATGAGTCATGCAGATCTTCCAAGCTCCGTTTGGGGACATGCTCTATTAACAGCTATTTTCACACTTAACTATGTTCCATCTAAAACATTTCAAGAGACACCATATGAGATATGGACTGGGAGGCGTCCTACTGTGTCCTTTATGAAGATTTAGGATTGTGAAGCCTATGCAAGGCACCAAGTCCCTGATAAACTTGGTTCCAAATATGATAAGTGCTTCTTTGTAGGATATCCTAAGGAAACCAAGGAATGCTATTTCTATAATCCGATCGAAGACAATGTGTTTGTCGCACGGACTGCTGTGTTCCGAGAGAGAGAACTTGTCTCCAAAAGAACCAGTGGGAGAACAATAGAACTTGAAGAAATTCAAACTTCAAAAAGTAGCAACAAACCAATGGTGGAAATGGAGCAGACTCCACAAATTATTGTGGAACAACCACCTGCTCAAGTAGCACAAGGCCTCCGTAAGTCTAGTAGGATACCTCACCAACCCGAGAGATATAGATTTAACGTGACTCAACATGGTGATATATTACTCGTGGATCAGTATGAGCCTACGACTTATGAGGAAGCTGTAAAAGGCCCAGATTCTGAGAAATAGCTTGAGGCCATGAGATTTGAGATGGAATCCATGTATACCAACCAAGTATGAACCTTGGTAGACCCACCTGAAGTGGTCAAACCTATTGGGTGCAAATGAGTTTTCAAGAAGAAAACTGACATGGATAGTAATGTGCATTCCTTTAAGGGATGGTTGGTGGCTAAAGGTTTTAAACAAGTTCATGGTGTAGACTATGATGAGACTTTTTCCCCAGTTGCCATGCTTAAATCCATTGGATCTTACTTGTTATTGCAGCATATCATGATTATGAAATTTGGCACATGGATGTCAAAACTGCTTTCCTAAATGGAAACCTTCTTGAGGATGAGTACATGACACAGCCTGAGGGTTTTGTCACTCCAAAGGATGCTGGAAAGATGTTTTAAACTAAAACAATCTATTTATGGATTAAAGCAAGATTCTAGAAGCTAGAATCTTTATTTCGATGATGCAATGAAAGAGTTTTGTTTCATTAAGAACGAAGATGAACCTTGTATCTACAAAAAGGTTAGTGGGAGCACAGTTGTATTTCTGGTATTGTATGTAGATGACATACTACTCATCGGGAATGACATCCCTACCTTACAGTCTGCAAAGACTTGGCTAGGAAAATGCTTTTCTATGAAGAACTTGGGTGAAGCTACTTATGTATTAGGAATCAAAATCTATAGAGATAGATCAAGGAGATTTCTTGGCCTGAGTCAGAGTGCATACATAGACAAAGTATTGAAATGCTTTAATATGGAAGAATCCAAGAAAGGATTTCTCCTTATGTTGCATGGTGTAAGCCTGTCTAAGGCTCAATGTCCTTCCACACAAGATGAGAGAGACCGCATGACTAAGATTCTATATGCATCTGTAATTGGATCTATCATGTATGCCATGTTATGTACTTGTTCAAATATCTCATATGCTTTGAGCATGACGAGCAGGTATTAGTTAGATCCCGGTGAGAGTCAATGGACTGCTATCAAGAACATCCTTAAGTACTTAAGAAGGTCTAAGGATTTGTTCTTGGTATATGGAGCCGAGAAAGTGCTTGTTGTAAAGGATTACATTGACGCTAACTTCCAGTCTGATCAGCATATCATGTTTTGTGTCTGGCTTAAATGGTGGAGCTGTGAGCTAGAAGAGTTCGAAGCAAGAGACAGTAGCCGATTCCACCACAAAGGCTGAGTATATTTCTGCCTCCAATGCAGCAAAGGAGGATGTTTGGATCAGAAAATTCATCACTGAACTTGGCATGGTTCCTAGCATTGTGGACATGCTGGACCCTTATTGGGATAACAATGGGGTCATTGCACAAGCTAAGGAGCTTAGATCTCACCAGTGATCCAAATATATACTTAGACGCCTCCATCTCATTCGAGAGATCATCAATAGAGAATATGTGAGGATATGCAGAGTACCAACAGATGATAACATCGCTGAACCACTGACAAAGCCTCTTGCACAGCGAAAGCATGAGGGTCACACTAGATCTATAGGCATTAGATGTATGTCTGATTGGCTCTAGTGCAAGTGGGAGATTGTTGGTGAATGCCCTAGAGGCAAGTTGTGTATTAACATTAATAGTTTATATTGTATCATGATATTTATTTCATATATGAGGTATTTCATTTATTGTGTTGTTTATTGTGATTAAATGAACATAATAGAGTCCTTAGAATAGAAGTTTCAATACGATGGGATATCAAGTGCATGACTTGATTGTGAGATCCTATTGGTGTAATCAGAACACTATTCTTAAATGTCCCTAGTCAAGTATTATTGTGAATTAGGACAACAATAATGCATAAAGACTAGTATGTGCATAGACTGATGACCATATCTTACGGGTCATGGATATGAGATATCAAGTCTTCACATGGGTACATATTAGAGTAATAATGTATTGGACTGGCCCACCATGAGAATGCTGTATTGATCGTTACGTGAGTATCATAAGCGGTTCTCACAGTGACCATGGTGTATGTAGTCCTTTGACTTGAAGTCACTATGGTTCCCTACATGAGAAGTTATATATTTTACTGTCGTCAAATATTGCTTGTAATAAAGTGATTATAAAGTCAACTATTGGATATACTACAAATCATGCAGAGGGATATGAGGTGACTTAGATAGGATTTATCCCTCTTACATAACAGGAGCGATATCTATGGGCCCCTTTGTTGAGTGAGACTGCAAAATGCTTGGTCATGCTTAAATGAGTCAATATGAGATATTGAGCTCATTTGTTTTTGTAAGTCTAGTCGGACATTAAGAAATCAAAGATTGAACTATACAAGGGTGACACGCTCTATGCCTTGTGGTCAATTAAGAATCTGAACAAAAGGACTAGACTACATAGAAATATTGGTCACGGATAAGTTATGTCTAATCACTGACATTTCCGTTACTTGAGTAGCAGTGATGTATTGATAGATACCGCTCACTGTTTGTAATACTAGAATATAATTTTAGTATTATTGTCAACGTGACGAGAACCTACAGGGTAACACACTTAGAATGGATTGAAATTGAGATTTAAATTTACAAGATGAATTTAATTGGGGATCCAAGTAAGACTTGGACTCTTGACATTGGTTGGACATTTAATTAGATTAAATGGGCTGACTAAAGTTCAAAGATCCACACACAAATCTGAACCAGGTCAGATTGTAAGTCCAACAACCTCATTACTCTTTTAGGGTTGTTTTTCTGCAACTATATATATGATACATATCTGTGGAAAAGTGTTACATGAGAAAACCCTAGTTGTCACAGAAATTGTGAGAGAGAGAGGTCGTGATGAACACCCCCTTTCCATAGCTAGCACTGCGGCGTGAGGGAAAGCTTGATTTGATCCTTTCATGTGGATACCGTAGAGGCACAACAATATCGCATGCTGTGATCGACATTCATTGGAGACAGCAGATCCATTTTCACGGTATAACTCCTAAACACGATTTATGGTTTTTGCATGGATCCATGGCTAGGTTTCGTTATTTCTTTGTAATTTTTCCGCTGTGTATTTGATCTAAGACTTCCATCAAAACCTAACAGTCGTTTGTACCCGACAAGTTCGTGTAGAGGTAACTCTTTGATTGAGTTGATGTAGAGCTTGCTGTTTGATCCTAGCAAGTTCGTAGGGGCAACTCCTTAATCGAGTTGATGTAGGACTAGCCATTTGATGCCAGCAAGTTTTGTGTGGCAACTCTGGGACGGAGTTGAATGTTGAGCTTGCCATTTGATCCCGACAGGTTTGGAGAGAACCCTTTGAAAAACAGGGCATTGAACTCATTGTTTGGAGCCGCAAGGAGGCTTGTATCTCTTTAGGAACAACATCCATCGTCCATGGAGTCGAAAGGACGGCTTGTAGATCGACTTGTATGATTACCATACCGCTTACTGTTTCGATGCATGTGGTATGACTCATAATTTTGTACTTGTAAATATCTGTAGTAGTACTGGATCTGAACATATGGGTTTGTGATAGTTCTTTGATTCTTGATGAAATCCCTTCACATGCTTGATCTTTGTTATGCACCTTATTGTCGAGATTGATGAGCCATCATTTGGATTTTTTGTAGCTAAATAACAGGGCCTCAAGTCTGGTGTGTATAGCCAAGAACCGTCGATGGTGTGTGATGGAGTTTAGAACTTATCCGCCTTGGATTCAGCTAGTTATAGGAGCAACTCTGAGGAAGGGTTGTTTTCCAAACTTGCTGCTATGGGTCCTCCAACAAATTGTGAGAGTCACATCGAGTGGTGAGTTGAACTCTAAGTGTTGCTTTTGCAAGTGATACTGGAGAAACTGCAATCCAAGATTTTGGACCTCTAATCTATCTTCGAGGAATTTTAACTAGTTTCGAGAACATGTCAAATGGTTAGTTGAACTCTGAACATGCTTGATTGTAGGTTGCTAAAGTAACTCCGAGCCATAGGTATGGATTCTAAACTTGTTATTTTATGTATTAATAGGTTGCAGGAGCATATCAAATGGTGAAGCACACTCTGAATTTGGTTTGTTGCAAATTGCTAGAGTAACTTCAAGCCATGGGTATGAACTCTGAACCTGTCGTCGAGGCACTAACAGATTGCAGGAGCAGATTGAATGGCGAAGCAAACTCTAAACTTGCTTTATTGCAAATTGCTAGAATACTTCAAACCACGGGTATGGAATCCGTACCCGTCTTATAGAAAGCTTTTAACAAGTTTTTATTGTCATTTTAGGTGTAAGTAGGGCGTTTAACTCATTTTTTGCTTTAATGAAATTGAACAAAATGTTTAGAAATAAACTGGCTAATTTTATTGAGAAATAAAATAAAGGGATGCTCTAATGACTCGCCCTTATTACATGCATGATCGGTAGTGAAAGCGGTTTGTATTGGAAGGAAAATAGACTAAATGGTTGCTCTAGTGGCTGACCTTTATTACAAGTGTTAAAAGTTCTGGTGTCAAAAGAGGGTGTTTTAGACGCTCTTGTTGTACTTCATAAGATGATCGACATTCCAAGTTTTGGGTATCTTCTTCCCCCCCAGGCCTTCAAGTCTATATGACCCTGGGTGAATTAATTGAGAGAACTTGTACGGGCCCCTCCCAGTTATGGGAGAGATTTCCTTTTGTGGGTTCGAGATTTCGAGTTTACTTAAGACAGGGTCTCCCTCTTCAAGATTGGTGGGGCAGACTTTCTTGTTATAAAACTTCTCGATCCTTTGCTGATAAATGTTCCTCCGTATGGCTGACTTTTCCTGGTACCTCTTAAATGATGTCGAGGTTGGCTCATAGATTGTTGGAATTTTGCTCTTCAATGAAGGAAAGAAGTCGGGGACATGAAAATTCAACTTCCAAAGGGATAAGTGCTTCCGAGCCTTAGGAGAGGTTGAAGGGCAACTCCCCCATGGGTGTCTGCTTTGTGGTTCTGTAAGACCACAACACACTTGGCAGCTCTTCAACCCATAGACCTCTCATTATTTCTCCCAGTCTCTTCTTAAGGCCATCTAGAATCTGTCGATTTGCATTTTCAACTTGGCCGTTAGTTTGAGGATGCGAGACTGAGGCGAAGTGCTGAGTGATTCCCAAATCCGTGCAGAAGTGGCAGAAATTTTTGTCCTTGAATTGTGTACCGTTATCTGAGATGAGTATTTGGGGGATCCCAAATCTGCAGATAATGTTCCTCCAAAGAACTGTTGGATTTTCAGCTCTGTGATGGTGGCTAGTGGCTCCTCTTCGACCCATTTTGTGAAGTTATCGATGTCAACCACTAGGAAAACTTTTCGGCCAGCTGCGGGCAGGAATAGTCCAAGCAAAGTATATTCCCCACATGGCAAAGGAAATGGGTCTAGACATAGAGCTGAGGATTGCTTAAGGTCCATGCTTATTGCTGAATGCTTCTGACAGGGGTCGCACTGATGATCATATTCTTGCGCGTCACAGAGCAGCATGGGCCAATAGTACCCATGATTGAGTATCTTTCATGCGAGGGATCTTGCCTCTTGATGGCAGCTACCGATTCCTTTATGTTGTTCTTTGAGGTCATACTGCGCTTCCTTTGGAGTGAGACATCTAATATATGGCCTGCCATCGACTATGGTGTATGAGCGTTTGTATAGGAATCCTTCCACAAGTGTATATCTCTGCCCTTGTCCGAATCTTCCTTTCTTCTTTGCGATCTTCAGGGAGGATTCCCTTGTCGAGAAAATCAATCAGGGGTTTCATCCAACAATCTTCAGACATTTTGGGTGTGATTGCCATGAACTCCAACTCTTCCTCCTCAATGCTCAGCTTGAGAAGGACCTCAATGAGGACCGTGCGGTCAAGTCTATCAAGAGATGAGGAAGCTAACTTGGAGAGGGCATCTGTTTGTCCATTTTTCTCGTAGGGAAAGCGAGTGACAATAGCTTCTCTGAATTTCGTTAGGAGTTTCCTCACTTGTGACAAGTACTTAGCCATATGGTCGTCCCTGGCTTCATAATTGCCTTGGACTTGATTGACGACTAACTGGGAGTCGCTAAACATCTCGACTCTTCGCGCACCTGCTTCTCATGCTAAACGGAGACCGGCAATTAATGCTTCATATTTTGCTTTGTTGTTGGATGCAGGAAAATTGAGGCGCAATGAGTATTGGAGAGTAAACTTATCAGGCCCAAGCAAATAATTCCTTCTCTGCTTCCTTCGAGGCAAGATGACCCGTCTCCATACACTTTCCAAAGCGAGGGGTTTTCTTCTCCCTCGGGGGAGGGGGGTCGGCAATGGTGGTTTCCACAATAAATTCGGCCAAGGCATGGGCCTTGATGGCCTTTCTCAGTCAGTAGCTGATGTTGTGTTGACTCAGTTCGATGGACCACTTCATCAATATTCCGGAACTTTCAGGTTTGATGAGTACTTACTTGAGTGGCTGATGAGGACACATATTGAATGCACTTGGAAATAGGGGCGAAGTTTTCGAGCTGATGTGACCAATGCATATGCCATTTTTTCCTTTTTCGAGTAATAGAGTTCTGCATTATGGAGTCCCTTGCTCACATAGTAGATTGGTTTCTGAACCCTGTCTTCTTCTCTGACCAGGAAGACACTAGGAGTCTGGTTAGGGGTGGCTAAGTAGAAATGGTTTTCAGCCATGCCTCAAAAGAGAAAAGGGAAGGCGGCGGCCTTAAGTCGATGAGCCAACCCTCTTCCTCCACCTCCTCCTCATGAAGACGTCCCTCTTACCCTTCAACTGGATCAACCTCCTCATCCAGAATAGCCTACCCAGCCTCCCTCTAGAGAAGCTTCACCAGGGGGTGCCCGAAGAAGTCAGTACCCTGCAAAACAGAATGGCTGGATCAACCTCCTCATCCAGAGCAGCCTACCCAGCCTCCTTCTAGAGAGGCTCCACCGGGGGCTCCCAAAGAATTCAGCACCCTGCACAATAGAAAGGAGAGAACCGAGGAACCTCTAGATAGCCCTTTCAAAGGAAATTATGGAGCATGAGATTGGCTCTGATACAAATTGATACAAAGCTAAGAGAACTCACTCCTAAAAGCTAGCTATTAGAGGGAGGGAACCCAAGTCTATATTTACCCCATATTGGCTCCCCATTTAACTGATATGTGATAGCCCCCCATAAGACAAATGATATCATAACAATATCTCACAAAATAAAAAATAAAAACGATATGTAGAGATAACAAATATTTCCTGCTAAAAAAATAAATAAAGGTACCATCTTTTCCTACGATGTTTTCTACCCCAAAACCTCTCAAAACAAATAGACCTCGCTCTCTCCTGACATATTTCATTGTACCCCCTACTTTGACCTCATATTTCTCCCAATAAAAGGGCCAACAAGCTATATTTCTCTTATCTTATTTATTTATTAATAATGGAGTTTATTCAGCCGGGGACGAAGCATAGTAGAATTTTCAGCTGGGAGTCGGGCGAGGACATGTGGTAAAAAAATTCACCTAGAGAATAACATGTGGCCAAGTCTAGTCGTATAACAAAATAGTTAGATTTATATTTTTGAATTTTCTCTTTATATGTCATTTAAAAATAACTTATCCTATGTAGTATGCATACATAATTAAGAGATTAAAATAGTTAGATTTAAAGTTTTTTTAAGTAGTTGCACTAAGAGATAAAAATAGTTATATTTAGATTTTTTTTTTATATATAATTTTAAAATATCTTATATCACGTAGTATGCATACAAAATTAAGAGATAAAATAGTTAGATCTAAAGTGTTTTAAAATAATAGTTACATTAACAAATAAATTAGTATATTTAGAGTTTCATATTTTCTATTCATCTGTCATTTTATAAATATCATCTCATCTCATGTCATACATAATAGATGAAAATAGTCAGAAACTAATTTAAGTTATAATTCATGATAATTCATGTGTAGCACGATATTAGTTTGTAATCATGGGTAAAGCACAATTTAGAGGGAAAAAAGTTAGAATTAAGATTAAAAATAGTTAGATTAAAATAAATTATAATTCATGATACTTCGTATATAGAATGGTATTAGTGCATAATCATATAAAGTACAGTTTACTTCACAGTTTACATCTTATAAAAAAATTATTTATTAATGCACGACATTAGAGTTGGATGGTATCGTTCGTGAGACATGTGGCAGGGTTCTTCGCCCAGAGAATGACATGTGGCGAGGTCCATCCACATATATAGATAGACTAGGTTTACCCGTTGACACGTGCCTACGGCACGTCGTTGGAACGGTGCACCTTATTTGATCATATAAAATAATTTTGGAGGTCCAGCAAATTAATTGAAGTAGCAAACATATAGCAAAAAATATATTATATGATTTTTTTGATTTTTTTTGAATTATTTTTAAAGTTTTAAATTTTAAATTTTTTAAATTTTTAAATTTTTAAATTTTTTAAAATTTTTATTTTTTTAATTTTTTGAATAGAAGAAGGAGGGAGAAAGAGAGAGAAAAAAAATTAAATAAATATAGGAGTTGTTTTGGGTGGGGGATTTGAATTTGAGTTTTGGGAAGAAACTTTTGGGGGAAAATTTTGTTTTGTGAAGTTAGATCTGAGCCTTTGATTTTTGAGGAGATTGAAGGAGAGCCACTTGATAGCTTTCTTTGTGTTTTATTATATAGATATAAATAGTTAAAAGTAAGAGTAGCTACATTTAAATTTTTGAATTTTCTTTCTATAGGTAGTTTTAAAAATATCTTAGCTCGGCAGTATGCATAAATTATTGACACAGAAAAATGGCAAAAAAAAAAAAATAATTAAAAATGGTTCATAAGAGTAAGTAGATTTAGATATTTGCATTTTCTTTTCGGAATTTTTAAAACATCTTATCTCATGCAGCACGAGTAATTCACGATTTTTATTTTAGAAATAAATATTTACTAATGCATGACAAAGAGCTTGATGTTATAGTGCGTGCAACGCACGAGCTTTTGATTCCTTTGCTTGCGCCACGTAGGTGATTTTCATTCATTTTTTTGCACCACGTGATATTTCCATATTAAACATTTGATCAAATTCATATTTATCATCTTCCTTTCTTTCACTACGTGACATTTTTATGTTAAACATATAATAAAGTTACATTGAGATAAATAGTAACTAATCTATTATCTATTATAAAGATCTATAACTACTCTTCTCTAACCCTCAAATATATGTTTTCTTATCTAATTACAATTCTTTTAACCTAATTCTATCATCTATATTAATTATTTTTAGATGAATATTACTACTTATAGAATGAAATTAGTTAAATATTTATTAAAAAATTTTAGAAACTCATGATATCTCATCTTATTATATCCAGTAAAAGTATTACACATATAATTTACATATCTTCCATAACTAATTAAAAACGAATGTTTAAATTTACAAGATATAAGAGATAATATGTATATTCTAAATTGCATTCTCTATGTATGCATAATCCATCTATTTGGAATTATCTTTTACAAACAATCTTTTTTTTTACTTATCTTCTTTTCTCATGTATTATATTTAGTATAAGATCAACAACAACACGAATGATGTATATTTTATACATGTACTAGATTTGCCCGTGGCCACGTGCCTATGACACGTCTTCAGAACGATACAACATATGAAAATTCTTGTAAACACAATTATGTATATGAAGTTTGAATAGTTTGACAATAATTAGTTGTAAATAAAAGTCCATGTTTCTATTAGTATATGGTGAAAAATAATTATAAATTGGAATATAAAAGTCCATGTTTCCATATATATATATATATATATATATATATATATATATATATATATATATATTATAAAAGCCACAATAAATCTATCCATAGACGATCTCAACCTTCAATTCGACAACTCGATCTTAATCATTCAATTGAACTTCTTCTAAACCGTAGATATAACATGATCATCTTAATCCTAGCTGTTAACTTTTTACATCATCATCTTAATCCAGCATCTATATCCCCATATAACCCCGATCGAAACCCTCAAATAAATAAATAAAAAACTAGATCCAAAAATTGATATCGTTCTCAATCGAAACCCTAAATCCTCGCATCATCCTCCTTCTCTCTCAAATCCTTTCCCTAGCCCGCCGCAGCTCTCCCTCCTGCACCTTCAATCTCCCATGCTTGGATGCTTCTGACGATTTGAAAGCCTTTCCTTAACTTGGTAAGATATTATTTCAACTCATGATATAAAATAATTCCTCCCTACAATTGTTGTCAACTTTTTTAGTCGAATCAACAAAGATTACTATCTGTTGTCCAATATAAAAGCTTCAAATCTAGGATTTTTGGAGCGGGATTGGCCTCTTCCTTCGGTTCCTCGATTGGTCGCTCAGTTGATGCATTCTTCAAGGTAATAGGGGTTATTTTCTCCATTTGATTATCTAAATGCATTAATTTGATTAAATATGTAAACTTTTAATGTGTTGTGATTGTAGAACATAAGGTGTTTGTTAGTATGTCGATATGAAAATGATGAACACAATGGGCAACATTTTTCCTATTTTGATTGATTTATGGTTTGAAAAAATGATGAGAAAGTTTCAAATTTTGCTGTAAACCTAATGCCTATGGACTTTATAGTTATTTACTTAGCGAATGTATCATTTTTTTTTCCTCTAGACATTTTTACCACAGAGTAGGAGAATTTCGAAGACCAATCAATACCATTTAGTATTATTAAAAATTTATGTCATGTTCATTATTTTTTTGTTCAGTTAAGATTATGTCAGACCATTTCTCTTGTTTTTAAATGATGTTATGTCTATTTTTATTCTACCAAGCTTATGATTTTTCTTTTGTTGTTGTTGGTGTTGTTGTTGTTGTTGTTGTTGGTGTTGTTGTGTGTGTGTGTGTCTGCCTGGTTTTGCCTTTAATTGATTGGTTTGAGATGTAAGTGCAAGTGAAATTGCTATTATAAGTAGACATTCAAAAAAAATTCAATTTTTTGATTCAGTTACCAAAATAACATATAGAATTTGGAGAGGAATGATGGTTGTATTAAAGAAATATAGGTTATGTTGGTAACTGAACTAAAAAGTTTGGAGGGACGTTTTATCCACGTATACAGATGAATAAATGCACATTCAAGTAAGCTATTACCAATGCATCATTTGGTGTTGCATTTGTGTACATGCAATGCATGATTATTCTACTAGCGTATTCGGTCCCTGGCAAGTTCTAGGCAACAATTGACTTTTAACTAGCAAATGTAGCAAAGGAGGTCAATGCAAATACTGCTCAAACTATGCACCTTTAATTTAAGTTAATTGGCTTGTTTAAAAGTATGTCATGAGTTCTAATGGTAGCTATCTTCATTATGAACTGAACATGACAGTATTCCAATAAACCACAAGTAAATACGCCATTTGTGGACAATTAAAAAACCTGATCAACTTAGGATCAAATATTTGTGCTCCAAACCTGCATGCTGCTACGAAAAACTAATGCTTCTGTACCTCAAAGGTGTTTTAAACAGCTAGGCTCGGATTATATGAGATGAATGATGCTCATTTCTTTCTTGTATAATGCTAGGCCTTAGCTATTTAATAATATTTTTTGGCAGTACTCTGGTTGTTTAGAATGTCGCAAAATATGGAGTTTAGTGTTGTTGTTAGAGTTTATGGAGATGATGTTGTTGGAGTTTAGTGTTCTTTCATTGTTGGACACCACTTTATGCATTTGTTTTAGGCTTTCTTGTAATAATTGCATGTACCTCTGCTTTTTTTTAAATTTTTTTGCCAAAGTTTTATAACTCAATCTATTTCATAAAATTTTAAACAAAATTCCTGAAAACAATTAACTTTTGAAATGTTGTGATAAAACAACATACACATTACATGGATTTACTTTTGAAAAGTTGTGATGATTGATCTTATAAAAAATACGATAATATCATTTTAAGATTTACAAATTTGTTCTTTTTAATATCAGTTATAAGTTTAAGAAAGTTAAATTCGAAAACGATGATTAATCTTATAAAAAATACAGAGATTATATCTTTATGTTCTGCATGAAACTATTATTTACATGTTATTTTGTTTACTCATGATAATATTGAGTCTTTAGTTTTAAAATTTTAAGTATTTTGTGTACATAATTAATATATAATGATTATACTATATATTCATTTCAGTTCTTAATAAAATTTATACTATGATTGATTTTCTCAACAACATAAAAAATTGTTAAAATATTCAACATTCATGTGCACCAAGGCACGTGCACTTGGTGCACGACAAATTTCAACTAGTATATATATATGGGAAAAAGGGGTATGAGCAACTTGCTCATTTAGTAAATAAGCAATTGATGTGTGGCATACATGTGATTGGAAAAGCCTTAAAAGGGTTAGTTGTCCAATGTATCACATGCATGCCACATAATCAATTGCTCATTTACTAAATGAGCAAGTTGCTCATATCCCTTTTACCCTATATATATATATATATATATATATATATATATATATATATATATATATATATATATATATATATATATATATATATAGATAGAGAGAGAGAGAGAGAGAGAGAGAGAGAGATAATCAAATAAATAAATGAGTTGTTTTGGGGGGATTTGAATTTGAGTTTTGGGGGGGAAATTTTTGGGGGGAAAATGTGTTTTGCGAGGTTAGATCTGGGCCTTTGATTTTGGGGAGATTGAAGGAGAGCCACATGATAGCTTTCTTTGGGTTTTATTATATAGACAAGATTTGCCCGTGGGCACGTGCCTACGGCACGTCTTCGGAACGATACAAAACACGAAAAGCCATGTAAACAGTAAAACAATAATTATGTAGCTCAAGTTTGAATAGCATGACAATAATTAGTTATAAATAAAAGTCTATGTTTCCATTAGTATATGTTGAAAAATAATTATAAATGGGGGTATAAAATCTAACTTCTTAGAACTTTAAGTGTGGAAAATAATGAAATTTAATTGTTGAAGATATATTTGCTATTAAAAATTCTGAAAATTTACAAAACCGAAATCTTGAAATTTAAATTTCTTAGTTGATGCGGTTTATTTCTGGGAGACGTATGGATGCACCAGGTATGAGTTCGGACTCAATTTATATTGAAGGAGAAAGCTGCTTGTCAGACGACCCTCTGAGTGACCGGGCGGCTCCTGCGACGGGCTCGGAGTGAGGTGGATACCTCGGCTCGGATCAGAGGGTTCGGATCCGAGGTCTTGTGTACCTGCAGACGGTCCTGAAACACCGGGGTTTATCCCGGTGGCGGACCCTCCGACGATCTAGTCAGTCTCTGTGGGAGAGTAGCAATAACTAGGTGAATTTAAGTGGCAAAAGATTGGTTACCTGAAAAGGTGGGTGAGGGTCTAGTATTTATAGAGAATTCCAACCGGGTTTGGATCCGCTTGGGGGCCGAGTTTGAACCCGAAAGCCCATGGGCCTGACGTGGCAGAAGGCCCAGGGAGTTTAGGGCTGACGTGGCAGTACCAGGAGTGGTATAGGGCTGACACGGCAAAGCCCTTGGTGGTATTTGGGGTTGACATGGCAGATCATGGGGCCTCTGTGCTTCTTGAGAGGATCTGGTGGCGTAGGGTGTGCCAAGTCATCTTTATTCTACCCCAGGATGGGCGGACGGCCCGGAGGGCTGTCGTGGATCGGAGGCCGAGGGCCATCGCCGCTCATCGGATACGAGGAGACCAGATCTGTGGGGGGTGAACTGGAGGTTCGGTGCCGACCTTGCAGTGGCTCGAAGCCGAACTAGACTGCTGTTTCTACCATTTTTGAGTGAGAGTCGTATTGGGCCCTGGTTGGGCCCCAAGCCATTTTTACCCTACCACACAAGCCCCCCACTCCTGCGGGGGTGTGGGAGCTAGCCGTGGAGGAGTGTTTACGGTTGTAGAAATGGGATGGCGAACCACTGGGTCTTCATGAGGGGGTTGTCCTGATTGTTTAGAGCGATCCTCGAGCCGGTGAGAGTCTATGGGTCGGCAAGGGTGATGGCGAATTGTTTGAGATTCCCTGAGAAGATTACCCTGGTGCCAGACCTAACCTCGAGCAGGCGAGGGATTATGGGTCGGCAAGGGTAATGGCGAGCCGTTGAGCATTCCTGAGAAGACTACCCTGGTGCTAGACTTGACCTCGAGCTGACGAGGGATTACGAGTTAACAAGGGCGATGGCGAGCCGGTGTTTCTTGCTGAGAAGAGTGCCCTGGTGCTCGACCGAACCTCGAGATGACGAGGGATTATGTGTCGGCAAGGGTGATGGTGAGCCGTTGTTTCTTCCTGAGAAGAGTACCCTGGTGCTCGACCGAACCTCGAGATGACGAGGGATTATGTGTCGGCAAGGGTGATGGCGAGCCGGTGTTTCTTTCTGAGAAGAAGGCCCTGGTGCTCGACCGAACCTCGAGATGACGAGGGATTACGTGTCGGCAAGGGTGATGGCGAGCCGTTGTTTCTTCCTGAGAAGAGTACCCTGGTGCTCGACCGAACCTCGAGAAGACGAGGGATTATGTGTCGGCAAGGGTGATGGCGAGCCGGTGTTTCTTCCTGAGAAGAAGGCCCTGGTGCTCGACCGAACCTCGAGATGACGAGGGATTACGTGTCGGCAAGGGTAATGGCGAGCCGTTGTTTCTTCCTGAGAAGAATACCCTGGTGCTCGACCGAACCTCGAGAAGACGAGGGATTATGTGTCGGCAAGGGTGATGGCGAGCCGGTGTTTCTTCCTGAGAAGAAGGCCCTGTTGCTCGACCGAACCTCGAGATGACGAGGGATTACGTGTCGGCAAGGGTGATGGCGAGCCGTTGTTTCTTCCTGAGAAGAGTACCCTGGTGCTCGACCGAACCTCGAGAAGACGAGGGATTATGTGTCGGCAAGGGTGATGGCGAGCCGGTGTTTCTTCCTGAGAAGAAGGCCCTGGTGCTCGACCGAACCTCGAGATGACGAGGGATTACGTATCGGCAAGGGTGATGGCGAACCGTTGTTTCCTCCTGAGAAGAAGGTTTGAGCAGCGTGGTCTGTCGCCTTTGCGGAGTATTGAAGGCGCTTCCGGGATCCGTGCAATGTTCCAATTTTCTAGGGGCATTTAAATGGCGCCGCCTAATGAATGCAGGTGGCGCATGGGCTTCCGTCGATTGGCTTTCCCAATGTCATAAAGGCTGGTCCGTAGGGGAGGCTATAAATACCTCTCCCCCCCAGCGGGTTTGATCGCAGTAAGGGTGGTCCAATGGCCACCAGAGGTGTCTGCTTCGGCGGACGTCTCTTTTTTGAAAAATTTCGTAGCGCCAAGGGGCCTCGAATCGGTGGCGACTCTGCCGTCCGGATCCTTTTTCGGGTCAGACGACCTTCACACGGTTGTTTGGCCCGAGAAAGATCAGGACGGGAGGGGTACCCACCGTGTTCTGGATCTGAGGCTGAAGAGCCTCGGATATGCAGGTCGATCTGCTTTCTTGTTAGGGTTCTAGGTGATGGTGGCTTTCCTCCCACCCTCGAACAATTCGGGGTTTCGGCCGACGAGACCTTAAGCCCCGAGCTGTTCGCGGGTGAGAGAAGAGCCGACCGAGACCTGGAGCCCGGGGCGTAGGAGATGGTGGCTTTCCTGCCACCCGGGAACAATTTGGGGTTTTCGGCCGCCGAGGCTGTAAGCCCTAAGTTGTTCGCGGGTGAGAGGGAAGCCGACCAAGCCCTGTAGCCTTAAATCATTAAAAAGAAAATTTTTCCGCCGAGCACTTCATTCGACCCGACCCCTGTGTCTGGCTGCCAGCCTGGCACTGGATGACGTCAGCAGCCCACGTTTCGAGGACGTGGCGCGGTTTTCCAGGCGGCCGCTACACGTCAATCGGTGAACAGTAATTGCAGAAATCGAGGAGTCGTTTTTGTCCTCTATAAATGTTCCCCCCTCTCCCCCTATCGTCCACTTCTTACTCGCTTCTTTCTCTTTCAAAAAATCTCCCAACACTTCAGCCTTCGTCCCTACCGTTTGTTGTACCAGGCTCATTCTTCCGAAGCGACCCCAGGTTTGTTGGTAAGTTTGTTTAGTTTAGGCACAGATGGATAGGGCTCAGTCTGGCTCGTCAGCGTCGACGTCTGGGGGGGACGTAAAACCCGCCTCCAAATTGACTTTGTGGGAGGAGTCTGATCTCGAGGGGGAGTCTGTAGGCGAGGATCAACCAGTGTATGATGTGAAGCCGCTACGGTCTCGGAGGCTTTTTGTTGTGGAGAGTGATTCTGAGGAGGGGGGCGGTAGTTCTGCCGAAGTTCAGATTCTAGGGCTGGTTTCTGAAGAGGAGGGTGGAGCCGAAGGGGCTCAGATAGGAGGTCAGGGCGTGGGCTCGAGTTCCATGCCGACAGGTCTGGGGCGATTATCTACCCCCTCCCCAGAACGATCCAAGAAGAAGAAGAGGGCTCTGAAGAAGAAAGGGTCAAGGATTGGGGGCTCGAGCCAGGCGCCTGTTAACTTGATGACAGGGTCGCCTGTACAGCCTAAGCCGTTCCGTCGGTACCCTGACGATCTTTCTGATAAGGAGGTGTTTGGGGTCCAACCGTCGTCGCCGAGCCGGAAGAGGGTGATAATGGACACACTTCCGACCGTTCTGGAGGCAGGTAACTTGGAGGCTTTGCGGCTGGCGTACCACATAGGGTCCAGCTACGAGCTCATGTTGCCGAGCTCCACTCTTCGACCGACCGACCCCCTGCCGGATCGGTATTGCGTCTTCCCCGTGGATGCCTTTATCTCCGGCCTAAGGCTGCCCGTTCACCCGTTTGTTCGCGAGGTGCTGAACTGGGCGTCCTTGGCGCCGATGCAGTATGGGCCCAACTCTTGGAAGCAGATCATCTGCTTCGTGTTGATGTGCGAGGAGCAGAGGGTACCTCTACGGCTGAATGTCTTCCGAGCGATGTTGATGATCGGCTCGTCGGCTGAGGGTATCTACTACATTTCGCCCCGGGGCAAGGGGAAGGTTGTCCATGGTCATCCGGACTCCATCAAGGAGTGGAAGAAGAAATATCTGGTGATCCGGAGTGAGGAACCGTGGGACATTCCCACTCGGTGGAACCACTCCAAGCCGAGCTATAAAATGCCAAGGCCGAGGGACCTGACCGCCGAGGAGTGGGGGTTTGTTAAGCGCCTCCGTCTGTCGTATAGTATCAACTGGGCGAAGGTGACCGAGGGTCACTTGGCGAACGTCGGACTGAGCCCGGCCGATCTATGTATGTAGTTGTTTCTTTCTTTTGGCTTTGTTGTTCCTCTGTGCTCATTGTCCTTACTGGATCTTTTTGCAGATATGGATCCTGAGTCGATCAAGGCGAAAAGGCTCGCCATGAAGAAGGAGGAGGCCGAGAAGAAGATGGGGGTGATGAAGACGAGGGGGTCGTCCCAGGTGGTTTCTGAGGCCCCTGTTCAGCCGAGGGCCAAAAGGACTCGCTCGGAGACGGTCAAGGACGCGGCGGTTCAGGGCAGTCCGGACCAGGGCAAGGTCACCGATCTCGATAAGGGGAAGGGCCCTCTGGCGGATCCGGAGGTAGAGGAGAGGCTTCGGCGACCGTGGGTGCCGAGTTGGTCGATCCGCGAGGGAGACTGTTTGACCCGAGGGCGGCAAGCCGTCGAGGTGGCGAGTAAGTTGGCGACCCCGCGGGATCGTTCGGAGATGAAGACCGAGACCCTGGATGAGGCATATACTCGCCTCGCACAGGCCAATGTGCTGGTAAGTCTGTCAACCTCTCTTGTCCCGTAATTACGTTGTAGAGGAGGCTTCCTTAGTTGTGCACGGTGACTACAGGCGACCGTGCAGGGGGCCCACGTGAGGGGCCTTTACGAGGCCGCTTTGAAGCGGGAGCGCGACCGGGCGAACAAGGCCGAGCAGGAGACGAAGGAGATGAAGATAGAGCTCAAAGGCTCTCAGAAGAGGGAGCAAGAGATGAAGACGGCCTTCGACAAGGAGAAGGAGGAATGGGCAAAGAAGATGGCGGCTCAGGAGAAGGAGTTTGCCAAGGAGCAGGAAGAGCTGACAGAGACGGGTCAGCTCCTGGTGATCAAGGCTCAAGACGAGTGTTATGCGAAGGCACTCAGCCACGTGAGGCACTTCTACCCGACCCTTGATCTGTCCAATTTCGAGTATGACATGGAGGTCGAGGGGACACCGAAGACCCCTGGCGAAGAAGGGCCTGCTCTCGACCCGCCTGTCGACCCCCTTGTGGACCCGCCTACCGATGCTGAGGTGGGAAAATAAGTTGTATAATTTTTGTCTTTCTATTTCCTTCTCTCGATTGTATTTGCCTTCCGCGGACTGGCCACCGCATTTTTGTAAGAAGCGACTCAATTTATAAAAAAGGATTTTTAACCGGCCAAGTGTTTTGACTTCGGGTGTTTCCGACCCTCCTTGCTTATGTGTTTTGAGTTGGCTGGTTTTCTTGTAGGTTGCGGCTCCTCTTCCTGAGGTGGACCCCCGTCGTTCCGACGTGGCGTGGCTCCGGAGCAAAGTTGAGGCCCTGGAGGCCACGTTGGTTCGCTACCGAAAGGGGGCTCGTGACACTGATGCGGCCTTTAACTATTATCAGAATAAGTCTGAGGCCTTAAGTGAGGAGGCGAGCCGGCTGAGGAGGGCGATGGTGGACCGGGACCTCGAAGGTGTCGGACTTGGACATACCATGTCGAACGCCTCGGTACAGAGGCCCTCTTCCGAGAGGTTACTTCGCGATGTCATAGTGGAGAAGGAGATGGAGATACACCGCTACAAGACGATGCTGGGTGTCTCGTCATCTTCCTCCGTGGGTCGGCGAGGGGAGGGGGTTCCCTCTGCGCTGCTGCTGCTGGAGCGCATGCGACCAGTGGATGCCCAGAGCTCCGTGGCTGGTGTGTCGACCGTGGCTGAACCCAAGGACCGCCATGATGAGGAGAGGGCTCCTAGCCGTTCGGTCGGAGTGGTCCCGCCCTTTGTTGGACCCGAGGGGCCCTAAGATGGTGGCTTCCTTCAGTTTGAGATGAGTGGAGTGGTCCTGTAACGGTCTTTGTTTGTTTTCTCATAACCAAATAAAGGAGTATGAATAAAGAATTCTTTTCCTCCTTTGCTCTGTTTAGAAGTGCGGTGAATGACGGCGGAGGCGTGGTTCGGCTCCGTCGATCCGTGAGGGATCAACGCGGGGCCTTAGGAAGAGCCCCTGGCCTGAAGCTGGATTGGACCTACCGAGATGCTGGGGATGATACCGGAGTGAGGACTCGAGTGCCGATCCCATTGTTCGGCGTTTATGTCGGATCTGCCGAGGCCTTTGGAGTTTGACAAAATGGAGATTTCTTTCATACTAGATAGGGAGGGTCGTCGAAGCCGCCCTTTACACATGAAAGCTTACAAAGGATTTTATATACATTAGCCAAGTTAGAACCTATGTTCGCTCTTTCAGGAACTTCATTAGGTGCTCGGCGTTCCAGGGTCGGCTGATGAGCCGGCCGTCCATATCCGCCAGTCGGTACGTACCAGGGCGTACAGCCTCGACTATACGGTATGGGCCTTCCCAGTTGGGGGCCAATTTCCTCTTCTTGGTTGGATCAGAGACGGACAGTTTTCGCAGCACGAGGTCTCCCGCCTTGATGTTAGTGGGGCGGACTTTCTTGTTGTAAAACTTCTCGATCTGTTGTTGGTAGATGCTTCTCCGGATTGAGGATTTCTCTCTGAGTTCGGCGACGAGGTCCAGGTTGGCCCTTAAGCCTGATGAATTGTCAGCTTCGTCGAAGGCCATGATACGGGGAGAAGGCAGGCCGACCTCGACGGGGATGACTGCCTCCGTCCCGTAGGTCAAGGCGAACGGCGTCTCTCCCGTGGGGATCCTCTTGGTGGTTCGGTACGCCCATAGCACACTAGGCAGTTCTTCAACCCAAAGCCCTTTGGGGGAACTGTCGAGGCGCTTCTTGAGACCGTCGAGGATTTGCCTGTTCGCGTTCTCTGCTTGGCCGTTGGACTGAGGGTGGCAAATAGCGGAGAAGCGTTGCTGGATACCGATGTCCGCGCAGAAAGTTTGGAAGTTTTGACCCTGGAATTGGGTTCCATTGTCTGTAACGAGGATCCGGGGGATGCCGAACCGGAAAATGATGTTCTTCCAAAAGAATTGTTGTACTTGGCGCTCGGTGATGCTGGATAGAGGCTCGGCTTTGAGCCATTTGGTGAAGTAGTCGATGGCGACTATCAGGAATTTCTTTTGTCCTACTGCTGGGGGGGAAGGGCCCTACAAGGTCCATTCCCCACATGGCGAACGGCGTAGGGCTCGCCAGGGATCGGAGATTGGCTTGAGGAAGCCTTTTGATAGGGGAGAACCTTTGGCAGGGGCCGCACCTTTTGACTAAGTCTTGCGAGTCCTGGAGCATGGTCGGCCAATAGTACCCCTGATTCAGGGCCTTCCGAGCAAGTGTCCTGCTCCCCATGTGGCATCCACCGATCCCCTCGTGTAGGTCTTTGAGGGCGTAGCTGGCCTCGCCGCTAGTGAGACAGCGGAGGTATGGTTTGCCGTCGGCCAAGGTGTATGAGCGTTTGAAGAGGATGTCATCAATCATGACAAATCTTTCAACTCGGATTCTGACTCGTCTGGCCTCGGCTCTGTCTTCAGGGAGCTCGGCATTGATTAAGAATCTTCGGATGGGAGTGGTCCAGTCGTCTGGGCTGGTATCATCTTGCACACACATCGCCTCCGGCTCTAGGTCATTGATACTTGGCTTCAAGAGGATTTCTATGAGCACTGTCTGATCGAGACCCTCGAAGGAGGAAGAGGCGAGTTTGGATAATGCGTCTGCTTGAACATTTTGTTCCCTGGGGACTCTGATAACTGTGGCGCAGCTGAAGGACGCCAGGAGTCGTCGGACTGCCGCCAAATATCTTATCATGCGATCATCGCGGGCTTTGCATTCTCCAGTGATCTGGTTGACCACGAGCTGAGAATCGCTGAAGGCCCGGATTTGCTTGGCTCCGGCTCGGTAGGCGAGGGTCAATCCGGTGATCATGGCCTCGTACTCTGCCTCGTTGTTGGAGGCCGGAAAGTTGAGGCGAAGGGAGTATTGAAGTAGGAATTGGTCGGGGCCATGAAGGATGATGCCTGCTCCGCTCCCGGTTTCGCATGATGAGCCGTCGACAAAGATTTCCCAGGTCGGATCCGAGCCCTCGATGCTGGGCTGCTCGGAGACGGTGCACTCAGTTATAAATTCGGCGAGGGCCTATCCTTTAATGGCCACCCTCGGCTGATAGCTGATGTCAAACTGACTCAGCTCAATTGAACACTTGACTAAGCGGCCGGAGTTTTCGGGCTTGTGAAGGACAGTCTTTAGTGGCTGGTCTGTCAGTACTTGGACGGAGTGGGCCTGGAAGTAAGGACGAAGCTTCCGGGCTGCCATGACTAAGGCATAGGCCACCTTCTCTATCTTTGCGTATCTCGTCTTGGCTGGGAGTAGTACTTTGCTCACATAATACAATGGCCTTTGGACTCCTTCCTCTTCTCGGACGAGGACAGCGCTGAGGGCGCTGTCCGAGGCTGACAGGTATAGCCAAAGCGGCTCGCCTGGCTCGGGTTTGCTGAGGAGAGGGAGGTTGGCGAGGTATTGCTTCAGTTGTTCGAATGCTTCTTGTTGATGGGTACCCCACTCGAAGCCCCCTTTTCCGCGTAAGGCCTTGAAGAAGGGGAGAGACTTTTCCCCTGACTTGGAGAGGAAACGGCCGATTGCCGCCAGCCGGCCCGTGAGCCTCTGAACCTCCTTGACATTCCGAGGGAGGGACATGTCCATAATGGCTTGGATTTTCTCGGGGTTTGCCTCAATGCCGCGTTGGCTGACGATGAACCCCAGGAATTTTCCAGTGGAGATGCCGAAGGCGCATTTAGCCGGGTTGAGCCTCATGTTGTGATGTCGGAGGACACCGAAGGCTTCTTCGAGGTCGGCGACGTGGTCTGGTCCGGCCCGGCTTTTGACGAGCATGTCGTCGACGTAGACTTCCACGTTGCGGCCGATCAGGTCTTTGAAGATTCTATTGACGAGCCGTTGGTACGTGGCTCCGGCGTTTTTCAGCCCGAAGGGCATAATGCGGTAACAATAAAGACCCTGGTCGGTGACGAACGAGGTTTTGGAGATGTCTGGTGGAAACATCCGGATCTGATTGTACCCTGAAAATGCGTCCATGAAGGACAGTAGCTCATGCCCCGAGGTTGCGTCGATTAAAGCGTCGATGCGGGGGAGGGGGAAGGGATCTTTCGGACATGCTTTGTTAAGATCCGTGAAGTTGATGCAGATCCGCCAACCCCCTGTTGCCTTCTTTACCATAACAACATTGGCCAACCACTCGGGGTAGCTAACTTCCTGAATGAATCGAGCGGACAAGAGTTTGTCCACTTCTGTCTTCACAATTTGTTGCCTCTCCGGGGTGACTTTGCGCCTCTTTTGGACGACTGGCTTAGAGTCAGGGATGACGCTCAGCCGATGCATAATCAAGTCTTCGGAGATCCCGGGCATGTCGGAGGGCTTCCAAGCGAAGAGATCAACGTTGCGACGGATGCAGGCGATGATGCCTGTTTTCAAGTCCTGAGTGAGCGAGCGGCTTACCCGGAACCACTTTGATTCATCCTCGGCGTCGAACAGGACCTCTTCTAGTTCGTCGACAGGCTCGGGAGCTGGGCCATCCCTCTCGGGTTCGAGTTCAGCGGCGTCGAGAGGGAATACACCCCCTCCGACGGCGGTTATATAACACGACTGCGCGGCTTCGTGGCTACCTCGGACGATGCCGACCCCTTGGGGGGTGGGAAATTTGAGTTTCAGATGGTAGGCTGAAGGTACCGCTTGGAGGGAGCTCAGTCCGGGTCGGCCGAGAATGGCGTTGTAAGCCGCCTTGATGTTGACAATCATGAAATCCATGGATTCGGTCCTCTTGACAGGAGCCGATCCTGCGGTGACGTCGAGGGTAACAATCCCTTCTATTCCGACAGGGGCGCCGGAGAATCCATGTAACGTGTATCCGGCGGGCTTAAGCTTTCCACCGGGTAACTTGAGGCTCTCGAAGGCTTTAAGAAAAAGAATATTAACTGAGCTACCGTTGTCAACGAGGATTCGGCGAACCTCACAGTTAGCCATGTGGAGGCTGATGACGAGGGCATCGCAGTGGGGTAAGTGAATGCCTTCGAGGTCTTCTCCTGAGAAGGAGACTGACCCTGGTTGTAGCTTGGACGAGGGGTTGTTTTGGACAGCATTCGCCTCTTGGATGAAGGCTTTTCGGGATGTATTTGACCCTCCTCCCATCGGCCCCCCGTGGACACAGTGCAAGATGAATGGCGTATCTGCGGTTCCCTCGGACTCGAGATCCTGACCCCGGAGGCGGGTCGAAGTAGGGTTCAGAGGCGAAAGTCTCCGGTTCCTATCATCTCGCCGATCCCGTCGGCCTTCTCGGGTGAACTGTCGGAGGAACCCTCGTGAGATGAGTTCCTCAATTTCGTCTTTCAGGGCTCGGCATTGGTCGGTTTCGTGCCCACGATCTCTGTGGAAGCGGCAGTAGAAGCGCTGATCTTGATTCCTGTTGTTATTAGGTCGGGGAGGTAGTCGGACGAGGCCTTTGTCTTCGATTTCTAAGAGGATGGCGGATACGCTATGTGTCAAGGGAGTGTACCTCTCGAAGCGGGGGACCGGCGGGACCTTCTTCGTGGCCCCCGCGTCCCTCGGAGCCTTCTTTGACGGTTCGACTTCTTCGGCCTTCCGTTTTCCCTTCCCGATGGCCTCCCTAGCATCTTCGGGGCTAAGGGCCTCTTCTGCCCTAATGCATTTCTCAACCCTGTTGAGGAGGTCGGGAAAGTCGACGGGGGGTCTCTTCGCCAGAGAAGCTTTCAGTTGTCTATGACGGACGTTGTGCCGAAATGCCGCAGAGGCGATGCCTGGATCAAGAGAGGAGACCGATCTTGCCTCCGCAGTAAACCTCCGGACGAACACTCTGAGTGACTCTCCCTCTATCTGTCTGAGTCCAAGTAACGAGGCGCTGGTCCTTTTCGCCTTCCGGCTGGTGACGAAGTGGGCAAGAAAATTGCCCTCTAGCTGGTCGAAGGAGTAAATGGAGCCGGGGGTGAGTTTCGAGAACCATTCACGAGCCGGACCCCGAAGTGTGGCGGGGAAGGCTCGGCATAGCAGGGGATCCGAGGTGCTGTGAATCATCATGAGGGTTTTGAAACCCTCCATGTGATCAGCGGGATCTCCCTCGCCGTCGTAGGTCTCGAATTGAGGGGGTCGGAAATTCCTGGGTATTTCCGCTTGGAGGATGGGAGCGGAGAAGGGAGGACGGACAGGTCTGTACCCCTGAGCTGCTCGTTGGTCGCCGTCTCCTATATGATCGAGGCGATCCTCCATTTCTTGGAGGCACCTTAGGAGTACGCCATCGTCTTCTGGCTGGATTGTTGACAGGCGCGACATGCTGGCCTCGGCATCCGACCCAGTTTGGGAGTGGAGGGCTTCCTCCCTGGGGGCCCGTCGGAGGGCCCCGAGAATTTCTCTCCGGAAGTCTTGGAACTCCTTGTGAGTGACGGGGGCTCCCTTGACCCTGTTTGGTCGGTCTGAAGGTTGCCTTCCGATGCGGCTGAGTGCTGGCCTGCGTCCCTCGGGCTGCGGTCTTGGATGGTTCGGGGCCGGGTTAGAAGCGGCCCTTCCCCTGCTGCGGCTAATCTGTCGGTTGACGATTACCCCCCGGAGGTCGGGCTGGACTTGATGGGTGATGTAGCGCCCCAAATTTCTAATATGAGAGCTTAGAAAATAAGTGGCGAAATCCCAGCAATCCACTTCAATAGAACAATAAACACCAACAACACCACTAAAATTTTTCTTCTTTATTACAACAATTATTACATATCACAGCGGAGGTCTAATCATCTCAACTCAATTTAATCTTTATTTACAACTCAATAATGATCTCAAATAAGTCTTTACAATTTTACACCAAACACTAAAATATTCAATTATCTCAATTTGCCCACTCAAGCATCCAACCTCCAATCTAAGCAATAACCTGCAACATGTGAGGCTAGAGTTAAACCCTAACCCCAAAACTACGGGGTCAGCCATAACTGGTGTGAGTGGTAACAAATCAACAAATAACATAAATGAACTTAAAACATAATATCCAACGAATAACGATCAAACACTAAAGTATGAAATAACAACAAGAGAATAACGGGTGATACCAAAACCAAAAGCCGAGTGTGTGTAAAAACAGGAAATCCAAATGCATGAAAGTGATTCAAGAAAACATCATGACTACATGCTGACAACGATGACTACTAAGAGATGAAGATAAACTATGATAATTTGCCCATGCTTGATCATTCCGGAGATTAATCCCACATCACAGGTATTTTTCCTGGATAATTCAGGAGATCATCCCACATCTAAACATAGACTCATCACCACAATAATACCCCAAAAGTGTCGCCTCGACTCCGATCATTCCGTAGGTCAATCCCACATCTCAAGATAATTACTTGGATAATTCCGGAGAAGTACCTCACATCTCAGGTTAACTACCTGGATAATTCCGGAGATAAATCACACATCACAAGTTAATTACTTGGATAATTCAGGAGATTAAAATCCTACATCAAAAGCCATACTGAGGTGCATAACTCATGTTCTCATTCGTCATGACACTACTAATGCCTGTCCTTATCAATTTGGGTTACTGAACAAATCTCCTAGAGTAGTGTACCCTACCGGACTAAAAATCTGATTACTGAAAATGTGCCTCAATGAGCCTCAACAAATAACTGAACAAACACCGGTATACTAGGGTCACATACCTCTAGGGACTCAAAAACAAATATCTGAACAAATTTCCACTAAACAAGTGGCTCAACAAAATATGTCAAAATCATGTTCTTAACGGAACATCTCAACATCAAACACTAAACAAAATATCTCAAATCAAATACAAAGATCCTTCAGGATCAGCCGACTGCATATCAGATCAGTCGACTGTCCAGAGGACATAATCCAACATTTCTCAAAAATAAACTAAGGCATAATCAGTCGACTTACCAAGGGGTCAGTCGACTGCCCCGAGACAAAAACAAATAATTCTCATCAAAAATATTCTAAGTATTTGAGTCGACTGAAGGGTCATAGGTCGACTGTCCCGAAAGGACTGAACAAAATCACAAACAGAGGATCAGTCGACTGACCTCAGTCTAGGTCGACTGTCCCGAACAAATCTCAAGACTCAAAAATACACAGTAGGCTCGTACCAGTCGACTGCTTCGCAAGACAGTCGGCTGTCGGCTACAGATTCCCAAAAGATAGGTCTGAACACAAAACTAAACTGGAGTTTTCTAAAGATTTACTGATCACCAAAATTAACTTGTATCCAGGCAATTAAACAACTCTCAAAGATCTCCATCATGGATACATTTCTCAATTAATCAAATACTCAAATCTCATCTCCTCATGATCTAAACTCTTAATCCTTTGATTAGGGTTTTCTCAACAAAACTAAATGTCGTCCTCAACACATAAACAAGATTGGTTTGCAATCACTAGATCCAGATGTGTAATATCTGATCACAACATAATCAGTTCTTAATATGTCTCCCAACAATACGATCTCATAGATCGACATTTCCTCAACAAATCTTAACATTTCTCACACATGATCCAAATATCAATAAAGTTCTCATCCTCCATATTAAATAATAGATCCATGTCATACATACAATGAGACTAACAAATCAATAGTGTACGATCACGAACAAGGCATAACAAAGATCTTACTTCATTCATCATTCAAATCAAACAAAGCAAACAAAACAAAACAAACCAACTCACATTGTTCTTGAAGAAAATCCACAAAAGCTTCTCCTTGCTAGATCCAAGAATCCTCCTTTGTGCTCCTCAAAGAATTCTCAATAAATCTGAATATACTCAATGACGGCTGGGAAGAATTTCCCTTAAATATGCCGGAGTAAAATATTAGGGTTATATTCCCACTTTGCAAAATAATCCTTTTAAGAATACAATTTTACATACATAGGTTTAGTCTTGAAAATTCAATCAAATATCTTTTAAATTAGGATCTAATAGAAAAATATACTTCCAAACCTCAAAAATACTGATCGTAATGTCCAGCAAATACATTTTGCATTTTAATCCCTCAAAACGTCAGTTTTGCAAATAAGTCCCTTTTTTCTCAAAAATTGCAAATAGTACTAATTAATTTCAGAAAAATCTGAAAAAATACTAAATAATTCTCAAATAATAAATAATGATTTTTCATAAGGAAAACTAAATTTTCAAACTTCTGAAAAGTCATTTGCACGTGTTTTGCACATGTACACAAGATAAATCTTCTAGAAAATATTTATCAAATACTCAAAATCATTAAAAAATTCATTTTCAAATAATTAAAATAATATTTGAAAATACGGGGTTCTACATCACTCCCTCCTTAGAAGAGTTCTGTCCTCAGAACTACTACTAATGAGTTCAAACACATACCAACAAAAGGAAACAATACTTCATAATTAGATCATAATCCAAATAATTTCATATAACATCACAATCAAATTAAAGATTACATCATGTATCAATCAATAGTTCAATCATTCAAAGAATTCCATTCACATACAAGAAATACATTCATTCAAACAATTCAGGAAAATCATTCAGCATGCGATCCTCTGGCTCCCAAGTAGCCTCCTCGAACTGTTGATTCCTCCACAATACCTTGACCATAGGTATCACCTTGCTTCTAAGGACTTTCTCCCTACGATCAACGATTTCAATAGGCTGTTCCTTGTAGCTCAAGTTCACCTGTAGATCTTCAGGAACCTCCACCAACTGATGATTCTGGTCGGCAACATACTTCCTCAATAATGATACATGAAACACATCATGTACTTGCGCTAACTCCTCTGGAAGTTTCAATCTGTATGCGGTCTTGCCAACCCTCTCCACGATCTTGTATGGCCCAATATACCTCGGCGCCAACTTGCCTCCTTTACCAAATCTGATCACTCCTTTGGTCGGAGAAACCTTGAGAAAAACTGCATCCCCAACCTCAAACTCCAAGTCTCTTCGTCGAGTGTCAGCATAACTCTTCTGCCGACTCTGAGCTTCAACTAACCTCTTGCGAATCAGCTCAATCTGCTCTGACGTCTGCTGCACGATCTCAGGACCATACATCTGCCTCTCGCCAACCTCATACCAACAAACAGGTGTCCTGCACCTCCGCCCATACAAAGCCTCATACGGTGCCATCCCAATACTTGCATGGTAACTGTTGTTATAAGCAAACTCAACCAATGCCAAGTATCTCTCCCAACTACCACCAAAGTCCATAACACAAGCTCTCAACATATCTTCCAACACTCGATTCACCCTCTCCGTCTGACCATCTGTCTGCGGATGAAATGCTGTACTGAAATCAGTCCTGGTGCCCAAAGCTGCCTGTAAACTTCTCCAAAACCTTGATGTAAACTTCGGATCTCTGTCAGACACAATCGAAACAGGAACTCCATGAAGTCTCACAATCTCTTCAATGTATAACTCAGCCAATTTCTCCATCGACCAAGTAATCTTCATGGCTAGAAAGTGAGCCGACTTAGTCAATCGGTCTACAACAATCCAAATCGAGTCATTGCCCTTCGAACTCCTCGACAAACCCGTAATAAAGTCCATGCTGATATTCTCCCACTTCCACTCCGGAATGGGTAAAGGCTGCAACAAACCTCCAGGTCTCTGATTCTCTGCCTTGATCTGCTGACAAGTCAGACACCTTGCCACAAAATCTGCTACATCTCGCTTCATGCCAGACCACCAAAAGTGGGGTTTGATATCCCTGTACATCTTCGTGCCTCCTGGATGAACTGATAACAATGTACTGTGTGCCTCCCGCAAGATACTCTCTTTCAACTCTGCATCATCTGGAACACACAACCTCTCACCCAACCAAAGAACTCCACCTTGGACACGAAATTCTGATAACTTGCCTTCTGAAACCTGCTGCATCATCTTCTGGATCTCTGAATCTGATTTCTGACCTTCCACAATCTTCTCTCTCAAGGACGGCTGCAGTCTCAACTGAGCCAAAGATGCCCCTAAACCTCGCAGTACCACCTCGATACCTGCCTGATCGATCTCTGCTGCCAACTCTCTTCGAGTAGTGATCAACCTTGACAAACTACTCTTCCTGCTAAGTCCATCAGCCACTACATTCGCCTTGCCCGGATGATACTTGATCTCAGGACGAATGTCTTCCAATACCTCCAACCATCTTCTCTGACGAAGATTCAAATCCCTCTGCTGATAGATATACTTCAGGCTCTTGTGGTCAGTGTACATATTGACCTTCTCACCATAAACATAATGCCTCCACAGATTCAAGGCATAAATGATAGCTGCTAGCTCCAAATCGTGCGTCGGATAATTCTTCTCATGCGGACGCAACTGCCTCGAACCATAAGCAATGACCTTGCCTTATTGCATCAAGACACATCCCAAACCTCTGAGAGATGCATCACTGTAGATGTCATAATCCTTCCCTGCTTGCGGCAATGCTAGTATGGGTGCAGTAGTCAGCCTTTCCTTTAACTCAAGGAAACTCTCCTCGCACTTATCTGTCCACACAAATGCCACACTCTTCCGGGTCAAGCCTGTCAATGGAACTGCAATCTGAGAATACCCCTGAATAAACCTCCTGTAGTACCAGCTAATCCCAAGAAGCTTCTCACTTCCTTCACTGACGTCGACCTGGGCCAATCCTTCACTGCTTCCACTTTCTAAGGATCAGTAGCCACTCCCTCCTTAGAAAGAATGTGACCAAGGAAAGCTACCTCAGACTTCCAAAATTCACACTTCGACAACTTGGCATACAAGCTGTGCTCCTGCAATGTCTGTAATACCGCTGTCAAGTGCTTAGAATGATCCTCCTCCGACTTCGAATATACCAAAATATCATCGATGAAGACCACCACGAAGGAATCAATGAATGGCCTCAACAACCGATTCATCATGTCCATGAAAACTGCTGGCGCATTTGTCAACCCGAATGGCATCACCAAAAATTCATACAACCCATGACGAGTCCTGAAAGCTGTCTTGCTCACATCTTCCTCCTTGACTCGAACCTGATGATATCCTGACCTCAAGTCAATCTTCGAAAATACCGCTGCTCCTCGAAGCCTGTCGAACAGATCATCTATCCGCGGCAGTGGGTACTTGTTCTGAATAGTCACCCTATTCAACTCCCTGTAGTCAATGCACATCCTCATCGATCCATCCTTCTTCTTGACTAACAGCACTGGCGCTCCCCACGGAGAAGAACTCGGTCTGATAAGCCCTTTGCTCAAAAGCTCCTCAATCTGCTTCTTCACTTCATCCTGCTCTACAGGTGCCATCCTGTATGGAGCCTTGGAAATCGGTGCGCTTCCCGGCTGAACATTGATGCGAAACTCTACATCTCTCTGCGGCGGTAATCCTGGAAAATCATCCAAGAACACCTGAGGAAAATTTCGAACCACCGGAATGCCCTTGACTTCATCTGCAATAGACTTCTTAGATACCATTGCAGCCACCTGCGGGATCTTCTTCTTCCCTTGGAAAGTTACTGCAGGTCCACCTGGTGCTTTCACCAACACCTCCTTCTGCTTGCAATCAATTGTGGCATCATAAATAGCCATCCAATCGATGCCTACGATGACATCCACTCCCAACACTTGTAGCTCGATCAAGTCGATGCCGAATATCCTTCCACCAATCTCGATATCACAGCCCTCGTAATATCGATCCGCTACTAGCTCTTCACCTGACGGCGTTGCCACCGACAAAACCCTGCCTGGAAATAACTTAGGTTCCAAACCTAAGACCTTTGCAAAACTTGGCGATACAAATGTATGCAATGAACTAGTGTCAAACAAAACCTTTGCTTTTATTCCATTTATTAAAATATTCTGAAATAAAAGCTTTTATTCATTACACTGATTCAAAAATGAAAGAAATCAAAATTCCTGCATACCCTGTATTACATCTTCCGAGTTCCTCGCATCCTCCTCGGTCAATGCAAATACTCGCCCTTGCCTCTTCGGGACTTTGCTTCCACCCGAACCATCTTTCTTCAGTTGTGGACAATGGGGCTTTGAGTGTCCAGTCTGCCCACACTGAGAACAAACATGCTCTGCCAACTTCGGGCATGCTGACCTGTAATGTCCTACTTCCTTGCAGTAGTAGCAGGTCACTCCCTGAGCTCCAGATGCCTTCTGCACCGGTCCACTGAACTTCGCCTGCTTCGCGGGGAATCCCTTCCCACTCTGGCCTGATGCTGGCCTCTTGTTCCGGTTCCATGTATCCTGCTTCTTCTGAAACAGTTCCATATCTTCTTCAGTCATCGCGGCCCTCCTGACCAGCTTCTCGAATCTCCTGATACCCAACGGAACCATCCTTGACCTCAAGTTCGGCCTCAAACCCTGCTCAAACTTTTTGGCCTTCTTTGCTTCATCCATGACCAACTCTGGTGCATACCTAGAAAGTTGAGCAAATTTCGTCTCATACTCCCGAACAGTCATGCTCCCCTGCTGAAGGTTCATGAATTCAGTCACCTTCTTCTCCTGAACATCAAGAGGAAAGAAGCGATCTCTGAACTCCTCCAGAAAAGCTTCCCATGTCAAAGGCTGATCTCCCAGAGTCCTCTTCAGTGACTCCCACCAGACACCAGCGTCTTTCTCGAGCTGCATAGAAGCCAACTTCACCTTGCTGGCTGTTGGAGTCTCCGATACTTCGAAGATCGTCTCCATCTTCCGAATCCAATCATCTGCTGCTGTTGGATCAGCTTGCCCCTCAAAGACTGGTGGCCTCATCCTCTTAAAGGATTCAATCTGCTTGATGGGGTCGGCATTCACCAATCCATGCCCAGCTCCATGATTGGGCGGCGGATTCTGCTGCTGCGCTTGCTGCTGCGCCACATTGAGTGCCATCAATGTGTTCAAGGTCTGATAAACCTTAGCAAACTCAGCCTCTAGGTCAATTCCTGCTCCTCGAGAACTACCCGATCCATCCTCATTATTGCCACCATTTCTACCTCTGGGTGCAACCATTTTGAATACTGCAAAACGAGGGTAAAGTTAGAGCACACATACTATTCAAACTCAAATCATTACCCTATGGCAAAGCCATAACCATACCCCAAAACATAATTTCTAACCAAACATTATAATTTAATTCTATGTGATACTCACACTCTGATGTCCACACCTAGGTACTCACTCTCTAGTGTCCACACCTAGGTTGGTTGTCATACTATGTCTATTATTACATTGAAGCGGAGTTCTGATACCAATCTCTGTAGCGCCCCAAATTTCTAATATGAGAGCTTAGAAAATAAGTGGCGAAATCCCAGCAATCCACTTCAATAGAACAATAAACACCAACAACACCACTAAAATTTTTCTTCTTTATTACAACAATTATTACATATCACAGCGGAGGTCTAATCATCTCAACTCAATTTAATCTTTATTTACAACTCAATAATGATCTCAAATAAGTCTTTACAATTTTACACCAAACACTAAAATATTCAATTATCTCAATTTGCCCACTCAAGCATCCAACCTCCAATCTAAGCAATAACCTGCAACATGTGAGGCTAGAGTTAAACCCTAACCCCAAAACTACGGGGTCAGCCATAACTGGTGTGAGTGGTAACAAATCAACAAATAACATAAATGAACTTAAAACATAATATCCAACGAATAACGATCAAACACTAAAGTATGAAATAACAACAAGAGAATAACGGGTGATACCAAAACCAAAAGCCGAGTGTGTGTAAAAACAGGAAATCCAAATGCATGAAAGTGATTCAAGAAAACATCATGACTACATGCTGACAACGATGACTACTAAGAGATGAAGATAAACTATGATAATTTGCCCATGCTTGATCATTCCGGAGATTAATCCCACATCACAGGTATTTTTCCTGGATAATTCAGGAGATCATCCCACATCTAAACATAGACTCATCACCACAATAATACCCCAAAAGTGTCGCCTCGACTCCGATCATTCCGTAGGTCAATCCCACATCTCAAGATAATTACTTGGATAATTCCGGAGAAGTACCTCACATCTCAGGTTAACTACCTGGATAATTCCGGAGATAAATCACACATCACAAGTTAATTACTTGGATAATTCAGGAGATTAAAATCCTACATCAAAAGCCATACGGAGGTGCATAACTCATGTTCTCATTCGTCATGACACTACTAATGCCTGTCCTTATCAATTTGGGTTACTGAACAAATCTCCTAGAGTAGTGTACCCTACCGGACTAAAAATCTGATTACTGAAAATGTGCCTCAATGAGCCTCAACAAATAACTGAACAAACACCGGTATACTAGGGTCACATACCTCTACGGACTCAAAAACAAATATCTGAACAAATTTCCACTAAACAAGTGGCTCAACAAAATATGTCAAAATCATGTTCTTAACGGAACATCTCAACATCAAACACTAAACAAAATATCTCAAATCAAATACAAAGATCCTTCAGGATCAGCCGACTGCATATCAGATCAGTCGACTGTCCAGAGGACATAATCCAACATTTCTCAAAAATAAACTAAGGCATAATCAGTCGACTTACCAAGGGGTCAGTCGACTGCCCCGAGACAAAAACAAATAATTCTCATCAAAAATATTCTAAGTATTTGAGTCGACTGAAGGGTCATAGGTCGACTGTCCCGAAAGGACTGAACAAAATCACAAACAGAGGATCAGTCGACTGACCTCAGTCTAGGTCGACTGTCCCGAACAAATCTCAAGACTCAAAAATACACAGTAGGCTCGTACCAGTCGACTGCTTCGCAAGACAGTCGGCTGTCGGCTACAGATTCCCAAAAGATAGGTCTGAACACAAAACTAAACTGGAGTTTTCTAAAGATTTACTGATCACCAAAATTAACTTGTATCCAGACAATTAAACAACTCTCAAAGATCTCCATCATGGATACATTTCTCAATTAATCAAATACTCAAATCTCATCTCCTCATGATCTAAACTCTTAATCCTTTGATTAGGGTTTTCTCAACAAAACTAAATGTCGTCCTCAACACATAAACAAGATTGGTTTGCAATCACTAGATCCAGATGTGTAATATCTGATCACAACATAATCAGTTCTTAATATGTCTCCCAACAATACGATCTCATAGATCGACATTTCCTCAACAAATCTTAACATTTCTCACACATGATCCAAATATCAATAAAGTTCTCATCCTCCATATTAAATAATAGATCCATGTCATACATACAATGAGACTAACAAATCAATAGTGTACGATCACGAACAAGGCATAACAAAGATCTTACTTCATTCATCATTCAAATCAAACAAAGCAAACAAAACAAAACAAACCAACTCACATTGTTCTTGAAGAAAATCCACAAAAGCTTCTCCTTGCTAGATCCAAGAATCCTCCTTTGTGCTCCTCAAAGAATTCTCAATAAATCTGAATATACTCAATGACGGCTGGGAAGAATTTCCCTTAAATATGCCGGAGTAAAATATTAGGGTTATATTCCCACTTTGCAAAATAATCCTTTTAAGAATACAATTTTACATACATAGGTTTAGTCTTGAAAATTCAATCAAATATCTTTTAAATTAGGATCTAATAGAAAAATATACTTCCAAACCTCAAAAATACTGATCGTAATGTCCAGCAAATACATTTTGCATTTTAATCCCTCAAAACGTCAGTTTTGCAAATAAGTCCCTTTTTTCTCAAAAATTGCAAATAGTACTAATTAATTTCAGAAAAATCTGAAAAAATACTAAATAATTCTCAAATAATAAATAATGATTTTTCATAAGGAAAACTAAATTTTCAAACTTCTGAAAAGTCATTTGCACGTGTTTTGCACGTGTACACAAGATAAATCTTCTAGAAAATATTTATCAAATACTCAAAATCATTAAAAAATTCATTTTCAAATAATTAAAATAATATTTGAAAATACGGGGTTCTACATCACTCCCTCCTTAGAAGAGTTCTGTCCTCAGAACTACTACTAATGAGTTCAAACACATACCAACAAAAGGAAACAATACTTCATAATTAGATCATAATCCAAATAATTTCATATAACATCACAATCAAATTAAAGATTACATCATGTATCAATCAATAGTTCAATCATTCAAAGAATTCCATTCACATACAAGAAATACATTCATTCAAACAATTCAGGAAAATCATTCAGCATGCGATCCTCTGGCTCCCAAGTAGCCTCCTCGAACTGTTGATTCCTCCACAATACCTTGACCATAGGTATCACCTTGCTTCTAAGGACTTTCTCCCTACGATCAACGATTTCAACAGGCTGTTCCTTGTAGCTCAAGTTCACCTGTAGATCTTCAGGAACCTCCACCAACTGATGATTCTGGTCGGCAACATACTTCCTCAATAATGATACATGAAACACATCATGTACTTGCGCTAACTCCTCTGGAAGTTTCAATCTGTATGCGGTCTTGCCAACCCTCTCCACGATCTTGTATGGCCCAATATACCTCGGCGCCAACTTGCCTCCTTTACCAAATCTGATCACTCCTTTGGTCGGAGAAACCTTGAGAAAAACTGCATCCCCAACCTCAAACTCCAAGTCTCTTCGTCGAGTGTCAGCATAACTCTTCTGCCGACTCTGAGCTTCAACTAACCTCTTGCGAATCAGCTCAATCTGCTCTGACGTCTGCTGCACGATCTCAGGACCATACATCTGCCTCTCGCCAACCTCATACCAACAAACAGGTGTCCTGCACCTCCGCCCATACAAAGCCTCATACGGTGCCATCCCAATACTTGCATGGTAACTGTTGTTATAAGCAAACTCAACCAATGCCAAGTATCTCTCCCAACTACCACCAAAGTCCATAACACAAGCTCTCAACATATCTTCCAACACTCGATTCACCCTCTCCGTCTGACCATCTGTCTGCGGATGAAATGCTGTACTGAAATCAGTCCTGGTGCCCAAAGCTGCTTGTAAACTTCTCCAAAACCTTGATGTAAACCTCGGATCTCTGTCAGACACAATCGAAACAGGAACTCCATGAAGTCTCACAATCTCTTCAATGTATAACTCAGCCAATTTCTCCATCGACCAAGTAATCTTCATGGCTAGAAAGTGAGCTGACTTAGTCAATCGGTCTACAACAACCCAAATCGAGTCATTGCCCTTCGAACTCCTCGGCAAACCCGTAATAAAGTCCATGCTGATATTCTCCCACTTCCACTCCGGAATGGGTAAAGGCTGCAACAAACCTCCAGGTCTCTGATTCTCTGCCTTGATCTGCTGACAAGTCAGACACCTTGCCACAAAATCTGCTACATCTCGCTTCATGCCAGACCACCAAAAGTGGGGTTTGATATCCCTGTACATCTTCGTGCCTCCTGGATGAACTGATAACAATGTACTGTGTGCCTCCTGCAAGATACTCTCTTTCAACTCTGCATCATATGGAACACACAACCTCTCACCCAACCAAAGAACTCCACCTTGGACACGAAATTCTGATAACTTGCCTTCTGAAACCTGCTGCATCATCTTCTGGATCTCTGAATCCGATTTCTGACCTTCCACAATCTTCTCTCTCAAGGACGGCTGCAGTCTCAACTGAGCCAAAGATGCCCCTAAACCTCGCAGTACCACCTCGATACCTGCCTGATCGATCTCTGCTGCCAACTCTCTTCGAGTAGTGATCAACCTTGACAAACTACTCTTCGTGCTAAGTCCATCAGCCACTACATTCGCCTTGCCCGGATGATACTTGATGTCAGGACGAATGTCTTCCAATACCTCCAACCATCTTCTCTGACGAAGATTCAAATCCCTCTGCTGATAGATATACTTCAGGCTCTTGTGGTCAGTGTACATATTGACCTTCTCACCATAAACATAATGCCTCCACAGCTTCAAGGCATAAATGATAGCTGCTAGCTCCAAATCGTGCGTCGGATAATTCTTCTCATGCGGACGCAACTGCCTCGAACCATAAGCAATGACCTTGCCTTATTGCATCAAGACACATCCCAAACCTCTGAGAGATGCATCACTGTAGATGTCATAATCCTTTCCTGCTTGCGGCAATGCTAGTATGGGTGCAGTAGTCAGCCTTTCCTTTAACTCAAGGAAACTCTCCTCGCACTTATCTGTCCACACAAATGCCACACTCTTCCGGGTCAAACCTGTCAATGGAACTGCAATCTGAGAATACCCCTGAATAAACCTCCTGTAGTAACCAGCTAATCCCAAGAAGCTTCTCACTTCCTTCACTGACGTCGGCCTGGGCCAATCCTTCACTGCTTCCACTTTCTGAGGATTAGTAGCCACTCCCTCCTTAGAAAGAATGTGACCAAGGAAAGCTACCTCAGACTTCCAAAATTCACACTTCGACAACTTGGCATACAAGCTGTGCTCCTGCAATGTCTGTAATACCGCTGTCAAGTGCTTAGAATGATCCTCCTCCGACTTCGAATATACCAAAATATCATCGATGAAGACCACCACGAAGGAATCAATGAATGGCCTCAACACCCGATTCATCATGTCCATGAAAACTGCTGGCGCATTTGTCAACCCGAATGGCATCACCAAAAATTCATACAACCCATGACGAGTCCTGAAAGCTGTCTTGCTCACATCTTCCTCCTTGACTCGAACCTGATGATATCCTGACCTCAAGTCAATCTTCGAAAATACCGCTGCTCCTCGAAGCCTGTCGAACAGATCATCTATCCGTGGCAGTGGGTACTTGTTCTGAATAGTCACCCTATTCAACTCCCTGTAGTCAATGCACATCCTCATCGATCCATCCTTCTTCTTGACTAACAGCACTGGCGCTCCCCACGGAGAAGAACTCGGTCTGATAAGCCCTTTGCTCAAAAGCTCCTCAATCTGCTTCTTCACTTCATCCTGCTCTACAGGTGCCATCCTGTATGGAGCCTTGGAAATCGGTGCGCTTCCCGGCTGAACATTGATGCGAAACTCTACATCTCTCTGCGGCGGTAATCCTGGAAAATCATCCAAGAACACCTGAGGAAAATTTCGAACCACCGGAATGCCCTTGACTTCATCTGCAATAGACTTCTTAGATACCATTGCAGCCACCTGCGGGATCTTCTTCTTCCCTTGGAAAGTTACTGCAGGTCCACCTGGTGCTTTCACCAACACCTCCTTCTGCTTGCAATCAATTGTGGCATCATAAATAGCCATCCAATCGATGCCTACGATGACATCCACTCCCAACACTTGTAGCTCGATCAAGTCGATGCCGAATATCCTTCCACCAATCTCGATATCACAGCCCTCGTAATATCGATCCGCTACTAGCTCTTCACCTGACGGCGTTGCCACCGACAAAACCCTGCCTGGAAATAACTTAGGTTCCAAACCTAAGACCTTTGCAAAACTTGGCGATACAAATGTATGCGATGAACCAGTGTCAAACAAAACCTTTGCTTTTATTCCATTTATTAAAATATTCTGAAATAAAAGCTTTTATTCATTACACTGATTCAAAAATGAAAGAAATCAAAATTCCTGCATACCCTGTATTACATCTTCCGAGTTCCTCGCATCCTCCTCGGTCAATGCAAATACTCGCCCTTGCCTCTTCGGGAATTTGCTTCCACCCGAACCATCTTTCTTCAGTTGTGGACAATGGGACTTTGAGTGTCCAGTCTGCCCACACTGAGAACAAACATGCTCTGCCAACTTCGGGCATGCTGACCTGTAATGTCCTACTTCCTTGCAGTAGTAGCAGGTCACTCCCTGAGCTCCAGATGCCTTCTGCACCGGTCCACTGAACTTCGCCTGCTTCGCGGGGAATCCCTTCCCACTCTGGCCTGATGCTGGCCTCTTGTTCCGGTTCCATGTATCCTGCTTCTTCTGAAACAGTTCCATATCTTCTTCAGTCATCGCGGCCCTCCTGACCAGCTTCTCGAATCTCCTGATACCCAACGGAACCATCCTTGACCTCAAGTTCGGCCTCAAACCCTGCTCAAACTTTTTGGCCTTCTTTGCTTCATCCATGACCAACTCTGGTGCATACCTAGAAAGTTGAGCAAATTTCGTCTCATACTCCCGAACAGTCATGCTCCCCTGCTGAAGGTTCATGAATTCAGTCGCCTTCTTCTCCTGAACATCAAGAGGAAAGAAGCGATCTCTGAACTCCTCCAGAAAAGCTTCCCATGTCAAAGGCTGATCTCCCAGAGTCCTCTTCAGTGACTCCCACCAGACACCAGCGTCTTTCTCGAGCTGCATAGAAGCCAACTTCACCTTGCTGGCTGTTGGAGTCTCCGATACTTCGAAGATCGTCTCCATCTTCCGAATCCAATCATCTGCTGCTGTTGGATCAGCTTGCCCCTCAAAGACTGGTGGCCTCATCCTCTTAAAGGATTCAATCTGCTTGATGGGGTCGGCATTCACCAATCCATGCCCAGCTCCATGATTGGGCGGCGGATTCTGCTGCTGCGCTTGCTGCTGCGCCACATTGAGTGCCATCAATGTGTTCAAGGTCTGATAAACCTTAGCAAACTCAGCCTCTAGGTCAATTCCTGCTCCTCGAGAACTACCCGATCCATCCTCATTATTGCCACCATTTCTACCTCTGGGTGCAACCATTTTGAATACTGCAAAACGAGGGTAAAGTTAGAGCACACATACTATTCAAACTCAAATCATTACCCTATGGCAAAGCCATAACCATACCCCAAAACATAATTTCTAACCAAACATTATAATTTAATTCTATGTGATACTCACACTCTGATGTCCACACCTAGGTACTCACTCTCTAGTGTCCACACCTAGGTTGGTTGTCATACTATGTCTATTATTACATTGAAGCGGAGTTCTGATACCAATCTCTGTAGCGCCCCAAATTTCTAATATGAGAGCTTAGAAAATAAGTGGCGAAATCCCAGCAATCCACTTCAATAGAACAATAAACACCAACAACACCACTAAAATTTTTCTTCTTTATTACAACAATTATTACATATCACAGCGGAGGTCTAATCATCTCAACTCAATTTAATCTTTATTTACAACTCAATAATGATCTCAAATAAGTCTTTACAATTTTACACCAAACACTAAAATATTCAATTATCTCAATTTGCCCACTCAAGCATCCAACCTCCAATCTAAGCAATAACCTGCAACATGTGAGGCTAGAGTTAAACCCTAACCCCAAAACTATGGGGTCAGCCATAACTGGTGTGAGTGGTAACAAATCAACAAATAACATAAATGAACTTAAAACATAATATCCAACGAATAACGATCAAACACTAAAGTATGAAATAACAACAAGAGAATAACGGGTGATACCAAAACCAAAAGCCGAGTGTGTGTAAAAACAGGAAATCCAAATGCATGAAAGTGATTCAAAAAAACATCATGACTACATGCTGACAACGATGACTACTAAGAGATGAAGATAAACTATGATAATTTGCCCATGCTTGATCATTCCGGAGATTGATCCCACATCACAGGTATTTTTCCTGGATAATTCAAGAGATCATCCCACATCTAAACATAGACTCATCTCCACAATAATACCCCAAAAGTGTCGCCTCGACTCCGATCATTCCGTAGGTCAATCCCACATCTCAAGATAATTACTTGGATAATTCCGGAGAAGTACCTCACATCTCAGGTTAACTACCTGGATAATTCCGGAGATAAATCACACATCACAAGTTAATTACTTGGATAATTCAGGAGATTAAAATCCTACATCAAAAGCCATACTGAGGTGCATCACTCATGTTCTCATTCGTCATGACACTACTAATGCCTGTCCTTATCAATTTGGGTTACTGAACAAATCTCCTAGAGTAGTGTACCCTACCGGACTAAAAATCTGATTACTGAAAATGTGCCTCAATGAGCCTCAACAAATAACTGAACAAACACCGGTATACTAGGGTCACATACCTCTACGGACTCAAAAACAAATATCTGAACAAATTTCCACTAAACAAGTGGCTCAACAAAATATGTCAAAATCATGTTCTTAACGGAACATCTCAACATCAAACACTAAACAAAATATCTCAAATCAAATACAAAGATCCTTCAGGATCAGCCGACTGCATATCAGATCAGTCGACTGTCCAGAGGACATAATCCAACATTTCTCAAAAATAAACTAAGGCATAATCAGTCGACTTACCAAGGGGTCAGTCGACTGCCCCGAGACAAAAACAAATAATTCTCATCAAAAATATTCTAAGTATTTGAGTCGACTGAAGGGTCATAGGTCGACTGTCCCGAAAGGACTGAACAAAATCACAAACAGAGGATCAGTCGACTGACCTCAGTCTAGGTCGACTGTCCCGAACAAATCTCAAGACTCAAAAATACACAGTAGGCTCGTACCAGTCGACTGCTTCGCAAGACAGTCGGCTGTCGGCTACAGATTCCCAAAAGATAGGTCTGAACACAAAACTAAACTGGAGTTTTCTAAAGATTTACTGATCACCAAAATTAACTTGTATCCAGGCAATTAAACAACTCTCAAAGATCTCCATCATGGATACATTTCTCAATTAATCAAATACTCAAATCTCATCTCCTCATGATCTAAACTCTTAATCCTTTGATTAGGGTTTTCTCAACAAAACTAAATGTCGTCCTCAACACATAAACAAGATTGGTTTGCAATCACTAGATCCAGATGTGTAATATCTGATCACAACATAATCAGTTCTTAATATGTCTCCCAACAATACGATCTCATAGATCGACATTTCCTCAACAAATCTTAACATTTCTCACACATGATCCAAATATCAATAAAGTTCTCATCCTCCATATTAAATAATAGATCCATGTCATACATACAATGAGACTAACAAATCAATAGTGTACGATCACGAACAAGGCATAACAAAGATCTTACTTCATTCATCATTCAAATCAAACAAAGCAAACAAAACAAAACAAACCAACTCACATTGTTCTTGAAGAAAATCCACAAAAGCTTCTCCTTGCTAGATCCAAGAATCCTCCTTTGTGCTCCTCAAAGAATTCTCAATAAATCTGAATATACTCAATGACGGCTGGGAAGAATTTCCCTTAAATATGCCGGAGTAAAATATTAGGGTTATATTCCCACTTTGCAAAATAATCCTTTTAAGAATACAATTTTACATACATAGGTTTAGTCTTGAAAATTCAATCAAATATCTTTTAAATTAGGATCTAATAGAAAAATATACTTCCAAACCTCAAAAATACTGATCGTAATGTCCAGCAAATACATTTTGCATTTTAATCCCTCAAAACGTCAGTTTTGCAAATAAGTCCCTTTTTTCTCAAAAATTGCAAATAGTACTAATTAATTTCAGAAAAATCTGAAAAAATACTAAATAATTCTCAAATAATAAATAATGATTTTTCATAAGGAAAACTAAATTTTCAAACTTCTGAAAAGTCATTTGCACGTGTTTTGCACGTGTACACAAGATAAATCTTCTAGAAAATATTTATCAAATACTCAAAATCATTAAAAAATTCATTTTCAAATAATTAAAATAATATTTGAAAATACGGGGTTCTACAGGTGACGCTCCTTTGGGACTCCTGATGGGGGGCCCTGTGTTTTGAAGTGTGTGGCCCAACGTTTGCAGTTGGTGGGGGCGAGTCCCGTCGGTTGACGGAGGAATCAGCCCCCTTGCCCTTGGAGGCCATAAGAGCTCGGCTGTCGAGGTCCCTTGATGGTTGTGCTCGGGTTGGCTTCTGAAGCAGGGTTCCCACAGACGGCGCCAACCCGATGCGGTTTATTTCTGGGAGACATGTGGATGCACCAGGTGTGAGTTCGGACTCAATTTATATTGAAGGAGAAAGCTGCTTGTCAGACGACCCTCGGAGTGACCGGGCGGCTCCTGCGACGGGCTCGGAGTGAGGTGGATACCTCGGCTCGGATCAGAGGGTTCGGATCCGAGATCTTGTGTACCTGCAGACGGCCCTGAAACACCGGGATTTATCCCGGTGGCGGACCCTCCGACGATCTAGTCAGTCTCTGTGGGAGAGTAGCAATAACTAGGTGAATTTAAGTGGCAAAAGATTGGTTACCTGAAAAGGTGGGTGAGGGTCTAGTATTTATAGAGAATTTCAACTGGGTTTGGATCTGCTTGGGGGCCGGGTTTGAACCCGAAAGCCCATGGGCCTGACGTGGCAGAAGGCCCAGGGGGTTTAGGGCTGACGTGGCAGTACCAGGAGTGGTATAGGGCTGACGCGGCAAAGTCCTTGGTGGTATTTGGGGTTGACATGGCAGATCATGGGGCCTCTGTGCTTCTTGAGAGGATCTGGTGGCGTAGGGTGTGCCAAGTCATCTTCATTCTACCCCAGGATGGGCGGACGGCCCGAAGGGCTGTCGTGGATCGGAGGCCGAGGGCCATCGCCGCTCATCGGATACGAGGAGACCAGATCTGTGGGGGGTGAACTGGAGGTTCGGTACCGACCTTGCAGTGGCTCGAAGCCGAACTAGACTGCTGTTTCTACCATTTTTGAGTGAGAGTCGTATTGGGCCCTAGTTGGGCCCCAAGCCATTTTTACCCTACCACATAAGTAAATAAAGAAATAATGGGATAAAGAGATATATAGAGAGAGAGAAAGAGAGAAATATGAAAAAGTAAAGAGATAAGAGATAGATAGTAATAAAGTAATGAGTTTTTCAAGGGGAAAAATTTGATTGTTGGGTTTGAAATTTTGGAGGAAAAATGTATTTTGTGAGGTTTGATATGGACCTTTGATTTTGGTGGGATTCATTGTGAGCCACTTGATTGCTTTCTTTCTAATTTATTATATAGATAGGTCCATGGTGAGAAGTAAAGATTTTGGTTTATTGCACATTAACAAATTTTAAAGTTGCTTTTAGTTTGCTGTTAAGATAATGTTTTCATGTCTACTAAGATTTGATATTAGAATTGAGATATAAATTTCTAAAATCTTGAAAAATGTTAACACTAAAAATATGAATAACAGATATGTAATATTTAAGTATAATATTACCTTTTACTACCAAAATGTGCCGACAGTACACTACAAGAGGGACGGTTGGATCGTTTTTAGAGACTTAACATACTAATTGTAATTTTGGTTTTTTCTGTTGTGATATATCCACCGGTTTTGTTTCCTTCCTTGATTAGATGAAATGTTGAGTTTTTATTTTTTTTATTTAAAAAATATTTTCTTATATGTTCTTCACTATTTTGTTTATTTATTTTTCAGTTGAATTATTAAATAAGATTTATTTAATAACTAGGACAATAGAGAATTTAAAAAATAATATAATATACTTTTGTGTGCATCGCATGGGCTATATGCTATTATATATATATAAAACTGAGTTTTGATTCTGCTTTTTGCGCCACATGGTGAATCCATAAACCGTGTTAAAGATATAGCACCAGGGGTAAACCATTTATACAACGATTATATTACACGCTCTCACTTCTTATATGTTATCTCCATCCACTACAAATTTTCAGTTTTTTATGTCTATCTATATAATAAAACACAAAGAAAGCTATCAAGTGGCTCTCCTTCATTCTCCCAACAAATCAAAGGCCCAGATTTAACCTCACAAAACATATTTTTCCCTCCAAAAGTTTTCCCCCAAAACTCAAATTCAAATTCCCCAACCAAAACAACTCCTATATTTATTTAATTATTTTTTTTCTCTCTCTTTTCCTCCCTCTTCTATTTAAAAAATTAAGGAAAAAAAATTAATTTTTTTTTAAAAAAAAAAAACTAAAAAACTAAATTTTTTAAAAAATAATTCAAAATTTTTTTTTTAAAAATGTATAATATATTTTTTACTGGACCCTCAAAAGTTTTTCATTTAAAATGTTTGCTACTTCAATTAATTTGCAGAACCTTTAAAACTATTTTATATGATTAAACAAGGTGTACCGTTTCGAAGACGTACCGTAGGCACGTGTCAACGGACAAATCTAGTCTATTTATAAGATTAGGGGGAAAAAATTATATCCAATCAACTAATTCTCCCATTTAAATATATTAATTAATGATAAGGACATATATTTTCCAAACTATATCAAAAACCTTTTCTCTTTTTATATTAACCCCTTTTAACTTTAGTCTTACAACCAAATCTCTATATATTAATCTTTTCTAGTTTCTGGTAATTATTGTCAATTGAGTAAACTTTTATAAAGATGGGACCATTACTCTTGCTTTAAAATGCATGACAGATAAAATGTTATATATGACTGTTGAGCGCTATAAGGTTGTTTAATGTATGCAATCAATCTACACATCATTATTTTAAGATTTGGGCAATGCGGTCTAAATGGCTTATGTTCAAGAATTGTTGTTGAAATATTAGAAAAAAACATATACTTCATTACCCCTAATTATCTATTGCTTGAACCTGCGTAGAATAATTCGGTCATTATTCTGCTTATTTAACTTTTTTTTAAATGCATTTTATTTTTATAATTTTCTACCTATTTAGTGAAAGACAAATATATATATATAGAGAGAGAGAGAGAGAGAAAGAAGTGAGCCTCATATAGAGTATGAGGAAATTTTCCTCATACAAAGTGATTATACTCACTTAGTGGGGCCATTATGGAAGATCCACTCCGTCCATCATGTTTATCATGCTAATGGATGTATGTGTAGAAAAAATCAAGTGGTTTGGAGGTTATTCACCAATTCATCATGTGGTTGAAAAATGAACGATTTCAACAGTAACATAAATCGAATCATATATTAGACCCACATGATGCATGGGTGAATGACCTCAAAACAACATGATTTTTTCTACACTTACATCTATTAGCATAATAAACATAATGGACGGAGTTGATCTTCCTTAATGGCCCTACCAAGTGAATATAATCACTTTGTATGAGGAAAATTTCCTCATACATATATGAGGCTCGCATTACTCATATATATATAGGAAAAGCTTCGGTTGAGCACTATTCTAGTCCTCACCGCGTGAACACTAGGCCTTCAGGCGTTCATATCGAAAATCCGAACCGTTCACATTGATCTACACATCTAAATTAGTCTAAATATGTAAAATCAAATCACTTGAAATTTATTTGCCCATTCATTGAAGTGTTACAAAATTGTATGGCTGAAAATCATTATTTTTATAGTCACATGATGGATGAGCAAATGAATTTCAAATGATTTGATTTTACATATTTAGACTAATTTAGATGTGTAGATCAATGTGAACGGTTCAGATTTTCGATATGAACGCCCGAAGGCCTAGTGTTCACGCGGTGAGCAGTAGAGTAGTGCTCAACCGAAGCTTTCCATATATATATGGAAGTCTTCCGTTGTGCACCATAGGTGGTGCACACGGTGTGTGCACTCGGCCTTCCCGCCTTCGTATCGACGATCTGAACCGTTCACATTGATCTACACATGCATCTAAATTAGTCTAAATATATATAATCAAATCATTTGAAATTCATTTGCCCTTCCATTGAAGTGTTACAAAATTATATGGCTGAAAATTAATGTTTTTTATGGCCACATGATGGAATGGCAAATGAATTTCAAATAATTTAATTTTACATATTTATACTAATTTGGATGTGTAGATCAGTGTGAACGGTTCGGATTGTCGATACGATTGCGAGAAGGCCAAGTGCACACGAGTGCCACGGAGAGGTGATGCACAATGTGCACAGTGTGTGTGTGTGTGTGTGTGTGTGTGTGTGTGTGTGTGTATATATATATGGTAAAAGGGATATATGCAACTTGCTCATTTAGTAAATGAGCAATTGATTATGTGGAATGCATGTGATACATTGGACAACTAACCCTTTTAAGAATTTTCCAATCACATGAATGCCACATCATCAATTAGTTATTTACTAAATGAGCAAGTTGCTCATACCCTTTTTTTCCATATATATATAGAGAGAAATCTTCCATTGCACACTACTTTGGTGAACACTCCATGAGCACTCACGAAATAGAACACCTATGACAAATCAGAACCGCTCATATTGTTCTATATACCTAAGATAGCCTAACAATAAAAAATTAATTAATTTGAAATTTATTTGTCCATGATTTACATCATCACAAAATTGTATGGCTGAAAATTCTAACAGCATGATGGATGGGCAAATGAACTTCAAATTACTTGATTTTTTATTGTTAGGCTATCTTAGGCATATAGAACAATATGAGCGGTTCGAATTTTTCATAGGGTCTTTATTTTATGAGTGCTCACGGAGTGCTCACCAAAAGTAGTGTGCAACCAAAGGGGACTCTATATATATATATATATATATATATATATATATATATATATATATATATGTGAGGAGTGATCCAATGAGATACATCTTAAAATGAGATAATGAAATACATCAATTATGACCATTAGATATGAGGGAATTGAAATGAGTGACTCTCTTTTATTTGGATTAATTAACTAAAAATCGGATTTTTTTCTACATATCTATTATAAAAAAACCTAATTTCTCTCTCACCGTCCCTCATCTCTCTCTGTGTTTCCCTTTTCAAAACCCAACCGCCCCTCCCAAACTTTGGTAACAGTGTTTGTTGTACGGCGAGCAGTAGTTTCTCTAAACAAACCCGTTTCTATTAGAAATAAGATTGCAACCGTGACTCAACAAAATATCCCGATCCAACATCTATCTCTTGTTTTACACTCAAGTTATGGAAACGGTGAAAAGTTCAAACGCAAGAGCTAGTCTTGGTCAGGTGTGGGTCTATGTCGACTATCTAGACTTACGGAAGCCCAACTGCAACAAAAACAAATTTGAGGGGGTAGAATATTATCATTTTTTTAGCATAGTTAATGTGTATTATAGAGGGACATATTACATATTCCAGACCCAGCTTAATTTGACAGGGATGGCCCAGCTCTGGTCTATATATGGAGAAAAAAGCCAAATCAATTGTTTTCGCAATCAAAGTGTGCTTTGAAATTTAAACCGTTTAACATGGGTGCCATTTATATTTGGATAATTGTTAGCTGTAACAATGTCATGAATCCTACTTGAAATCTGTATCAGAGATTCAGGATGAGCAATTAAATGATGATGGTGAAGGTGGAAGGTGGTCGGAGTTGGCAACAGGAGTTTGGGAGGGGCGGTTGGGTTTTGAAAAGGGAAAGAGAGAGAGATGAGAGATGAGGGACGTTGAGAGAGAAATTATGTTTTTTTTATAATAGATATGTAAAAAGAAACCCGATTTTTTGTTAATTAATCCAAATAAATAAGAGCCACACATTTCAATTTCCTCATATCTAATGATCATAAGATTATGTCATTTTAAGATGCATCTCATTGGATCACTCATATATATATATATATATATATATATATATATATATATATATATATATATATATATATATATATATATATATATATATATATATGATAGCTAAATAGTATTATTCTCTTTTTATGATTATTTAACTGAATGTAGATTTTTTTAGGTCTCATTCTTTTTTTTTTTCGGTGTTATATGCTTGAAAAGAACATGTGGTCTTTAAATTATATTAGATTTAAGTAGATTTGACTGTTGAGATAGTTAAAATCTAAAAAATAATTTACCTTTTCAAAATTTATATTTATAATCTAATTTGGATACATGTTACTGTTGAGACATGTTGAAAATGTGTATTGTTTATTCCACCTTTTCTCTCAAAAAAAAAAAAAAAAAAAAAAAGAAAATGTGTATTGTTATTTAGGCATTCGTGCATCACACACACACGGATACATTGCTAATAAATATAGCATTTCAAATAAATATATTCATTGAAAGCAGAAGATAGAAATTGAGTTTATCATTTTGTATTTAAAGATTGGTGTCACATTCTTGATCACAATTCTGAAGAGCTATTACCACCCTCCAAGTTCTTGAAGTAAATGAAAATCCTACAATATTACATTTACTGCAGCATTACATTCAACTCGCGTCTGACACATGCAAAATCAAGCTTCTTCAGATACAACATATATATATATATTCCACTATCTGCTCTTAAAACTTATTTACAAATTAAAATCTTTTCAACAGAAAAATTTACAAAATTAAAGTTCATTAGTCTGTCTGCCTCCCCACCATTCCGGCCCATAAATTACATATTCATTACAACCGAAGTCTAAATAATCCTAACAAACATATAAGAAAAGCATGAAAAAAAAATAAAAGAAGGGGAAAAAACTATATATTCACCCTAATTTTCTTTCTGTTCCAATTTCCTGACTAACTATATAACTAGGTAATTAAAATATAATAATTAAGGGGGAAAAAAGGTCATGAAATGTCAAAATTGTTTCTACCATTACTTACAAAAATATATATATGAATTAGAACATTAATTCATATTAGACCTCATTTAAATTATATTGTTAATAAAAAAAATTTCTTTCAATTTCCAATTCCTGCTTCCCCAGACATGAATATCCCATCTCTCTCTCTCTCTCTCTCTCTCTCTCTCTGTATATATACACCCAATAGTCATGATCATAATCTCCGTACGTCTCTCAGTTGAGTTAGCGAAAGTACCCACTGGTCCCGCCGGTCTCCATTTTTTGGTATTTTGTTTTGGTGTAGAAGACCGAGATAAGTGACGTACGCATCACATGTGTCGGCCGGGTTCACTTGATACTTTCTTTCTCCTCCGAATTAATCATTCCTCTAGTGTAGGTGACAACGATCTATAAAGATCGTAAGGCGCCCACAAGTGGTCTACTGTGCAAGGCTTCCTAGAATCCAACCTCAACCATGGCTTCCCTTTCCCACTCCAATGCAGGAGGCTAATAGGCCCTGGATGTAGGCTCCTGCACTTTCCTTCCAAATTGTCACCACCAAGGCCATGTTGATTCCAACGATGGTCGACCGCCTTTATATTTCCAGCAAAAACCAATAGGAAAGGAGGCAACGAACCCAAATGATAGATCCTTTTCTTCTTCTGCACCTCCATCCAATCCTCCATCGTCTTCGTATACCCTCCTCTCCTCCACTTACCCACATCCATCACCATCACCCCTGTATTGAAATAGCAAGGCTTTCTTCCTTCAAATGTCTTGGCCAATTCCTGGTCGAACCAAAACGTGTCTGTGAAGTACTTTGTGAAATTTGCATGACAATATTCTGGTGCAGCCATGACATGGTTCTGCTGCTCTAACTCTACATCCCACAGTTTCTGTATGTCATCGACAACGATGATGTCAGAGTCGAGATAGATGACGCGAGTGACATTTTGAGGGAGGATTTCAGCTAGGTAGATGCGGGCATAGTTGAGTGGTTGATCCAGGGCATGGCGTATGGAGCGGGAGATGCGCCCACGAACGCGAGCTGCGTCAAAGTGATAAAGGTAGAAATCAAGGTATGGGAAGGTGGTTTTGATAGTGGATGTGATAGAGGAAACAAAACGGCCACCGAGGAAATGGAACGTTACGTTTTCCGGGCAGGAGGAGTGTTGGAGGATGGAGAGAATGGCAGCCATGGTGCCACGAAGGTAATTTGAGTCGAGAGTCATGACTATGTGCACATGCTTAGAGGGGGAGCAATCATCGGCATTGCGGAAGGCAGGGGCCTCACGGAAAGGAGAGAGAGAAGGGGAATAGGAGGGGGAAGAAGAGGGACCAATGGTAGAGGGGAGACGAATAACGTTGACACGAATAGGTGAGGCAAGAGTGACCAAGGGGAGGATGATGATGAGGAGGAGGAGGAATGTGTGGGAGGTGGAGGGGGAGGTGGAGTTGGAGGTTAAGGAGGAGGCCATATTTTTTCTGCCTACCTTCCTGTTGGAAAAGGAAGGAGGAGGGAGGGCTAAGAGAGGAAAGAGGAGGGGTGTGGTATTGGGAGGTGAGGAGAAACAATAGGAGAGCTTCATTGGAGGAGTAAAAAACTAATGAAGTATCTAATTGTGGTATCTAAACTTTGGTTTATTTAAATTAAATTTTGAGGGTACGCTATTTTTATTTTTTATTTTATGTCAAAGTTAAGCTATATATATTTGTGTAAACTATTGATAATGATAAAAATCTCAGCAAATCAGGATCGTATGATTTCAACACATATCCTAAAGGTTCTACAGATTAACAATAACAGGTCTCTTTGATAGGTCCGGACCTTTTTCAGACTCATCCACAAAATATGGGCTGCTTTCAAGCTTATTAAAAGTGACTAGGCCCACTAAGAGAGACACCCAGCCCATAAGGGTTGTAAGTCAAATCTCTTATCCACAAACGAGAGTCTTATCTTTTAAGGGGGTGAATCAACAGGAGATTAGGGATTCATATCAATATCCTAAATTGTTTTTTAGGCCTATAAATACCTTCCTCTCTCCTCACTCAGAAGGTAATCAATAAATCTGCAATTTCTCTCTTAAACTCTCTTTCTCTATCTGATTCTGATTAGGGTTGGCATTTGGGTTGACCGGACCGGGCCGGGCACAACCCCTCCGCCGGGCCGAGCCAGGTTGGGAAACCAAATTGTCGACCCGGTGGACCCGCGAACCCGTTCGGGTTGAACCCGATTAGGGTCGGGCAGGGTCACTGGTTGGCCTGGGTTTGTGGTATATTTTTAATTTTTTTTTTAACTCCATTTTTTTTAAAAAAATGTACAACAAGTATAAGATTGAAACAAGTTGGATATATTATTCATTTCAACTTATAATAAGTTTTTACAACATTTTTACATACAAATACATGTAAAAAAAACAAAAAATTATACAAATTTATTGAATTAATTGTTTAATAGAATAATCTAAAGTTCGAGATAGTCTAGATTTAGATTGAAAAGATGACATTGGACTATTGTCGTGCACCTCTACTTCTCATCGCCCTAAATTCCCTACTCAGCTTTTTGATCTTCAGGTGAGTTGCTTCCACTTGTTGAATCTTCAGCTGCTATTCCATGAGTCATGTCTTCAACTTTCATCCAATATTCGGTGCACACGAGCATCTCCAACGATTCTTGCTTCAAGCGATTCCTGTAATCTGTTAAAACTCTTCCATTTGTAGAAAAATCATATTCTGAAGCAACTGTAGAGACAGAAGGGGTTAGTAGATCTCTAGCCATATGTGAAAAAATTGAAAAAAGATTTGCATGTTCTGTCCACTGTTGTAACACTTCAATCTTTGAACCAGAACTCTGACTATCTTGTTGTATACTCGTTTAATTCATTAGGTGTACTAGTCCTAGGTTGTTTAGATTGAATTTGAGCAAGTAAATTAGCAGTGGTATTTTCTAATTTACTTTTACCCTTACCTTTAAAATAAGAAGAAGTAGTTTTTGGCGTGTTGTAATACTAGATACATAGGTTCTATCATAAAAATTATACAAGTTATTCAATGTCGACTCAAAGTTAACTAAATCATTATAACCATATTCAAGTTCTTCTCCAAGAAAAGTAAAAAATATTTTAATCAAACTCATTGTACCATTTAGTTTGATATGAAGATCTATAACAGTAACAATACAATACAACATACGAGGAGGATTAAAATTGTAACGCCCCGAATTCCAAATAAGACCGAATTCGAAGTTCCACATGATCTTTACACTTCACTTCGTACAATTTTACAAGAAAATTTGAACTTTTTAAAATACAACAATCTTTACAATTATTACACAGCAGAAGATAAAATGAATTACAATAATAAAAAATTATATACAATCTGCAACAACTTTAACATATAATTAATCAACAGCAGCATATCAACTTTATATCTTCATGAAAGATCCAACTCTAGCATAATGAAATTTGTGCATGTCAGTTACTTACAACTGACGAAAATGTTATGCACAGACATTCTCTCTATGCTGGAAATATAACGATCTCAATACTTTAAAAGATCACAACTTGAATGCAAATAAAGTATTAAATGTGATTACTCTAAACATGTAAGTGTATGTGATGCCTTAATGCCTAGTACAGATATTTTATACTAGGATAACACTAAGGCAGACTTGTTCGGATTCTATGCATCCCATACTATATAGGTCCGAGGGCAAGCACCTACGTACTCCACATTAAAAGGGTTCGATCCCTCGCCATGACAACTACCCAGTAATAAAAGCAAGGTTTGGACATTCCAAGAGTACGGATCTCAGTCCCAGAGTACACCGCCCGACTGTTATACAGACTCCTCGTCGTGCGAACCTCCCGCAAGTGCCCCTCTAGCCCCGGTATATGTATATACACTGAAGTACGATAAACTATCCGTCCGACCACGCACAGTCCGGGATTTAAAAATAAAACTCGTCTCTATCGAAGCAATCTCAGTCCCGGAGTACACCATCCGACTGGGTCTATAGTCCCGAAGTACATCGCCTGACTATATAGAGTGCCCCACTTACGTTTGCCCAGATTTACTACATCTTCATCTAAGTGCCAAGTTCTTAAGTTCAAGACATGAATAAATTATCATACCTAGAGTTAGTTTTACCCCCTACCGGACTTAATCACAATTACGAGATAGCTCCATGGCCATATCTCAAAAATATAACTCAGATCTTTTATTTCAACAATGCCGGTACCCGAGGTCTCACTAAACTCTAGATCACAATCTTTCATGTACAAGAATCCATGGGTACTCATACCCTTCAATAGTCATGTATTAAACTCAATGAATTCTTATCTTCAACTTATTCTCAATTTAATCAATGTCTCATTTTAGCACTATTCATGATTCATTTATTCTTAATCTTTCAAAGGCAATAATTCTTTTCATGAACATAGATTCATCACTTTTCCACATCAAGTATTTCTTACTCAACATAAGTATATGTTTACATCGAGAGAATCCCATAACAAGACACATATTTTTCTCTTCTTTTCATAACAAAGGTCATATACTCAATAAATAATTTGAAGTCAAAACTCATTTACTATCTGAATTTCTCTTTTTATTTATCAAAATATACATGAAAATTTTTTAAACTATTTTTAATAAATTTTATTTGATTTTAATCCAGAATTTTTTCCCAAATTTTATTTACAATAAAACTCGTTCAAAAATATTTAAAATGCCAAAAAATAGACAAAAGTGGCCAACGAGTTTCGAACCCATGCACAGCCGCAAGCTACAGTAAGCAACCAAACCCACTCCGCTAGCCATATAGTCCATGTGGACTTGCTGTCATTAAGCCCTACAGAATTACCCAAATACTAGTTCTTGGTTTCGGTTTTATTTAAACGAACTCAAAAATAAATTGTGTTTAACAAGTTTCGAACCCAAGACCTCCTACAGAGACTTATGGTACACCGACTAACCAAGAAGTCCAAGTGTGATTACTGATTAGGAATCACGTTATTGTAGTTTTGTTCATACGGTACAGTAACTAGTTTATTTCACAAAACCCAAACATATGATCGATCAAATCTTTTTAATAGATTGTAATTTTCTCATTCATACTGATTTTATTTGAAAACAGTAATTTACGAATTTCCAAACTTATATTTTTGACATATTTCAAATTATTTCTTCTCTTTAATAAACATGAATTTTATTTCTTTAATTTAATCAAAATGGCAACTTGTATCTGTTACAAACAATTTTAAATGATTCAATGTGTATCAATTTTACTTCACAAAAGTTCATTTTAACAACAAAGGAAAATCTATAAGTTTCATACAATTACTCAACATGCATTTTTGTTCATGATAATAACTTATTGTTTCTTTTTCTCATTTTCAACTATCATGTTGACAATTAGTTTCTTAATCATACAAAATTTTACTACATTCCTAGTACATACAACTGTATAGATTTGTTCTACATTTATTTCACCAAATTTATCTATACTACTCATTTAAATACTAGCATGCATTTCCTATATTTAGAAAGCACAAAATCACCCATATCACATCAATTTGATCTATATTACTAATGTCGTATTCTAGCATGCTCAACCTATAAATTAGAAAGCAATAAGACCACCCACCTCTTATGAAGAATTTGTAACAAGGAATGATGGAACACAACTCCTAGCTCTTAGATCCAACATGCAACTCCTAGTCATTCTCCTCCTAACAAGAGCACTCCAACAAGTAACAAGAACACTCAAACCCTCTTTCTTTTTCCTCTCTCTAAATTGGTTTATTTTGGTGTGAAATGAGAAGAAACAACATGGGTATTTATAGGACAAAGTGAAGGGCTAAAATGTAAATTTCTCCACCTAATTACTTCTCACTTAACTCTCCATCTCTTCACTTTCCCTAACCCCCACCTCTTCATCTCTCCTAACCCCCATAACCCCTCACATCCCAAACCGGCCACTCTCTCTTACTCCAATTGCACGTGCACGTATTGTGCACTAGTGCACATACACACACAAAATTTAATACAATTCCTATAATTTTAAAATGTGTATTAAAAGTTGTTACATGTCATGTGTGAGTCCATGCACAACTAAAAATTAGATTTTATTAATGGGCTTGTCTTGTGGGCTTGCTTTTTAATTAATTAATTTAATTAGTCTAGTGGGCTAGAATATAATCTTAGGTCCATGGGTTTAGTAAAAGGCTAAATAAAAAGACTGCATGCTAAAATTGTAAATGAGAGTAAGAAAAATAAAGATGGAAAAATTAGCACGTGCATTACACGTGCAAAAATTGAAAAAAATGTGTTTTTAATTGCAATAAAAATATGGGATGTTACAACACTCCCTCCTTAGAATAGTTCGCTCACCGGAACTACACTTAAGAGTGAGAAAAGACAAAGAAAGAAAAGAAAAGAAAAGAGTTACAAATTTTTAATTGAAAAGTTCGGGGTGATCTTTCATCATCTGCTCCTCTGATTCCTAAGTGGCCTCCTCAACAAATTGGATAACCTACAAATGAACTTGACCATAGGTATTGTCTTATTTCCCAAGTCCTTCTCTCGACGATCCACAATCTCTACTGGACGCTTTGCATAGCTCAAATCCAATTGCAAACCCTTTGGCACTTCTGGGAAATGATGACTCGGATCCGGAATATAACCTCGTAACATAGACATATGAAAGACATTGTGCACTTGGGCTAACTCTTCTGGTAATTCTAACCGATAAGCTATCTTTCCAATCCTTTTCAATATCTTATAAGGCTCTATGTATCTCAAAGCTAATTTTCCTCCCCTGCCAAACCGAATCACCCCCTTGGTTGGAGACACCTTCACAAAGACAAAGTCGCCTTCTGCAAACTCCAGGTTTCTCCTCCGGTTGTCGGCGTAACTCTTCTGCCTGCTTTGTGCATCACTAACCTCTTCCTGATCAGCTCGATCTTTTATGAGGTTTGCTGCACAATCTCCGGCCCATACAGCTTCCATTCCCCCACTTCATACCAACATACCAGTGTCCTGCACTTCCTTCCATACAAAGCCTCGTACGGTGCCATCCCGATGCTCTCTAGGAAACTGTTGTTGTAGGCAAATTTCACAAGAGCCAAATGCTTCTCCCAGCTGCCACCAAAATCCAACACATAACATCTCAGCATAACTTCTAGTACTCTGTTGACTCTCTCAGTCTGCCCATCAGTTTGAGGATGAAAGGTTGTACAAAAATTAGTCTTCGTCCCTAAGGCTGCTTGAAGACTTCTCCAAAAATGTGAAGTGAAACGCGCATCTCGGTCGGATACTATCGATAGCGGAACTCCATGAAGCTTCATAATCTCGCCAACATCTAACTCGGCCAGCTTCTCCATCAACCAAGTAAGTTTCAATGCCAAAAAGTGAGCCGATTTGGTGAGTCGGTCCACTATCACCCAAATTACATCATTACCCTTGGAACTCTTGGGCAAACCTGTGATAAAGTCCATGCTGATACAATCTCATTTCCACTCCGGGATGGATAATGGCTGCAACAAACCTCTGGGCTTCTGATTCTCGGCTTTGACTTGCTGACAAACTGCACACCTGGCAACAAACTCAGCCACAACTCGCTTCATCCCTGGCCACCAGAAATATTGCTTTATGTCCTTGTACATCTTGGTACTCCCTGGATACACGGATAATAAAGTAGCATGCAAATCCTGAAGAATACTTTCCTTCAGTTCCGCTTGATCTGGTACTCACAGCCGCTCTCCATACCACAACACTTCATCCTTCATCTGAAATCCTGCTAACTTGCCAATGCCAACCTGCTCTATCATTTTCTGAATCTCTGGATCGGTCTTCTAACTGTCGATGATTCTGTCTCTCAAAGTAGGTTGAATCCTCAACTGAGCTAAAAAAGCTCCCAAACCTTGCAAAACCACCTCAATCTCTGCTCGATCAAGCTCCTCTGCCAACTTCTCCTGAGTTGTGATCAATCGAGACAAACTGCCCTTCCTGCTGAGCGCATCAGCCACAACATTGGCCTTACCCGGATAGTACTTGATCCACGGTCGGATATCCGCCAACACTTCTAACCATCTCCTCTGTCTCAGGTTCAAGTCCCTCTGCTGATAGATATACTTCAGAATCTTATGATCCGTGTACATGTTGACATTCTCCCCATACACGTAGTGCCTCCATTGCTTCAATGCAAAAATGATAGCCGCCAACTCTAGATCATTGGTTGGGTAATTCTTTTCATGCAGCTTCAATTGTCTAGACCCATAAGCTATTACCTTTCCCACTTGCATCAGCACTCAACCCAAACCACGATGGGAAGCATCGCTGTAAACATCATATTCGACTCCTGCTCTTGGCAAAGACAAAACCTTCCCTTCAACTCCTGAAAGCTAGCTTCACACTGCTCCGACCATTTGAAACACACGTTCTTTCTTGTAAGCCCTGTGAGTGACACAGCTATCTGGGCGTAACCCTGAATGAATCTTTTGTAGTAGCCGGTTAAACCCAGAAAGCTCTTAATCTCTTTTACTGTGGTCGGTCTTGGCCAATCTTTCACTGCCTCAATCTTCTGCGGTTCAGTAGCCACTCACTTCTTATAAAGGATGTGACCTAGAAAGGCAACTTCGGTTTTCCAGAAGTCACATTTGGACAGCTTCTCATACAGTTTCTGCTCATGTAGCTTCTTCAGCACCTCTGCTAAGTGCTCGGCATGCTCTTCTTCTGACTTGGAATAGACCAATATGTCGTCGATGAACACAACGACAAAAGAATCGATGAATGGTTGTAGGACTCTGTTCATCATGTCCATGAAGATAGCAAGTGCATTGGTAACTCCAAATGGCATGACTAGAAACTCATAGTGACCATGCCTAGTTCGGAAAGCTGTCTTGTGCACATCTTCTTCCTTTACTCGGATTTAGTGATATCCTGACCGTAGGTCTATCTTAGAGAAAACAACTGCTCCTTGTAGACGGTCGAACAGATCATCGATTCGGGGAATTGGATACTTGTTCTGTACTGTAACCTTGTTCAACTTTCTGTAGTCGATACACATCCTCATTGATCCATCATTCTTCTTCACCAAAAGAACTGGGGCTCCCCAAGGTGACGCACTAGGCCTGATGAATCCTTTGCTCAACAAATCTTCAATCTCCTTCTTGATCTCATCTTACTCAACCGGTGCTATTCTGTATGGTGCCTTAGAAATAGGTGCACTCCCTGGCTGAACGGAGATGCTAAACTCTAATCTCGATGAGGGGGAAGCCCAGATAGATCTTCAAGGAACACTGCTGAAAAATCCCGGACCACTAGAATCTCCCTCACTTCTTCAGGAACCTTCTGCACCGCCAAAGCTGCTACCAACTGCTTACACTTCCTCTTTCCTTGAAATGTAACTGCTGGTCCTCCAGGTGCCTTCACCACAACCTCCTTGCTCTTGCACTCAATTGTAGCACTGTAAACTGACATCCAGTCTATGCCAATAATGATGTCGACCTCCAAAACTGCCAACTCAATGAGGTCGATGCCAAAAAGCCTGCCTTCGATCTCAAGATCACATCCTTCATAATATCGGTCAATAGTCAAGTTTTCTCCTGACGGAATAGCCACAGATAGAACTTTGCCAGGAAAAATTTTAGGTTTGCCTCCCAATCATTTTGCAAATGAGGATGACACAAATGTGTGCGATGATCCCGTATCAAATAAAACTGATGCTTTTATTCCATTTATTTGAATGTCTCCTGTTACATAAGAGTTCTTTTATTACATAACATTTATTACGTAAGTGGAAAAGCAACAAAGCAACTAAGCATCATTTCCCATACCCGTGATGACATTTTCCACATCATCAGCATCTGCCACGGTCAAAGCAAACACTCGCCCTTGCCGAAATTGCTTTTGCCCTGAGTTGGATTGCTTCTGATCCGGCCCGTTCCGCTGAAGCTGAGGGCAAAATGGCTTGATGTAACCCTCCTTGCCACAAAGATAACAAGTCTTGCCCGCCTGCAACTTGGTACACCCAGGAGCTAGGTGGCCTGACTCTCCACACTTGAAGCAGGTGGGTACCCTTCCAGTCACTGCAATAGCATTTGCTCCAGCTGGTTTGAAATGTTGTGCTGGGGGCTGTCCCCTGAAATTGCCTGGTGCTACAGGCCTCTTGTCCATGCTCCAATTATTCCTCTTGACCTGTACTACCTGGAACTGGTTCATATCTGCCTCAGTAGTGACAGCCCTGCTGACCAGCTTCTCAAATCTTCGGATACCTAGGGGTATCATGCGGGTCCTCAAACTTGGCCTCAACCTTTGCTCAAACTTTTGCACTTTCTTGGCTTCATCCTGAACCATTTCAGGCGCATACCTTGAGAGTTGGTTGAATTTGGTCTCATACTCCCGTACAGACATACTACCTTGCTGCAAGCCCAAAAATTTTATAGCCTTCTTCTCTTGAACATCCATAGGAAAATAATGACTCCTGAATTCTCCAAGAAACTCTTCCCAAGAAAGCTATACATTGTCCAAGGTCCTCTTCAGTGATTTCCGCCAAACACCTACATCTTTCTTTAGCTGGATGGTGGCCAATTTTACCTTGCTTGCCTCTGGGGTCTCTAACACTTCAAAAAATGATTCAATCTGCCTAATCTAGTCATCAGCAGCATCTGGATTTGCCTGGCCTTCAAACATAGGTGGCCTCATCCTTTTGAACGATTCAACCAGCCTGATTGCTTTAGGAACATGCACATCTAGCCCTGGCCTAGCATTCCCGGCGATGTTGGTAGCGGAAGCATTTAAGGTTTGATATACTCGAGCTAGTTTGGTATCCAAATCTAGCCCATTCTCACCGATATGCACTTCGCCGTCCCTGTTCCTTTGTGCCATTTCTGAGTCATAAAATTCATCATTAATCATCAGAAATAACATAAATAACATCACTTCAACAAAATTTATTCATTTGAAAATTAAACTTTTTACATTCAAAAAGAAAATTTTGCTTGAATACATCCATTACATCCTTTAACCAAAGACATCCTAGATTCTACGGTTTCTCTTGGCTGCTCTGAGCTCTTCCCGTAGTTCCTGGATTTCCTTCCTTATATCTTCAAAGCTCCGTTGTCACTTCTGCTTGTCCCAGTGAGTGAGGTGGTCCAACTTGGCAAAGTGTCGATCATTCATGTGCTGAACCTTTTCAAGTTCGCACACTTGAAAAGTCAGCTCCTGAATGCGCTCCTTGTCTTCTGCCCATTGCGATTCCAAGTGGTTTACTCTCCACTTTTGAGCATCCAATTATCTTTGAAGAGAAGCAACAATATCATTTTGGTCATCTGGAACGAGTTCTTTGTCTGAGGATTCTTTGGGGAAATCAGGCAGAGGTGGAGTAATCTCCCTGAACTCGGGGAATTCCTCTTCTTTCTCCTCTGGGTCCTTTTCTTCCTCTTCTGGGTCTTCTTCTTCCTCCATTGGCTCTTCCTCTTCATCCTCGAAGAGGACAAACCAATGTGCCTTATTCTGGGGATCATGCTAATTTGCCAACTTATAGGGAAAAGAGGAGAAAATGTCATCATATAGAGCAACACAAACGTAAGTTACTTACATTTAAATCTCTATAAGGTGAAACTCACACTCTAATGTCCACTCTAGGGTGTCGTTCCTTATAAACTTGTACTACTTATGAAGCGTGGCTCTAATACCATCTGTAACGCCCTGAATTCTAAATAATACCGAATTCGAAGTTCCACAGGATCTTTACACTTCACTTCGTACAATTTTATAAGGAAATTTGAACTTTTCATAATAAAACAGAGTCTTTACAATTATTACACAGCAGAAGATAAAATGAATCACAATAATAAAAAATTATATACAATCTGCAACATCTTTAACATTTAATTAATCAACAACAGCATATCAACTTTATATCTTCATGAAAGATCAAACTCCTGCATAATGAACTGTGTGCACGTCAATTACTTACAACCGACAAAAATGTTATACACGGACATCCTCTCTATGCCAGAAATATAACAATCTCAATACTTTAACAGATCACAAACTTGAATGTAAATAAAGTGTTAAATGTGATTACTCGAAACATGTAAGTGTATGCGATGCCTTAATGCCTAATGCAGATATTTTAAACTAGGATGACACTAATGCATACTTATTCGGATTCTATGCATCACATACTACATAGGTCCAAGGGCAAGCACCTACGTACTCCACATTAAAAGGGTTCGATCCCTCGCCATGACAACTACCTAGTAATAAAAGTAAGGTTTGGACATTCCACGAATACGGATCCCAGTCCCAGAGCACACTGTCCAACTGTTATACAGACTCCTCGTCGTGCGAACCTCCCGCAAGTACCCCTCTAGTCTCGGTATATGTATATACACTGGAGTACGACAAACTATCTACCCGACTACACATAGTCCCAGATTTAAAAATAAAACTCATCTCCATCGAAGCAACCTCAGTCCCGGAGTACACCGCCCGACTGGATCTATAGTCCCGAAGTACATCGCCCGACTATATAAAGTGCCCCACTTACGTTTGCCCAGGTTTACTACATCTTCTTCTAAGTGCCTAGTTCTTAAGTTCATGACATTAATAAATTATCATACCTAGAGTTAGTTTTACCCCCTACCGGACTTAATCACAATTATGAGATAGCTCCATGGCCATATCACAAAAATATAACTCAAATCTTTTATTTCAACAATGTCGGTACTCGAGATCTCACTAAACTCTAGATCACAACCTTTCATGTACAAGAATCTATGGGTACTCATACCCTTCAATAGTCGTGTATTAAACTCACTGTATTCTTATCTTCAACTTATTCTCAATTTAATCAATGTCTCATTTTAGCACTATTCATGATTCATTTATTCACAATCTTTCAAAGACAATAATTCTTTTCATGAATATAGATTCATCACTTTAAGTCTCATTATCAACTTAAGCTCATATAGCAATTTCCACATCAAGTATTTCTTACTCAACATAAGTATATGTTTACATCGAGAGAATCACATAACAAGACACATATTTTTCTCTTCTTTTCAAAACAAAGGTCATATACTCAATAAATAATTTGAAGTCAAAACTCATTTACTATCTCAATTCCTCTTTTTGTTTCTCAAAATATACATGAAAAATTCTAAAACTAATTTTAATAAATTCTATTTCACTTTATAAGAATTCTAGAATTTTTTCCCCAAATTTTATTCACAATAAAATCCCTTCAAAAATATTTAAAATTTCAAAAAATAAACAAAAGTGGCCAACGGGTTTCGAACCCATGCACAACCGCAAGCTACAATAAGCGCCAAAACCCACTTCACTAGCCGTATAGTCCATGTGGACTTGCTGTCATGAAGCCCGACCGAATTTCCCAAATACTAGCTCTTGGTTTCGGTTTTATTTAAACGAATTCAAAAATAAATTGTGTCTAACAAGTTTCGAACCCAAGACCTCTTACAGAGATTTATGGTACACTGACTAACCAAGAAGTCCAAGTGTGATTACTAATTAGGAATCACGTTATTGTAGTTTTGTTCATATGGTACAGTAACTAGTTTATTTCACAAAACTCAAACATATGATCGATCTAATCTTTTTAATAGATTGTAATTTTCTCATTCATATTGATTTTATTTGAAAACAGTAATTCACGAATTTCCAAACTTATATTTTTGACATATTTCAAATTATTTCTTCTCTTTAATAAACATGAACTTCATTTATTTAATTTAATCAAAATGGCAACTTGCATCTCTTACAAACAATTTAAAATGATTCAATTTGTGTCAATTTTACTTCACAAAAGTTCATTTTAACCACAAGGAAAAATCTATAAGTTTCATACAATTACTCAACATGCATATTTGTTCATGGTAATAATAACTTGTTGTTTCTTTTTCTCATTTTCATCTAACATGATGACAATTAGTTTCTTAATAATACAAAATTTTACTACCATTCCTAACATACAATAGTGTAGATTTGTTCTACATTTATTTCATCAAATTTATCTATACTACTCATTTAAATACTAGCATGCATTTTCTATATTTAGAAAGCACAAAATCACCCATATCACATCAATTTGATCTACATTACTAATGTCATATTCGAGCATGCTCAACCTATGAATTAGAAAGCAATATGACGACCCACCTCTTATGAAGAATTTATAACAAAGAATGATGGAACACAACTCCTAGCTCCTAGCTCCAACAAGCAACTCATAGTCCTTCTCCTCCTAGCAAGAGCACTCCAACAAGTAACAAAAACACTTCAACTCTCTTTTTTTTCCTCTCTCTAAATTGTATTATTTTAGTGTGAAATGAGAAGAAACAACAAGGGTATTTATAGGACAAAGTGAAGGGCTAAAATGCAAATTTCTCCACCTAATAACTTCTCACTTAACTCTCCATCTCTTCACTTTTCCTAACCCCCACCTCTTCATCTCCCCTAACTCCCATAACCCTTCACATCCCAAACCGGCCACTCTCTCTCTCACTCCAATTGCACGTGTTGTGCACTAGTGCACATACACACACAAAATTTAATATAATTCCAATAATTCTAAAATGTGTATTAAAAGTTATTACATGTCATGTGTAATTCCATGCACAACTAAAAATTAGATTTTTTTAATGGGCTTGTCTTGTGGGCTAGAATCCAATCTTAGGTCCATGGGTTTAGTAAAAAAGGCTAAATAAAAATACTATGCATCCTAAAATAGTAAATGAGAGTAAGAAAAATAAAGATGGAAAAATTAGCAGGTGCATCACACGTGCAAAAAAATGTATTTTTAATTAAAATAAAAATATGGGATGTTACAAAAATACTTCAAAAATTTAGTGTAAGCAGGAATAACAATATGGCTAATGTATTGGTCTGAAATCATATCTTGAAAAGTTTGCATCATAGTAATTATTGAAATAAAAATACTACTAGAAGTCGAATCGTATGTTTTTAAAACTTCACAGTTGCGGTTTTAAAAGGTTCCAAAAATCTTAATAAAGATTTGGCCAAAAACCTTGATTTAGGAATCATTTGAAAATCTTCCATATTTTTTTGCAATACAAAAATCATTTAAAACTGCTTTGTATTGAGTAACAACATTTAATAAGTCGAAAGTATAGTTTCATCGATGTTTAATATCTCTAGAAAATTTTCTAAAATGTAATCCCTTAAGATTACATCACTCTTTCTATTGTTGAAACATAGTACCACTCAAAGCAATAAAATGTACACAATTTCAAGTTGCATTCACATATGGATCAACTATTTTCAAAGTATCTTATACACATAAATTTAAAATATGACATCCACATCTAACATGAAAAATTTCAAGACATGGAGAAACTAATTGTTATTTTAATGTACTAATCGAAGCATTGTTTGATCACAAACTTCTAAAATATGTGTTGCGATAACAAAACCCATTGTAGGGGTATGGCAAAGCTAAAAGTGATAGGATTCTCTTTTGAATGAGTCAATTACTATCTATCCAATGACAAGTTATATCCATCATCGGAATTTCGTTACAACATTTCCAACAATCAAAAGTTAACGATACTTTACAAGTTAAAGAAAATAAAAGTGCAATTAAACCATCTCTCATTTCGGTATATAGTTTAAAACAATCGGCCTTAAGTGTGTTCTTAGAAATTCTTTTAAAATGTGGATTTGGTGCATTTTTGTTATAACCTCTATGTTCCTACTCTCAGAATAGAAAAATGGTAGCTCATCCTTAATAACTAGTTTTGTCATTTCCCGACAAGCAATTTCGGGATTATAGCTATGACTATATATTTGCTTGGTCCTAGGGTTGATCTTTTTGTTGTGGTTGTAGGTCAACAACTAGTTCGGGGTGTATATCCATAATGTGTCGTCTAATTGTACCCGTCCTCTCACCCTTCTTCCATTTGTAATTTTTGTTACAAGTTTTACAAATCTTATGTCGTATATTAAGGTTAATCTCGTTCGGTACATAGTCATAAAATTTGTGCCAATCACTAGTTCCGCCTCTACCTTTCTTACTAGAAGTTGATTGTGCGTGTTCGGTTTCATGAGTTTCGGTTTCAATATTATGCATTTCTTGTTGTGTGTCGGGATCACACTCTTGTGGTTGAACATCGTGAGAACATATGTTAAGCATAGGGTTATATTCGGTTTTCAATTACGGGATTGTTGGAAGCCAATGAGATGAACTAGTGGAATCTAGTCCACTTTGGCTACAACCTCTACCTCATGATCTATACATGATAAATGTAGTGTAGTAGTGTATGTAAAAAAAAACAATTTCAGTATTTTAATAGTGTATGTGATGCAACAAAAAAACAATATAGAAGGCATATGTGCAAAAAAAAAAATCTAAAAAATAATAGGAGGGTTAAGATAGAGAGAGTAACGAATAACCAACAAACAATATGATCAAAAAAATTTAAAGATATAATAATAATAAAGAGTTGAGAGAATTGAGAAATTTTGGTACCAGACTTTACTAATAATCTTATATAGAGATGAGAAAGAAAATAATAGTAGAGAGGCTCTAGAATAAGACGTAGTCGAGGCCGTTTGTAGTAAACGTAGTTGAAGAAAGAGAAAGTTATCAAGCTTCTTCAACACGATCGGATTGAACCCCTTCACTTCTTTGCTGCTCTTTGTAGTAGTAGTAGTAGAGAGTAACAGAGTTAATAGATGGAAGTGGAGGTGTAAAAATATTTGATTGAAATTAGGTGATTTTGTTAGGCAACCCCCCCCCCCCCCCCCCCCCCAACCCACCCACACACACACACAAAAATAATAATAATAAAAGTTAAATAAAATAAAATAAAAAATAAAAAAATCCCCAAAACAAACAAAAAACGGCAGACAAATGCCCCGACGGGCTGATTGAGACCGTTCGACCAATATTCGGCCCGTACGGGTCGATCGTTTGACCCATTCAGATCTAACGGTCCCAACCCACCGGGTTGGCGAGTAGGGTTCGGTCTAGGAGTAGTAGTAGTAGTAGCAGCAGCAGTAGGAGTAGTAGTAGTAGTAGTAGGAGCAGTAGCAGTAGCAGTAGCAGTAGGAGAGAGTAACAGAGTAACAGAGTTAATAGATAGAGGTGTAAAAATATTTGATTGAAATTAGGTGATTTTGTTAGGCAAACCCACCCATCCCCCCCCCCCCCCCCCCCCCCCCACACACACACACACAAAATAATAATAATAAAAATTAAATAAAATAAAATTAAAAAAAATATCCCCAAAACAAATAAAAAAGGGCAGCCAAATGCCCTAACGGGCTGATTGAGACCGTTCGACCAACATTCGGCCCATACGGGTCGACTGTTTGACCCATTTAGATCTAACGGTCTCAACCAGCCAGGTTGGCGAGTCGGGTTCAGGCGGGTTTCGTCGAGTTGGCGGGTTTTCGGGCGGGGTTGAGCGAGTTGATTTTGGTGAAAATCCGACCCGGTTCGACCCACCAATATTCGTTGGTTTGAACCGAACCCGGACCGGGTCATACCAGTTCAGGTCGGGGCATGTGGGTCACGGGTCGACCCGACCTGAATGCTATGTTCTGATTTGAGTATCGGATGGTCTGTCGTTGGGGCCACCCCCGGTGTTTCAGGAATTTTGCAAGTTCATCGTCAAGTCAGCAACCGTCAGATTCATATCACAGTGTTCAATTAACGATCCCCCCCCCCCCCCCCCCCCCCCCCCCCCCCCCCCCCCCCCTCTTTCAGAGTCAGGTAATCATTATTTTTGCCACAAAAAACTCCAATATTTTTATGAGTTCTGACTTGAACGTCGGACGGTCTTTCGCCAAAGAATACCATTGTGTTTAGATTTCTTGCAGTTTTGCTGGTGCAATCTTAGTCGTCCGAATTAGATCCAAGCGCCCACAATTGTCAGAAGTCAGATTAAGAAGCGGTTAACAGCGATTAATTCCGCTCAAAGTAAATGTTAGATCGTGATAATTTTTTATTAAAAAATTCACATTATATGGTTTCTCCAACACAAAAAATAGAAGCAACACGGGGTATAGTTGCGCTGCAATAGGGGAGCATATGGTGAGGCCAGAAAATTAGTGATCGGGTTGAGATGGTGGAGGGGTTGGAGGAGGAGGCCTAGGTGTCGGATCCAATTGGATTCTCCCCTTTTCTAAGTTGGTATGTATGGTGAAGAAGATAAACTTTTTTAAGACCAATTTGATTTTAATCACAAAGCCACCATAGATTTCAGATTAAAGATTAGCCATCCATCTGACATCATATATTAAATGGATGGCTAATATTGTTGTAGAAATATAAAAATGAAATCATAAGTTTAAAAGAATCAATACAATGGCAATTGGACTTTTCACTCTTAAACTAACAGAGGTATGGTAGTTTTTTCCTGAAACTTAGTCAGGGTGGCTCACTGATGACCAAAATAAAATGGGTGGATTTTGTGTTAATGGGCCCAAGGATGGTTAAGTGAAATTTAGCCATTTAATAATTAAATATGATCTCTCTTAAATCTTATTGATCTCTCCTTCCCCTCATTCTCTCTCTGGCTCTTATTCTCTAAACCCACTTAACCACCACTACACGACCCTGCCGCCACACCTTCCACCATCAGCACCATCAGCACCGCCAGCCCACCACCTCTACAATCCAATCCCAAAAATTCTACGCCCCCATCAAAACACCCCCTCCCTTAGTTCTTCTTCTTCTTCTTCTTCTTCTTCTTCTTCTTCTTCTTCTTCTTCTTCTTCTTCTTCCCAAGCTCCATGAATGGCATCCCCAAACCACTTACTTGTCTGTTCGTCGGTACCGCCATCGCCACCTCTACTGCCGGTTCATCATTACTGATCCACCACCACCATCATCTTCTCCATTAACACCCTCTTTCTAAATTACCCATTAAAATCAAAACCCCAAATCCAGATTTATTATTACAACAATCCAAAACCAAATTTGCTACAAACCCATGAATCTTGTATCTAATTTCATCAACTTCTTTTACACAGACCCCAAACTTTTAACTCCGGTGATTTGGGGATTAGGGTTTGTAACCAAGGTGAAGGTAACGAGGGCGTTGGCAGTTGGTTGTCGTCTTCGGAGGTGATAGAGCAGTTGTAGGTGGTTGCGAACAAAAGTGGAAGTGAAGGCGGCGGTAATGAGGGAGGTGGGTGCATTATGAAAAGATAGAGAGAAAAAAAGGTATGAGGTTGGGGGAGGATGTGTTAGAACCTGAATATAAAATAATAGAAATTCCAACAAAGTTGTGAAGAAATCAAATACAGAAAGGAAAAACAGTAAACAATAACTTGTACAGAGTCGAGATTTTGAAGAATCTCTGTCCTTAAAGCAGAATTTGTCCCCGTAGTGTGACGGTTACCGGCAAATCGCTTCCCAGGATACAACTGTACCTTCTCTGAAGATGCAGCACCCTTGCTTCAGAGACAACGAACTGCTGTCTGTGTGTACTCTCAGCTGACAGATACTGGACTCAGAGCAGAGGAAGAAGAAGAGGAAGAACTCAATGTGAAAAAAAAAATTTCTCGTATCTGTTTGGGAGCTGATGGTCTGGGTATAAAGAGTTGGACTGAGTAGGACTGTCAGCAAGCCACTTACTCTGTAACAGCAGAGTAATGGGGACTCTTCAGCTTAGTAACTGGTGAGCCATTACTCTGCTGTTACAGAGTAATGACCCCAGTTACTGAATCTGAAAAGTCTTTTCAGTTCAGTAGGGGAAGAGGCTGTCTGGGCAAAAAGGTAAAATAAATTTAAGCCAGACCAAACCAAACCAAGCCAAGCCAAGCCAAGCCAAGCCAAGCAAAACCGAACTGAACCGAACCGAACCGAACCGAACCGAGCCGGAAACCGAAGCCGATGCGGCGGGGCCGGAGCCGGGCCGGGCCGGCGCGCGCGCGCGTGTGTTTGTCATTTTGGCTAAGTCCTCTCTCCACTACACGTTAGTGGTAACCCCCGGGCCACGCCCTCTAGTCCAGTTTTCTAGTATATATACTAGTAACAATCTTTCCCAATTTCCGATATGGGGACTATCCATTTGTTAAGTTGGTACCTTTCAAGTACCCAACTTTGGATCAACATTTCTCATTCATACGGAATTCGTTTTTGGCAATTGAGTATACTACGGAATAGTACTCGACGAGAGGATTGCAATCCACTCATTTTCCGGTGCCGCCGGTGGCCGGAGCTTGCCGGAATCCGGCCCGGAAAACTGCAAAAATTAATTCCAACAATCCCTCACATGAATGGAAATTACCAGACCATGTAATCCAGACACGACAGAAAAACAAAAAACATGACAGAAAGACTCTGAGAGTACAATCGGAAAATCACTGCATCAGGAATGGTAGTAATTTTTCAACTTTGAACCACCCTTAGTAATTAGCTATCGGATTCACTTGACCAGGTAGTGATCATGATGTCTTGAACTACCCGGGCGTTCATGTGAACCTAGACAATAACTATCACACAGTTTCATCTCCTCACAGAACTAAGTTCTCTTGTTGTGTTCATTTTGGCCTTGAACATCCCGGGTTAATCATGAGTGAACTTGGAGAATGTAGCCTCTCTTCATTCTCCTAGAAACGGCCCCATTTCACACTCACAAGGTGATTTCCCATAAAGAGTATCCTGCTATACCCCACTTTTATTTCAAAGCTATGGGAATCATTAAAAGCCAAGCTTATCCTAACTATTTGCAGGCAGCACTTGTTTTATCATCCTAAGAATGGGTATGAGATGTTAATCTCTCAGTGCTTTCGTCGATTCAACAAGATTTAGTTGTCCCTTTGAACCTAGATCTTGGGATCTCCAATTTCTAAGTAGGGTTTCCATCAAGTATCCTCTTTCGTCATAGGCTTTAAACCCATTCCTCTTGATGATCTCACAACCTGCTCTCGCGACAGACCTTTAGTAAATGGATCCGCTAGGTTGTCGGCCGATTTTATATATTCTATAGAGATTACTCCATTTGAGAGCAGGTGTCTAATGGTTTTGTGTCGCCTTCTGATATGACGAGACTTACCATTATACAAGCAATTCAGTGCCCGTGCTATAGCCGATTGGCTATCACAGTGTACACATAAGGGCAGGTACTGGTTTTTCCCACATAGGAATATCCTCTAAAAAGTTGCGAAGCCATTCTGCTTCTTCTGCCGCTTTGTCTAAAGCAATGAACTCAGATTCCATGGTGGATCTGGCTAATAGCGTTTGTTTAGAGGATTTCCATGACACAGCTGCACCACCAAGTGTGAAAACATATCCACTTGTGGATTTTGAGTTCTTTGAGTCCGATATCCAGTTGGCATCACTGTAGCCTTCAGTACTGCTGGATATCTGGTGTAATGCAGCGCATAACTCTGAGTATGTCGCAAGTAGTTCAATACTCTTGTTATTCTTTCCAGTGACTTCGTCCTGGATTACTCGTGTATCGGCTCAGTACGTTTACCGAATGTGCTAGGTCCGGTCTTGTACAATTTGTTAGGTAACATCAGGACTACCAATTACACGCGCATATTCCAGTTGTGATATGCTTTCGCCTGTATTTTTGAACAGGTGAAGACTTGGATCGACGGGACTTTTTGCTGTCCCAGTGGAATAATTCTTGAATCTTTCAAGTACTTTCTCAGCATAATGAGCTTGAGACAAAGTAATCCCCTCAAATGTCCTGGAGACTTTGATTCCTAGTATGACATCTGCAACTCCCAAGTCTTTCATGTCAAACTTGCCACTAAGCATGCTCTTAGTTTGTTTGATAATGTCGTTATTGCTTCCAATAATGAGCATGTCGTCTACGTATAGACAGACCAGAATGTATCCATTTGGAGTATCTTTGATGTAGATACATTTATCACATTCATTTATTTTGAAACCATTTGACATCATAACATTGTCAAATTTTGCATGCCATTGCTTTGGAGCTTGTTTCAGGCCGTACAATGATTTTACAAGCCTGCACACTTTATTTTCCTGTCCAGGAACTACGTAACCCTCAGGTTGTTTCATGTATATTTCTTCTTCTAAGTCCCCATTTAGAAATGCAGTTTTAACATCCATTTGATGTATTTCCAGGTTACGTAGAGCTGCAATAGCTATCAACATTCTTATGGATGTTATTCTTGTAACTGGGGAATATGTATCGAAGAAATCTAGGCCCTCTTTTTGCCTAAATCCTTGTACCACAAGTCTAGCCTTATGCTTCTCTATTGAACCATCTGGTTTCAATTTTTGTTTGAAAATCCATTTGCATCCTACAGCTTTACATCCAGAAGGCAAATCGACTAACTCCCATGTATGATTTTGCATATGGAGTCTATTTCACTTTTGATTGCTTCCTTCCATATAGGAGCATCAGGCATAGACATGGCTTCCTTGAACGTTCTGGGCTCATTCTCTAACAGAAAGGCCGTCACAAAGTCAGGACCAAATGATTTTGATGTTCTAGCCCGTTTACTTCGTCTAGGCTCATCGGTATCCTGTTCTGGTTCATCAACTGAAGTGCTTGCAGTCCCTTGTTCACGTGTACGTTTAGGGTACGTAGTATCCTTGCACGGAAACACGTGTTCAAAGAATGAAGCATTTCTTGATTCTATTATTGTATTTACATGGATATCCGGTATATCCGATTTGTATACCAAGAACCGATATGCACTACTGTTGTGTGCGTAGCCTATGAATATGCAATCAATCATCTTAGGTCCGATGGTGACCTGTTTCGGGTTAGGTACTGCCACTTTTGCTAGACACCCCCACACTTTGAGGTATTTATACGAAGGTAAGTTACCTTTCCACAATTCGTATGGTGTCTTGCCGGTTTTCTTGTGAGGTATTTTGTTGAGAATGTAGTTGGAGTCAGCAACGCTTCCCCCCACATGTTTTGGGGTAAGCCAGAATTCAACAACAAGGCATTCATCATCTCCTTTAGAGTTCGGTTTTTGCGCTCGGCTGTACCGTTTGATTCGGGTGAGTAGGGAGCAGTTGTCTGATGAACTATTCCATGTTCCGAGCAGAACATGTTAAATGGTGCATCATATTCTCCTCCTCTATCACTTCTAACGATTTTAATCGTTTTGCCAAGTTGATTCTCAACCTCAAGTTTATATTCTTTGAATTTATCCAAAGCCTCATTTTTGCTATGTAACAAATATACATAACAGAATTTTGTGCAATCGTCTATGAAAGTCACAAAGTACTTTTTTGCCACCTCTGGTCTGCACATATTTTAAGTCACACAGATCTGTGTGAATGAACCTAGAGTTTCTGTGTTTCTTTCTACAGAACGTGATGGAGTTTTAGTGAGTTTGGCCTCCGTGCAAACTTCACATTTTTCTGAGTTATCTACCTTAAACTTTGGTAGCAAATTCATGTTAACTAATCTACGCATAGAATTTACATTAACATGGCCTAGTCTTTCATGCCAAACAGAAGAAGACTCAACAACATAGGCAATAGGAGTTATTTCATTAACTTTGGGAACAGCAGGAACAATAGTTTTAGGGATGACTGTCATTACATTAAACTTGAACAGTCCATCCTTTACATATCCTTTACCCAAATATACCCCATTCTTGGACAGTACAAAATTATCAGAAACAAGTACAACTTTGAACCCATTCTTACTTAGCAAAGAACCTGATATCAAGTTCTTTTTAATGTCTGGGACATGCAGCACATTTGTGAGTGTTAGCTCTTTGCCTGAAGTCATTTTCAGCACTATCTCCATGTTCCTTCAATTTGGAGGTGGAAGAGTTTCCCATGAACAGTTGTTCATCTTTGTTACACTTCTGATAGGAAGTGAACATTTCCTTGTCCCGAGCAGATATTGCTTGGTGGCCCCCAGTATCGTACCACCATTCGCGGGGATTGCTCCCCACAAGATTTACCTCCGAAACAACAGCACAGAGGTCCAGGTCAGAGAGACCAGTGGAAAAGTTCTCAGCTATGTGTACATGAGATTTTTCATTCCCTTTACATGTCCGTTTTTGAATAATTACTGTCCTTACTGCGACACTCAGAAATTTTTGTGCCCCAACTTACCACACTTGTGCATTTCCCAGCAAACCTCTTTGCAAGAGGTTTTTGTTTGAGGCTTGTGGCAGAAACTTTCCTCTTCTTGCCCTTCTGTTCATGCTCCACCACATTAGCCTTTTCTATGGACTGATTTCCATAGGACCTCTCAGCCTTGCGATTCTCTTCTTCAATCCGCAACCTGATAATTAGATCTTCAAGAGACATCTCCTTTCGTTTGTGTTTGAGATAGTTCTTGAAGTCTTTCCACCCAGGTGGAAGTTTTTCTATGAACGCTGCAACCTGGAATGGTTCGCAACAGCGTCATATTCTCTGCAGCAATGTCGTGCATTATAACCTGCAGTTCTTGGACTTGACTCACCACAGTTTTGGAGTCAATCATCTTGTAGTTCCAGAAATTTGCCGACAACAAATTTCTTGGACCCGGCATCTTCTGTTTTGTACTTCTTTTCCAGGGACCCCCACAGGAGTTTGGATGTCTTGAAGACACAGTAGACGTTGTACAGAGAGTCTACCAGGCCATTCAGGATGTAGTTCCTGCATAGGTAGTCCCCCTGTGTCCACGCAGGTCAACTGCTGCAACAGAGTGTGCTTCCATTGGCGCCAGCATCGGGGCAGATTCATTGAGGAATCTGTCCAGCTTCAATGTGGTCAGGTAGAACTGCATCTTCCCCTGCCACTTTTTGAACCCAGTTCCATTGAACTTCTCCGGTTTTTCCTCCCACGCTTATGTGCGTGGGCAGAACGACCGAATGTGCCGCAACCGATTGTGCAGTCACATTCTGGGTCACCGGAGTTTGGGTACTGATAAGCCCAGCAGCAACTTCAGTTTGTGTGTTTTCCCATGTTTTGATTTTGTTCTCTTCTCTGAAATTGGGTGAAACAGAAACTATTAGTTATTTTTCCAGAACAGAACCTGTAAATAAACTTCACAAAATTGTTAGAATCTGTGAGGAAAAATTCTGCTTTAAGATTGTTAGAACCTGAATATAAAATAATAAGAAATTCCAACAAAGTTGTGAAGAAGTCAAATACAGAAAGGAAAACAGTAAACAATAAACTTGTACAGAGTCGAGATTTTGAAGAATCTCTGTTCCTTAAAGCAGAATTTTGCCCGTAGTGTGACGGTTACCGGGCAAATCGCTTCCCAGGATACAACTGTACCTTCTCTGAAGATGCAGCACCCTTGTTTCAGAGACAATGAACTGCTGTCTGTGTGTACTCTCAGTTGACGGATACTGGACTCAGAGGCAGAGGAAGAAGGAAGAGGAAGACTCAAGTGAAAAAAAAAAAATTTTCTGTATCTGTTTGGAGCTGATGTCTGGGTATAAGAGTTGGACTGGAGACTGTTCAGCAGCCATTACTCTGTAACAGCAGAGTAATGGGGACTCTTCAGCTTAGTAACTGGTGAGCCATTACTCTGCTGTTACAGAGTAATGACCCCAGTTACTGAATCTGAAAAGTCTTTTCAGTTCAGTAGGGGAAGAGGCTGTCTGGGCAAAAAGGTAAAATAAAATTTAAGCCAGACCAAACCAAACCAAACCAAGCCAAGCCAAACCGAACCGAACCGAGCCGAACCGAAACCGAACCGAACCGAACCGAACGAACCGAGCCGAAGCCGAAGCCGAGGCCGAGGCCGAGGCCGGGGCCGGGGCCGGGGCCGGAGCCGGCCGGGCCGGGCGCGCGCGTGCGCGTGCGCTCGCGCGCTGCGTTAGGCGCGCGTGTGTGTTTGTCATTTTGGCTAAGTCCTCTCTCCACTACACGTTAGTGGTAACCCCCGGGCCACGCCCTCTAGTCCAGTTTTCTAGTATATATACTAGTAACAATCTTTCCCAATTTCCGATATGGGACTATCCATTTGTTAAGTTGGTACCTTTCAAGTACCCAACTTTGGATCAACATTTCTCATTCATACGGAATTCGTTTTTGGCAATTGAGTATACTACGGAATAGTACCTCGACGAGAGGATTGCAATCCACTAATTTTCCGGTGCCGCCGGTGGCCGGAGCTTGCAGAATCCGGCCGGAAAACTGCAAAAATTAATTCCAACAGGATGTTGTCGTACTGATGGTCATGGAGGGAGAAGATGGAGCCAGCAATGGACACTGATGGTGGTGGGTACTGGTGAGGAGGCGGTGGTGGTGGTGGGTCTCATGGGTGGAGAGAGGAGAAAGAACATGGTGTTATTTGCAAATTATCAGATGTTGTTGTTAAAATGTTAAGTTTTAACCAGTGGTGACATGGCAAAATTGTGTATGTGGAGCTCTCCTATTGGAGGCTTTATACATTTTTGCATTCTGCATGGTTCGCTATGATCTGTATCCTAGTTTGCTAACTTCTTATTTATATGAGTAAATGCTACATCCACTACCAATTTCACTATATTTCTCTTCACTGTCTTAGGTGGCACATTCCAATAGTAGGGGAAGATAGAGTAGGTGGGGAAACTCCCAATAGGAGTATGCCACCTTAGGTAGTGAAGAGAATGGTAGTGAAATTGGTAGTGGCTAAAGCATTACTCTATATATATATATATATATATATATATGCTAACTAGTGTTACCCCGTCCAAATTGCACAGACTAAATTAAATTTTAGGACTCATAAAATTATATGGAACTCTAAAAAAGTGTGAGAGAATAGAGAGAATTTACCTCTTTAAGGATATAGTTTAGTGAGATTTACACTTAAAAATACTCACATAACCCGACCTTTATGTACATCCTGCCTGGCAACATCTAGACTCTGGCCCACCTCATCTCGACCCTCCCCCCACTCCAAATCCACACCCACTCCAACGCCGCCCTCCACTCCTACCTCCTCTCATACCTCTCCACCGTCCTTGACCACCCCGACGTCTCCCTCTCCAACACCCCCCTCAACCTCTCTGTCTGCATCACCTTGCCCTCCACCACCTCTCTCCTTAGCAAATCTCATTCTTGGATCTAACACTGCAATCATTCTTATCTTCAACCAGTTGTCTTCCCCAAATTAAATTTCTAGATTTCAAAAACACAAATTAGAAATTAAAAATGAAATCAGGAAGTAAATTAAGATTTCAAAAATTAATACATACACCACACATAGATACAATTGATTTAGTTAATCAAAATTTCTCAAAAGCAATTTCACAAACACCTTGGGTGTTACATCAGCATTTCCATCGAACGGCTAATGAGCAAAGCACAATTCTAGATATTAAGTACGGGTTTCTAGGTTTTCAAGTATAACCTATTCAGATATGCATGAGGCAATAACGAAAAGGGAAAATTAGAAGAAACCTTACCAAATCTCATGCTTGAATCTGACACCGCAATCATCCTGCCTTCAACTCATACTCTTTATCTAATTCGACTGTAAATACTGCGTTGATGGCGAGGTGGTTTGAAAATGGCGAAGGAGGTAGCGCAGTGCGTGGGAGGCGAGGTCGAGGTTTGGGCAGGGCCATGAGGGAAGTGGTAGCGTCGGAGGCGAAGAGGGCGCATCGGAGGCGGTGGCAGAGTCAGAGACGAGGAAGGCATGGGGGCACGAGAGGCAGCTCAAAGAAGAGGAGGGCATGGGAGGCGGGATGGAGTCGAAGAGGGCGCTGTTGAGTTTAATGCCCAACAATTCAAAAAAGAGATGAAAATAAAGAAATGAATCAAAGAAATAAAAGTAAACAAAACACAAACACACGAGATTTTTTCGTGGTTCATCCAATGCAGTGGCTACTTTCCTACGCAGAGGCACTCCCTCAATTTCTACTAAAAAATATAAAGAGAAACATGTTACAATCACTCAAGAACTTACCACCATGGTGTAGGATTTATGTTCTTCTGATTCTCTCATGAACGACTGCTAGATCTCTCTTTCTCATTTGGGATATGTTTGGAATAACCCCAATAATCGTACAAATACATATATATTGGATTACAAAAGAAAGGAACTCAGTCGTAGATTGATTTCCTTTTTAGCATTGTCGCGGTTGACTGTGGAGAATGGCAGTCGACTGCAATCATCCCTCAAGCAAGTCAGAAAGCAAACCCGATCGACTGTCCTCCTAGCGGTCGATTGTGTTTGCTATCTGGAAAGTCAGAGAGCAATACCGGTCGACTGTGTTCCATGTTAGTCGACTGCTCTCCTCTCCATTTGCTAGTCGACTAATCATATCGAAAGTCGACTTCAATTCTTTTCTGTTTTCTATTGTTGTTGTTGCTGCATGCATCTCTTGGCTTCTTCAAACCCATGTATATCATGTATTGTGTCCACCAATCCCAACAATCTCCCACATGAAGATATATACAAGAAGTCTCTAACCTATTCTTCATTTTTCTATTGTCCTATTTAAGGGATGTACCTCTCCGAGTCTCCTCATCAATTAACCGGGAGATCTGATAGCAGAATAACAAAATTGTAGCTTCTTGCTATACACAACCTTTGTGAGCATGTTCGTCGAATTCTTACTGCAAAAAATCTTCAATATCTTCAACTACTTCTTTTCAGCTACCATCATGATAAAGTGATACCTCATCTGACTGTGTCGAGTCCTAGTATGGAATATCGAGTTCTTTTCCAAAAATACTGCACTCTGACTGTCACACCACAGAATCCCTATAGGTTGCTTTCTACACAACTGAGAGTTTTGAAATCCACAACATGTCTTTCGAAGACTCTATAAGTGCCATATACTTTGACAGTGTAGTTGACTGTGCTACAACCGTCTATAACTGTGAAGTCCAACTCACAGCCGTACCTCCAACTGTTAACACATACCATGTAGTACTCCTACAACCATCACGATCACCGCAAAAGTCTGCATTGACATAATCATGTATATTCAAAGAATCACCCCCCAAAACATAGAGAATGATCTGATGCACCTGCAAGATATCTAAGAATCCACTTCATTGCATACCAATGTTCTTTAATTGTCGTCCACATATAAAGCTATAATTACCGTGTCATTGTCGTCATACCTATGCACATAGCTCGCACCTTTCGAATCCATTTCCTCACATAAAATAATCGAACTTCAAGTACCATTATCGCGGTGCCTGTTGAGCTCATATAGACTCTTCTTCAGTGGACAAACCATGTCTTCTTTTCCTTTCACTTCAAAATCTGTGGATTGTCTCATATACAACTCTTCCTCTACATCACCGTGGAGGAACGTTGTTTTGTCATCCAACTACTTTAAGTGCTGATTTTTTACTGCCACTATACTAAGCAAAACCATAATTGAAGTCATCTTCATAACTGGAGCGAAGATCTCACTGTAGTCAACACCCTCTCTTTGAGAAAAACCTTTAACAACTAGTCTCACCTTTTACCTCTTGCTACCATCTGCCTTATCATTGATTCTGAAAATCCACTTGTTCATAAGAGAAGGCTTCCCCACATGTAACTTGGTCAACTTCCAAGTTTTGTATGAAGGAGTTCATCTTATCCTTCATGGCAGACCCCCACTGAATTCGAGCACTATCTTTCAAAACCTCTTCATGAGTCTTTGGCTTGCATGAATCTGTGCACAAAACCTTCTCGTGAAATGTGCTGGTTGATGGAGCATATTTCACTACGGCCTTCGTATTGACCTTCTTAAAGCACGTACCGCTTCACCGACCGGTTAGGATCCCCGAATGGCTCTAGTTGTACATGTTGGTATTGGAATTCTAGCTCATTCTCATTAGACACTTCCTGAGCCTTCTATGCTGGTTGGTGCTGCACTGTAGGGGCCCACCACTGGGACTGTCTTCAGAATATGAATCTAAATCTGAATCTAAATCTAAATCTAAATCTGGGTATGGATCTTGATTTGAACTAATGTATTTCATGTGCATTTCTTTGTACAAGAGCTCTTCATTGAAAACCACATTCTTGTTGCGAATGCCCTTTCCCAAAATCTCAAAGCATGTAACCATACTGATCATCGTCATAGCCAATGAAGACACACATAGTGGATTTTGAATTCAGTTTATTTCTTTCTTCTCTGTTAATTAGTGAATATGCAATACAATGATAAACTCTCAAATGTGAATAATGAACAAGTTTACCTGACCATATTCTTAAGGTATGCCCCCCATCAAGGGCACTAGACGGGCAACGGTTGATCAAGTACATTGTTGTATCCATTGTAGCTGCCAAAAGATGGACATGAACACCCGCATGAAGTCTCATGCATCTCGACCTTTCGAGTATCATGGAGTTCATTCTTTCTACAGAGTTCTACGAACCGTCCTGATTCATTTGATACTTTCCTTTAACAAATAGTCACCAAACTCATTGCTTGTATACTCACCACCGCTGTCTGATTTTATTGCTTTCACTTTGCAACTCATCTCATTCTCAACTCTGGCCTTCCAAACTTTGAATTTGTCAAACACCTCGGACTTCTCACGAATTTTCGTAACCCAAACTTTCTTGGTAGCATAATCAATGAAGTGACAAATTATCTCTTACCACCATAAGAGAATTCCTAAGCCATACCCCACACATCTGTATGTACCAACTCTAGCTTACCAATCCTCTTCTCATGCCCTCCCTGTAATATGCCATTTTTTTAAATGTTTTTTTAAGATTAATAAATATATTAAAATGATTTTTGTGATTTAATAAATATTTTTCTGAAAATTTATCTTTTTACACGTGCAAAACACGGACAAATGTTTCCTTGGGAAGTTCAAAGTCAAAAAATATTTTTTGAAAAATCATTATTTATTATTAGATATTATTTGTGAATTTTCTAGGTTTTTTTGATATTTATTGGACCTATTTGCAAATATTACAAAAAAGGGACTTTTGTGCAAAATACCACTTGGAGTAAAAACTCCAGATTTTTGGATTTTTGGGCTGGGCTTGATGCCTAGTCAACTTAGGGTTAAAAAGTATACTTTTTGTTTAAATGAATTTGGTTTATTTTGCAAGTTTTGATAAAAGATGATCTTTTTGCAAAATTGCCATTTAGAAGGACAAAAATGCAAAATCGTTTTCTGGGATTCTCAAAAAGTTTTGGCTGGTTATAGGATGGTTATTTTTTATTTTAAAACTCAATTAAGTTGGTTTTATTTAGTTTCCAAGTATAAGGATTTATATATGTAAAAATATATTTAAAAGAGGTATTTTACAAATTTGTTTCCAAACCCTAAAAACCTATATTCTAGCCTATTTAAAAGGTGGAGTGCAGCCATCTTTTGCTGCACAACACAAAGGGTTTTATTATTATTATTTCTTGGAGTTTTAAAGAGAAGATCTTGGATTTCTTGCGAAGGAGGAATCTTTCTTGTTCTTTATTAACTTCGTTTGATTTCTTCAATAATGTGAGTGACTTAGTTTTGTTTTCTTATTGTTCTAAGTATGTTGTATGTGTTGATCTATTCATTATTAAGCATATTAGAGGATGATTTGAAGATATAATGAATTTTGATAAATAGATGAATGAAAAGTTGAATCTTTTCATGAAACTATACTATTAATGACCAAAACCCTAATTTGATGACTTGTGATTGTTGAAGAAGCCAATAGAGATCATGAATAGGATGGTTGCAGTTATTTTGTTTCTATTTGAATGTATATAATGGTTGTGTGATGTATTGCATAAAAAGAAAAACAAACAAAGTGCAAAGGAGATTTGTTCTGTTGATGTACACATACACCTACTGTTAATGCCCCAAACTTGCTATTTTGTTCTTATAATTGCTTATAAACATGATTAAACTGATGTAGATGATTGGGGTAAGTATATATCATAGTTTTTGAACTAATGGAACAAGTTGTGAAGTGAAAGAAGAAAAATTACCTTTTTGAATCTGTGTGTGCATGTTTTGGGTGATTGTGGGCAATTTTAAGAACTGGGGGTGAACTATCCATTGAAATCTTGATCTAATACATATATTTACTTATAGAATTGCCATGCTAAGAGCTAATACTGATGCTAAATTAACCTAGGCATAATCACATTTATTACCTGCTGCCTTTTGAAGAATTTTGTGGAGACCTCTGTTTTGAGAACTTGATAAGTTTGGTGTGCTTTTAACAACCCCTATAAGTTACATTGGAGGTGATGGATCATCTCAGGGCATTAGATCTTTGATTTTGCAAAGTTTAAGGGCATATCAGTTAGAATCATGCACAACCCAACCTGGGTATGCAAAAGGTTGCTAATTCATATCCATATGAGTACATCATATATATATAGTCATAGTAGTGTAAATTACTGATACATTTTGTACTAGTACACTTTAATTACCACCAAGTAAGATCAATCCTATACTCTGATCAACCAAACACCATCTTAGCTGCAGACCCTAGCTGCAGGTTGCTGCAGTTTGCTGCTGTATCTGCTGTGCAGGTGCACACACAAACAAATCTATCTCTTCATACACATCCAGTAGATGGGTTTGTGTAGTTGAGTGTTGAGTTTGGTAGACTCTGTGTATGGTTAGCTTCAGTAAAAGGAAATTTGGATATATCACACCAATATGCTCATATCCTTCATGCGAGTACAATTAAGTTTCTATATATATATATTATGCATATACATAGATACTCCATATCAATAAGAGATTTCTTTTTATATCAAATAAACATACATACCTACTTCAATCCAATAACAAACCTACTTCTAAGCTGCATATTTACTTCACTTCAGTAAAAGGGGTTCTTTTATGTACTAGTTATATATATTATCTGTGTAAAGAGGCCTTCCATATATATCAGTTATATATACAATCTACATATGTTCTTTTTAATCAATAAAGGGGATTTTTGGATATATCATTTATATACACTATGTATTCAGTAAAGAGAGCTTTTCTATATATACATATATACCTCATCAGTAAAAAGAGTTTCTTCTATACCTGCAAATACATCTCATACTCAGTAAAAGGGAATTTTTAGATCTCTTACAACCTGCATATAATTATTCCTTACATCCTGCACATGATTTAATTTCCATATACCTGCATTCACTTCAGTCAAATAAAAATCAATTGCTATGTTACTGCATACACTTAAACTCATCTAAGAATCAATTCCTATATATATCTGCCATGATCAATTCATATGTATCAGTGAAAGGGAAACTTTCTATACTTATAAGTTATCTTATATATATATATATATATATATATATATATATATATGGTCATATATTCAACTCCTATACCTTCTTATGCTTCTTTTTTTAATTAGAGGGCTTCTTCTATAACTGCATATACTTAAGTTTAATAAAGACTTTCTTCTAAAGCTGCATATGTGTCAATTCAATAGAAGACTTGCTTCTATATCTGCATATATATACCTTATATAGTAAAAGGAATTTCTTTCTTTGTATCAGTGTAGATATATGTATATGCACTTCAAATCAGTGAAAATGGGTTTTCTATATGTATGTCAGTTATATATTTACATACGTATACAGATGTTTCACTTTCCTTTATATCTGCATATAGTCAACAGCTGCATTTGAGTAAAAGGGAACTTATACACTTTGTGCATACTTTATTTAAAAAGGATCTTCTATATATATATATATATATATATATATATATATATATATATATATATATATACTCATATACAAACATTATGAATGAATGAATTTTCTGTGAGTAAGTTAACAAAGAAATGAAGAGATTATAAAGAAAGATTTAATTTCTGTTGATGGTTGAGTTGTGAATCTCTAGGAGTTGAGTGGGAGTCCTGTGAACCGGCATATGAGATTTTGTAGATATAGACCAGAGTGGTCTTGGATTTGTTTTGTGGAATTAAGTTCGACAGGATACACTAACTCTAGAGAGGAGGAATTTTTGTGTTTTAATAATAACCAACTTAAGGACATGCACTAGTAGAGATGTGATAGAACTTGGAAAACGTAAGTATATACTCTTGGTTTTGTTAGTCCAACAGATGCGTTTCAGGACTGTTTGTTGTTCTGTCTCGAGAGGACATTTGTATGTTCGCACGTCGAGGGTCTGCAGGCCTATTCACGGAGCATGCAGGATGCATTCGTGTGTCAAGAGTCGGCAGGCCTATTCACGGAATATACCTGGTGTATCTGCACGTCCAGGGCCTCACAAGCCTATTCGTGGGGTACACGGTAGGGAGGTGATTCTCCGGTTGTTGATCTATTCTTACATGATGCGTGTGCGTCGAGGGCTGTGGTGCCTATTCCTGGAGTATTTTGGATCTTGTTTCCATCACTGTAGTAGGATTAGTTACATAATGAGCGATCTAACCCTATGAAGGGGAGAACGTTAAGGGCTTGCACCGGACCTATATAGTATGGAATGTATAGAATCCAACAGGTATGCATTAGAGAGTCAGCATATAGCGATTATGTTTTCTTGACGTGGTTTTATGCATGTTTGTTTTCTGTTTTCCTACACTTGACACTTAGTCTAGTTTCACTTGTTGTTTTCATGCTCTACTATTTACTATCTTATATTTCTTGATGTTTTCATGCTTTACTCATTGTTATTTCTCATTTCATTTATTCTTGCGGTTAATACATGTTGTTGATGACTCTATGCCTTATGTGTTATTTATATTGTTTTCTTTTTATGTCACTCACATCGTTATGGCTGACCCCTATAATTTTGGGGGTTAGGGTTATCTGTAGCCTCATGTTTTACAGGTAGGTTCTTGTAGCTTGGGATTTAGATGCTTGTGCTAGAATGATGTTATGGCTTATGTAAATTGTAAAAGATGTGTTGTAAAAGAAAGATTGTAATTCAAGGTGTTTTGTATTTCGATATGTTTTGTAAACAAGTGATGTAATAAAAGTTGAAATAAAAATTATCTGTGTTTTGGCTATGTTTACTATTGCAATTGAAGTTGATGCTGGGAATTATGCCACGTATTTCTGAGATATCATATTGAAAATTCGGGGCGCTACAGAGATTGGTATCAGAGCATACTTCAATAGTAATAATAGACATAGTATGAAAACAAACCTAGGTGTGGACACTAGAGCGTGAGTACCTAGGTGTGGACATTAGAGTGTGAGTATCACATAGATTTAGAACATGATGTTTTGGGTTGGGGTTTTGCCTTGGGATATGGATATGGATGTGAATTGTGTTGTGATGCTCTAACTTTACCCTCATTTTGCAGTATTCAGTAGAATGGCAGGACCCAGGACCAGGAATGGTGGTAATGGTGATGAGGCAGAAGGTTCCCATGGAGCAGGACTTGATCTTGAGACTGAGATTGCCAGGGTGTATCAGACCTTGAATACATTCATGGTAGCTAATATGGTACAGAATCAGAATCAGGATCAGGGGGCAGGACCAGTGTTTGTTAATGCTGATCCGATCAAGCAAGTTGAGTCCTTCAAGCGGATGAAGCTGTCTGTGTTTGAGGGGCAGTCTGATCCAGATAGGTCTGATGATTGGATTAGACATATGGAGATGGTCTTCGAAGTCTTGGAGACTCCAGCATTCAATAAGGAGAAATTGGTTGCGATGCAGTTAGAGAAGGATGCTGGCATTTGGTGGCAGTCAGTGAAGAGGACCTTTGGAGATCAGCAAGTGACTTGGGAGGCTTTTCTGGATGAATTCGGGGATCGTTTCTTTTCTTTGGATATTCAGGAGAGGAAGGCAACAAAATTCTTGAATCTACGGCAAGGCAACATGACAGTGTGTGAATATGAGACCAAATTTGTCCAGCTGTCAAGGTATGCACCGAAGCTGATTATAAATGAAGCGAAGAAGGCCAAGAAGTTTGAGCAGGGCTTGAGGCCAAATTTGAGGTCGAAGATGATTCCATTGGGCATCAGGAGGTTTGATAAGCTGGTCAGGAGAGCAGTTATGACAGAAGAGGATATGGATCAGTTCCAAAAGAAGCAAGAGACCTGGAATAGGAACAAGAGGCTAGCAGTTAGTCAGAATGGGAAGGAGTTCCCAGTGAAGCAGGGCAAGTTCAGTAGGCTAGTGCAGAAGGAACCCACAATTCAAGGTGTAACCTATTTCAATAGTGGAGAGGCAGGTCATTATCAGATAGCATGCACCAAGCCTTGAAAGGTGAAGGTTTGTTATCAGTGTGGTCGTAAAGGGCATCTCAAACCAAACTGCCTACAGTTGAAGAAGGATGGTGCAGGCAGAGACAAAGTTCAGAGGCAGGGGCAAGTGTTCGCATTGACTGAGGAGAATGTGGGTAACTCAGGGATGTGATCCAGGGTGTGCAAGAATTTTGAATTTATTCATTTATGTATTAAGTAAAACTTTATTTGAGAATAAATTGGAGATTTGAGTAATTTAACAAAGAAATGAAGAGATTATAAAGAAAGATTTAATTTCTGTTGATGGTTGAGTTATGAATCTCTAGGAGTTGAGTGGGAGTCCTGTGAACCGGTAGATGAGATTTTGTGGATATAGATCAGAGGGGTCTTGGGTTTGTTTTGTGAAATTAAGTCCGGCAGGATACACTAACTCTAGAGAGGAGAAATTTTTGTGTTTTAATAATAACCAACTTAAGGACAAGCACTAGTGGAGATGTGATGGAACTTGGGAAACATAAGTATATGCTCTTGGTTTTGTTAGTCCAACGGATACGTTCCAGGACTGTTTGTTGTTCTGTCTCGAGAGAATATTTGTATGTTCGCGTGTTGAGGGTCTGCAGGCCTATTCACGGAGCATGCAGGGTGCATTCGCGTATCGAGGGTCGGCAGGCCTATTCACGGAATGTACCTGGTGTATCTGCACGTCCAGGGCCTCGCAAGCCTAATCGTGGGGTACATGGCAGGGAGGTGATTCTCCGGTTGTTGAGTTATTCTTACATGATGCATGTCCGTCGAGGGCTGTGATGCCTATTCACGGAGTATTTTGGATCTTGTTTTCAACACCGTAGTCAGATTTGTTGCATAACGAGGGATCTAACCCTATAAAGGTGAGAACGTTAAGGGCTTGCACCGGACCTATGTAGTATGGAATGCATAGAATCCGACAAGTATGCATTAGAGAGTCAGCATATAGCGATTGTGTTTTCTTGACTTGGTTTTATGCATGTTTGTTTTCTGTTTTCCCTCACTTAATACTTAGTCTAGTTTCACTTGTTGTTTTCATACTCTACTATTTACTATCTTATATTCCTTGATGTTTTCATGCTTTACTCATTATTATTTCTCATTTCATTTATTCTTGCGGTTAGTACATGTTGATGACTCTATGCCTTATGTTTTATTTTTGTTGTTTTCTTTTTATGTCACTCACACCGTTATGGCTGACCCCTGTAGTTTTGGGGGTTAGGGTTATCTGTAGCCTCATGTTTTACAAGTAGGTGCTTGTAGCTTGGGATTTGGATGCTTATGCTAGAATGATGTTATGGCTTATGTAAATTGTAAAAGATGTGTTGTAAAAGAAAGATTGTAATTCAAGGTGTTTTGTAAACAAGTGATGTAATAAAAGTTGAAATAAAAATTATCTGTGTTTTGGCTATGTTTACTATTGCAATTGAAGTTGTTGCTGGGAATTATGTCACGTATTTTTGAGATATCATATTGGAAATTCGGGGCGCTACACTCCCAACTGAAAGCTAACTATCTTTTGTTTCCCCATTACACAATTCTCACATAAATCCATCTCAACTTTCATTAGCCCTGACAAATGATCTCTGGAACAAAGCTACTTGACACTTTTTTCACCAAGATACCCCAAACTAACATTTCATAAGAATGAGGGATAATTACATGTTGATGTCGTGGCAATGATATCACCTGTATCACCTCCTGTGAGTTAATACAACATGCCAACACGTTTTGCTTTTGCCACCAACCTAGCACCTATAGAAACCTTTCCTTCTCCAAATCCAAATATTGTCACAAGCCCTTCTTTGTCCAATCTGCTTATTGAGAACAAGTTCTTCCTCAATCCTAGAATGTGCCTCGCATCATGCAAATCTAGTTGCCCACTACTGCAAGTTTCACTGTGATAGTTCATTTTCCAACAACTGAGTAGCTATGGTCATTTCCAATTGTAACTAAACCAAAATTACATGTCCTGTAATTCTCAAAATCATCTTTCATGGTAGTATAATGATAAGAAGGAACTGAGTCTATAAACCAGTCATCTTACATCATAACAATTCTAGGAGAAACACAAATTATCTAAGAGCGTTTCATTGTTTACCATATTAACTCCTTCTGACCCACCTTGTTGTCTCTTTTACTCTTCGCATTGGTCTTTTCTATGTCGAGACTTATGGCAGTACTAGCACTCGCCTTTGCAATTTTCTGCTCTTGACTTTGACCTATGATTCCTGTTGTGATACCAATTTGTTGGATTTAATGCGGAACAACTCAATAAAGAGATGAAAACAATGAAACAAAAGCAATCAAAACACAAACACAGAAGACTTTTTCAAGGTTCACCAAGCAATGCATACTTCTCCGTGGAAAGGAACTCTTGCAATTTCCTCTAAAAAATATGAAGATAAACATGTTACAATTACTCAAGAACTCACCACCAAAGTGTAGGGTTTATCTTCTTTTTTTTCTATCAAGAATGGCTGCTAAATCTCTCTTTCTTACTGGAAATATGTTTGGAATAACCCTAATAACCATACACAATATATATATATATATATATATATATATATATATATATATATATATATATATATATATATATATATATATGATTACAGACAAATATTTCTTATCCATAGATTGATTTCCTAATCAGGTCGTCATGGTTGACTGTGGAGAATGGTGGTTGACTGCACTCATCCCTTGAGCAAGTCAGCCCTCCTAATGATCAATTGAATTTGGTCTCTAGAAATTCAAAAAGCAATACCGGTCGACTACATTCCATGGCAGTCGAATGCTCCCCTCTCCATTTTAAGGTTGACTACCTGTATCGGTAGTCAACTGTCAATTGTTTTCTGCTTACTATTGTTACTGTTGCATGCTTCTCGTTGCTACTGTTTTGCTTCTCTTCTCTTTTCATCTTCAAACCCTTGTATATCGTGTATTGGATCCACCAATCCCAACAGGCACGTAGGAGGCGGGTCGAAGGGGCAGTGTGAGGCAACTTGGATGCGAGGAGAGCGCATGGCGTGTGAAGAGGAAGCATGGGCGAGGATTTTGGAGGATTTTAAAAGTGTGAGGCGATGAGATCGTGAATGGGAAGGGTTTGAGGTTAATTTTTTTTAATTTCTTTATTTTATGAAAATGTACTGACCATATTTTAGTTTAAATGGGCTTCCTACTTTTGCTCACTTTTCTTTATTTCAAAATAGAGGATGATGAGAGGGGATAAACTCATTAGCTTAATATGTAGTTACAATAGTTATAATTATAATATGTAGGTCTTCAACCTATCTTTTGCCAGTAAAAAAAAAAGGTAAATGAGATAGTTAAAAGGGAAGGTGAGTGGGATACCTTGAACAATTACAATTTGCAATTTAGACGAGTTAACATGTAGCTAACTTCTGAATATGAGACATTAAACTCTTTTAAGACTATCTTCATACGATTAGTACGTTCTTTATATATAGGAAACACTTCATGAATTTTTCTATCAATTGATGAGGGTGGAAATCGCAGTGGATCTACACTGTACAATTTGCATACGAATCTCGGGAATCCTAAGGCCTAAACGGCGGGCCCAGTGATGGTTTATGGGCTATCCCATGGCCCATTACGAGGTCCATCCCCATTAAAGACCCCACTGACCTATAAATACAGCCCTACCTCAACATCTACAAGGTAATCAAATTTTTTACCACCTAATCCGCCTTTTAACCACTGATTACTGACTTAAGCGTCGGAGGATCTGTCGCCGGGAGTCCTCCCGGTGTTTCAGACATTTTTGTAGGTATTCGGTGGTCGTTATGCCCATACACCCCACTCATATTAGCTTCACATAAGAACAGATCTATGACTGAGATCTGAGTTTCCTTTTCAATAAAAGAACTCACTATGTATTGCTTCCACACCCAAAAAGCAGCAGCTTCAGAATGGCGCCGTCTGTAGGAAAATAAATCCGAGCCTTTAACTCAGACCCTCCACTGTAGCAGTCATCTATGGCCCCCACGACCAAGAAAACTTTACCATAGGTCGCCATGCCGACCTTCCTCCCCCTCCCCGTCCATCATGTAGTCGACCAGCCACTCAAGGGTCGCAACAGCAGTAGGTCGAGCGCCCGTAGGCTCCCGCTCCAAGTACTTCCCTCTCGATAGCATGAAGGAACGAGCTCCCGGTGGTTCCCGACCTCTAAAATGTCATAAACAAATGGCTTAATGAGGAAGACCTCTGAAATTGCCTAAGTCGATCCAGAAACGAGGCACCTTCTGACCACCAGCTAAGCCGAAGCTGTCATTCCTCCCATGGCCGGTAGAGGGGACACAACCACTCCCCGAAGGACTGCCGACCATCAAATGGTCATGCTGAAGGAGGCCACGTGACAAGGGCCGAGTTCCAAGAATTTAAGAATGAGGTCCTCCAGGCTATCTAAGAAGGACCCCGAAACAAGCACCGTACTGATCAGAAGGGTCAAAAACGAAGAGTCCCACGGTTGAACCCGATCTAAGGGACATGAAGACCTGGTCTTCAAGTGAATGCAAGACATGGAATTCAGCCTCGCTCGGATTGGTGAAGATGGGAGGTAGTCTAAGCAGGGGTACAAGCCAGTCCAACCACCCTTCTCGTACTAAATCCATGAAGCCCCATTCCGAGGAGCTTCAAGCCTCCGCATTAGAGACGTATGATGGAAAGTCGGAGCCTGCTGATCACATAGAGGGTTTCAAAACCATCATGATGATTCACAGCGCATTGGATCTACCGTGCTTTCCCAGCCCTATTGTGGAGGCCCGTGTGAGAATGTTACTCCAAACTCACCTCCAACTTGATATTCTGCTTCTACCAGCTCAAGAAGAGAATCCTGGCTCACTTCATGATGAGCCATAAGGCTGAGAAGAAGAATACTTGGCTGCTAGACCTCAAGCCGAATAGTCCCTTCGAGACTTCGTCTGGAGACTTACAGCCGAGGCCCGTTCAATTTCCTCCCTCGACACTGGGGTCGCAACGACTACATGTCGTAACAATGTCCATCATGACTCGTTGAAGGCCTCCTTGGCTAAGAAGCCGCCCACCAATTTTCATGACCCCCTTCTCCGAAGTGCAAAGTATATCCAGGATGAAGATGCCTTGCACCCTGGAGGCTACGAAGAAGTCCTAAAAGCACACCTCCGGGCAGAGGCGACTTCCTCCTGTTCCCCACTTCCACAAATTCACTCTGCTTAATGTGAGTGTCTCCTCCATCCTGATGGAGGTGGAAGATGAGGGATTGATCCGATATAGCCTCGGCCCAACAATAATAACAAGAAGAGGGATCAAAGGTTCTACTACCGATTCCACCGAGATCACAACCATGATTCCGACAACTGTCGAGCTCTCAAAGATGAAATTGAGGCCCTCATCTAGAGGGTACTTGTCTAAATTCAACTGGGAAGGCCAGAGAGCCTCCCCCCTAACAAAGTGTGAACAAGAAGAGTCTGAACCATAGGAATCTGAGAGGATGGCTATCCTCCACTATGTGCATGGAGGACCCATGGGTGGGGATTCAAACTCCTCCTACAAGGCTTTCGTTGGGGAAGTCAACTCGGCCTACAATTTTCCTCCTATTCGGGGCCACAGACTATCGATCTCATTTTCAAATGAAGATCTTAAAGGGGTCCAAATTTCTAATAGTCTGGTCATCAGCCTCGGCCTAGCAAACCATGAGGTCCAACGCATTCTCATAGACAAAGGAAGCTCGGTCAACATCATGTTCCTCATTGATTTCGAAGGGTTGAAGCTCAATCAAGAAAGGTTGAAGCCCACCGGCTACACCCTCCACGGTTTCTCTGGGGCCCCAGTCCAGATCGAAGGGATCATCACTCTGGACATAACTGCGGAAAAATCCCCGACCACCCAGACCGAATCCATGGATTTCATGGTTGTCAATATCAAGGCTGCCTACAATGCTATCCTCGGCCGCCTTGGCCTCGCCTCCCTTCTGGCGGTACCCTCGACCTACCACATAAGGAAGAAGTTCCCCACTAAGCATGGGGTCTGGGTCGTCAAGGGTAACCAAGAAGCTGCTTGGGCCTGCTACATGGCCACGGTGGGGGGCTCGGTCCTTCCCTTTGACGCAGTCGAGATCCCATCCGATAGGAGCTCGATAGGTTCAGAGCCCGTCAACGAGCAAGAGGAGGTCCCCATCTCGGAAGACGACAAAGCCAAATAGTTTCAAGTGAGTCGGGCTCTCTCCCCGTACCTCATGCATGACATTATCAACTGCATCTGACGGAACAGGGACATGTTCGCCTAGACCCCTCGGACATGTCCGAGATCTCTGTGGACATCATTATGCATAAACTAAGTGTCCATCCGTACTCCAAGCCAGTGCAGCAGAGGCGCCAGAAGTTTGCCCCTGAGAGGCAGCAGGTGGTGAAAGAAGAAGTGGAGAAGCTCCTCTCCGCCCACTTCATCAAAGAGGTCAACTACCCGGAGTGGTTGGCCAACATTGTAATGGTGAAGAAATCCAATGGCAAATGGAGGATATGCACCAATTTCATCGACCTCAACATAGTCTGTCCAAATGACCCATTTTCTCGCCCTAGCATCGATGCTCTCATAGATGTGACGTCCGGGTATGAGCTTCTCAGCTTCATGGATGCCTTCTCAGGTTATTACGAGATCCAGATGTTCCCTCCTGACATCTCGAAGACGGCCTTTGTGACCGATCAAGGGCTTTAGTGCTATCAAGTCATAACCTTCAAGCTGAAAATACAGGTGTCATTTATCAGAGGCTCGTCAATCAGGTCTTCAAAGAGTAGATAGGTTAGAACATTGAGGTCTATATTTAATATCCCAAAAATAATTAACAATTATTTTGTACAACAATATTCTATATATAAATATTGTTGCATTATATGACTATTGTTGCATTAGTTGGTACAACAATATTTGGCATATGAATGTTATTGCACATAAATTGTGCATATTCTTGTGTATGTTGTTGTATACACATAAGTTGTATGGTTTTGGAGAATTCACATGAACTAAGCCCAATTGGCCCAGCCATGCATGAATATTTGTTCGTGAACTACATCTACACATATGGACAAATGAAGCCCACAATTTTTGACTTGGAATAAGAAGGGCTTAAGTGTACCCTAATAGGGTTTATGTGTAACCATAAGGCTTAGAAAGCAATTGATTGTGTTGGGTGATTAAGCATACAAATTATCCTTACATTTAATTTTTGTTGGGACACCTAGACAACAAGGCTTAGAACCCTCCACACTCACCCACACTCATCCTAACCCTCTCATAATTGGCTGGCCACCATACCCCCATACCCTCTCGCTGTGTGTGTGTGTGTGTGTGTGTGTGTGTGTGTGTGTGTGTGAGCATGAGAAACCAAGCTCGTTCCATAATAATCTTCATCCTATACTACTCATTCCATACTACCCTTCATTCCATACTTTTCTATACTACTCTTCATTTCAATATTCTCCTACTTATTTTTAAGTACTAGTTGAGCAACAAAAGAAGCAAAGCAAGCTAGGAGGAGGAGAAAGAAGCTAGGAGGAGAAAAGGTTAAGGCTAGGGTTGTGCTCTCCCACCATAAGGTGGGTATTCTCCAACCCCCGTGGTTTGTTAGATTATGTAGTGTAGTCTCTATTCTATGATATGAATTGCATGCAATTGTATGTGTGTGTTGATGATTGCTAATAGATGTTAGTATATTTTGTGGTAGAATAACTAGTAAATGAACTTTTGATTCTGTCCTGAAATTAGGTCTCAACTCCGTAATCTTAACTCCTTCACTAGATGACATTTAGGGCTAAAATTCTTATAGCAGTATCTCCTACATGTCTAGAACATCTCCACCAGATTTCATAATTTTTGGATAATATTTGCTATTTTAATCAAATCCGAAATGTCAAGAAGAGAAATAGAGCATTAGCTGTGATTTTGTCCAGTTTACTGCTCCCTTTTCAAAAATCATATCTCTCTGGGATGTGGTATTTCAAGCTAATTTTTTTAATATGTGATACTTGTATGCATCTAGAACATGCTCACAAAATTTTATAAATTTTGGACATCATTTGTTATTTTAAATAAATTTGAACTCACAACTGGTTGACAGTTTTATTAGTTTCTGGAAATTTGTATGTCTTTCAGATCTTGATCATTTTGGCATCTTAAATGAAGTATTTTGAGGAAACTCCCAACTAAGAACTTGTAGTAGACTCACTGAACTTTCTTTAGAACCTAAGATATCGAAATTTCAAGAAGTGTGTGATTATTATGATTTTTATAAGTAGCAAGATCTGTATGTTGGATTTTTAACTTACTGTTTGATGCATGTAAATTGTCACCACATTAGGACCTTCTAATAGACTTAGAAATATTTTTTTATTAAATTTTAAATCATGTTATGATGTGTAGTTGAATGAATGCCTAGAACAATTGTGTAAAAACACATAATTATATTAGAGTTTTGTTGTAGACATTACACAACGGAAAGATTGCATGTAAGGTATTCAATGAAATGTCTAATTGAATATATACATATGTGTGCATGAAATAGCCTAGTAGATCAACAAACAAGTTATGAGGATGAAGTTGCAAATGAGATCTTGGACATTTTGAGGATGTGAGTTAGTACATCTACATGTGTGAATTAATATAGTGTGAAAGAAATTTGTAATGAATTTAATTGCTATGATTGTTATGGAGTGTTCGATGAATGCTTGTATATGTACAAGTACATGATATAGTATAATTATAGGGTTGAGAATACCCATACATATTGTCTAAATGATGTAAATTAACTATCCCCAATTCATGCATAATAGTGTTATACATTGTGTGTACTAGTTGGTACTTGTTTCGGCTTGAATTATTCTTTGGAACGGGTTCGAGAAGAGTTCATTAATGGAAAATTTATCATATGGTATTTGCCGTTCCGGAGTGTTAATTTCTGGTTGTTCATTAGGCCAAATTTGGGCCAACTTTTTGCATGTTTTTGGATAGCCAGGTTGAACACTAATTAAATTGAGTTGAGACTACATAAACTTAACTATGTTGATTGACATATGAAATTAGGTTGGATTCATTTAGTGTTCGACTATTAGCTAGGACTAGGAGAATTGTTTAATTAACTAAGAGTATAAATGTCTTAGGTGGGAACTAGAAGTTGTTACTAAGAGCCATTAGAATCGGGTAAAGCTAGTTAATAGATGGACCAATCTAATAATTATGGAATTAACTACCTTCATTAGTTCTAGTGCACCTTAGTATAATCTAACCCTAGTCACAAACTCAAATCCATTTTTATAAGGACAGGCACTAGTTGAGCGTGTGCTCACTTGTCAAGGGAACACGTGCGACATCGTCTCGTCTGGGACACGTGCGGCGTTGTCTCAACTGTTAATTTATGGGATCTATTGATAAGAACGGGTCACCATCCTGTTAGAATCTAGGGGATGGACCCCTATGAGTATGACCATGTTCTGAGTTATCCATACGAATAAGGAGCAAGAGCATAACTCTGATTCTCTGGCGGAGTAAGGAAAGCACCCTGCCGATTTGCCTTATGTTCGAATAACTTTTGGTGAGGTCCGGGGGTGAAGAAAGACTGTAGGGTTCGGGCACCCCACATGGGTGATTCTACAGGGTTTTCTAAGGGCATAGAAAGACCACATGGACTAGGCGGAGCATGACCAGGGGTGGAGATAAACCGCAGGGTCCGACACTACATTATCCAAATTTATCCTATTTTCTCGTAGTTATCTGAGGGCAACGAAAGATCACAGGGTCTCGGCATACACAGTGGCAAGATCATGACCATTTCTAACTACCGAGGTGGAAGTGGACTGAACAACTGTAACCTCACTAATCACTAGATAATTCAAAAACATGGTAAGAGTACAAGAGTAAGTTTGCATTGTGAGGGATCAAACCCTGTAATCAGAAGTACATAAAAGCTTGATTGGGGAGTATGTAGTATGGTATGCATATGTTTCCAATCAAGTGTGCATTAGAATAAAAGCATCGTGTGCATTTGAGTGGTGCATTAGATTGTAGGTCATGGCATACACCAACACTTCTGTTAGTATGACTTTCACATTTTATGTTGCATAATATTCATTATTGAGGATTTTGGAGATCGCAGGTTTCATCCGTATTTTGTCAGTTGCATTTAACTGACGTGTCCACGGTTGGTTAGTTGCAGGATTGATCGTGGGAGCAGAAGATTCGAGCAGTGGAACATCCAAGTGAAGGATATAGTTTCTTGTACAATGTATTTATTGGTGTAATTCATGATTTAAATTATAAGTAAGACTACATTGTACATTATGATAATGTAATGAAAGTTTTAATTTTCTGTGATTTTCAGTGTTGTGTATTCATTTGAAGTAAGGATTCTAGGTAAGTGTCACGAGTTTCCAGTATATGGAAATTGGGGCGCTACACTATGTCGACGATCTGCTCGTCAAAAGCCTCCAAGAAGGAGATCATGTGAAGGACCTGGAGGAGGCCTTCGGGGTCCTGAGGAAGAATAACATGAGGCTTAACCCCTCATAGTGCGCCTTCGGCATCACCTTAGGCAAGTTCCTCGGCTTCTTGCTCAGCCAGCGGGGAATAAAGGATAATCCTGAGAAGATTCAAGCCATTTTTAACATGGCCCCTCCCAAGAATGTCAGGGAAGTGCAAAGACTCACAGGCCATCTTACTGCCATCAGCCGATTCCTCTCGAAGTCGGGGGAGAAATATCTTCCCTTCTTCAAAGCCATCAGGTGAGCAAAGAGCTTTGCGTGGGAGGAACCCTAGTAGCTAGCCTTTGATCAGCTGAAGAAGTACCTCTCCAATCCCCCTCTCCTCAGCAAACCTGAGTCGAGTGAGGTTCTCTACCTCTACCTTGCTGCATCGGAGCATGCGGTCAATATCGTCCTAATCAGGGAGGGCGATGGGACCCAAAGACCCATCAACCATGTCAGCAAGGTCCTTCACAATGCCCAGCTCTGCTACACTAAGATAGAGAAGGTGTCCATGCCTTAGTCAAGGCTACGTGGAAACTCTGCCCATACTTCCAAGCCCACTCCATTCAGGTCCTCATGGACTAGCCCCTTAAGCAGGTCCTCAAGAAATTGGAGAACTCCGACCAACTAATCAAGTGGTCTATTGAGCTGAGCCAGCACGACATCAGCTACAAATCCAGGACTGTCATTAAGGGGCAATCCCTCGCTAAGTTCATAACATAGTGCACCATTCTCGAGGCATCTAAGGTTCGGGAGGATGAGCCAGTATTGGAACTTTATGTAGATGGTTCGTCCTGTGAAGAAGGGAGTGGGGTAGTAGTCATATTAAGCAGTCCGAACAGCTTCGTCCTTCAATACTCCCTGCTCTTCAGCTTCAAAGCATCCAACAATGAGGCAGAGTATGAGGCCCTAATCAGCGGACCCTTCTTGGCTCGGAAGGCTGGAGCCAAGTGCGTTAAAGCATTCAGCGATTCCTAGCTCATTGTCAACCAAGTGCGTGGGGAGTATGAAGCTAGTGATACATGAATGGTCCAATACTTAGCACATATCAAACTTCTCTTGGCAGACTTCGAAGACGCTATTGTTATCAGAATACCCCAAGAGAAGAACAATCAGGAAGATGCCATGTCCAAGCTAGAATCATCCTCCTTTGAAGGCCTCGACCGCATAGTCCTGGTGGAGGTCCTCTTCCGACCAACCATCGAGAATCCCAAAGTCCTTTACCTCAATTCGCCGATACAAGTAGCAGCATCGATGGATCCAATTTTGAAAATCCTGAGAAACGGTGAACTACCACAGGATACATCCGAAGCAAGAAAGGTCCAGGTCAGCTGTAACACCCCAAATTCCAAAACATATCAAATTCGAAGTTCCACAGGATCTTTACACTTCTTTCATACAGTTTTACATGGAAATAAAAACTTTTTGTTACATCAGAGTTTACACTTACATAACATGTTTACAGCAGAAGCAATGTACAATAAATTACATGAATTGAAATATACAACACTTGGATCATTCTTTAATCAACATGCATTCTTTAGTCTTGTTAATCACTTTACCCTGCATAAATACTGTAGGCGCGTCAGTTGCTTACAACCGACGAAATATTATACACGGCTATCCTCTCTATGCAGAACAGTATAACGATTCTCAAATACTTAAACAAATCATAAACTTGATCACAAACAGAACTACAAGGGACTATCCTATTGATGTCGTGTTGTGCGGTGCACTTAGTCCTTAATGCAGTTATTTATATTAGATGACACTAATGCGCACTTGTTCAGATTCTATGCATCCCATACTACATAGGTTTGAGGGTAAGCCCTTAACCGTTCTTCATCTTGTAGGGTTCAATCCCTCGTTACGAATTAAACTACTACTGTAACTACGATAAGTATCCTAGATGTTCTATGAGTTGCGAGCTCATGTCCAGACAGCCTGGAGGGGAATCCCACGTCATGTCACGATGCATCGTGAAGAACCTATGGACAATTCAGCCTCCGTCATGGGACATGACACTCACCCGCAGTCACCAAACACCCCACGAGCGTCGCCTACGGTACAGACTCCTGGAAACATATCCACGTCATGTCACGATGCATCGTGAAGACAGCCTGTGAATACTCTCACACCGTAGCTCCGAGGCCCTCATACTCGTGTTTTTCTCTTATTTTCATCACGTCTTCACTATGTATCTAATCCTTAGTTATTTGAATCATGAACAAAATCAATTCTCTAGAGTTAGCCCTTCCACTATACCGGTCTTAACCATTTATTCAACATGACCCAAATCTTGGTCTTTTCATCGCAAATTTCATTTCAACACATTTCTTTTCAATGCCGATATGAGGCTTAACTACACTCTAGTTCTCAATTTCAATTCATAATCACAAAATTGAGTCTTTATACTTATAAGTTCATTTTCATAATTAACATGATCACTTTTCATTTCTATGAATCAAAACTCACATATCAAGTTCACTTTCAATTCTTATACGTCATACTCACAAATTCCTTTTCCATAAGCACAATAAATTCTCATACTATAGTTTCTTTCCTTACTTAATTCCATAATGATAAAGTCGCATTTTTCAATATTCACAATAGGCAATAAAATTCATAGATAACCCACTTAAATTTTCTTTCATTCAAAAATTCCTCTTTTATAACTTAGTGTAATCTTTTCATGAAAATAAACACCTTTCATTTTATACGAATTTCAACTTCATGCAATTTTACTTCTAAACCATCTTCATTTTAGTCAAAACATGTCCCAAATATTTTTCATTAAGTCCATATAATTTTAGAATAATTATAGGATTTTCCCCAAATTTTTATAAGCCACAAATCAATTTTTAAAACAAAAAAAATCAAAAAAGTTAAATTCCTGCCGAAGCTGGGTATTGAACTCATGACCACAGGGTAACCAACCACCATCGAGAGCCAGAACAGCCCAGGCGCCACGTCGATACAATAGGGGGTTAATTTTAGATATGGTGTGGATCTCGGTTTTCGGATTTTTGAATAAAAAAAAGAAAACAAATGCTCACGCCAGGTTTCGAACCCAAGACCACCAAGCCCAAACCCATTGCTACAGTAACCGAACCCACTGCACCAACTAACCAGTATGGCCATCGTGCTAAACTGATATGGTTTAGATTACTGGGGTTATAAGCAAGGTCTCTGTTCTTTTCGAATTTTTACAAAAACAAATATTTTCGAGTTCTCTTCTTCTTTAAATTTATTCAAAAACTCCAGATTTTATTTTTCATCTCAATACAGTATTTCATTAAATAAAAAATTAATTTTTGACACAAAAAAAATAATTTGCTCTCTAGTTCATTTTACTCTTCAATTTTCGAATTTGGGGAAAAAAAAACATATTCTCCTTATAATTTACTCTTCGAATTTCCCTAAATCACAAATAGTATTTTTTTGTTAACATTGTACATTTATCTGAGTAATAAATTACATTTTTCTTCATGTCATTTAACATCTCATTAATCAAAATCACCCATATCCATAGTTCTTTATTAAATTGTTCAACACACAGGCATGTATTTTTCTTATCTAGCACATCACAATAAAATAGAGCATGGTAGCATGGTAATCATTTAACAAATCATAATTTAGCAATCCATTTAACACTCTTTTAACATATATTCAAACTAGTAGCAATTTGTCTTGTTTTCATAATGTATGGCTACATTAATTAAAATTTCTTCTTAATTTGTCAACCACATCCTAACATGATATCTAATTAGAAGTTTAAGAGAAATGCCCACCTTAAATAGAGAGAAAATCAAAAGAACTCCTAGAGAATCTCCTACAACGAATGAACAAAGCCTCCTCCTTCTAGATCAAGCCACGTAAGTCGCCTCCTCCTTGATCAAGCTAGAACCCGAGCCTCTCCCTTCTTGGTCCTTGAAATGCCGGCCTCCTCCTTGTTGTTGAACATACACAATATTCTCTCTTTTCAATCTCACAAACTCCTCAATCTTTTGCCTTACTACTTGTATATTTTTCTATCTTTCTATTTTTTCTTTTCAAAATTTCAAGTGTGAGAGGGGGTATTTATACAATTTTCTAGGGTGAATGGAGGCCCAAATTAGATCAAATGATTATAGATTAAGGGTCAAGATGCATTAGGGAGTTATAGAAACTACCCATAATGAGCAACTACCTCTCCACCACTTCCATCTCTCCCACTTCCTCCATCTACAATCCGGCCTAGGTGAGAAGGGTGTGCAATGCACACTCTATTGCATACACATGCCACCTAGTATCTCTCATTTACAAATTTGTTAATATGAAAAATTTAATTGTCCATGAAATGAGTCTACACTACAAGTTAGACCATTTAAAAAAGAATTAAAGTAAATGGACTCACTAATGGGCCAAACTAACCATGGGCTTTAAATAATTAATTTAATTAATAAATGAAGTGGGTTTAAAAAGACAATTAGGCCTAGATTTTAATTAGGCTTTTAAAGAAAATATTTTTTTTTGAAAAAATAAAGAGAACAAATACTATATAAAAAAATATTTTATACGAGAAATTATACAAATAAAATCACACGTGCAAAATACGTAAATTCACAAAAATCTCATAAATCAAATCTAGGGTGTTACAACACTGCCTCCTTAGAATAGTTCCGTCCCCGGAACTACACTTAAAGAGTGAGAAAACAGGAATACAACAAAGAGATAAGAAAAGAAAAGAAAACGAAGATACAAATCACTCAAGAAGCTCAGGATGATCTTTCATCATCCTCTCCTTAGATTCCCAAGTAGCCTCTTCAACCAACTGGTTTCTCCAGACTACTTTGACCATCGGTATCGTCTTGTTCCTCAAGACTTTCTCCCGACGATCGACAATCTCAACTGGAAGCTCAATGTAACTCAGATCCAACTGCAAACCCTCCGGTACTTCGGAAAAATGGTGACTAGGATCTGGGATGTACCCTCTCAGCATAGACACATGGAATACATTATGCACCTGAGATAACTCCTCCGGAAACTCCAACCGATAAGCAGTTTTCCCAATCCGCTTCAATATCTTGTACGGGTCTATGAACCTCGGGGCTAACTTCCCACCTCTGCCGAAGTGAATCACACCCTTGCTAGTTGAAACCTTCAGAAAGACAAAGTCACCAACCTCAAACTCAAGGTCCCTCCTCCGGTTGTCTGCACAGCTCTTCTGTCTACTCTGAACGTCCACCAACCTCTTCCTGATCAGATCGATCTTTTCAAAGGTCTGCTATACAATCTTAGGCCCAAACATCTGCCGCTCCCCAACTTCAAACCAACAAACAGGTGTTCTGCACTTCCTGCCATACAGAGCTTCGTACGACGCCATCTCAATACTAGTCTGAAAACTATTGTTGTAGGCAAACTCCAGCAGAGCTAAATGCCTTTCCCAACTGCTCCAATGTCAAGTACATAGCACCGAAGCATATCCTCAAGAATACGGTTGACTCTCTCGGTCTGCCCATCGGTCTGCGGATGAAAAGCAGTGCTGAAATTCGTCTTGGTACCCAAAGCTGTCTGAAGGCTCCTCCAGAAATACGAAGTAAACCGTGCTTCCCGATCAGACACAATGGTTAACGGAACACCATGAAGCCTGATGATCTCACCAACATACAGCTCAGCCAATCTGTCCATCGACGAAGTGAGTTTCATCGCCAAGAAATGAGCGGTTTGGTTAGTCGATCGACTATGACCCAAATTGCATCATTGCCCTTGGAACTCTTGGGCAAACACGTGATGAAATCCATGCTGATGTTATCCCACTTTCATTCTGGATAGGTAACGGTTGCAATAAACCTCCAGGTTTCTGATTCTCGGCTTTGACCTGCTGACAGATTTCACACCTCGCCACGAACTCGACCACATCCCGCTTCAAACCTGACCACCAGAAATGCTGCTTAATGTCCCTATACATCTTATTACTCCCATGATGTACGAACAAAAGAGTAGCATGTGCCTTCTGAAGAATACTTTCTTTCAAGTCCGACTGATCTGGAACACACAGCCTCTCTCCAAACCACAGCACTCCATCCCTAATCTGGAACTTGGACAACCTGCCAGCACTGACCTGCTCCTTCATCTTCTGAATCTTTGCATCTTCCTTCTGACTTGCAATAATCCTTTCATTCAGCATTGGTTGAAAGCCTCAACTGAGCTAAAAACGATCCCAAGCCTTGCAGAACAACTTCAATATCAGCCCGATCCAACTCCTCTACAAGATGCCTCTGAGTTGTAATCAAACTAGCCAGACTGCTCTTGCGACTAAGTGCATCAGCGACAACATTAGCCTTCCTAGGATGGTACTTAATCTCCGGACGAATGTCATCAAGTACTTCCAGCCATCTCCTTTGCCTCAGATTCAGATCCTTCTGCTAATATATGTACTTCAAGCTTTTGTGGTCCATGTATATGTTTAATTTCTCACCATACACGTAATGTCTCCATTGTTTCAAGGCAAAGATAATCGCAGCCAACTCTAGATCATGAGTCAGATAATTCTTCTCATGCGGTCGTAGTTGCCTAGACCCATAAGCGATCACTTTTCCTTCTTGCATTAAGACACAACCAAGTCCACGATGTGAAGCATCGCTGTAGACATCATACTCAACACCTGCTCTAGGCAAAGCCAAAATGGGTGCAGTAGTCAGCCTCTCTTTTAACTCCTGAAAGCTTGACTTGCATTGCTCAGTCCACTTGAAGTTCACATTCTTCTTGGTCAGACCAGTGAGTGGCACGGCTATCTGAGCATAACCCTGAATAAATCTCCTGTAGTATCTAGTCAGCTCAAGAAAACTCCTGATTTCCTTCACTGTAGTAGGCCTTGCCCAATCCTTCACCGCCTCTATCTTTTGCGGATCAGTTGCCACTCCCTCCTTAGAAAGGATGTGACCCAGGAATGCCACTTCAGATTTCCAGAAATCACACTTGGACAACTTGGCATACAACTCATGCTCCTGAAGCTTTTTCAAAACTACTGCCAGATGCTTTGTGTGCTCCTTCTCCGACTTGAAGTACACAAGGATATCATCGATAAACACCACGACAAAAGAATCAATAAACGGCCTCAGAACTTTGTTCATCATATCCATGAAGATTGCAGGTGCATTCGTCACTCCAAATGGCATAACTAAGAATTCGCAATGCCCGTGTTGAGTTTGAACGCAGTTTTATGCACATCTTTAGCCTTCACTCGAACTTGATGGTAACCTGATCGAAGATCTATTTTGGAGAAAGCAGCTACTCCTTGTAGACGATCGAACAGGTCGTCAATTCAGAGAATCGGATACTTATTCTAAATAGTGACCTTATTTAGCTCCCGGTAATCGATGCACATCCTTATCGATCCATCCTTCTTCTTTACCAAAAGCACCGGCGCTCCCCAAGGCGACGCACTCGGTTGAATAAAGCCTTTCTCCAACAGTCCTCAATCTGTCGTTTGATCTCATCCTGCTCCACAGGCGCCATCCTATACGATGCCTCAGAAATAGGGACACTCCCTAGCTAAATAGTGATGCTGAACTACACATCATGATACGGGGGTAACCCAGGCAAATCCTCTAAGAACACGGTCGCACAATCCCGAACCACAGGGATTTGCTGCACCTCTACAGGAACATCCCTCTTGCAGATAGCTGCCACCATACTAGAACATCTCTTCTTCCCTTGGAAAGTGACTTCAGGTCCACCTGGAGCCTTCACTGTTACTTCCTTGGTCTTGCACTCGATGCTTGCACTGTACACCGACATCAAATCAATGCCAATGATAACATTGACTCCCAAGACATTTAGCTCGATCAGATCAATCCCGAAAATTCTGCCCCCAATCTCGATCTCGCAGTCCGTATAGTACCGATCAGTGGTTAGAGTCTCCCCTGATGGAGTAGCTACTGCCAAGACCTTGCCTGGAAAGACTTTCGGTTCGACTCCCAAAACTTTAGCAATACAAAGTGTGAGAGGACCCAGTATCGAACAAAACAACAGCTTTCTTTCCATTCAAAATAAGTTCTCCTGTGACATAATACACACTCGTTATATAAAATTTCACTATATAAAGCGGGAAAAAGAGAAACAACAGAAAACACTCCTAAATATCCTCCCTCATACCAGTGACGACGTGATCCACCTCATCAGCATCAGCTTCAGTCAAGGCAAATACTCGCCCCTGCTGGTACGGCTTCTTCCCAACTTGCTGCGTTGGTCCACTACAGGTGACATTCTGTGGCTTGGGGCATTGAGACTTGTAACGTCCCGTCTCACCACAGTTGAAGCAAGTCACCACAGGTGATCCCACCCAATTGTTTCTGGGTCTCCCAGCTATGTTGACAGCATTCCCTCCCGTTGGTTTGAACCTCTGGACCGGCGGTTGTCCCCTGAAGTTGTCAGAAACTGCGGCCCCCTTCCCAACATTCCAATTGGTCCTCCGATTTTGAACAGCATGGAACTGCTCCATATCTGCCTCAGTGGCTGCAGCTCGTTTGACCAATTTGTCAAACCTCCTGATACCGAGGGGTATCATCCTGGATATCAGAATTGGACTCACCCCATGCTCGAACTTTCGAGCCTTCTTCGTCTCATCCATCACCAGTTCGAGCGCATACCTCGAGAGCTGAGTGAATCTTGTCTCATACTCCCTAACCGACATGCTGCCCTGCTGCAGCGCCAGAAACTCCATGGCCTACTTCTCCTAGACGTCTGATGGAAAGTAATGACTGAAGAATTCCTCCAAGAATTCATTCCAGCCAAGAACAATACCTCCCATCGTCCGCTTTATCGACTGCCACCACATAGCCGCATCCTTCTCAAACTGTAGCGCCGCCAACTTCACCTTGCTGCCCTCTGGAGTCTCCAAGACTTCGAAGATAGTCTCTCCCTATCCGATCCAATTGTCAACCGTGTCAGGGTCTGACTCCCCCTCAAATACGAGTGGTTTCATCCGTTTGAATGATTTCACAAGTTTGACTGCTTCGGGTACTGGATTCGCAGGCACCCTTCCTTGATTCTGATTCATGGCAACGACATTGAGTGTCTGATAGACCCTTGCTAGTTCCGTTTCTAAGTCCAGACCTTCACAATTCGAGCTCCTCTTCTAGCCATATTCTGATGCAGAAGATCCATTAAATTCGAAGTATAAACATGAATTTTAAAACAACTTTTCATTTCATTGAATTTCAAACTTTATACATTCGAATTTAAAATATTTCTGACATCAAAATGAAAACAATAAGAAGATACAATAGTCTAGTTCCTACGGTTCCTCTTGGCTTTTCGAATCTCTCCCCGTAGTTCCTCCACTTCTTCCTTCAGTACATCGTACATGTTTTTCCTCTTCTTGAGTTCCCAAACACGATGACTGAGCGTGGCAATGCCCTCCTTGCACTTCACACACTGTGCCTGCACCAGCTCCGCTCTCTCCCTCTGAGTCTCTACCTGCCTTTGAAGAGACACAATAACACTACTCGGAACTGGTTCTTCCTCGTCAGAGGAATCATCAGATGAATCCGGAGGTGGAGTGATCTCTCGGGACTCAGGCCATTCCTTTTAGAATTCTTCAGGATCTTCTTCTTCTGAATCAGCTTGCCCGGGGTAGTAATCTTCCTCAACTATGTGCCAGTCATCGCCTCCAGCAAGGTCGAAGTGGTCCGCCATCTTTGAGAAAGGAGAAGAAGAAGCATAAATCAAAGAGCAACACAAATGTAAGTGACTTTACATTTAAATTAATAGCCTCAACACACGCCCTAATGTCCACTTCTAGGGTGTCGTTCCTTATAAATTTGTACTACTTGGAAGCGTGGCACTGATACCACTCTGTAACACCCCAAATTCCAAAACATATCGAATTTGAAGTTCCACGGGATCTTTACACTTCTTTCGTACAATTTTACAAGGAAATAAAAACTTTTTGTCACATCAGAGTTTACACTTACATAACATGTTTACAGCGGAAGCAATGTACAATAAATTACATGAATTGAAATATACAACACCTGGATCATTCTTTAATCAGCATGCATTCTTTAGTCTTGTTAATCACTTTACCCTGCATAAAAACTGTGGGCGCATCAGTTGCTTACAACCGACGAAATATTATACACGGCTATCCTCTCTATGCAGAACAGTATAACGATTCTCAAATACTTAAACAAATCATAAACTTGATCACAAACAGAACTACAAGGGACTATCCTATTGATGTCGTGTTGTGCGGTGCACTTAGTCCTTAATGCAGTTATTTATATTAGATGACACTAATGCGCACTTGTTCAGATTCTATGCATCCCATACTACATAGGTTTGAGGGTAAGCCCTTAACCGTTCTTCATCTTGTAGGGTTCAATCCCTCGTTACGAATTAAACTACTACTGTAACTACGATAAGTATCCTAGATGTTCTATGAGTTGCGAGCTCATGTCCAGACAGCCTGGAGGGGAATCCCACGTCATGTCACGATGCATCGTGAAGAACCTATGGACAATTCAGCATCCGTCATGGGACATGACACTCACCCGCAGTCACCAAACACCCCACGAGCGTCGCCTGCAGTACGGACTCCTGGAAACATATCCACGTCATGTCACGATGCATCGTGAAGACAGCATGTGAATACTCTCACACCGTAGCTCCGAGGCCCTCATACTCGTGTTTTTCTCTTATTTTCATCACGTCTTCACTATGTATCTAATCCTTAGTTATTTGAATCATGAACAAAATCAATTCTCTAGAGTTAGCCCTTCCACTATACCGGTCTTAACCATTTATTCAACATGACCCAAATCTTGGTCTTTTCATCGCAAATTTCATTTCAACACATTTCTTTTCAATGCCGGTATGAGGCTTAACTACACTCTAGTTCTCAATTTCAATTCATAATCACAAAATTGAGTCTTTATACTTATAAGTTCTTTTTCATAATTAACATGATCACTTTTCATTTCTATGAATCAAAACTCACATATCAAGTTCACTTTCAATTCTTATACGTCATACTCACAAATTCCTTTTCCATAAGCACAATAAATTCTCATACTATAGTTTCTTTCCTTACTTAATTCCATAATGATAAAGTCGCATTTTTCAATATTCACAATAGGCAATAAAATTCATAGATAACCCACTTAAATTTTCTTTCATTCAAAAATTCCTCTTTTATAACTTAGTGTAATCTTTTCATGAAAATAAACACCTTTCATTTTATACGAATATCAACTTCATGCAATTTTACTTCTAAACCATCTTCATTTTAGTCAAAACATGTCCCAATTATTTTTCATTAAGTCCATATAATTTTAGAATAATTATAGGATTTTCCCCAAATTTTTATAATCCACAAATCAATTTTTAAAACAAAAAAAAAATCAAAAAAGTTAAATTCCTGCCGAAGCTGGGAATCGAACTCACGACCACAGGGTAACCAACCACCACCGAGAGCCAGAACAGCCCAGGCGCCACATCGATACAGTAGGGGGTTAATTTTAGATATGGTGTGGATCTCGGTTTTCGGATTTTTGAATAAAAAAAAGAAAACAAAAGCTCACGCCAGGTTTTGAACCCAAGACCACCAAGCCCAAACCCATTGCTACAGTAACCGAACCCACTGCACCAACTAACCAGTATGGCCATGGTGCTAAACTGATATGGTTTAGATTACTGGGGTTATAAGCGAGGTCTCTGTTCTTTTCGAATTTTTACAAAAACAAATATTTTCGAGTTCTCTTCTTCTCTAAATTTATTCAAAAACTCCAGATTTTATTTTTCATCGCAGTACAATATTTCATTAAATAAAAAATAAATTTTTGACACAAAAAAAAAATAATTTGCTCTTCAATTTTCGAATTTGGGGAAAAAAAAAGCATATTCTCCTTATAATTTACTCTTCGAATTTCCCTGAATCACAAATAGTATTTTTTTGTTAACATTGTACATTTATCTCAGTAATAAATTACATTTTTCTTCATGTCATTTAACATCTCATTAATCAAAATCACCCATATCCATAGTTCTTTATTAAATTGTTCAACACACAGGCATGTATTTTTCTTATCTAGCACATCACAATAAAATAGAGCATAATAGCATGGTAATCATTTAATAAATCATAATTTAGCAATCCATTTAACACTCTTTTAACATATATTCAAACTAGTAGCAATTTGTCTTGTTTTCATAATGCATGGCTACATTAATTAAAATTTCTTCTTAATTTGTCAACCACATCCTAACATGATATCTAATTAGAAGTTTAAGAGAAACGCCCACCTTAAATAGAGAGAAAATCAAAAGAACTCCTAGAGAATCTCCTACAATGAATGAACAAAGCCTCCTCCTCCTAGATCAAGCCACGTAAGTCGCCTCCTCCTTGATCAAGCTAGAACCCGAGCCTCTCCCTTCTTGGTCCTTGAAATGCCGGCCTCCTCCATGTTGTTGAACATACACAATACTCTCTCTTTTCAATCTCACAAACTCCTCAATCTTTTGCCTTACTACTTGTATATTTTTCTATCTTTCTATTTTTTCTTTTCAAAATTTTTCAAGTGTGAGAATGAAGAGTGTGAGAGGGGGTATTTATACAATTTTCTAGGGTGAATGGAGGCCTAGATTAGATCAAATGGTTATAGATTAAGGGTCAAGATGCATTAGGGAGTTATAGAAACTACCCATAATGAGCAACTACCTCTCCACCACTTCCATCTCTCCCACTCCCTCCATCTACAATCCGGCCTAGGTGAGAAGGGTGTGCAATGCACACTCTATTGCATGCACATGCCACCTAGTATCTCTCATTTACAAATTTGTTAATGTGACAAATTTAATTGTCCATGAAATGAGTCTACACTACAAGTTAGACCATTTTAAAAAAGAATTAAAGTAAATGGACTCACTAATGTGCCAAACTAACCATGGGCTTTAAATAATTAATTTAATTAATAAATGAAGTGGGTTTAAAAAGACAATTAGGCCTAGATTTTAATTAGGTATTTAAAGAAAATAATTTTTTTGAAAAAATAAAGAGAACAAATACTATATAAAAAAATATTTTATACGAGAAATTATACAAATAAAATCACACGTGCAAAACACGTAAATTCACAAAAATCTCATAAATCAAATATAGGGTGTTACAACACTGCCTCTTTAGAATAGTTCCATCCCCGGAACTACACTTAAAGAGTGAGAAAACAGGAATACAACAAAGAGATAAGAAAAGAAAAGAAAATGAAGATACAAATCACTCAAGAAGCTCAAGATGATCTTTCATCATCCTCTCCTTAGATTCCCAAGTAGCCTCTTCAACCAACTGGTTTCTCCAGACTACTTTGACCATCGGTATCGTCTTGTTCCTCAAGAATTTCTCCCGACGATCGACAATCTCAACTGGAAGCTCAATGTAACTCAGATCCAACTGCAAACCCTCCGGTACTTCGGAAAAATGGTGACTAGGATCTGGGATGTACCCTCTCAGCATAGACACATGGAATACATTATGCACCTGAGACAACTCCTCCAGCAACTCCAACCGATAAGCAGTTTTCCTAATCCACTTCAATATCTTGTACGGGCCTATGAACCTCGGGGCTAACTTCCCACCTCTGCCGAAGTAAATCACACCCTTGCTAGGTGAAACCTTCAGAAAGACAAAGTCACCAACCTCAAACTCAAGGTCCCTCCTTCGGTTGTCTGCACAGCTCTTCTGTCTAATCTGAACATCCACCAACCTCTTCCTGATCAGATCGATCTTTTCAAAGGTCTGCTACACAATCTCAGGCCCAAACATTTGCCGCTCCCTAACTTCAAACCAACAAACAGGTGTTATGCACTTCCTGCCATACAGAGCTTCGTACGACGCCATCTCAATACTAGTCTGAAAACTGTTGTTGTAGGCAAACTCCACCAGAGCTAAATGCCTTTCCCAACTGCCTCCAATGTCAAGTACATAGCACCGAAGCATATCCTCAAGAATACGGTTGACTCTCTCGGTCTGCCCATCGGTCTGCGAATGAAAAGCAGTGCTGAAATCCGTCTTGGTACCCAAAGCTGTCTGAAGGCTCCTCCAGAAATACGAAGTAAACCGTGCTTCCCGATCAGACACAATGGTTAACGGAACACCATGAAGCCTGATGATCTCACCAACATACAGCTCAGCCAATCTGTCCATCGACGAAGTGAGTTTCATCGCCAAGAAATGAGCGGATTTGGTTAGTCGATCGACTATGACCCAAATCGCATCATTGCCCTTGGAACTCTTGGGCAAACACGTGATGAAATCCATGCTGATGTTATCCCACTTTCATTCTGGATAGGTAACGGTTGCAATAAACCTCCAGGTTTCTGATTCTCGGCTTTGACCTGCTGACAGATTTCACACCTCGCCACGAACTCGACCACATCCCGCTTCAAACCTGACCACCAGAAATGCTGCTTAATGTCCCTATACATCTTATTACTCCCATGATGTACGAACAAAAGAGTAGCATGTGCCTTCTGAAGAATACTTTCTTTCAAGTCCGACTGATCTGGAACACACAGCCTCTCTCCAAACCACAGCACTCCATCCCTAATCTGGAACTTGGACAACCTGCCAGCACTGACCTGCTCCTTCATCTTCTGAATCTTTGCATCTTCCTTCTGACTTGCAATAATCCTTTCATTCAGCATTGGTTGAAACCTCAACTGAGCTAAAAACGATCCCAAGCCTTGCAGAACAACTTCAATACCAGCCCGATCCAACTCCTCTGCAAGATGCCTCTGAGTTGTAATCAAACTAGCCAGACTGCTCTTGCGACTAAGTGCATCAGCGACAACATTAGCCTTCCTAGGATGGTACTTAATCTCCGGACGAATGTCATCAAGTACTTCCAGCCATCTCCTTTGCCTCAGATTCAGATCCTTCTGCTAATATATGTACTTCAAGCTTTTGTGGTCCATGTATATGTTTAATTTCTCACCATACACGTAATGTCTCCATTGTTTCAAGGCAAAGATAATCGCAGCCAACTCTAGATCATGAGTCAGATAATTCTTCTCATGCGGTCGTAGTTGCCTAGACCCATAAGCGATCACTTTTCCTTCTTGCATTAAGACACAACCAAGTCCACGATGTGAAGCATCGCTGTAGACATCATACTCAACACCTGCTCTAGGCAAAGCCAAAATGGGTGCAGTAGTCAGCCTCTCTTTTAACTCCTGAAAGCTTGACTTGCATTGCTCAGTCCACTTGAAGTTCACATTCTTCTTGGTCAGACCAGTGAGTGGCACGGCTATCTGAGCATAGCCCTGAATAAATCTCCTGTAGTATCTAGTCAGCTCAAGAAAACTCCTGATTTCCTTCACTGTAGTAGGCCTTGCCCAATCCTTCACCGCCTCTATCTTTTGCGGATCAGTTGCCACTCCCTCCTTAGAAAGGATGTGACCCAGGAATGCCACTTCAGATTTTCAGAAATCGCACTTGGACAACTTGGCATACAACTCATGCTCCTGAAGCTTTTTCAAAACTACTACTAGATGCTTTGTGTGCTCCTTCTCCGACTTGGAGTACATAAGGATATCATCGATAAACACCACGACAAAAGAATCAATAAACGGCCTCAGAACTTTGTTCATCATATCCATGAAGATTGCAGGTGCATTCGTCACTCCAAACGGCATAACTAACAATTCGCAATGCTCCTGTTGAGTTTGAACGCAGTCTTATGCACATCTTCAGCCTTCACTTGAACTTGATGGTAACCTAATCGAAGATCTATTTTGGAGAAAGCAGCTGCTCCTTGTAGACGATCGAACAGGTCGTCAATTCGGAGAATCGGATACTTATTCTGAATAGTGACCTTATTCAGCTCCCGGTAATCGATGCACATCCTTATCGATCCATCCTTCTTCTTTACCAAAAGCACCGGCGCTCCCCAAGGCGACGCACTCGGTTGAATAAAGCCTTTCTCCAACAGTCCTCAATCTGCCGTTTGATCTCATCCTGCTCCACAGGCGCCATCCTATACGATGCCTCAGAAATAGGGACACTCCCTAGCTAAATAGTGATGCTGAACTACACATCATGATGCGGGGGTAACCCAGGCAAATCCTCCAAGAACACGGTCGCACAATCCCGAACCACAGGGATTTGATGCACCTCTACAGGAACATCCCTCTTGTAGATAGCTGCCACCAAACTAGAACATCTCTTCTTCCCTTGAAAAGTGACTTCAGGTCCACCTGGAGCCTTCACTGTTACTTTCTTGGTCTTGCACTCGATGCTCGCACTGTACACCGATATCAAATCAATGCCAATGATAACATTGACTCCCAAGACATTTAGCTCGATCAGATCAATCCCGAAAATTCTGTCCCCAATCTCAATCTCGCAGTCCGTATAGTACCGATCAGTGGTTAGAGTCTCCCCTGATGGAGTAGCTACTGCCAAGACCTCGCCTGGAAAGACTTTCGGTTCGACTCCCAAAACTTTAGCAATACAAAGTGTGAGAGGACCCAGTATCGAACAAAACAACAGCTTTCTTTCCATTCAAAATAAGTTCTCCTGTGACATAATACACACTCGTTATATAAAATTTCACTATATAAACCGGGAAAAAGAGAAACAACAAAAAACACTCCTAAATATCCTCCCTCGTACCAGTGATGACGTGATCCACCTCATCAGCATCAGCTTCAGTCAAGGCAAATACTCGCCCCTGCTGGTACGGCTTCTTCCCAACTTGCTGCGTTGGTCCACTACAGGTGACATTCCGTGGCTTGGGGCATTGAGACTTGTAATGTCCCGTCTCACCACAGTTGAAGCAAGTCACCACAGGTGGTCCCACCCAATTGTTTCTGGGTCTCCCAGCTATGTTGACAGCATTCCCTCCCGTTGGTTTGAACCTCTGGACCGGCGGTTGTCCCCTGAAGTTGTCAGAAACTGCGGCCCCCTTCCCAACATTCCAATTGGTCCTCCGATTTTGAACAGCATGGAACTGCTCCATATCTGCCTCAGTGGCTGCAGCTCGTTTGACCAATTTGTCAAACCTCCTGATACCGAGGGGTATCATCCTGGATATCAGAATTGGACTCACCCCATGCTCGAACTTTCGAGCCTTCTTCGTCTCATCCATCACCAGTTCGAGCGCATACCTCGAGAGCTGAGTGAATCTTGTCTCATACTCCCTAACCGACATGCTGCCCTGCTGCAGCGCCAGAAACTCCATGGCCTACTTCTCCTAGACGTCTGATGGAAAGTAATGACTGAAGAATTCCTCCAAGAATTCATTCCAGCCAAGAACAATACCTCCCATCGTCCGCTTTATCGACTGCCACCACATAGCCGCATCCTTCTCAAACTGTAGCGCCGCCAACTTCACCTTGCTGCCCTCTGGAGTCTCCAAGACTTCGAAGATAGTCTCTCCCTATCCGATCCAATTGTCAACCGTGTCAGGGTCTGACTCCTCCTTAAATACGGATGGTTTCATCCGTTTGAATGATTTCACAAGTTTGACTGCTTCGGGTACTGGATTCGCAAGCACCCTTCCTTGATTCTGATTCATGGCAACGACATTGAGTGTCTGATAGACCCTTGCTAGTTCCGTTTCTAAGTCCAGACCTTCACAATTCGAGCTCCTCTTCTAGCCATATTCTGATGCAGAAGATCCATTAAATTTGAAGTATAAACATGAATTTTAAAACAACTTTTCATTTCATTGAATTTCAAACTTTATACATTCGAATTTAAAATATTTCTGACATCAAAATGAAAACAATAAGAAGATACAATAGTCTAGTTCCTACGGTTCCTCTTGGCTTTTCGAATCTCTCCCCGTAGTTCCTCCACTTCTTCCTTCAGTACATCGTACATGTTTTTCCTCTTCTCGAGTTCCCAAACACGATGACTGAGCGTGGCAATGCCCTCCTTGCACTTCACACACTGTGCCTGCACCAGCTCCGCTCTCTCCCTATGAGTCTCTACCTGCATCTGAAGAGACACAATAACACTACTCGGAACTGGTTCTTCCTCGTCAGAGGAATCATCAGATGAATCCGGAGGTGGAGTGATCTCTCGGGACTCAGGCCATTCCTTTTAGAATTCTTCAGGATCTTCTTCTTCTGAATCAGCTTGCCCGGGGTAGTAATCTTCCTCAACTATGTGCCAGTCATCGCCTCCAGCAAGGTCGAAGTGGTCCGCCATCTTTGAGAAAGGAGAAGAAGAAGCATAAATCAAAGAGCAACACAAATGTAAGTGACTTTACATTTAAATTAATAGCCTCAACACACGCCCTAATGTCCACTTCTAGGGTGTCGTTCCTTATAAATTTGTACTACTTGGAAGCGTGGCACTGATACCACTCTGTAACACCCCAAATTCCAAAACATATCGAATTTGAAGTTCCACGGGATCTTTACACTTCTTTCGTACAATTTTACAAGGAAATAAAAACTTTTTGTCACATCAGAGTTTACACTTACATAACATGTTTACAGCGGAAGCAATGTACAATAAATTACATGAATTGAAATATACAACACCTGGATCATTCTTTAATCAGCATGCATTCTTTAGTCTTGTTAATCACTTTACCCTGCATAAAAACTGTGGGCGCATCAGTTGCTTACAACCGACGAAATATTATACACGGCTATCCTCTCTATGCAGAACAGTATAACGATTCTCAAATACTTAAACAAATCATAAACTTGATCACAAACAGAACTACAAGGGACTATCCTATTGATGTCGTGTTGTGCGGTGCACTTAGTCCTTAATGCAGTTATTTATATTAGATGACACTAATGCGCACTTGTTCAGATTCTATGCATCCCATACTACATAGGTTTGAGGGTAAGTCCTTAACCGTTCTTCATCTTGTAGGGTTCAATCCCTCGTTACGAATTAAACTACTACTGTAACTACGATAAGTATCCTAGATGTTCTATGAGTTGCGAGCTCATGTCCAGACAGCCTGGAGGGGAATCCCACGTCATGTCACGATGCATCGTGAAGAACCTATGGACAATTCAGCCTCCGTCATGGGACATGACACTCACCCGCAGTCACCAAACACCCCACGAGCGTCGCCTGCAGTACGGACTCCTGGAAACATATCCACGTCATGTCACGATGCATCGTGAAGACAGCATGTGAATACTCTCACACCGTAGCTCCGAGGCCCTCATACTCGTGTTTTTCTCTTATTTTCATCACGTTTTCACTATGTATCTAATCCTTAGTTATTTGAATCATGAAAAAAATCAATTCTCTAGAGTTAGCCCTTCCACTATACCGGTCTTAACCATTTATTCAACATGACCCAAATTTTGGTCTTTTCATCTCAAATTTCATTTCAACACATTTCTTTTCAATACCGGTATGAGGCTTAACTACACTCTAGTTCTCAATTTCAATTCATAATTACAAAATTGAATCTTTATACTTATAAGTTCTTTTTCATAATTAACATGATTACTTTTCATTTCTATGAATCAAAACTCACATATCAAGTTCACTTTTAATTCTTATACTTCATACTCACACACTACAAAAGATACTCGATTTCCCGGCATTTTTTTACGTCTTTACCGGAATTTTTTTACGGCGGTGAAACTTTCACCGGCATTTATAATAGCGCCGGTCCAAATGCCGCCGAAGCGAGCGTCGCGGAAAGGAAGGGGTCTACACCGGCGGTTTTACTGGACGCCGATAAATGTTACAACTACACCGGCGGTCAGAAAACGCCGGTGTATGGGGGTCTCTGAGTGCCGTTCTTTTACACCCTATATACATTCACCGGCGGCCACAAACCGCCGGTATTTATCCATTCACCGGCGTTTCTATAAACGCCGGTGTAGAATGAAAGTATACCGGCGGTCACAGACTGCCGGTGTATGTGCATTTATGAGTGCTCGATTTTCCCTACTTACAAGCACCGGCGTGACCAATAAACGCCGGTGTACCTAACTACACCGGCGTTTTATAAAACGCCAGTGTTTCTCGGTGCCGTTACAGCTAGCGACATACACCGGCGTGTGTGGGAACGCCGGTATATCGCACACTCCAACAAATTGATTAGATAGACCGGTGTTTTTTTAAACGCCGGTCTAGCTATGCCCGTTTATTTTCCATGCTCCGGTTTTCCGTTCGATTTCAATTCACAGTTTCTTTTACAAAACCTGCAAACTAATTCACAACAGACTCAACCAATTTCGTTGCATATTACTGTGCAAATCACAACCAAACACAAGAATAATTAAAGATGATAAAGTTTCCACACGTGTCATATCAACGTCCAAATTCATTGATTAATTAACAGTGTCATAATTAACAAATTAATATAAGGACTAACATCCCAAATATCCAAACAAACCAGTCTGACAAATATCCCAAATATCTCAAATTAAAAGTCTGACATAACTCTCATAAAAAAAAACAGTCTGACATAACAACAGCAAGGAGGACATAAGAACAACAACCATACAGTAAGGAGGACATAAGAATAGCAAGGAAGATCGCAGATTCATACCCCTCGAGTAGCTTCAGTTCTGATCATCAGAATTTCCTTCATCTGGGTGACCGCTCTGTGAAAAAAAAAACAATAGTTTAATTCAACAGTAGACCACAATACAGAATATACATATTTTTTGAACTTGCAAAAAGATCTACCTGTATCTTAAATTATAAGATCAAAGTGCCAATTGCAAATGGAATTGTTAATGATATATATAGAGGTAAAATAATTACATTGCAATGCTAAAAATCTAATACTTAATTTTGTTTTTAAATATATCTAAAACAACAAAACAAATGAAAATTCAGTATCTAACTTGAAACCTTAATATTCTCCTCTGATTGGGAATATCCACTATCTAAAACAGTAAAACAAATGAAAATTCAGTATCTAAGCATGTCTTTCATGGATTGTTCAGACAATCCATGAAACTGTCATCGTGGAAGGAAACCAAATATAGAAGCCAGAAATGGAAACAGAAAGAAGAATGGTAGAGACTTTGGATACACCAGGCTAACATAGCGGCATTTTCCTCATCTCTCTCTCATCCCTTGTTTCCCTTCAGCACACGAACACAAAGAGACATCAGCAACAACAGCAAGACCGACAAGAACAAGAATAATAATAAATTATTATGAACAAGATGTCTCTATATGGGTTTCCAGATCTCCACTCGAGCCTTCTCTTTCTAATCACAGCCCAATTGAGAACATAGACAACAACCACTAAACAATCCAATCACAGCCCAATCAAAATTTGCCAAAGATGGCAATCAGCTTCATTAACAGTATCTGAAAATGAAAATATCCATTATCTGAGCATATATGTTGCTCTACTAATTCTTTAGCCTAACTAAATCTAAAACCCAATTGTTGTGCATATCCGGAGGATTTTGGCATACGTACCTATAACATCCTCAGTTCACAGTGAACCCATTTTGGTCAAAAAAACATGCCAAGATGACAATCAGATGCATGAAAATAAGCTTCACTAACAGTAAAAGAAGATGAGGATGCTAGCAGCATACTTAGTTTGGAAGTGAACCCATTTTATGTTAAAAAATCATGCCTAAGATGGCAATCAGCTTCTCTAACAGTATCTGAAAATGAAAATTTCCATTATCTGAGCATATATGTTGCTCTACTAATTCTTCAGCCCAACTAAATCTAAAACCCAATTGTTGTGCATATCCAGAGGATTTTGGCATACAGCTATACCATCCTCAGTTCACAGTGAACCCATTTTGGTCAAAAAACATGCCAAGCTGACAATCAGATGCATGAAATAAGCTTCACTAACAGTAAAAGAAGAAGAGGATGCTAGCAGCATACTTAGTTTGGAAGTGAACCCATTTTATGTTAAAAAATCATGCCTAAGATGGCCATCAGCTTCTCTAACAGTATCTGAAAATAAAAATTTCCATTATCTGAGCATATATGTTGCTCTACTAATTCTTTAGCCCAACTAAATCTAAAACCCAATTGTTGTACATATCCGGAGGATTTTGGCATACGTACCGATAGCATCCTCAGTTCACAGTGAACCCATTTTGGTCAAAAAAACATGCCAAGATGACAATCAGATGCATGAGATAAGCTTCATTAACAGTAAAAGAAAATGAGGATGCTAGCAACATACTTAGTTTGGAAGTGTACCCATTTTTTGTTAAAAAATCATGCCAAAGATGGCAATCAGCTTCATTAACAGCATCTGAAAATGAAAATTTCCATTATCTGAGCATATATGTTGCTCTACTAATTCTTTAGCCCAACTTAATCTAAAACCCAATTGTTGTACATATCCGGAGGATTTTGGCATACGTACCTATAGCATCCTCAGTTCATAGTGAATCCATTTTGGTCAAAAAAACATGCCAAGATGACAATCAGATGCATGAGATAAGCTTCATTAACAGTAAAAGAAGATGAGGATGCTAGCAGCATACTTAGTTTGGAAGTGAACCCATTTTTGGTTAAAACATCATGCCTAAGATGGCAATCAGGTTCTCTAACAGTATCTAAAAATGAAAATTTCCATTATCTGAGCATATATGTTGCTCTACTAATTCTTTAGCCCAACTAAATCTAAAACCCAATTGTTGTGCATATCCGGAGGATTTTGGCATACAGCTATACCATCCTCAGTTCACAGTGAACCCATTTTGGTCAAAAAAACATGCCAAGATGACAATCAGATGCATGAAAATAAGCTTCAAGAACAGTAAAAGAAGATGAGGATGCTAGCAGCATACTTAGTTTGGAAGTGAACCCATTTTATGTTAAAAAATCATGCCAAAGATGGCAATTAGCTTCATTAACAGTATCTGAAAATGAAAATTTCCATTATCTGAGCATATATGTTGCTCTACTAATTCTTTAGCCCAACTAAATCTAAAACCCAATTGTTGTACATATCCGGAGGATTTTGGCATACAGCTATACCATCCTCAGTTCACAGTGAACCCATTTTGGTCAAAAAAACATGCCAAGATGACAATCAGATGCATGAAAATAAGCTTCAAGAACAGTAAAAGAAGATGAGGATGCTAGCAGCATACTTAGTTTGGAAGTGAACCCATTTTATGTTAAAAAATCATGCCTAAGATGGCAATCAGGTTCTCTAACAGTATCTGAAAATGAAAATTTCCATTATCTGAGCATATATGTTGCTCTACTAATTCTTTAGCCCAACTAAATCTAAAACCCAATTGTTGTACATATCCGGAGGATTTTGGCATACGTCCTTATAGCATCCTCAGTTCACAGTGAACCCATTTTGGTCAAAAAAACATGCCAAGAAGTCAATCAGATACATGAAATAAGCTTCACTAACAGTAAACGAAGATGAGGATGCTAGCAGCATACTTAGTTTGGAAGTGAACCCATTTTATGTTAAAAAATCATGCCGAAGATGGCAATCAGCTTCATTAACAGTATCTGAAAATGAAAATTTCCATTATCTGAGCATATATGTTGCTCTATTAATTCTTTAGCCCAACTAAATCTAAAACCCAATTGTTGTACATATCCGGAGGATTTTGGCATACGTCCTTATAGCATCCTCAGTTCACAGTGAACCCATTTTGGTCAAAAAAACATGCCAAGATGTCAATCAGATGCATGAAATAAGCTTCACTAACAGTAAAAGAAGATGAGACATCAGCAACAACAGCAACAATAGCAAGAGGGAACCAAATATAGAACAATTGGGTTTTGAATGGAGATTGTAGTCATAGATCAATTCTTCATTGAAGAAAAATACGAATAGGGCTCATATCAAGTGTAGTTTTAAGGAATTGTCATCGTGGAAGGAAACCAAATATAGAAGCCAGAAAGAGGAATGGTAGAGAATAAGGATACACCAGGCTAACATAGCGGCATTTTCCTCATCTCTCTCTCATCCCTTCTTTCCCTTCAGCACACGAACACATAGAGACATCAGCAACAACAGCAAGAACGACAAGAACAACAATAATAATAAACTATTATGAACAAGATGTCTTTATATGGGTTTCCAGATCTCCACTCCAACTCGTCTCTTTCTAATCACAGCCCAATTAAGAACAACTGTTCACAGTCACTGTTAAAGAAACATATATGCTCAGATAATGGAAATTTTCATTTTCAGATACTGTTAATGAAGCTGATTTCATGCATCTGATTGCCATCTTTGGCATGATTTTTTAACCAAAATGGGTTCACTTCCAAACTAAGTATGCTGCTAGCATACCAAAATCCTCCAAATCAGTACAACAACACGGCTGAACAAACCTTGTTTGCAGGTCATACAATGTCATCTATACCATGTTATGTGCCAAAGTGGGGTTGGTCATACAATGCATGAACGACACGTATTAGTTGTTTGTGAGTATGCAATAGGGTGCAGCTATGAACAATGCTCATATCAAGTGTAGTATTACGGACTGTCATCGTGGAAGGAAACCAATTTAATATAGAAGCCATATATGGAGCCAGAAAGAGGGATGGTAGAGAATGAGGATACACTAGGCTAACATAGCGGCATTTTCCTCAACTCTCTCTCATCCCTTCATTCTCTTCAACTCACGCACACAAAGAGACATCAGCAACAACAGCAAGAGGGGGTTGGTCCAACAATAAGTATAGATTATAATAAACGAGATGTCTCTATTTGGATTTCAAGATCTCCACTCCAGCCCTTTCTTTCTAATCACAGCCCACTTAAGATACATAGACGAAATGCTTATAGACGACAGCCACAATGCAGACTCACAAACACTAGTACGTGTCTTTCATGCATTCAAGACCATAATCTCTTTAAAAATACCAATTTAAAGACTTACCGATGTTTTTTGACAGTGGGCGGCGTGCTACCCTCACCCTCATATGTTTGACTGCCACTATTATTTAGTGGCTGCTCATCCCCATGGCTCTCGTTGCCATCATTTATATTTACCTCTTTCCACGCCTCGGCATGTTGTACCTGTCAAGGATTCAATAACTTCCTTAGAGATGCAAATTTAATTGATAACATGTTTATAATAACTATCATAAAATTTGTACTTTAGTAGGATTAACAAACCAACATAATTATAAAAAAATTTTAAAAATGAGATTTGTAACAAATTAAATTACAATGATAGTTTGGTTCAAATGACACTAAGCATAGTTTAATGTAAATAATACCAAGCAGTAGAAAATAGAAAGATAATTAAACCGGTGTATTAAATTCACAATGAGCATGTTCGGAATTACAGACATAATATTACAACAAGATTTAAGACACGAAAATTACAGACATATAATATTGAGATTGAAAATCAAGTAAACTACAATACGACATCTTCCAATACATCGCCCTCTTCTCCATCCTTGCGGAGCCAAGTCCCGCAAATTCCAACGTCAGTTGTGTTTACATCAAACACAGGAAACTCAGAAGCAATGTAACTGTTCATGACTTCACCGTCTTCATCTTCTGAAGTATCGCCCAGTTGGAATACATCTCTTGGTTGCATAGCGAGAGCCACATACGATTTTGGCAGGGTTGGATCTTCAATGTAGAACACTTGTTGCACTTGGGATGGAAACACAAATGGCTCATGGCTAATGTGTGTACCGATGTGAATCAATTTTGAGAAGTTTACAACTGTGAAGCCAAGCTTATCCTTGTTGTTAGCAAAATTCCTATCAAACTCAGCCCAATCCCTACGAAATAAGACAGCACGGAAATGACCAATATAATTCAACTCAATGATATCCATGAGCACTCCATAGTAGTCGAGATCTCCATCTACAGGCCTCGTGTCCGATTTGGAAGCATAACTTCTAGTCTTAGACGTCACTACCATTCCACTATTTTGAGACTTCAAATTACATTCACGATCCTTAGTACGAAATCTAAAACCATTGAATATGTATCCTCCGTATCTTTTGACCATCTGATAGGGACCTTTGGCAAGTACTTGTATTTCAGATGACGCACCTTCAGGACCCAAAGAATGTACCTATTAATTTTACGCAAATCGTATCAGCACCATAGAAAATGTAGATATAATGAAGATTAACTTGCATAACTGTAATTCACCTACATGAGATTCAAACCACTTATGAAATTTTTCATTCATCAACTTGTTTTGTTCACGTGGTGGTAGTCTTCTTGGTCTAGCCCTTCGTTTGATGTCCCTGACAAATTCGCTAAAAAACAAGCAATTAAAATAAGGAATAACAAAAGTAAGTTAATATCGAACTCCGCGGTTTTCACTGTATTCGATTTAAATTCAAAAGCAACTTACTTTCGAAATGGTTCCACTGATGCATGGTGGTCTAAAACATATCGATGTGCCTGTTCCCACGCTAAGTTATCTAGCTCAAATGCATCAACTTTACCAAAGTAGTGCCAGCGGTATCAAAAAGATATTGAGCACCATCAAGGTTGGAAATGTCTGGATTTCTACGTGGTCTACTCGAAGATGTCTTCACACCCGGCAAATACCTGGAAAAGAAATGTGAGCACTCCTCTCATAGATATCCCTGAGCTATTGACCCTTCAGGATATGCTCTATTTTTCACATAACCCTTTAGCCGGTATAGGTACCTAAACATGTATAATTAATGAATTAGAGCGGATTAGGGGATTAAAAGAAATGAGCTTTTGAAAATTCAATTTCGTAAGATGAATGAATTCTTTTACCTCTCAATGGGGTACATCCACCGATAGTGAACAGGACCGCCGATTCTGGCTTCACCAGCAAGGTGGATTATCAAGTGAATCATTATAGTGAAGAACGATGGAGGAAATATCATCTCCATTTTACTAAGTGTCAATGCCGCCTGCTGCTCCAATTGGTCAATATCTTCAACACGAAGCATTCTTGAGAAAATACCTTTATATATGCTACAAAGATCTTTCAGGACAGTAGTGACTTGCTCACACATTGAAGACCTTAGGGCCACAGGAAGGAGATCCTGCATTAGGATGTGGTAGTCGTGTGACTTTAGACCCTGAAGTCTCTTCTCTTTAAAGTTGACACATCTTGCCATGTTAGAAGAATAGCCATCAGGAACTTTAAGTTCCAGTAGTACTTTGCAAAACAATTCCAACTCCGATTTTGATATTGAATAGATTGCAGGAGGTAGGAGTACTTTCCCGTTCGGTAATTCTTCTGGGTGCAACTCATGTCGGATGCCCATTGACTTCAAATCAAGTCGGCTCTTGAGATTGTCCTTTGTCTTCCGGTCATCTCCCATAACTGTTCCTATACAATTTTCACCAATATTTTTTCCGATATGCATCACATCTAAATTATGTCGCAATAAGTTGAATTCCCAATACGGCAACTTGAAGAAAATACTCTTCTTCTTCCATGCACCTAAACTCTTCATGTTTTGATCCACATCTTCGCCACATAGATCGGTCTCCTCACCTTGCTCCGGCCTTGCCCTTTTCTTGCCCTTTGTCCTGACTTCTGGTTCTTTTCCATATTTGAATTGATGACTATCTACCCGCCTCAAAATATCTGAACCAGAAGAAGACCCAGGAGCATGTTCCCACTCGTCGGTACCATCAAATGTCGCTGTCTCTGCCCGAAATATATGTGTGTCAGGCAACCATCTCCTATGACCCATATAGCAAAACTTTCTGCCATTGTACAACCACCGTGAACTAGTTTGGTCAGCACAACATGGACATGCATAACGCCATTTAGTACTATATCCAGATAAATTTGCATATGCTGGAAAATCATTGATTGTCCAAGACAACACGGCCCGAAGAGAAAATGTCTCTATAGCCACAGCATCATAGGTTGGAACACCCACCCACAACTTCTGAAGTTCATCTATTAACGGTTGTAGGTACACATCTATATCATTTCCAGGACCTTTCGGTCCAGGAACTATCATGGACAAAATAAATGAGGACTGCTTCATGCATTTCCAAGACGGCAAATTGTATGGTATTAACACAACCGGCCATATGCTGTATGTACTACTCATTTGCCTGAAAGGGTTGAAACCATCACTAGCTAGTCCAAGTCTCACATTCCGAGGATCTTCCACAAAATCAGGATATCTTTCATCAAATTTTTTCCAAGATTGAGAATCAGCAGGATGTCTAAGAATCCCATCATTAGTGTGACCTTCAGCATGCCATTTCATATCAGAAGAAGTTTTCGTAGACATAAATAACCTTTGTAGCCTAGGAATCAGAGGAAAGTAACGCAGTATTTTGGCAGGCTTCTTTTTCCTACTTCGCTTAGTAGATCCACTGGCTCCCTCGTCTTGATTTGGTCTTTCTTTCCATTTCGAAGAACCACACACTTCGCAATTCTCCAGACTTTCCTTACCACTCGTGAAAAGCATACAGTCATTTGGACATGCTGCTATCTTCTCATACCCTAGATCGAAAGAACTTAGGAATTTTTTGATTTTATAGGCTGAGTTTGGAATACAGATTTTAGGAAATGCTTCATTCAACAATTCAAGTAGCATAGTGAAGGACTTAGCAGACCACCCGTTTAAACATTTAATCTGAAATAGTCTGACAATGAATGAGAATTTAGAGAATTTGGTGCAATCGCGGTACAACGGAGTACTAGCATCTTCAAGTAACTTAGCGAAGGATTCTTGCTGCTTATTATTTTCAGGGGCGGGGCCAGGCATTCCCCGTCCACCCCACCACCAATCTGGTTTGTTTCTGTTGACTCATTGTGAACTTGGGTTGTTGGGTTATTGGTGTGGAAAGGAACATTATGAATCCCCATGGCATCTTGCAACAAAGCATGCATCTCATCGGAAACGCTTAAGTCATCGTTCACTAAGGGCTCATCTTCATTTTCTAATACAACAGGAGCTGACGTATGATCCTCTCCATGACAAAACCACCTTGTGTACCATTGAAGAAAATCGTTGACAACCAAGTGTGTATGTACTACGTCACATGTCCTCAAATTACAATTTGTACACCGGAGGCATGGACAAAGGATTAGGTTGGGATCACGGGAATGTCGTTTGGCAAAGATAATAAAATCTTTAATACCATCACTGTACTCCTTGGATAATCGTGGTTTACTAATCCAACTTCTATCCATTATAACAATAGCACCCAATCTGAAATTAAAATTTGATATATTAAATAGTAATAACAGTAAAAGGCATTTTGTATATTAAATTTCACCTTTTTGAAAACCATCCCTAGCTGCAAATAAATAAACGATATAATCTTTAACTGTAAAATAAAGAAATTGTGGTTCCAAAAAATGTACAAAAAAAATTAAATCTTAACACAATCTACTCTATTCACATAACCCTAAACTACCTTTTATGGAAATTATCACAACCACCTTAGTGGTATTTTATCGCACACCCTGTGTTCGAGTGTAAAAAAAATTTGACTATAGTCTCCCCTGTATTTGGCTTTCCGTTCAAGGAGATGATGATGGTAAAGGGTATTTTGCTGAGGAAGAGGAATCGGACGAATAATGAGCGCGTCATGCTGTAACTACGGTAACAAGAAGATCTGATGACTCATGAACTATTCTGTTCATGGCTACTAATAATCACTTACTTATCTCATAATAATAATAATAATAATAATAATAATAATAATAATAATAATAATAATAATACTAAACAAAAGAAACTAATATGGCTATTAATAAGTTTTTCTAAAATAATTCTTCATCCCAACTAAATCATTGATGTTTGTAGCGCCAAAAGAAACCTGCACAAGGTTTGTTCAGCCCAATTCTTGTACAGATTTGGAGGATTTTGGTAAAAAACATGCCAAGATGCCAATCAGATGCATGAAATCAGCTTCATTAACAGTAAAAGAAAAATGATAATGTCCAGTATGTAAGCATATATTTTTCACAGTGAACCAAATGTTGTACATATCCGGAGGATTTCGGCATACAGCTATAGCATCCTCAGTTCACAGTGAACCCATTTTGGTCAAAAAAACATGCCAAGATGACAATCAGATGCATGGGATAAGCTTCATTAACAGTAAAAGAAAATGAGGATGCTAGCAACATACTTAGTTTGGAAGTGTACCCATTTTTTGTTAAAAAATCATGCCAAAGATGGCAATCAGCTTCATTAACAGCATCTGAAAATGAAAATTTCCATTATCTGAGCATATATGTTGCTTTACTAATTCTTTAGCCCAACTAAATCTAAAACCAATTGTTGTGCATATCCGGAGGATTTTGGCATACAGCTATACCATCCTCAGTTCACAGTGAACCCATTTTGGTCAAAAAAACATGCCAAGCTGACAATCAGATGCATGAAATAAGCTTCACTAACAGTAAAAGAAGAAGAGGATGCTAGCAGCATACTTAGTTTGGAAGTGAACCCATTTTATGTTAAAAAATCATGCCTAAGATGGCAATCAGCTTCTCTAACAGTATCTGAAAATGAAAATTTCCATTATCTGAGCATATATGTTGCTCTACTAATTCTTTAGCCCAACTAAATCTAAAACCCAATTGTTGTACATATCCGGAGGATTTTGGCATACGTAACTATAGCATCCTCAGTTCACAGTGAACCCATTTTGGTCAAAAAAGCATGCCAAGATGACAATCAGATGCATGAGATAAGCTTCATTAACAGTAAAAGAAAATGAGGATGCTAGCAGCATACTTAGTTTGGAAGTGTACCCATTTTTTGTTAAAAAATCATGCCAAAGATTGCAATCAGCTTCATTAACAGTATCTGAAAATGAAAATTTCCATTATCTGAGCATATATGTTGCTCTACTAATTCTTTAGCCCAACTAAATCTAAAACCCAATTGTTGTACATATCCGGAGGATTTTGGCATACAGCTATACCATCCTCAGTTCACAGTGAACCCATTTTGGTCAAAAAAACATGCCAAGATGACAATCAGATGCATGAAATAAGCTTCATTAACAGTAAAAGAAGATGAAAATTTCCAGTATCTAAGCATATATTTTTCTATTCATTCTTCATCCCAACTAAACCATTCATGTTAAGGAAATCAAGATGCATAATCTGAAAAAAACATGCTTTTTTTGAAAAATAAGGGAAATCAAGAGATGATACCGAAGAGAGAGAGAGAGAGCGGGGCGACGAGCGCGGGGGCGTAGGAGATAGAGAGAGCGGGGCGACACGGTGATTTCCGATCGCGGATTCACCTCCAAATAGAGAGAGGGAGGAGGGAAATCGAAAATGACGAAGGGAAGAAGGGACGATGACGAAAGGTCGAAGGCTGTCGAAGAGGACGAAGCGGCGGAGGCAAACGCGCGGGAAGTAGAGCGAGGAAGGAGGAAAAACGAAGCGCCCCCCTCCCCCCCCCCTTTTTTTTGGGGTTTGGGAAAATGGCGAGCAAAGGATTAGGGTTCGCGGGATTTATCGCAGCTTATTCACCGGCATTTTAATTAGACACGCCGGTGAATGTATCGGTATATTCACCGGCGTTTCGAATTAAAATGCCGGTGAATAATACACTTCACCGGCGTTTTTAAATAAAATGCCGGTGAATACGAAGATTGCCCGGCGGTTTAAAGTGACCGCCAGTGTATAACCTTCCCATCTGGCGCCCAATTCCTATTCGCTCCCTACCCCGGCGCTACTAGTAAAACGCCGGGAAATATTTGCCGGGAAATCGAGTATCTTTTGTAGTGACAAATTCCTTTTCCATAAGCACAATAAATTCTCATACTATAGTTTCTTTCCTTACTTAATTCCATAATGATAAAGTCGCATTTTTCAATATTCACAATAGGCAATAAAATTCATAGATAACCCACTTAAATTTTCTTTCATTCAAAAATTCCTCTTTTATAACTTAGTGTAATCTTTTCATGAAAATAATCACCTTTCATTTTATACGAATATCAACTTCATGCAATTTTACTTCTAAACCATCTTCATTTTAGTCAAAACATGTCCCAAATATTTTTCATTAAGTCCATATAATTTTAGAATAATTATAGGATTTTCCCCAAATTTTTATAAGCCACAAATCAATTTTTAAAACAAAAAAAAACAAAAAAGTTAAATTCATGCCGAAGGTGGGAATCGAACTCACGACCACAAGGTAACCAACTGCCACCGAGAGCCAGAACAATCCAGGCGCCACATCGATACAATAGGGGGTTAATTTTAGATATGGTGTGGATCTCGGTTTTCGGATTTTTGGAAAAAAAAAAAAACAAAAGCTCACGCCAGGTTTCGAACCCAAGACCACCAAGCCCAAACCCATTGCTACAGTAACCGAACCCACTGCACCAACTAACCAGTATGGCCATGGTGCTAAACTGATATGGTTTAGATTACTAGGGTTATCAGCGAGGCCTTTGTTCTTTTCGAATTTTTACAAAAACAAATATATTGGAGTTCTCTTCATCTCTAAATTTTTTCAAAAACTCCGGATTTTATTTTTCATCTCAGTACAGTATTTCAGTAAATAAAAAATTAATTTTTGACACAAAACAAATAATTTGCTCTCTAATTCATTTTACTCTTCAATTTTCGAATTTGGGGGAAAAAAGCATATTCTCCTTATAATTTACAATTCAAATTTCCCTAAATTACAAATAGTATTTTTTTTGTTAACATTGTACATTTATCTCAGTAATAAATTACATTTTTCTTCATTTCATTTAACATCTCATTAATCAAAATCACTCATATCCATAGTTCTTTATTCAATTGTTCAACACACAAGTTTATATTTTTCTTATCTAGCACACACAATAAAATAGAGCATGATGGCATGGTAATCATTTAACAAATCATAATTTAGCAATCCATTTAACACTTTTTTAACATATATTCAAACTAGTAGCAATTTGTCTTATTTTCATAATGCATGTCTACATTAATTAAAATTTCTTCGTAATTTGTCAACCACATCCTAACATGATGTTTAATATGAAGTTTAAGAGAAACACCCACCTTAAATGGAGAGAAAATCAAAAGAACTGCTATAGAATCTCCTACAACGAATGAACAAAGCCTCCTCTTCCTAGATCAAGCCACGTAAGTCGCCTCCTCCTTGATCAAGCTAGAACCCGAGCCTCTCCCTTCTTGGTCCTTGAAATGCCCACCTCCTTCTTGTTGTTGAACACACACAATACTCTCTTTTCAATCTCACAAAACTCCTCAATCTTTTGCCTTACAACTTGTATATTTTTCTCTCTTTCTATTCTTTCTTTTCAAAAAATTTCAAGTGTGAGAATGAAGAGTGTGGGAGGGGGTATTTATACAATATTCTAGGGTGAATGGAGGGCCAAGATTAGATCAAATGGTTAGAGATTAAGGGCCAAGATGCATTAGGGAGTTATAGAAAATACCCATAATGAGCAACTATCTCTCCACCACTTCCATCTCTCCCACTCCCTCCATCTACAATCTGCCCTAGGTGAGTAGGGTGTGCAATGCACATGCCACCTTGTGTGTCAATTACAAATTTGTTCATGTGACAAATTTAATTGTCCATGAAATGAGTCTACACTATAAGTTAGACTATTTCAAAAGAGCAAAAGAGAATTAAAGTAAATGAGCTCACAAATGGGCCAAACTAACCGTGGGCTTTAAATAATTAATTTAATTAATAAATGGAGTGGGCTTAAAAAGACAATTAGGCCTAGATTTTAATTAGGCTTTTAAAGAAAATAATTTTTTTGGAAAACTGAAGAGAACAAATACTATATAAAAAATATTTTATACGAAAAATTATACAAATGAAATCACACTTGCAAAACACGTAAAATCACAAAAATCTCATAAATCAAATCTAGGGTGTTACATCAGGGCTGAGAGATTCGTGCTCATCAATAGCATGCTCTTCAAGCGCTCATATACCAAGGCTTAACGGGAGACCCTACCTCCAATGCCTGAACCCAGAAGAGGCCAAGTACACACTTGAAGAGATGCATGAGGGGATTAGAAGCTGTCATATGGGCAGGGAGGACACACGCAAGGAAGGTCCTTAATCACAGTTACTATTGGATGAACCTCCTCCAAGATGCTCAAAACCTTGTTAGAAAATGTGGCCCATGCCAAAGGTTCTCTTCAGTCAGACATGTCCTGCAAGCCGAGCTCAAATCTCTCGGAGGTCTGACCTCCTTTGCCATGTGGGGGATGGATTTGGTCGGTCCGTTCTCTAAGGAGACAAGCCAGAGCCGATTCCTAATTTTGGCTATCGATTACTTTACGAAATGGGTCAAAGCAGAGCCCTTGGCTATGATCACCAAGTACTAGGCCCAACGATTCTTTTGGAAACACATCATCTGCCGATTCAGGATCCCTCGTATACCTGTCACCGATAATGGTACTTAGTTTGCCAATAGAGGTTTCCTCAAGTACTGCAAGGACCTGGGGATTTAGCAGAGGTTTTCTTCAATATCATACCCCAATCCGATGGCCAAGCAGAAAATGCCAATCATCAGATCCTCAATAGCCTCAAGAAGCGGTTGGATAAATCCCGAAAGGGATTATGGGTCGATGAGCTACCAAGTGTGTTATGGTCCTACCGAACAACCAAAAGGATACCCACTGGTGAGTCACCCTTCAATATGACCTTCTGCACCGAAGCCTTAATTCCTCTGGAAGTTGGGCTCCCATCCTCATGGATCATGAGCTTCAACGAAGAATTGAACTCCGACGGCCTCCGGGCCAACCTAGACCTCCTCGACGAAGTCCGTGAGAGCTCAGCTATCAGAAGAAATGTCTACCAGCAACGGGTAGAATGATTTTACAACCAAAAGTTCTGACCAGCCAACATCAAAGAGGGCGACCTTGTACTCAGACGACTCAAAGTCTCCGAGCCGACAAAAAAAGGGAAACTAGCTCCTAACCTGTGAGGGCTCGTATAGGGTCTCCAAAATAATCCTTCCTGGGACTTACTGACTTGAAGACCCTGGGGGCAGGGTCATCAAGAGGAATTGGAATGCAGAGCACCTCATGAAATTCAAAGAAGGACCCGAGCATTCAAAACTTGTAATGGGGCCCAAACAGCCGACAAATGTAATAAGCGTTCGCCCTTCGATGGCCAATGAATAAAAATTCCATTTCAAATTCAACATGTTCATATTATTGCAATGGGTATTTCACCCTAGATTTATCCCCCGACATGGTATCCGAGACCAAAGTCTAGCGAACAAAAACATTGAGGATCTCTCCTCGCATGTTTCCCTCAGCATGGTATCCGAGGCCGAAGTCTCGCAACAAAAACTTTGAGGATCTCTCCTCGACTTTGTCACATCGGCTTGGTATCCGATTCCGCAACTCTGAGCCAAAGTCTTTGAATGATCCCATCCCTTATTTATCCCCCGGCATGGTATCCGAGACCGAAGTCTCGCAACAAAAAATCTGTGGATCTCTCTCAGATTTTTCCTCTTGGCTTGGTCTCTGACGTTGAGACTCTGTGCCAAAGTCTTTGAAAGATTCCACCTTGGATTTATCCCCTGGCATGGTATCTGAGACAGGAGTCTCGCAACAAAATCTTTGAGGAACTCTCCTCAGATTTGACCCCTCGGCATGGTATCCGATGCCGAAACTCTACGCCAAAGTCTTTGAAAGATCCCACCCCAGATTTATCCTCTGGCATGGTATCCAAGGCGAAGCCTCGCAATAAGGAAATTGATGACCTCTCCCCAGATTTATCCCTTGGCGTGGTATCCGAGACTGATGTCTCACACACAAAAACATTGAGAATCTCTCCTCGAATCTATCCATCGGCATGGCATCTGAGACAGTGGCCTTACTTGGAAATCTCCAAGGATTTTTGCAAGCCATGGTTCTCTAGCACGAAAACTTATGCAAAAACTTCGACAAAAGCAAAAAGTCTTATTATTAAGGCAAAACAATTACAAGAAGGGCGGTGGCCAGTCCACAGTTGGCAAATCTGAGCTACAGCTAAACACACATACAACTGACCTTTCACTTCACTAAACACTCATACAGTTGACCTCCCGCTTCAACCCCAAAATCTCCCAGATAATCGATGCACAGAAGAGGCATCATACAAGTCTCGTCGGTAAAAAAGTTGCCCACGCAGACCAGCTATAAGTGCCCACCTTGAGAGTCCTTACCCCGATGGCAAGTCGTACGTTCTGGAGGCTACATCAACGTACACGAAGTACAAAGGCAAAGAGACCTCCGCGATGAACAAGCACCATATCACTGCCTTCACCGCCCGGTCAGCTCTGTAATTCGGCATCAGAAGATGCAAACGAACTCTACGAGGGTATCTGTTTGGCCCGAGCCTTCGAAACACGGTGACAAACATTAAATCTGGGAATCCGAGATGTATCTGATGAAGCCCAACGAGGTTACCCCGGTCTTCTCCAGGTTGCTGAACCAAAGTTGTCAGCATGAGAAACTCCGGCCGAGCCGAACACCCCTGAGTCGTAGATGAGTCCAACCATAAATTGACCATATCTCTCGGATCTTGGGAGGCAAAACTTCAGATCTCAGAATCCAGGACAAGTAGCTCGAGGTGTCAAGCACAAGCGCTGACCCCCTAGATTGAACACACTGACAACAACGTGAATGCCCCCCCCCCCCCCCAGCATCTTAGCCATCAAAAGAGAGTTCGTGAGGAGAATCACTTGGAGGAGGAGGAAGTTTATTGGCGTCTTTGAGGAATACTTAAAACTTCCTCATTTATAGCGACCAACGCTCTAACTTCCAGGATATATAGTCACTTTGATCCCCACGAAAGGCCATTAAAAGGCCAAAGAAGACTCGAACCAAGGACCAATGCCGCTAGGGAAGTGCCACGAGACCATAGAAGCCCCAGTTCAGGAGTCCAAAACAAAGGCAATCACAAACCAAAACATAAAATCAAATGCATTTTATTATTAAATGAAGGTTGGATACAAGCGCGATGGCCAGTCTGTAAGAAGGCAAAAAACAAAACAGAGCCTAAGAACTATTGCTTGGAGGAGGAACCTCATTCCATAACAGGGGCGGGGAGCTCTTCGGCGGCTGCGGGGGTGTGGTCGACCTACTCCTGAATCGCCGGACCCTTCCCCATAGCAGGAGGCATCACATCATCCTCATTCCCTTCGAAAGAGAAGCCTCGAAGATCAATTTCCAGGTACGCCACCCTGATATGCTCAAGGGCACGATCATACCCTTGGTCATGGGCATGGACGATGTCGGTCAGAGCATTTCCGTCTCCTTCTCCTTCGCTTGCCACGACAGCCTCTTGCTAGGCCAGCTCTTCCCTCTCCTTTAGAAGCCCCTCTTGGGACTCCCTCTCCAGAGCCAAGTCTGCCTGTAGCTCCCCCACTTGCTTCAAATAATTGTTGTTTCGTCCGAGAAGCTCCTTCTCCTCAGCTTTGGCCCGTTCTGCCCATCGAAGGAGGTGCTGGAACGCCCCGGATCCTCGTTACCGGACATCCGTGATGCAACCAGAATCTTTGCCTTCAAATGTATCTCAACACAGTAATAACACGAAAATTTTAAAAAAGTTTATTACCAAATAAGGTCATTACATCATTGATTACAACCAATATCTTGTTCTTGAACAAGAATACAAATTCCATTAACTCATTACATCTTATTACAAAATATTAACCAACTCCTATTGTAAAGCTATCAGCTGTCTCCAGAATGGTAATCGACTGATCACCACCGAAGCTCCGCTGAGTGGTCAATCTGCTTCCCTGGAACTTGCCCCTTGGCTTGAGTCTTCCGCTGCACGACTCTGATATTTTTGCACCTGACTCGAAAGGTAGGACCTGGTACCTAAAAGGTGGGGAACGTCAGTACTTCGACTGACGCAATGCTGATAAGAAACAACGATCTTCAAACTGGCAAGCACAAACCATCTTGAATGGGAAAAGAAATGTGCAACCTAATTCCCTAGTGTTCGTGTATGCCATGATTCTACAACTAGATGCATCAATCACATGCCTACTACTAATGCAAGCAGGACTTTGAAATCGCATGCATCCCATACTACATACGTCCCCAAATTTAGCTGTCTTTCTCCACAATTTAGGGATTCAAACCCTCGTCATGCATCCTACTCTTTTACTCAACCTGTTTCCAATAGATTTCCGTATCTGAGGAGGTTGTAGTCATTCTGGTCTAGTCTCGTACTGCAGTCCCTAAAGTGGTTTTCGTGTTTACCACTTAGTACCCGCGCACGTACCTCACTCAAAAAGCCGTGTTAAACCTTCTGGTACAGACCATGTACCCAATAACCTTCCGGTACAAGGCCATGTACCCAATAACGTCAATGTTTTTATATATAAACAAAACCCATGCGCATAGGAACATGAAGACCTCGAGGGTCTAATCCCCCTATCCGACAGGAGCTCCTCCTGTTCCTTACCCCGACTCTTTGGGAATTAACAGATCGAGATACGGGACCTGTGAAATCAAGCCTGAGAACCAAATCCGCATTCCTACAATAGGAAAAGTACAACACCCGACTATGCTCTGCTAGTACTAATGCAATGTACAAACCCCTAATACATCCCTCTAATCCAAGACTCACTCTAACCATTCAGGTTAACAGATTGCTTCCAAAACTCTGCCCATCGACCACTGGCCCCGGCGATGCAAGTCTCGCTTGCCACTTCCCTTAGCTTGGAATCGTCCCTCACCATGGCCCGCATTCATCCTTAACCGGCATGAATACAACTCGACGGCACCAACTCGGGACGTCCAACGCCTCGGCGGAAGTTCACATCTAGGGTCAATAGACGTAGGGTATCACCCCACCCTTGTGACTAACTCGAGTCACAACATTCCCAATAGGATTCAACACCAATAAGACCAGCAAATAGACACCATTCATACCCAAACTTTGAGTTATCAACTCTTAGGTACACAAGGGGGAAAGGTTCTCTCAACACTTAGCCAAAATCATGACTAAACAACTAATGGTGCTTAAGCTTGAAACTTAAAAAGATCATAACTCCCACAATACAACTCAGATTTGGGTGTTCAAGCCCAATCTGGAAAGGTAAAGACCTAGGATACAACTCTCTAGTTGATCTGATGGAACTGAGATGATTCCCAGGACTACGGATTGGTGTGTGTATCGATCATAAAAGATTAACAGATTAAATACGTGATCTAACCTTATATAGCAGAATCTAGGGTTCACGAATTATACCTGCGATGAGAAGAAGACGACAGCGACCCCAAGATCTTCTGCACGTATTCCTTCCTCGGGTTGGACGTCGTGTGGGCGACGATCTCCCAACCTTTCTTCTCCTTGGCTGACCTCTCTTTCTCTCCTTACGTGAATCACGAATTTAGAGAAAAATCTTATATTTCAGATGATCAATGACGGCCAGAGAAATAGAGGATATATATAAGGCTACGGCAGGGACCATGAGGAGAAATTAGGTTTAGGTCTCCTAACGAATCTGGGTATCCCGTGTTCAGCCCGAACACACAACCCAGGCCCATTAACAATAGCTCGGTCCACTAAGGAGCTATTGTTGCACTACCTTCCTAATCCCAAATTATATTTATGGGCTCTTTTTATTATATGCTCGTTGAGCTCTCCATGTTAAGATATCGAATGTCCGTCGATCAAATTAAGTTACTGACAACTATATTGATCAACATCTTTTATCCTTAAGTAGTACCACTCAACTTTATTTGTCATGTCGGATGTAATCCACCTGCAGAGTTTACATGACAATCCTTATGAGCTCCTTAAGGGGACATCATCAACCCGACGTATCGGGACATGGATTCCTTTTACAATCAACAGCCCATCATACATACAATGCTATTACCCAATTCATAGAGGTTGTTGATCCATAATGAATCTCACTCTTTTATGAGTCAAAGTAATGCACACTGCATATACATGTCTGTTATTATATCTGGATTAAGAGCATAAGCATCCATAATAACAGAGGTGTTTGTTCTCTTTTGTAGTCAGTAGAAAGAGAACAACCTCAAGTGGTCCTGTTCAATACACACAAAGTGTACTAGTGTAAACTTATAGTCAAGACAGACTAATACCAGATTACACTACAACCTTTCCAATGGATTGTCCAAGTCCGTCTAGGTTGTGAACTATTTATATATTCCATAGGGAACTGATAATATGATCTTCTGTGTGTCACCTCACACCATATTATCAACCTTATAGAATATCAGACACTTGCATTAATATTATAATAAACACAATATGCAAATATTTGCACATATGATTCTCATTCAAAAAAAATAAGGAAATAAAGTTAATACAAAAGTGATGCTTTCAGTATATAACCCTAACATGATCATCACCCGAGATTTAGTCATCTAAATTCTCAAAATGGCCTTAGAGGCCTCAGCCTATGTACTTCCCATACACTTGCTGCAGCTTACCAATAGCATATAACTTTACATGCTCATCGAAATGATACCAATCTAGGTTCTGTGAAAAGGTGTGAATGTCCTCTACAACTTCCTAATTGATCACCAATCCAAATTATATCATTTGATCACCCTAAAACAGATATTACTCTCAAGTGTACAGAACCACACACTAAGCCTTACTCAAACAGAGCCTTCAGCTCAAAACCTGGTTTCTGTCCAATCTAGCAAAAATCACATTTAATAATATACTCACAAAAATTTCTTCAAATAGTTTTTGGAAAGCTCTAGATGTCTAATACAATTTCCTAATAGAACACTTTCTCAAAATCTGCTCTTACAGAGCCTCAAAAGTACCATCTTATCAAAGTTTCCATTCTGACTGAGTTAAGCATAGTATATGCTAAAATATTCATCATAAATCACATACTAACCAAATGGTCACCAAATTTGCATTACAAAAACTAGACATCATTATGAGTAACATGCCAAAAGTTTCATATCTAAATTCTAAGTGATCAATGAGTTCTCCCTGTTACAAACATGCATAAAAATTTTGCTGTTCTTCAGTTGCTGTCTTGACTACTATTGATTGATTAATTTTGAACATGCATGAAACTTCATCCAAATAACTTCATGATTTTTTCGTAGAGTCTAGATGCATGCAAGAAATCATGGTAAAAATTTCAAAACTATAATATAAGCCAATTAATTCTAAGAATTCCCACAATTTCAGTCATCACAATAGACAGACTCAGTCTCTGTCTCACGACTCAGTCCTCAAAATCAATTTTATTAAAATATCAAAGATCATCAGAAAATTCCGAAATAAATCATGCATCTTCTAGACATATATGAGACCATCCTGTATAAATTTTATCATCAAGTTCTAAGTAGTTTGTTCTCTGGAAATTCGGAACTAAGGCATGCGGATCATGGTTTCTGTTTCTAGTTTCAGATTTCTAACAGACTACTCTTAAACAACCATTCTCATACTACTACTAGTCATGCATGCAAGAAATTAAACAAGAATGAACAAGAACAAGTTTAGAGAACTTCCCATCTTGAGTTGTCTTGAGAAGATGTGGTGTGTCTTGAGCTTCCTTATCCAAAATCCTACTCCAAAGCTTGAGAATGCTCCTTATTTCTTGCTCCTTTCACTCTCTCCTTTCTTTCTTTTTCTTTTATGAAATTCCAGAGCTCAAGAGGTGGGAAAGGAGGGATTTTAATCAAGAGATGAGTGAGGAAAGAGGGGGGAAAGGGGGCCGTCCAATTAGGGTAGGGGGTAGGGTGATGTGGCAAGGTGGTTTTGGGAAAAACCATGGTCTCTATCTCATTGTTTTTCTCATTGTTTTTTAGATGAAACTTGGGCTGAAATTTTAGGCTCTTCATCAAGCTCTAAATGAGAGATGAGATGTAGATTTGAGTGCATGCAAAGTATACCCATTGTAGTACCATACAATTGCATATTTGCATACGTACCGCACTCAAACTAGTGTAGGTACTAGTATCGGTCCTTCTCATTCTCGTGCACCATCAAGAACGCAACCACCCACACGAACCGCCCCGCAAACATAAACACACTCCATCATAATATATATATATATATATATATATATATATATATATATATATATATATATATATATATATATATGATCAAACAAACACTGCAAATATATACAAAAGCATTATATTATCTGGGGTATTACAGGTGCCCCCACCTTCTTTGTAGCTCAGCCCCGAGGATAATCGTCTAAAAAACACCAAGGCACATCTAAAACAAAGAAGGGGGAGAAAAGGCAAAGGAAAAAACCAATAACGACTAAAAGAAGAGTGGCACCATAACAGAGAACTACTTCTGGCGAGTATAAACATCCTCCTTGGAGTCCATACAAAGACCTTTCTGATCATGAGAGGTGGAAAAGTGAGTAACCACCCCCACAACATTCTGGGGGTCTCCTATCAAATCCTCCTTGGTCACGGACCATGAAGTTTCCCACACCTTTGCAGGCGAAGTGGTCTAAGGAACATTGTGGCATCTGGCACAGAAGATATGGGAGGTGTCTTGCCCTCCTTTTTAACAACCCCTTCAGCAGTTTAGCCTTGTGGGGCTCGGTGCCCCTGGACCTATTCTTTGTAAGTCCCTCCGTCTCGGGAGGCAGACGCTTATGCGACTACTCATGCCCGGGGCCTTCGCACTTACCTCATTCCCGACCTTCGCCTTCTCTACCGTGTCGGCCTTGGTCTTTGCTTCCACCTCAGCCGCAACCTTCACCTTAGCCTCGACCCTCATAGCCGCATGCATCGCCTTCACTATATCTTCAGACACCTTACTTGCGAGTCAAAAGATCTCAAGAAGGAAGATGAGAATGGAGGGTAGCTGAAGTAAGAACGAAACATATAGATAGATGAATATAGGGGAACATATATATATCAAGAAAAAGAACATTGATCACCTGTGCCAGACACATGACATCACTCCGTGCCGTTCGCACACATGTGAATATGCACACGAGATTTCCAAGAAAGCTCCATTTCCCCCTCCCCCCCTTTGGATGGTATCCGATGTTGAGCCGGTTGCGTAATCTTCAACCAAGATTCTCCCTCGGCATGGCATCTAAGTTCGAGCAAGAGGTGCAAACCTCATATAAGACCCTCCCTCTGGATGGTATCCAACGCCGAGCCAGTTGGGTAATCCTCAACAAGAATTACCCCTCGGCGTGGTATCCAACTCCGATCCAATAAGGGAAGTCCCATTCACGATCCGTCATCAGGGTGATATTCGACGATGAGCCAGCTGCATAATTTTCAATGGGAATTCCCACTTGGTGTGGCATTCGAGTCCGAACCATAGTCACACAAATATTTTTATTGCCAAAAAACAGAAGTTACATTCGCAAGAATACATTAGGAATTACACGATTCAAGGTACTCAGGCCTAACCTTCGGGATCCTCGGTGGGTAATTCCGACCTGGGGTTTATCACATCGGTCTCGGAAGGAAGGGTACCCAATTTAGGCATCTCCAGACCTCCCCTAACGCTAGCAAAACTCGAAGATCTTGCTACTCCACTCTGGGCATCTCCCAGAGCCTTCACCCTCAATCGATTCCACGTGTAAGGCTCTAACCTCGAAAACAGGCTCCAAAAGGTGGAGATCTACCCCATCTCTCCGAGCCTGACCTTCAAACGATAAATCTCCAAGTCCCTTTACATAAGTATTTGTTTTAGGATAAAGTCAGAAGACTACTCATCAAGCAAATTAGGGTTGTAAATTGGACTTGACGGGACCAGACAACCATATGTTCAAGCTCGGACCGAAATTCTACTCGGACGGGCTTATGTCCAGCTCGGTCTAGGTTAGTGTAACACCCTGAATTCAAAGTTTCCACATACAATTGTGGGCACGTCAATTGCTTACAACCAATGAAATATTATACACAGCCATCCTCGCTATGCCGAACAGTATAACAATTCTTAAATACTTTAACAAACCATAAACTTGATCACAAACAAAGCCACAAAGGGACTATCCTATTGATGTCGTGTTGTGCTGTGCACTTAGTCTTTAATGTAGTTATTTACATGATACTAATGCGCACTTGTGCGGATTCTATGCATCCCATACTACATAGGTCCGAGGGCAAGCCCTTAATCCATCTTCAACTTGTAGGGTTCAATCCCTCGCCATGATTTAAACTATTACGATAACTATGGAAAGTATCCTAGATGTTCTATGAGTTACGAGCCCATGTCCAGACAGCCTGAAGAGAAATCCCATGTCATGATATGATGCATCATGCAGAGCCTATGGACAATTCAGCCTCCGTCATGGAACGATGGCACCACCCGTAGTCACCAAACACCCTACAAGCATCGCCGCTGGGACGATAATTCCGGAGTAGTGTTCACACCATGACATGATGCATCAAGCAGGCAACCTATGAATCACTCTCATACTGCCAATCCGATGGCCTTCATACCTGTATTTTTCTCTTACTTTCATCACATCTCCACTATAGTGTAGTCCTTACAATTTCGGTTTGTTCCAGAAGAAAATCATCACAACCTAGAGCTAGCTTATCCTATCGGACTTAAACCAAAACAAAAGAGACAGTTAGCCTACCTAGCAATTTCTCAAGAGATGCTCAACCCACACTGATTAGCTCTCAAATTCATTAATAAAAACTGCCGGTCACTAGGGTCTCGCCTAGTCTCTAGATTCCAACAACTATCTCTTTCTAGAGATGAACAATATTTCATATTCAATCAAAAAAAATTATTTCAATTTCTTTATTTCAAATCTCTTTTCCGAAAGAGTATATTTCTTTATAATCTCATAACATGAAGATAATTCAATTCAACTCTTTTATCAATTAAATCACTTATAACATTGTGTGCAATATCAAATAATCTCAATCAAGTATGAAAATCACAAAATCTCATTAAGAGGAATACTAAGTGCATTCCAAATTTCATTTTTTTTCTTAAATTAACCATAGTCACAATTTAATCGATAAAAGTTGAGTCCTTTAATGTAAAAATTCCTTTTTAATCTCACAAAATATATCCAAATATTGTAGAAATAATTTTCATGAAGTCTAAATATTTTTAGAAGAATAATAGAATTTTTTTCTGAATTTTTATCTCAAGAAAAACCTCAAAACATTAAAAAAATCAAAAGGAAAAGAAAAGGCCAACACCAGGTTTCGAACCCAGACCCAAAGGCCAACCCGCACATGAACAGTAACTCACTTGAAGTGCACCTGCTAACCAAAACAACCACAACGGCTAACTGATATGAGTTGAAGTTAAATTATACTTATATCTATACTTTCGGTGATTTACTTTAAATTGAATTTCACAAAAATAAAGTCTCTATCAAGACTCGAACCAATAACTCCGCCTGGCTTCAGTAACGAACTTAATTCGCACTCACTAACCAGTAAGTCCATAGTGACTAATCGATGTAAAAATGAGTTAAATTCTTTTTGTGTATATTGTACTGTAATTAGTTTTCCTTTACAAAATTCGATTCTTGATTCAATTTGTACTTGTACAAAAACTTGATTCTTTTCCAGAATATATTTCTATCAAATGCAGTATATAATATATTATATAAAATTTTCTTTTCGACGATGTAAGAAAAATTTCCCCCAAATTACATTAGAAAGCATACATTATAATTTTTCAAATAACATGTTGTTTTTCATCAAAACTTTTCTATAAAATTTCTTATACTCATAAAATAACTAATAAGACAAAATCCACCTTTCTTTACCACATTAGCATTAAAAGTCATTTTTCATACATATTGCATTATTTTGTACTACTTTTCTAACATGCATCAAATATCATACCGACAATTTTCTAAATGATATATCAATTTTAATTTTTTGTCATTTAACATGAATTATAATCGTTAATGCGAATCACACCATCAAATTAACACATCATGACAGAAAATAATTAAGATTAAGTAATCTACTACTAACATGCCAATCAAAATTTAATAATTAAGTTCTACATCACTAGCATAAATTTTACTCCTAAATTAGAAAGTATTTTAGAAACACCCACCCAAGAAAATTTAATTCCTAACAATTGTACTCCTAGAATGAGAGCTCCTAGAAACTCCGCTTCGCCTCCTCGAATTCCGCGCACCAAGAGCAACTCCCCAAAACTCCAACTCCACTTTCGGCCAACACAAGAACAAGCACCACTTCCATCTCATTTTCGGCTAGGCAACAAAGACATCCACAAACTTCATCTTCATATACATAGTGTATATGTATACATCTAATTATATATATATATATATATATATATATATATATATATATATATATATATAGTATATGTAGATAGGGGGAGAAGTAGCAATATGTACTGGATGGGGTTTTGGTTGGCTTGGTGTGCTTACGGAAATGCACAGAGAAGGATGGGAGAGAAAGGAATAGGTATATATATATATATATATACATATACATATATGTATATATATGTATACACTCATAAGTTAATGGAGAAGCAATATGGGGGCTCTGGATTTGGCTGTAGCTTTCAGCAAACATAAAGAGGAAAGAAGGAGAGGATGAGGTGAATGGTGAAGGGGTGGGGGTATGTATAGGTTCTAAATAGAGTGATTATAATAACTACTCTCCCACAACACCCATTAACCCCATCACAAATTTCAAAAGCCAATATTTCCCTCCATCAAAGAACAGCCCAGTTTTACTCTCCCCCATTTCATGTATATACACATGCATGTGCGTGCACTAGCACGCACTTCCTTATTAATTATTAAAAAAACATAAATTATATATATATATATATATATATATATATATATATATATATATATATATATATATATATATATATAATATGTACGTAAAATTAGTTTAATTAAAAATTATAATATTTCATGCACAAATAAAACAGATACACACATTTTATGAAATTCATCTCGAGAAAGGATACACCCAAATACGCCCACCGAAACAAACACGTACTTCGCACGTAAAACATTAAAATATGAAATTCGGTTTTATCAACAGAAAAATGTTAAAGATAATAAAAATACAATATGAGAAAATTTTATTTATTAATTTTATATATTTCACGACGTAATCACTACGTACATAGAAAACGCGTGCATTACACGTACAAAAGTATTTATATCAAAATGCGAGAAAATAAAATTCTGTTTTATAAAAATGGATTTGAATATATAAAATAATTAATTTAAACATATAGAAAATATTACACGTAGCGATGGAAACAAATAATCGATACATGCATCAAAAATACATAAAAAGCACGTAAAAACACAAAGATTGAAATTTAATATTTTAGTTGACTCAAATAGGATAAAATATACAGGAAATGCATAAATAGTCGGAAATCAAAATACGTAGTGAAACACGTTACAAATATTACCAGTAACGGTACAAAATACACATGTGTAACATACGAGGGCAAAATTGTCATTTCCAATTTTGCAGGGTGTTACAGTTAAACCAAATTTTTATTGTCTTGGCTCAGTTCATTATAAAAGAAAAAGGCTATGTTTTTACGGATGGACCGAACTCGGACTGGACTCAGTAAAGCATCGAACCCAATAATTTGTTCAAGTTCGGTTCAAATAACAGTTCGAACAGTCCACGGTCGGGCCATTTCTCGAGCCGGACTCAGACGGACAACGTACCTTCCTTTTCATTTTACAGCCCTAAACCAAATGAGAGCATCGACAAGTTCGGTTCGGGCATGGCTAAATCGGCGTCTGGGATCAATGCTTTTAATTGTGCCAATTCCTTTGCTACCTCCTGCGAGCTGCAGATATGGAAGCCAAACGCTCCCTCCCTGTCGATTGCCTCCATCCAAAGGAGAGCGATGACACCCTTCCACTTGATACAACTAGCCTCGGAGGATCCACACTTCATCCTCGAGTGCCTCCTCCCGGGACACGAACCTCACAATCTGATCAGCAGAAAAATAAGCTCAGAGCATAGACGAATGAGAAACAAAATATAAAGAGAATCACCGAATGAATTCTCATTAAAAAATAGTTACAATGCGGTGGCCAGTCCATAGTCGACATCCTTACAAAAGGATAGAGTGGGAAATTTTTCTAAGGATAGGAGACCACCTCCCGAGAAGGGGACGGTGGAACCTCGGTCCCGACCACTTCACGGTTAACGTGAATATCCTCGCCCTCCGACGGTAACTCCCCAGGAGTTGGGGGAGTACTGTCAAGATCCGGCTCAAAACAAAGGCTCTCGAGATTGATGTCAGGGTACTTCTCTTGGACGCCCTCATGCATCCTGCGCCAAAATGACCTGGCCCGCCGTATCGTCAACCTCCCTCTCCAACTCTTTCACTCTTTTCAAGCACCTCCGCACGATCTTTCGCATCTTGCAACTTCAGCTCGAGCCTTTGCATCCTCTGATTATCCCTCTTCAGGTCATATTCAAATTGCCTCTTCAATTCCACCCTGCAGAGCATGGCCTATGGAAAAAAGTGGGACAATTAGGAAATACACCCAAATAATGAAGTATAAACAGTTACTCAGCATCGGATGCTTACCCCGACGGAAGTCTGGGCATTCTTAAGATAGCACAAGCCGGTTGTCTCCTTTGCGAGGTTTTTCCTGTCCCTCGATGGGGTGACATTGTTCAACACCTCGAGAGCCACGTTGGACTCCATGATGGAGTCGACCACGTTCACCGCCCAGTCGGGCTTGAAGGTCTCCCCTCCCTCCTCAGGGAGGAAGTTCCTTTCCCTCCCATCGTCGCTATCCTCACCACTCCATCATTGCTGACTTTGCCATTAACCCTGTCGCCGCCTTCGTCGATCCCTCTCCGCTCACCCTCGCAACTACCGAAGTCGCCTCGCCTCGTTGTCGTCATCATCGTTGTCCAAGCCCTGAAAGCCTGCCATCTTCGCTCCTCTGTTTTCGGTGCGATACAGAGCGGTGCCCACTGCCGCCGTCCTTCAGTCGCCCTCGCCGCTGCCGTCGCTTTCTGACCGCAGCGACATCGTCACCGCCTTTGCCATGGTCACCGCTGCCGTCACCCCCGACCGCCGTGGTCGCCGTCCCCTCTCCTGCCATTTTTCTCTCTCTCTCTGTCGAGTTGCAAAAGGAGGAAGAAGACGAAGCACGGTTGGGAAATTGGTGTTTGCTGTTCGGGTATAGGGGATTCGACTCGATGTTTGGTGTTTGCTTCAAGATCCGTTGTTTTGTGTTGGTCATTTGCTATTTTGGGATCAAGTGATATTAGCCGTCCGATTGATGATCGTGATCATCATCATCATCTCCTTGATCATCTTGATCTTGATCTTGATCTTCAATCTCAACCGTCCGATCTTCCAATTTTGATCCCCATCAAGATCTGTGCCCGATTGTGATCATCGTGATCGTTGGCTCGTCGCCGTGTCGCCAAGATTCCGATCCTGTTATTCTTCGCATATTCGGATTAATCTAACTCGTCCTAAAGGCAAGTCATTTCCCCTCGAATAGTTATTGTATCATATTCGAGATTATTTATTGAATCCAGTAAGTAGATCGATATTGATTATCGTATACTTTTTATTGTTGTCCATCGTTGGGATGCTACGGATTTACACAAGCAAATCCAAGTAGTAGTCTTGACTTTATGCCGTCTTTTGCCTCCAATGTATGGAGATCTTACAAGCATCATGTAGTAAATTATTGAATATAGGAATATGGATTATTATTATATTTTATGTCATGACACTATACAACTATTGTAGATTGCGTACTAGTATTGATTGCTTATATGATTGATGTTAGTGTGTTAGTGGATTGTGATTAGTAAGCTTATGGACATTATACATCTTAATACCATGTTCACATAGATGTAACTTGCTGTGATTTATGTTTTCAATCCCTAATTCATCGTTTATAAGATTTTAATTATTTTATGCATGAAAAATATATTGAGATCCTGAAATTTATTACCAACCTGAACATTACCATGCTGTTTCGGCCTAGATAATGTCACCAAAATCAATAACTTTCTGAATATGAAATGTAGCCCCAGATGTCTAGTTTACTATCTTTTGGCGGAATTGAGTTTCGAGTTATGGTTTGTGAGTTATCGCAGTTTTACTGCTACTGTGTCGTAGAATTCCAAATTCTAAAAACTGCTACAACACTCTGATTTACAATTAATTTAACCATGCTACCTATAAGATAATGACTTAAAATTTTGTATGCTGATACTAGACATACTAGAGAACATTTTCTAATTTCCTGGAATTAATTAATGAAGTTTCAGACCTGTTTCATATGTATAAACACAATTTACAAGTTCTGGCTAAACACAAATACTGTGTAGTTTGCTGTTTTGACACCCGATACTACAACTTTTATGTATCTTGTTAATATGCATTGGAACCGGGCAAGAGTCTAGTTTCTAGATCTTCTGATGGATCCACATTTTCTATCCTGTAGCAATGGAAATTCTGATTTTGGTACAACAACCTACTGCTGTCCAGAATTGGGTTTCTATGTTTAATAATATATATTTGAATCTATAATGTTGAATTTGGTGTATTTGATTGTATGGAGTACATTGCATAATTTTAGGGTTGTGTTGTCATCATCCGAGTGTCCCTTATTAATCGCATTATCGTTTCCCATTGATATTTGTATTCCTATTGTTCCATATTAGTATTGCATGTTAATTGAATAAAGAATGTTAATCAAGCCGGGGTTAAGAGTTGACTAGGGTAGTTGATAATATAGTGACTGTACTCAGGAATGTGGGCCTCGTTCCCAAAATATCGTTATCGTCATTTTGTAAGAAATTGCAAATGGCCAATGTTATTGTCATTGTGCAAGAAATTACAACTGGCCAGTATTATCGTTATTGTGTAAGAAATTGCTACAATAGCCAGTGTTATATTGTGCCGAGTACATGACCTGTAGAATCTACTACCTTAGTCTAAGTGAAATTGATTGTATGTATCGAACCTGTAGTATGGGATGCAGTAGTGCGTGCATTAGTTAGGATTAAAATAAATAATAGACTTAAGATCTTCATCGCATTGCCATTGCATTTTGTCATTATTATTGAACAGTGTTATCGTTATTGCTTACCGTTATTATTATTGTTTATTGTTATTGTCATCAATCATCATTATTGCACATTGCATTGTTACCATTTTGGCATTGTTCATTGTCATCGATTCTATTGTTTATAGAATTCATTATTATACCGTAAATGACATTGTTTCTCTGTTTCTCTACTTGCTGTCCACGACTTGCACTAAGGACATATTTTCCTCTCTTTTAGGTGAACAGCTTACTGGTAATCAAGGAGATTTGCTTGATGGACTAGGAGAGAAACAATGGTGAAAGAATTGTTATGCTGCGCCGCTTAATAATTATTGTTTCTTTTTTTAGAACTTCAATAATTGAACAATGTTGTTAATTCTTGTATTTGTGGGCTTTTGACCCTAATATTGTTATTGTTGATTACAGATATTGAATTGTTATTATGTTGATTATTTTACGTTTAAATTCCAGGTATTGTTATTCATGTGATTACTTCTTTTATTGCATGCGTAGTTGTATTATTTCATGTTTATATTGTTGAGTTAAATCGATCACAGCTCATGGATGACGCAAGTCATTCGCTGGGCCATGTCACGTGCTTGCATTCCGTAGTTTTGGGATGCGGGGCGTGACAATACATTTACAACATCATCGAAATAGAATACTCAATGTTGATATAATTTGTGGAAAGAAAGTATATTTCAGATACTCATCAATAAAGGGTAAATTACATAAAACACCCCTAATTTAATTAATTAAAAATTCAAAAATTAATTACAAAAATAGGGAAATTTGATTTAAAATTTTGTAAAAATTGAATAAAAGGAAAAATCCAAAAAAATTGAAATTAAGAATAATTAACTAAAAATTACCAAAACTAATTGTAAAAAAATTGAAATTTGATTTTAATTTTTTTTAAAATGATTATAAAATGCAAATAATTCGAAAAAGTCTAGAAAAACTATAAAAATTCAAATTTTTTTTTATAAATTTAAAATAATTAATTAAAAAGAAGAAAATTAATTATAAAAATAGAAATTTTGATTTATAATTTTGAAAAAATAATCAAAAATTGAAAAAAAAAATGTAATAGATAAAAAAAATTGAAAAAGTTCAAAAAAAATAATTAGAAATATAAAATATATAATTAATTTGAAAAACCCAAAAGTTAACTATAAAAATAGAAAATTTTGATTTATAATTTTGAAAAAATGATTAAAAATTGTGAAAAAAGGAATATTTTGTAGAAGTTCTACAAAGATGAAACTACTTCCAAAAGTTCAAAAAAAGATTCTGGTCTCTCCATTCTCCAATCTTTTCAAAATGGGAAAGAGGATGATGGATGCAACTGCTTCCATAAACTATTTTTTTGATTTTTTCTTTCTTTTGGATTTTATGAATTTTGTTACTAAGAACCAATTGAATATGGTAAATTGCAAAAATATATATATATGAACAATGCATTAAAAGTAGTTAGTCTCCAAGATGATGGTGTTATCAAAGACTTGGTTCCATCAGTTTATGGTGTTGCTTCTTCATATACTAGTAATCTGCACGTGTGATGCACGTTTTTTCCTCCAGTTCATTCTTTCACAAATTAACCATAATATGTGCAATTTATATTTTACCCGAATTTGGGGATTTATTCTGTACAAGCGATGCATGTTTTTTTCAACTTTTTTGAGCTTTTAGATTTATTCTAAGGCATTTTGGGACCAAAAAGCCGAACTGGGACCAAATATTTTGAGCTTCTAAATTTAATGTTAGGCATTTTTTTCTAAAATAAGTTGGTCCCAATACGGTTATTTTCGTCCTACTTAAGATGGGTTTTTTTCAATTCAGAAGCCGAAAAAATTATTTTCGATCAAAATGCCCTAGATTAAATCTAGAAGCTCAAAAAATTTGAAAAATCATGCACCGCATGTACAGATTAAATCCCCCAATATTTGTTAAATACAAATTTCACAAATTATGATTAATTTGTGAAAGAATGAGCTTAAGAGAAAAAAACATGCATCACATGTGCAGATTACTAATATATGAAGAAGCAATACCATAAACTGAGCTTTTGGAAATAGTTGCATCTTTATAGAATTTTAGAAAAAATTTCTAACTTTTTCGAGATTTTGCCTAACTTTTTCCAATTTTTAATCTTTTTCAGAAATTATAAATAAAATTTCCCAATTTTTATAATCAAATTTTGGATTTTGAATTAATTATTATAAATTTCTAACTCTTTTTTGGAATATTTTCCAGACTTTTCTACATTTTCCATATTTTTTTCAATTTCTAATCATTTTTCAAAATTATAAAACAAATTTTCCTATTTTTATAATTATTGTTTTTTATTTTTAAGTAATTATTCTAAATTTATAATTATTTTTTTGAATTTTTTTTCGATTTTTTTACTAACTTTTTTCAGTTCTTGATCATTTTTTAAAAAATTTAAATCAAAATTTCCTATTTTTATAATCAAGTTTTTTATTTTTAATTAATTATTCGAATTTTTTTTGAATTTTTCCATTTTTTCTATAGTTTTCTTTTTTTTCCAACTTTTAATCATTTTTCAAAATTTTAAACCAAATTTCCTTATTTTATAATTACTTTTTTTTATTTTTAAATAGTTATTCTAAATTTGTAATTATTTTTTGATAATGCGGATAGAATCTAGCAATTCCAGCCTAATATATTTATAACCAATAGAACAACAAAGTACAATTTTACCTAAATTAAAACTAAAAACAAGCCACAGCATAAAAATAAACACAAAAAGCAATTGAGTAAATTGCCTCAGCCCAAAAACAAAAAACAAGGAGCCGAAAATCGAAAGTAGCAATCGAGTAGGCTGGCTCCAAGGACAACCACGCACACATCATTGGTCGCTGAAACCCCCTAGCCAAGAAACTCCATCACAACACGAAACATAGCGCCGGGGGACCCCGAACGGCCTAGAGCCACTCTGAAGGCAGCTCCGCCAACGACAAAGCAGCAGTCAAACCATCAAGAGGGACCAGCTAGCGGTCTCGTAGTGACCCCAAATCAGAGAAAAACTAAAAGAGGCCAGACAGGGAGACCAGAAGCTAGCCAGACGGAAGGGAAGGGAACAGGCATGACACACTCCCGAGGACATTCGAGATGATGCTGAAACTCAGAGAACGGCTACAATGCCACCGAGGCAAATACCCTGGAAAAGCAGAGCATCAAAAATGCGCGGTGACCCCACCCATAAGGGGAGCACCACCACGACAACCTCCGGATGGATAATCACCAAAGAAGGAACAAATAGGGCGCGAGCACCAAAAACGGTCAATACCTACGCAATTCAGATTAGCGGTCGGAACTAAATCCGACAATAAAACCAAAGGAATCAAAAAGATAACCAACGAGTTACAACCAGGGACTAAGCCCTCCAACACAACGTGGCTAGCTGAACACTAATGGGGTCTGAATTGTAGCCCCCAAATCAGGCCAAGATAACTCAGCCACGAGGCAAAAAATAAAAACCAAAGAAGATCAGAGCCTCAATAGACAACGACTCGATAGATGTCAACCTAGCTGCAAAACCTGCAGCAAAGCACCAAATCAACCTAAACCAGAGAAGTCCAGCAACCAGAACATAACATCTCAACTACAACAATGAATCAAACTAGCAAGCATTAAGAACATGAAACAAAATAAACAAACTACCTCCAAAAGAAGGGCCAAGAAAAACCCCAAAAATAACGTCCAGCCTTACAAAACAGAACAAGAAAAAAAGCCATCAAAACAGCACAAACTACCATCAGATCAAAATCACCCAAATCAGAACAGCCGAGGAGCGAGATTGCCGGCCAAATCTGTTGGCCCCTACAAAAACGACCCAAAAAAACCGCCGAAGAAAAGGCAAACAGCCACCACAACCACTTCAGGACTGCAAAAAGAAGGGAAAAGAGAATAAATTAGAAATGGGCAAGAGTAAATTGATTAAGGAATATTTGAACGAAACATACTAATCACCTCCTCAAGGCGAGATAAATGCAAAGCTTCCACTTTATCATACGTTAAAGTGGAAGGCCAAAAAATAGCGAAGAATAAAAAGTCCTCGATAATTTTATCAATCGAGGAGGCTGAATGAGTAAAAATGTTTTTGTTCTGTTCCTACCAAATGACCCAAATGATAGCCATAATTGATAGAAACCAGAATTTTCGAAATTCTTTTCTGAGAGATTGAGACATCCAACAGGATGAGAAATCGCTGGGGATATAAGGCTCTTGCAAGGAAATAACAGAAATCATCCATAACGGTTGAATAAAGCTACACTTGAGAAAAAGGTGATCAATGTCCTTATGACCGGAGGAGCCTAATGAACATGATTGGCCTAAGGCCAGGTTCACTTGTTAAGGACATCAACTGTAAGAAGCTTGTTGTTAAGCGCTAACCAGGTTAAAATCTTGGATTTGAGTGGAGCGCAACTGCTCCATAAGGGCTTAGCAATCGGGGATAAGATTCCCCCGAAATTCAGGAAGTTATAGAAGGATTTAACTGAGTAGTTACCAGAACTGATCCATCTCCATTTGAAATCTTCTATGGATGCCAGGAATAACGATTGAGACCGTTGAAGAGCTCGTGAAGCTCACTCATAAGAGGCGAAGGAAGAATTTCTGTGAAAGGAATCGACCAGAACTTTTGGTTGTTAATGGTGGTAACATAATCCGCCACGTGCGGAGGAGTTGGAAGCCAACTGATAGAGCGAAGGGAAAGCTAAGGCTAGCTTGAGATTACAGAACCATAAGTCATCCCAGAATTTGGTCTTAGAACCATCAGCACACACATGGGTTAATCCACATCAGAACAAAACGACAACTTTCCAGACTCCCTTCCAGAAGGAGGAGGCCTTGCCAGAAAGAGGGTATGGAAAGTCCCACATCTTACGATGGGAAAAGCATTTAAGAGAGATAAGACGAACCCAGAGCAGTTGATCATTTTTAAGAAATTTCTATAACCATTTGCCCAGAAAAGCTAAGTTTTGGTGCCTGAGATCAAGAACTCCTAAACCTTCGGCTACCTTAGAAGTTCAGATTAGCTTCCAATTGCAAAGGTGAGTGCCAGCTTTATAAGAATCAGCACCTGACCAAAAGAAGTTCCTTCTGATTTGGTCGATCCTCTTAATCAACCAAGTCGGAAGGTAAAAGAAAGACATCATATATAAAGGAATAGAGGAGAGAATGGAGTTTACGAGGATGAGTCTGCCTTCGCACGAAAGTTGTTTACCAGACCAACAGTTAAGTCTAGATTCAACTTTTTCAATCATCGGCATCCAATCCGATTTATTAAGCTTCCCCCATCTCAAGGGGATGCCAAGATAATGGATCGGAAAAGAGGCCGACGCACAGTTAAAGAATTGCGCAATTTCCGTTTGACGGTTTTGAGACCCTCCAAGCCAAAGAACCGAAGATTTTTGAAAGTTAATCGCTAAACCAGAAGCACTTTCAATAACATAAAGAAGTAACTTAATGTTACGTAATGAGCTCCCGTTGGGTTTCGCAAAGATAATGGTATCGTCACCGTATTGAAGGTTCAACACACCTCGATAACTTTGAGAACCCCCCAGGCCTTCGATAACATTAGCCTCCCAAGCATTACGGAGCAGCTTACTGAATATATCAGCAACAATAGAAAATAATAGTGAGGAGATAGGATCGCCTTGGCGGAGACCCCGCTTACACTTGAACTTGTGACCTTCCATCCCATTAATAAGAATGGATGAGGTACCAGCGAAGAGACTGGATTTAATCGAAGCGATCCATTTAGGACCAAATCCACGATGTAAAAGGATTTCGAAAAGGAAATCCTAGCTAATGTTGTCATAAGCTTTTTGAAAATTTAATTTTAACAGGATCCCCTCCGAATTGGATCTATGGCAGTCGGAAATGATTTCTTGGGCCGATGCCACACTATCCAAAATGAAACGATCTTTAATGAAGCCCGATTGGGTGGGATCGATTAAGGGAGATATAATCGCTCTGAGGCGGGATGAAAGAACTTTCATAATGATCTTGGAAGTCGTATTAAGAAGGCTAATTGGCCAAAAGTTGAAAACCGAGTTGGCTCCCAAGAGTTTGGGAATAAGGACAATATGCGCATAATTGATCCTATCAAAGGAGAAATTCCCTTGGTATAAATCGGAGAACATCTTGAACAGGTCGTCTTTGAGACAATCCCAGAAACATTGGAAGAAGAAGGCTGGAAACCCATCTGGGCCCGGGCAGAATCACTTTTTAACGAAAATACTGCTGACTTAATCTCTTTTAAAGAAAAAGGTGCTTCCAAACTCGAAAGATCATGCGTCTGCTGCCCATACAATTGGGTCCAGTCTAGATGAATAGGATGGTGTTTATGAGATCCCAAAAGATCTTTAAAGAAACGAAGAAAAGTAGATATCCGAAACAGAAGTTAATTCATTGCCACCGTCTAGAACAGAAGAAATATGATTGCATCGCTGACGGTGCGATGCAAAATTGTGGAAGAAGGGGGTGTTGCCATCACCCTCCTTCAACCAACGAAACTTAGCCCTCTGGGCCCATTTAATGTGATCGTTGTCAAGAAAGGACACGAACTCTCTTTTACAAGACACCCTTTCGGAACGAAGGGATTCCGAAATAGGTCCAAGCTCCTCAAGTTGGTCAATGGACTGAATGGTGGACAGAAAGACATTTTTAAGAAAGTTAGCGTTAGGAAGATTCTCTTTATGCCATATTTTACAACCGTATTTGATAACGTAGAGCTTAATCAGGATGCGACCTAGCCTGAAGGAGCCCGTAACGGAAGAGAGGCATTCCGTGATGAGGTTTACGGAGGTCTGGTCTTGCAACCAAAACTTTTCAAACCGGAATTTGAAAAGTCTGGAGAAATTATAGTTAGAGGATAACAAGATAGGAACGTGATCCGACGATGGATTGGGCAAGGCCGAGACAAAGGAGTAATGGAAAAAGTTGATCCAATCAACAGATACTAGAAAGCGATCTAATTTCTCCATGGTCGGCGACAATCGCATATTAGACCAAGTGAAAGATCTGCCGTTGAGAGGAAGATCAGTGAAATAGAGGGAGCAAATGCAATCATTAAAGCGGGAAGAGTCTAAGGAGAAAGAGGAACTACTCGATCTTTTAAAGGAGAATCTGGTGACATTAAAGTCACCACAAAATAACCAAAAACCCTGAATATTATATTGGAAAAAGATGAGTTCGTTCCAAAAAATCTCTTGACGATCAGTGATGGATGGTCTGTAAACCGAAACAACTGTAAGATCACAATTGAATTTGGACCAGTGAAGCCGAACCACAAGGAAGAACGTTAATTTACGTATCGAAATGAGGGAAAAAATGGAGTCTATAAAACCAAAATGGATTCCTCCTCTAGAACCAATGGCATCAAGAGAGATCCAATTGGATATTAAAGATCCACCGATCGAACGTAAGAGGGAAGGAGAAGGAGACTCAATTTTCCATTCTTGAATTGAGATCATATCACAATGTGAGGAGGAAATCTGGTGAAACAAAGCTTGTTGCTTAGTCGCACAGCCCAGCCCCCGAATATTCCAAGAGATGTTAATTATTAAATTCCAAAGTCTCAAAAGCTCTAGAGATTTCACGGCTACAAATCAAATCAAAGTCGACAAAGTTATCCGAGTTAACAAGAAACCCCATCTCCCTAGACAGGCGAAGCATGTCTAGATTAAAGAGGGAATCAAAATCCACCTGGTAGATGGACCCTAGTTGTTCCTTCCCAGACGAAGAATGCGAGGGGGGGATATCCTACTAGCGGATCTGAGCCGCAAGGGATGCCTAAGAATCCACCAAATATTTTGCGACTCTATTGGCCCGAATACGGGCACTAGAGCGAATGAGAGAGACAGGTTTCTTAACTTGGCCAGTAGTAGACTGCTGTCTATCTGGGAGGTCAGGGACAGCCGATCGCATCAACTCCTCCAAAAGGCCAATAGTCTCGGAGGAGTTAATGGTCAACCGAATAGTAGGATCAGTAGAGTGGAACGAGGGGGGAGGAGAAGAGTCGGTTATCTCTCTACATCGACGGATTGGGTGTAATCCCACTGTAGATGGAGCAGGAGCCCAAATAGGAGAATCAAAATGATAAAAAGTTGCGAGACAGTAAGTAAGCGAGTAACTAGGTGCAAACGAAGATAAGAGGCCAAATCGCAAATCGCAACCGCTAATGAAAGCGAGGCAATTCGATGAACGAAACATAATAATAACCGAATGAAACTTGAAAATAACCTGCTTATGCGCCAGGGAATGATCCAGATCAGCTAAATCTTCGTCCAGAAGATTATCTTTATCTACCCCAGCATCGGGTACCGGAGAGGCAGAAGCGATTGCTTTGCCAACCTTAGGATTAAAAATAGGCCCTGATGAGGAAGTGCATTGAATAGTGCTTTTGAATTTGTCCCAATCGGAGGAGTAATGGGGATTCATCTCCCAAACTAGCCACTTCTCATCAGAGGCGACCTGATTAGGCTTAGACCGAGTAGAGCTAGTAGCCGCTGTAGTAGCGGGGGCCAGAGAAGATTGATGCTTGAACGAAGGCAGTAGAGGTAGCTAAGGAGGGAGCTCGAAAGGAGAAGGTTGAGAAGCAGGCTGGTTCTTCACTGCGGCGATGTCCGGATTAATCCAGACCAAGTTGTGAGCTTTAGAAGGAGGGATTTAGGTGTCAGAGGGAGTGCTAAAGCCTCTGCGCTGAAAAGGAAGGTTCTTTTTGGGATGACCTTTGTGCGACAACTTCCATTTGGAAGAGGGAGTACTCGAAAAAGAAGAAGTTCCAACAGAGAAAGTATTGGGGAGTGTAGTGGTTTTTCGCAGAGGTTTTGGCAACCCCCAGCAACAAGGGAGCAGGAGACTGACCTCCTTTAGCAAGATCTTGATAGATGACCGAAATGTCAAAGGTGGACTTATTATATCTCAACGAGAAAGCATCAATTCTATCATTCACCGATGGATAAGCGAACTCAGCTTCAACCTGGAGGCACCCTGAAGCCAGCATAGAGGATGAAGAAATGCAACGCAATTCTCCAACACACATAGTCATGTCAGCGACGAAACGATGAGAATCACAGAACAATGGAAGTCCCAATAGCGTGACTTTAACATGAGAGTGGATTAGGGAAGGAGAGGGATGGCCCTGATACAACCATTTGCGAATGGTCAACTTGATAGATCTGATAGAAAGAGAGTTGATGGCAATAAGGACTTCCAAGATTTTAAGAGAGGGACAATTAATGACCACTTCTCCGTTGGAACATGTGTTTATAGCCCATAGCCAGTCTGACACATTACAGGAGTTGCCAAGAAAAGAATCTAAAGTAGAGTAGGACATCGATCCTCTACTGAAAGATACGGTGCCGTAGCATACAAACATGTTCATTTTATCGGATAGTTCAGTTGGAGCAATGAACACATAGGTGACCTGAGGCTTGGTCAATAGTGAGGGAGGATTAGAACTCACTTGGGAGGTGGAGTGATCCGCTGCAATAATACGCTACGAAACAGGAGGCGTGGGGAGAAGGGGAGAAGAGGACGAAATTTTGGCCCTCTTAGGCTTGTGGGCTTGAAGATATGCAAGCTTGGACTGAAGAGAGGGGAAATCGAGAGCAGCGATCACTTGATCGGAGATAGGAAATCCCATGGACAATCCCAAAATTTGTTGTAAGGAAAAGCAAGCAATTTCGGGAGTGGCCAGATTTCAAGTAGAACAAGCACTTCATGTTGTCGGTGCAGAAAGCCTTAATGTGACCTGCTTGGAGACAGCGATAACAAATCAAGGCTTGGGGGAATGAGGAAGACGAGGAACTCTTTGAGCGGGAAGTGAAGGGAGAGGTAAAAGGGCGGTAATGGGATGAAGATAATCGCCCTAGAAGCTTCTTCGAAGTGGGCCGAACTACCTGATAACTCAGTGAGTCTGGGCCACACTGAGAAGGCGCGTTAATAGCGCCCTTGAAACAGTTTTTATTCACATTATTTTTTTTCTTTTTTTAACAATATCAACCCATGAGAGGCCCATAGTGGCCCAGGCCCACAAAACAATCGGGGAGAGGGAGAGAAGGAAAAATCGAAGAATGGAAGGTCAACAGACCGATACTGTAGCGATCAGCGTGCTGATCTAAAAAGGGGGAAAAAACTTCCAAAAATGCGGAAAATATAGAACAATCGAGCTCAACTAGCTAAATCAAGGGGATGAACGAAGAGACGCTATATCTAACCATGGGGATTGAAGATCAGACCAATCACAACCCACCATAAATAGAAAAACAATTGAAAACAAAAACCGCTGACGTACAAACGGATCTTAGAGTGATAGAGCACCAGAATGGAGATAGAACAAAAAACAGGAGAGAGAAGGAGAGAGATCGAAAAACAATAACCAAAAGACGAATAACAAAAGCACAACTACTTACAGTGATTGGCTAGCGATAGGAACGCTGCCAGGATCCGAATAGAACGGGGGCTGCTGGGATCTGGACTGGGGAGCAGCACCAACCTCAATAGATCGGAGACGCAAGGGGGATACCTGAACAACTCTGAACGAAATGCCTCCAGGCCACTGGGCGCACGTCTCGACTGGCACCAACAGGGAGGAGCAACAGAGTAGGGAGCCGCGGGGAGGCAGAAGGGGAAAACTCACGCAGGCAACCAACACGAAAAGGGGAAAGCTAGATAGAATGGGGGAAGACGATAACTGAGGGGAAGAGGCGGCGTAGGGGGAAGAGGAGAAGAGAACTGGGGGATTTAGAGTGTAGATCTGGAGGATTAGAATCGCCTTTTGAATTTCCTTGTCTTGGAGACAGGAAATGAATGGATCTCAGCACAAAAATTCTGAAGCTTTCAGGAAATTATGGTTAAACTTGCTTGAAAGAGATAATTTGTAATTATTTTTTGAAAGTTTTTACTAGTTTTTGTAGATTTTTCCTAATTTTTTTCAATTTTTATCATTTTTCAAAATTTTAAATCAAATTTCCCTATTTTTATAATTAATCTTTGGATTTTTAATTAATTATTCTATATTTCTAATTATTTTTTAGAATATTTTCATATTTACTGAATTTATAATTAGTTAATCTGAATTAAAAATTAATAAAAATAATTAAAAACAATAAATCATACTTTGAAGATATCTGGATCGTTGATCATAGGTGCACGCTTTCTGGGAGATCCAGTGATCCTGATCAGTGAGCATTTTGGTTCCAAAAAAGTCTAACAAAAGTTAACTCCGTCGCTGTGGATTTTTTGAAACTGTAGTTAAGTGCAGTTTATTTTATAAAAAAAGTTCATTGGAGTTTTTTTAAAACGCGCAATACTTTAGTGACATTTTTTTTATATTTAACCTATTTGTCATGCAACCCAAGCTCCAAACAACTTCAATCTCTTGAATCCACCACTTCCTCCGCCTTCTCCTTTTCCTTCTCCTTCTCCTCGTCCTCGACCACCACCACCTCCTTCTCCACCTCCTCCACCCCACTCTCAACACTACCCCCACGCTCTCGCCTCACCAATTGAATAACATAACCATTCAATCACATATCCCCCGTCAGCCCTTCATCCTCACCCCAATAACCATGCCACATCCCTTTCTCTCAACAACATTCCCCCCCCCCCCCCCCCCCCCCCCCGGCGCCTCTTTCTCCTTTACAATCTTGTTCCACCATTTAGTGACACATTGCTCTGGCTACTCTTCCAGTAACATTACTAGAACACGCACTTCGCCCCTTCCCTATCGCCAAACCTCACCCCATCCCCTTCATCCGTGTCGACCCACCCTAGGGAAGTACGTGCATGGTCGCATACTTCTGGGGAACCACTAACCTATTGAGCTTTCCAACATCACTCGGTGTCATATCACTACAAATGAAAACACTTACCCCAGCATTCTTTTGGGACAACCCCTGCGGTTTTAAACGTTGGACAGCGTTTGATATGGACGGTTTTAAACGTCAGCCGTCTATACTCCCTTCGGGGTTGTGAAGAGGCTACCCCGGCATTTTCAAACGCTGGGGATGGTTATCCACCTATCCCGACGTTTGTAAACGCTGGAATATGCTACTTTAAATTTTTTTCATCAAATAACCAATCCCAGCGTTTGGAAACGCTGGGATAAGTTTTTTCTTTTTTTTAGCTACAGTTAAAATGAATTACTACAATTGTAGAAATGCAATTGTACTAATCAAATGTAATCTGACACCATCAAATATTCTAAGTATGTAGGATCTCAAAAAACAAAAACAGAAACATTATAAAGTTGAATTTGGAGACTAGAACTTAGCATTGTAAAGCTTTCTACAAAATCTCTCATGTCACAAGTTTCACACACAATTTCTTCACAATGCTGATAAGCATCTACACCTCAAATAACCATACATCCGTAGCGAGAGTTAAGACCCAAAATGAAAATTAGAAAATGATAAGAAACCTGTTGTGCAATCTAGATGATCTAAATAAATAGATAAACTAGACACAAATTAAAACCTCGCAAGTGTACGAATCGTTTATAGAAGCGTAGCGGCAAGCAAGGGTCGATCCCACAGAGATTGTAGATTCTAACTTACTAATCAACAAAACCGAATTAAAACCTTAAAGTGTTGTTCTATAGTCTAAAAGAAATGAAAAGATAAAAATCTAAATAAGTAGCATCACAAGTTGAGTCACAAATCTCTATTAAAGTAGTTGGGTATTGATTTCCACCAATAGTCAGTAATGCTAAGTCATATACTACATCCATTACTCATGTTTGTTCTCTTCAAGGGCATGGTATCTACTCCTTAAAGTAATATTTTCCTAAGCCAAGAATTAGGCATGGTATCTACTCTAATTCGTTTCTTTCATTAAGTATTTAGCATGGTATCTACTAAGTTGCACTTAAAGAAAGCATAAGAACAGTGGAAATGAACAAACACTCAAGGTCCTAGAAATTGGTATCAGATCTAGATCCCTTAAGTTGATTAAACCAAGAACCCCTAAAGATTCCCTTGTTACGAGTTATGAACACGAGATACGGGTCGTCTCAATATGCTCATCTAACAGATTCAGATCTACACTGCACAAACTTATAATCCCAGATTCAGACCAGTCGACTGGCTGTCACTTCAGTCGACTGTTCTTAGGATTCTGAACTAGTTTGATTATTATAAATCTATTCCAATTCACTCAGGTTTAATCAATAAGTAATAGAGTAGCAAGCATTACATAACTATGGTCTCAATCTACCCAACTATGAAAGTTAGTTCCACATAATAAAACTTTTATTGATTAATATAATAGAGTTCATGACTACAATGAAAATAAGAGTAAAAAGAAGAATAGAAGAACACTGATTTTTATGATATTGAACTTGAGCCCAATTAGTAGTCGTCTTGTCCTCCTTCTTAGATGCTTGCTGTTGATGGCCTTTCTTGGTCGGTCCAGCCTCTTTGAGAGATTCCCCCGCGCCTCCTCGAATAATGCATCTTGGTTGGTATTTAGAGAACACGGCTAGAGATTTAGGGTTTGCACTCTTTTGCATAAAAGCCCTCTTCTTTTATTTATTTCCCTCCGTCTTTTATGCTGTGTTTTATTTCTTTCTCTTTTCTTCCTTCCTTCCTTTTCTGCTTTGATTTGTATTTGGATTTGGACGAATCTTTAAATATCTTATCTTTTAACTCTGCCGCCTACCAGTCGACTTATCTTCGAACCAGTCGACTGTGTCGAGACTTCTGAAGATTTCTTAATTGATCAGCCCAGTCACTGGTGTTGGAGTAAGTCGACTGTGTTGAGACTTCTGCGTAAACTTGATTTCTCTGTCCAGTCGCCTGTGTGGAAGACTCAGTCGACTGATGCTCTGTAATATTCTGAGTATCATCCTTAAAATCCTGAATCTGCTTCGTTTCGCTGTTTTAGGCTGTTTCCTATGGAAAAGAGAAAATAAGAGTTTAATACCACATATAGAGCATTTAAATGTTCAATTGCCTTAAGATTATTGCTCCTAAAAGTGAATAATATTTGGTTCATCAAAACCATCCATCGATGGAGTTTCCGCAATTCCTATATGTTACAAAAGTAAATCTGTTTTGAGTAGGCATCTTCTCCATACTGGCAATGTCAATCTTTAGCATTTCCTTCAAGCATTTCTCCAAACACCACCTGTAATATACAATACGCAATAATACCACTATTAAATATCCATGTACTCCACATCATTCTAAGATAGCTGCCTAGTTGATTTAAATATTACGAAGTAATTGTACCTTTCATAAACAGTTGATCTAACATTCGAAGAATAGCAAGGAGTATATACCTGCATAAATTCAAAAACCAAATGATTAAGTTGCATAACTCCCACAAACTGTTCTGAAAATAGCTAGGAAAATCTTAAATGCTAAATGGGTTCATCAATGCCTTATTCGCGCATACCCTGCATTAGACAATTCACTTTATCTTGTGACACGACAAAATCAATGACAATTACAACTACACTTATCCTCATCGGTCTATTTCATCAATCATGACTTCATAACTACCCAGAACAATTAGCACTGCACATAAAAAATAATTTGTCTACACGAGAAGAAACCTTAATATGGATTTCAAGCACAAAAGTAGAAATGCATGAATGCAAACAAAGCTAGCTCATATAACAATCCACAAAATATTGTGCTCTTCCATCACCATCCACAATTTTTCCCTTCAACTGGATCACTGGGAGTGAAAGATTCTAACTCATTGGATAATCAAAATGAAGAATAGCTCTTCCATCACCATCTACAATATCCCTATTCTTTAGTTATGTGTCAGAATCTTTAGTTATGCTTGTACTTTTAAAAATTCATGCAATGTTCAAATTGTATGAAATAAGATTATGGAGTAAAATTTGTGCATTTAGGTTCTCAGTGCTCATATTACAATTAAGACTTAGCCCCGAAACTGGAGTCTACTCTATTTACTTTGTTCTCCCTAAAATTTCTCCCTCATCTCGTACTCTGAAGAATACAAAGTAAATCATTTCCTTTTCATATTGCTTAGTCGAGGTTAGAGCTAACTTGGTCACATTCAAAATCTGATAGGTGAAACTGCAAATGTATCACTACCGATTTCAGGTTTGAATTTTGTAGGGAATATATATGGTTGGCAACTTGGCATGTAATTTGGTTGATTGAAATCATAGCTCATCCAAATTTTTGATGTTTTGCTTACTGCTTCTTCTCTCAAATTTGCCTATTGCATTTCCGACTTTAGCATTAGAGGGGGTTTCATCTATCCACTTCAAACGAATAATCTATAGTTGCAAGAAAACACGATCCATCATTGCACATTCAATTCGATGTCGCATAATGTTCAGAAATGCCTTTATAATTCCATATCCTCAGGCCTATAATGACATGGTGCGTTTCATTATATACTGTCATCACAGGTATGAAATCAATCTTGCTTTATATGTTCATACTGATGTATTTCTCTTCTCATCCCTGCTTATTAGTTCCAAAATTAGTTTATGGACGGCACACACCATTGCACTAATTCTTATGACTAAGCACAGTGTCACTAAATAATTGACCTACTTGAGCATACAAAATGTTTAGTTATGGACGATCAGCATTTGAAGAGATTGTGAGTAATCTGGAGGACTAGATCAACCCTTACTGTTGAATTAAGAAGCTTTCTACATGATGTCGTCAAATTTTCAGACATACATCTGAACCCCTGTTACATTCAAACATTCTTTCATTATAGAACACTAAATTCATGTTGCACTTATCGGTCAAACTCACAATGAGTATTCATGCACGTACTGTGAATGAAACCAAAGACTTTACACAACTCTATAAATCACCCTAGGAGGGTGAATAGGGTGAGTGTGCGGAATTAAAAATTAATAAAATAAAGTGCAAGATAAGTAAAAGAGTTAAGAGCAGCAAACACAGATGACGCAGCGATATAACGTGGTTCGACCCCCAGGTCTACGTCCACACCACCTACTTGTAGCAATTCTCCGCCACAAGCGTTCCACTATACTTAAAATCCTTTGTACAGTGATTCTCAGATTCAGGCCGAGAGACCTACTACACCCATAGGACTTTCAATACAAGTCTCGTCAATCTCACCGAAGTGGAAAAGAAAGAAAAACCAAAACTCAAGATCGTTAATGATTCTGACTCAAGAATATAAAAAAATTATCGCTCACACTCAGATTGATTATCGAAAGATTAGTTCAGAATTTTTTCAGAAGTGATCGGGTTTTTTTGAACACACAGTGGATTCGTCCAATATAAGTAGACGGGGAAGTGTATCGATAAAAAATAGAAACAATACTTTCCAAGAATACACACAGCGCAAAGTGCAGTCGACCGGAATATTGGTGCGGTTGACCGTTCAGCTCTCTGGCGTAAAGTAGAGAGATGAAAGGTCGACCGCTTCTCAAACAACTCAAGGTTGCGGTCGACTGCGACTCGTCATGAAGTACGGTCAATCGGTATCGCGTTGTATATTTCGAATCCACTCTGTTTTCTTTCCATAAACTAATCAATCTTTAATCAATCTTATACAATTTAAATATCACGAAAATAGAAGGAAAAATTCAGGTATTGATATCTTCCTCTTTTGCTTGTAAACCAATTAATCAAGAACTCTTTTTGAATATCTTCCTCTTTTGCGTGTGTTTGCCATATATCTTTATTACTTTCCTTGTTTGAATATTCCTGAATTTCTCTTCGATCTCTTGTTGATATTTGTTGATATTACTCTCCTTATTTGATCCTGAAAATCTAAACAACTAACTTTAAACTTATTAGTATTAATGAGCACGTTTTGTGCATACCAAACTAAGAGTCAACAATCTCCTCCTTTTGGTGTGAACAAAACATGCTAGAATGTTTGAAAATTAAAATAGGCCACATAAATACTCCCCCTGAGTTTAGTATATCCTGTTACACAGATTTTCATAAGTAAGAGCTTTTAAAAGAGATGTAAATACCCCCCCTTAATTCAATGCCACCTGTTATACTACTGAATTACAACATATATGATTAGTGTAAAACTTTTGAAACCATATTTGTAGTTGAAAATAGTCATGGAATCATTGTAAATTATTTGAAAACATTCCAAAAAAAATCTCCCCCTTTTTGAACACACCAAGAGGGAGTTAAGTAGAAGAAAAGTGAAAGCACGTTAAAAAAATATTCTAGTGATAAAAAACTCATTAATCAAAATAGACAGGAGGGATAGAGTTTGAAAAGAACGAAATGTTACTGTAAACAAGTGGAAGAGAATCTTCTTACATGATACCGTTGATAGCGAGACTCTTTGCTATACAGTGAGAGTTCTTCATAATATCATAGATTTGAGATCCTCCCCAATACAAGTATAATAAAAAATTGAATTTCAGGAATAATTTTTTTTTTTAAAAAAGTTTTTATCGAATGACCAGAGAGGAGACCGGTCGACCGTACGGCCGACCGCAATAGAGATGATTTTAAAAAAATCCCGAGAGCATACCGGTCGACCGCACCCCTTTGTCGAAAACACAACAGATCACAGAAGGCAAACCAGTCGACCGCAAATAGTAGAAACCAAATTTTGAAAATAATGTGTAAAACCATTTTTAACCGAGAGGAAACCGGTCGACCGCCCAGTCGACCGTACACCCTCACAGGCGTCCAGTCGCCCGTTCAGTCGACCGCATAATGGAATTTCATGTTGAGATATCAATCACATTTAGCTCTCCTTTCAAAAAATGAAATCATTTTTCATCTAAAGGTTTTGTAAAAATATCAGCAAGTTGTGAATCAGTAGAAATATATTCAAGTAAAATATCCCCCTTTTGAAAGTGATCTTTAATAAAATGATACCTAATATCAATGTGTTTTGTGCGACTGTGTTGGTCAGAATTTTTGGTCATATGAACAGTGCTAGAGTTGTCACATTTTATCGGAATATGATCAACAAATACATTGTAATCTTCAAGTGTATATTTCATCCATAATACTTGCACACAGCAGGATCCTGCTGCGATATATTCAGTTTCGGCAGTAGAGAGAGTGACAGAGTTTTGCTTCTTGGATGCCCATGAGACAATGCAGTTTCCCAAGAAGTGACATGTACCGCTAGTGCTCTTTCTATCGGTCAAGCTACCGGCATAATCTGCATCAGAAATATCTTACAAGAGAAAAAATTTTATTTTTCGGATACCAAAGTCCAGTATTTGGTGTGCCTTTGAGATATCGAATGATACGCTTAACAACAACCAAATGTGATTCTTTGGGACACGATTGAAAGCGTGCACATAGATAAACACTAAACATAATATCTGGACGAGATGCAGTAATATAAAGTAAACGACTAATCATACCTCGATAACTAGAGATATCAACATTATTACCAGATTCATCTTTTGAAAGCTTGGTGGTAGTGGCCATAGGTGTTTTGTAAGCATTTGCAGTTTCAAGTCCAAACTTTTTGATTAATTCCTTTGCATACTTGGATTGATTGATAAAGATGCCATCATTTCTTTGTTGTATTTGAAGCCCAAGAAAATAAGTTAGTTCTCTCATCTTGCTCATTTCGAATTCATCCTGCATTTGCTTTGAGAATTCCTTACAAAGATGTTCATTAGTGGATCCAAATATATTATTAGCAACGTATATTTGAACGATTAAAATGTCTTTAGAAACATGTTTTATAAATAGTGTAGTGTCTGCTTTTCCTTTAGAAAAACCTATGTGAAGTAGAAATGAACTTAGTTATTCATACCAAGCACGAGGGGCTTGCTTCAAACCATACAATGCTTTATCAAGACGAAATACATGGTTTGGGTGTGTGGGATCAGTGAATCCCAGTAGTTGTGCAACATAAACTTCTTCGTAAATAAAACCATTTAAAAATACACTTTTAACATCCATTTGAAAAAGAGTAAAATCCATATAAGCAGCAAATGCAAGTAAAATACGAATGGCTTCAAGCCGTGCAACAGGTGCAAAAGTTTCATCAAAATCTACACCTTCTTGTTGATTATAACCTTATACAACAAGACGGGTCTTATTTCTAGTGATTGATTCAGATTCATCTAACTTGTTCCTAAACACTCACTTAGTTCCAAGTATAGTTCTATTATGGGGTCTAGGAACAAGTCTCCATACTTGATTCCTTTCGAATTGATTAAGTTCTTCTTGCATGGCAACGATCCAGTCATTATCTTGCAAGGCCTCCTTAATATTCTTGGGTTCAAGTATGGAAACGAATGTGGAAAAACACATGAAATTTTGAGCTTGTGTGCGAGTAGTTACCTCTTTTGACATGTCCCTTCGTATAAGAGTTGGTGGATGGCTAGATATGATTTTCCATGCGGGGCGTCTTTCACCTGTGGAAATTTGATGTTATACATGTTCATCTTCCATGACATCAATTTGTTCTGCAGGCATCTCTTCTATTTGCAATTTGGATGCATCTTCATCTTGATGAGATTTTTTATTTTGATCATTCATATTTTGGTCTTCTTCAACGTGAATGTAACCCCTGTTTCTCATTTCTTTATTTTGGGTGAATTTTCTTTTTCCTTGTATTTCCTGTATTTAAAATTTTTATAACTTTATTTTCTCTTTTAAATTCCTTTTCAACAATTACGTTTTCAATTGATCGACTATTTACATTTTAGCCAAACCAATTATATTATTGCTATTCGGATTTTAATAAAATTGTTAAACTCAAATTCCATTTTGATATGTATGTATATTATCATTATCATTATTATTATTACTTTTGAATGCTTATTAAGATTCTTCATTCGATATTTATTAAATTGGGGAAGTCTATTGATCTGAATCTATATTTTATGATCACCGGAGCATGGATTTTATATACTATTTGATTTATTAATTCCATGGTATTATTATTGATTTATTATTTATTTATTACTTTAATCTAAAACCCTATAATTTTCTTAGTGGATTTTAAAACCCTATTGGATACCCATTAACCCACTAATACCCTATAAACCTAATACCCATTATCATATACACCTATTACCCATTATCCCCATGTTTACTACCTCTACCCATTACTCTATTTTCTGTGCCCAAACCCATTTACTTCTACCCTATATATATCGCCTACTATCTACCCTAATACCTACCCAAAATCTCAGCCGCCTCTTCAACCATCCTGATCCCTATTCCCCTCATCACCCTCAGCCCTAACCCATCTCCCCCGACCACCTTCACCTCGGCACCCAGACACAAACAGCGTCACAGTCGCTCACCCTCGTTACAGTCGCCAGCAGCTCCTGCCTCCCCGTTCCTCCTCCCGGCCTCCCACCGTCACGGAGCCGCCTGTAGCCTCGTGCCACCGTGACTGCCACCAAGTCGACCCCCCCTATGCTCCGCCAGCACTTTGGCACCGCACCAGATCCTTGCCTGCTCGCAGGGCCCTGTCGCCTTCAGCCGAAGTGAGCAGCAGCGACGCAGTCAGCCACTGTGCTGTCGTGTCACCGCCGTTTTGCCACCTGCGGCCGCCGCCATGTTGCCCTACACCACAGCAGCATCAACACTCCATAACAGCCAGTAGGGCCCCTTCTTGGCCTATCCCCTGGCCATCACTCTGTCCGTCCGTTCGCTGTCGATGTCGCCCCGCCGGTTGCCTGTTGATGTGTCTAATTTTCATGCAAATATTTGTACTCATTTACCCATTAAAATTGCTTGTTTTTGTTTATATTGTTTATAATTCATCTTATTTCTATAAGATTTCAATTAATAAATTATTTTTGAAGGAATGAGATTTTTGATACAAAAAGTGAAGTTTTTTGGAAAAAAAATAAATAAACAAAGCAAAACTATTGATTTATTAATTTTTATTGATTTGTTGAATTTTATATTTTACAAATTGACAATATGAGAAGCAAAATACAATTTTAATTGTCAATAGGGTGTAAAAAGAATAAACAAATTTTTAAATGAATTTTGATAGAGATAAAATAAAAATTAGTTACATTTAAGTTGATCTAATTAATTTAAATTTTAATTTCTATTCTAAATCCTGATTTTTATTTGCAGCACAAATAAAGAGATTTACCTTAATCCTATGTCTACCACCACTCCTATAAATACAACACAGAGCGCTTAATGAAGACGGACCCCAACAGAACACAACGAGGGCTACTCTCAAAATAAATAAAATAAAATAAAATAAAAAAACCGAAACAGAGAGCTGTCTCTCTTGTGGCATGCGGTCCAAGACGCAAGAGGGTGATGTCATCAAAGAGAGGAAACAGGGGATTGGCGACGCAGTCAGAGAGACAGAGGTGCGGGTCCCATGCTGACGTGGCAGTTCAAACTCAACGTGACGGTGATAGCTCCCACGTGGCGAGCTGACGCGCTCTGCTGTGCGGCTCGGACTTCAAGACGACAGAAAGAGAGAGACGATTTGACTTGTTTGGGCACAATTTTCGAGGCTGTTCGGTTTGCAATTTTTATTACAAATCAGTCATTTTTGTATCTCTTTTCTTTCTCTAATTTTTATAATGCATTCCAAGACATTATTTGTTAGTTGCAAATTTATTATGAACTAAATTTATTTTTCTAGGGCTTTGATGTAGCCTAGTTTTGAGAACACGATTTTAATTCCAATTTATTTTTCTATGGTTGAGTGTTTGATTTTTATTCTTAATGCGTACAATTGGTGGATAGACATTTATATAATTTATTGGATCATGGAGAGACCGAGAGGTAATTTGTGATTTAGAACTAAAATTAAACATCATTGATTGAGCAAAATTAGAGATGATTTACCGCGATTGATGTGACCGTTAAGAAATCCACATAACTTAATGAGTCTTCAATTAATTAAATTTGCATAGAGATATGACAAACTGTTAGTTGGAGATATTTTTGGTGTTGTTCGAGAGAAAGCATTGAATAATTTGGGGATTTTGGTCTACAACTTGAAAAAATAAATTCTTTATTCATATGGAATTATAAATTGTGTGGGATGAACTAGGTGAAGTCAAAAGTCCTAGAATTAATTTTGCCATTAACAAATTACACAATTTCACATCCCGCTCCCTCTTAATTAATTTAGTTAGTTTTTCTTTAGATTAATTTAATTTAGTAGCTTTCTTTATTAATTTCGATCTTCCAAATAGTGATTCACCGAACTCAATAAAATAATTAGTCCCTGTGGGTTCGACACTCTATTCATTTAACTATACTACTCGTTGCGATTTTGTATACTTGCCAATATTCACATCAAGTTTTTGGAGCCGTTGCCTGGGACTAGTTATTCTTTTATTGATATTGAAAACTGCTAGATAATTACTAGTTTGGATTTTTTGTACTTATTTTTATTTTATTATTATATTACCTCTTTATTTTCTTTTCACTTACTTTTACTTTCATTTATTTTTCTTATTTTATTTTTTTTAGTTTTTCTATTTTTTCTAATACTTACATTTCAGGACATATAAGGAAATTATCATGGCAAACGATGAAAACAGGCCTTTGAGAGACTATGCTATGCTTTCAATTCATAGAACAATATCAAGCATAAAAAGGTCGGTTATTGAAGCTAACGATTTTAAGATTAAACTGGCGATGATTCTAATGATTCATAAGACTATTCAATTTTGGGGACTACCGCACGAGGATCCTTATGCTCACATTGCAAACTTTCTAGAAATTTGTGACACTTTCAAGTACAACGGAGTATCAGATGATGCAATCAGATTGAGACTCTTTCCTTTTTCACTACGAGATAAGGTGAAGGCTTGGCTACATTATCTACCACCCGGTAGTATTACTACTTGGGAGGGACTTGCACAAAAATTTTTAGCTAAGTATTTTCCACCGGCAAAGACAGCAAAACTAAAGAATGATATTGCCACATTCACTCAATTTGAGTACGAGTCCTTGTATGATGCATGAGAAAGGTACAAAGAGTTATTAAGAAAGTTTCCTCATCATGAACTACCGAAATGGCTACAAATTCAAATCTTCTATAGTGGTTTGGGAATTATCAATCTATGGTTGACGCAGCAGCTGGAGATGCAATAATGAGCAAAACTTACGAAGCATCCTATGAGCTTTTAGAGGAGATGACATTTAATCATTATCAGTGGTCTGCAGAAAGTGCAATGTTAAGAAAAGCGGCTGGTGTTTTTGAACTTGACCCTATTTCTACTTTAACTGCACAAATGGCTACTTTATCTAAACAAATAGGTAATTTAAATGTTAATTCTATTCAATCTAATATCATTTGTGATCTTTGTGCAGGAAACCATTCTAGTGCAGATTGCCAAGTGGGGAATCCTTCTGCTCCATCAAATGCCGAACAAGCAAATTTTGTGTCACACTTTCAAATGCAAAACAATCATTATGCAAACACATACAATTCAGGATGGAGAAACACTCCCACTTGTCGATGGAACAACAATCAAGGAGCAGTTATACCACCTTAAAATTTTTCACAGCAAGAAAAGAAGCCGACACTTGAAGACATGTTTATGCACTACATGCAAAGGATAGAACAATACATACAAAAGACGGATTTGGCAATTCAAAATGTTGCAAATTCAACTTCGGCTTCCATTCACAATCTTGAGGTAAAAACTAGTCAAATTTCAAATATTCTTAATGAAAAAACTGTAGGAACATTATCAAGCAACACAGTTGTCAACCCCACGGAAGATGTCAAAGCAGTAACACTGAGCAGCGGGAAGACAATTGAGCAACCACAAGAAGAAAATGACAAACAAAATGTGGTTGAAAAGGAAGAACAGTACGAACCAATTGAGGAGGAACAAACGCAGCATGAGCAAGTAACGTATGATGTTTTTAATTCCATAAAATTGCCTCCTGAAGAACAGTCATCTTTTCAAGTAAGTAAAATTGATTTAATTGTGGGCGAGAAACATAAGGCTGAAATTGAAAAATCACTATAACAGTATGTCAACAAATTCGGAAACTTTTGAAACTGAAAAAGAAAATTTTTTTGGACATGTCATGTATTTGGATGCTGCACCCTCTACTTATTCATTTTTTCAGCAAAAATTCATGGAGGTGGGGAAATCAAAGACATCATCATCACGAAGGAAACGCCTCAAACTAGAGTTTGAACCTGATCCACACCTGAAGAGAAGAATTAGAAAGGATGTTTGAATGTTGTTGGATCTTGGCGTTACATAATCATCTCATCCCATGTCTGGTTGAAGACTTAAAACTTAGCGCTTCTTGGGAGGCAACCCATGTTTTCTTTTACTGCATTTAGATTTTAATTTTCGTTTAGGTTATTATAATTTTAATTTTTGATTTTATTTTGTAGGATTGCATGAGTTTTGAAAGTCGCCGGGCGGAGCTATTTTGTACGCCTTCATTGATGGCTGTTTTTGAGCAGCATGGAGTCAAAATCTGGAAAACTGGTTCAAAGAGAAATTGTAGACAATTGTCTTAGCTTTCCAGCAAAAAAAAAATCAACCAATTTGGACATCTACATCTCTAGATATCACCAAAATACTGAACGCCGCGCGTGCAGAAATTTTAAAACGAACCAGGAGAGAAATTCTGAACTTTTTGCATTCTTTTTGTTTTTCTTTTCCTTTCCCATTAAGGACAATGTGATATTCAAGTTTGGGGGGAAGGTTTAAATTTTTTTTTTTTTTTTTAAAGAAAAACAAAACAAAAGGGATTTCAATTAGGCTTACCTTTACACTTTTGAGTTCTTTATTGTGATAAGCATTGAAATAATTTTTTTTTTTGGGGGGATAAACAATTTCTTATAAAGCAAGAGTAAGCATACTTATTTACTTTAGGATTATTGAGTTTCACAATTCCGTACAAAATTGTATGAGTCATGTGATTATACATAAAAGAAAAATGTGATGTTTTTTCTTGTGATTATCCATTTTGATCTAGTCCTAAACAGAGTTTAAGTAAATAGAGTAATAACGGAAAGAAAAAATTTTTTGAATAAAGTCAATCTACTCCAATGTTTTGAGTTGCTTAGTAACTAGGGGTATTCATAACAAAGGTTTACTTTTACGTCAAATGGCAACTTGAAATATGAGTATGCAAAGTACTCTAAGTTTGTGACTTGTTGAATAAATGGGTGAATTCATCACAAATATTTGCATTCGCGTAAAAAGGCAAGTGACAACTTAGAGATGATAGAGAGAAAAAAAATACTATAGTTTGCTACTCGGTTTGTAGTAGTAAGAAGGGGAAATCATAGATTGAGTTGTTACATACTATAATTATATTAATTGCATGATAAATATGATTGGGTTTGGAATTATGAATAAATAATTGCACTAAAGAAAGTGAGTATTCTTGATTTTTACTTTATTTGCTATTGTTTATATTTATATTTGAAATTTTGATGCTTACATGATGAGATCTCTTAGTGTGATGGGTTGAGTTATTATTGATTATTATTCCCCTATTATTCATGATTTTACTTTTTGCTCAAGGACAAGCAAAATCTTAAGTTTGGGGGTATTTGATGTGTCTAATTTTTATAAAACTATTTGTACTCATTTACCCATTAAAATTGCTTGTTTTCGTTTATATTGTTTATAATTCATCTTATTTCTATGAGATTTCAATTAATAAATTATTTTTGAAGGAATGAGATTTTTGATGCAAAAAGTGAAGTTTTTTGGAAAAAAAAATCAACAAACAAAGCAAAATTATTGATTTATTAATTTTTATTGATTTGTTAAATTTTATATTTTACAAATTGACAATATGGGAAGCAAAATACAATTTTAATTGTCAATAGGGTGTAAAAAGAATAAACAAATTTTTAAAAGGATTTTGATAGTGCTAAAATAAAAATTAGTTACTTTTAAGTTGATCTAATTAATTGAAATTAAAATTTTTATTCTCAATCCTGTTTTTTATTTGCAGCACAAATAAAGAGATTTACCTAAATCCTATGTTTACTACCATTACTACCACTCCTATAAATACAACACAGAGCGCTTAACGAAGACGGACCCCAATAGAACACAACGAGGGCTACTCTCAAAATAAAAAATAAATAAATAAAATAAAAAAACCGAAACAGAGAGCTGTCTCTCTTGTGGCGCGTGGTCCAAGACGCAAGAGGGTGATGTTATCAAAGAGAGGAAACAGGGGATTGGCGACGCAGTCAGAGAGATAGAGGTGTGGGTCCCACGCTGACGTGGCGGTTCAAACTCAACGTGACGGTGACAGCTCCCACGTGGCGAGCTGATGCGCTCTGCTGTGCGGCTCGGACTTCAAGACGACAGAAAGAGAGACGATTTGACTTGTTTGGGCACAATTTTTGAGGCTGTTCGGTTTGCAATTTTTATTACAAATCAGTCATTTTTGTATCTCTTTTCTTTATCTAATTTTTATAATGCAGTCCAAGACAGTATTTGTTAGTTTCAAATTTATTATGAACTAAATTTATTTTTCTAGGGCTTTGATGTAGCCTAGTTTTGAGAACACAATTTTAATTCCAATTTATTTTTCTATGGTTGAGTGTTTGGTTTTTATTCTTAATGCGTACAATTGGTGGATAGACATTTGTATAATTTATTGGATCATGGAGAAACCGAGAGGTAATTTGTGATTTAGAACTAAAATTAAACATCACTAATTGAGCGAAATTAGAGATGATTTACCGCGATTGATGTGACCGTTAAGAAATCCACAGAACTTAATGAGTCTTCAATTAATTAAATTTGCATAGAGATATGACAAACTGTTAGTTGGAGATATTTTTGGTGTTGTTCGAGAGAAAGCATTGAATAATTTGGGGATTTTGGTCTACAACTTGGAAAAATAAATTCATTATTCATATGGAATTATAAATTGTGTGGGATGAACTAGGTAAAGTCAAAAGTCCTAGAATTAATTTTGTCATTAACAAATTACACAATTTCACATCCCGCTCCCTCTTAATTAATTTAGTTAGTTTTTCTTTAGATTAATTTAATTTAGTAGCTTTCTTTATTAAATTCGATCTTCCAAATAGTGATTCATCTAGTATATTTGGTACTCAATAAAATAATTAGTCCCTGTGGGTTCGACACTCTATTCACTTAACTATACTACCTGTTGCGATTTTGTATACTTGCAAATATTCACATCACCTATCCCCGTCGCCTGGGTCCTGCTACTTGGCCGAGCCCACAGCCATTGCCATGTCCCCTGGTTGTGCCACTGTGAATCTCGACCGTTAGATCGACTTGACCATTATGATCATGATCTCTGATCTTGATCATCCGATCAAATCCTAGCCGTCCGATCACATTTGTCGTTGAGATCTGCGTTTGCTGTTTTGTGAGGAGTTGGATCCGGATGTCTGTGCTGCTGTTTTGCTCGTGTCTAGCACGTGCGTGTGTCCATGCTCGTGTCTTGCCTCTCGGGATTCTCATCCTGTTATATGTTCATGTTCGGATTCATAGTCTACACCCCAAGGCAAGTATCTTCTTGTACATTTCGCTTTCTAGTACAAGCTTTTCCTTAAAAATACTGCAAGTAGATTGTAAATGTGACTCCTCCTTGTTTATCATTCATGATCTCATATTTCTCCGTATCTGTCACATGATCTAAGAGTCACAACCCTTCGTTGATACACTTATTCACAACTAGTATAATTTTGATACATTTCATGCAAAAAGTGTCTTATTTAGTTTCTGTCCTGTCTTGGCTTGCTGTTTCGACCCTGATTAAATCAGAATCCGAACTTGAGTCCTTGAATAGGCAAACTTAGGCCCAGACATCTAGTTTATCACTCTTTTGATGGAATTGAATTCCAAGTTACGGTTTAGGAGATATGGCAGTTTTACTGCTGCTGTGTCTGTAATCGCAGATTCATAAAAACTGCTGCACCACTTTGGTTTACAATTATTTTAACTAGGCTACCAGTAAGTATATGACTTGAAATTTTGCATGCTGATACTGAACACCCTAGAGAACATTCCATAATTTTCTTAGAATTAATTAATGAAGCTTCAACCCTATTTCATATGTATAAACCCAGTTTTATAAATTCTGGCTGAACACAAATGCTGTACAGTTTGCTGTTTTGACATCAATTACTACAACTTTTATGTGTCTTAATTATATGCGTTGGAACTGGGCAGGAGTCTAGTTTCTAAACCTTTTGACGGATCCACTTTTTCTATCTTGTAGCGACGGGAATCGCAATTTTGGTGCAGCAACGTCATGCTGTCCAGATTTGAAATTTTCGTCGTTCTTGATATTTTGATTTGTTTTGACCCTCGAACATGTATCCTACCTACCCTAGACTTGTTCCCTATTTTTGATTATGTTTACTTGATCTGTTTCGTACACTTTCATGCTTACCTGATGATAATAATAAATAATAAGCCGGGATTTAAGGGAAGGACCATAGTAGTGGACAATATAGGTAAGTGTACTCGGAAGGAGGCCCGTATTTCCCACTTGATACATGCTTCATGAACTAGTTATATTATTATTCAATTCATGAACTAGTATATTAATTGATTCATGAACTAGTATATTATTATTCGATTCATGAACTAGTATATTATTTGATTAATAAACTAGTATATTATTATTCGATTCATAAACTAGTATATTATTTGATTCATGAACTAGTATATATTTGATTCATGACTTGTCTTGTTATGAATTGACACATGAAATAGTTATATAATTACTCGATTCATGAGCATGGCTTGCTTGATACTTGATACCTGAGTACACCACCCTATAAACTCCACCACTAGGTTTAAACGTAACTGATTGTATGTAGCAACCATGTAGTAAAAGTATGGATGCATGAAGTGCTACCTAGATAGAACTAAATATTAGACTTAAGATTAACTTGTCACTTGTACACACTTGATACCCTACTTGAGACTTGTCACTTGAGACTTGTTACTTATTACTTGATACTTGTACGTGATACTTGTTACTTGATGCTTGATACCATTACAGGTTCACTTGTCACTTGTTCTACTATTAGTACTTGTTATCCAATCTTGTCACTTGAGTTGTCTTTCTTGCTAGCTAGTTTCTTGAATCCCACTACATGTTGCATCCCTATTACATTATGTTATACATTCTTGATTCCAAATCATGTTTCATATTTCTTGCACTTGTTTTCATACCCCTACTTGTACTACTTGCAGGCCCTAACTTGCACTACGGCCATTTGTCTTTGTTTTCTTTATTTCTCCTTTTTTATGTTTATATATATAGACTTTGGAGACTAGTTTCCTATTGGAATTGGGTAGCAGACGTTCTAGGATTCACTTGGAGAAAAGACTTGCTTTAAATATTTTGTTTTTTAGTCATTTATTTCTTTTGCTACTTGAATCTTGTAACGGGCCTATAGTCCCGAGTTTTATCTTTTGATCCAGATTTGAAAACTATTTGGGATATTATTATTTTGTTTAAATTGTTTCTGTTGATTAATAAATTATTCATGCATGTATGGTTGTGTATATCTTGTTATATTTCTTGTTATGATGCAGGGTCGATCCTACAGCTTATGAATGATGAAAATCATTCGCTGGGCTTCGTCACGCGCTCGTTTTTTCGTATTTTTAGAAAGCGGTGCATGACAAGATTTCTAGTGGTATCAGAGCTCAGGTTTGGCTAATGTGTTAGTTCGACTAATACATTAGACAGACTTGACTCGATCAGGATAACTCAACATTAAACAGGTCATGCAATCACATGAACAATTTGATAATCAACTCGATCTGGACACTAGTCTTACCTCATTCATTTTGATCCCTTCATATTCAATTCTTTGATTCCTTATTTCCTTCCATATCTTACAGTCGTCCTGATTTGTTGATTCCATATTGGGTATAAATTTATTCTTTCCATACCCATGTTATCTTGATTCCGGTGCAAACAATCTCTTATTTCAGCTTGCCTCGTTGATCCCTTCTTATTTCAGCTCGTGTGTCATTCATTGCTTTCTGTGCCTTGCATTCACCTTCTTTTTTTTATTCATATTGTGTATCATACTAGTTGTTTCTTCCTTATCTTGTTCTCCTTAAATTCTGGTGCTATCCATTCTTTTCTTCCCGCTTGGTTCGTCGATCTGCATCGATGGATCTTCAACGACATGTTAGAGGCTTGTTTAATTCCTACGTTACTGTATATTTTTATGATATATTTATTGTGTAAATTTGCTACACTGCATATTTATTTTTTCATTCACATTTGCATTGTGCTTATGCATGTATTTCATTCTGTTTTCTCCCTACTTTTATAAATTATTTTCACTACTACTATTTTGTACTATTGTGTTTGATATTTTTGATCTATACATATATTTTGATATTCTATTGTGTGACTTTCAAATTCATTTCTTACTTTTCTACTATTTTTATATCACGAGTTTCAAAACAGAACATCATACTTAAATTAAATGTCCCATATCCCTGTGCATATGGAAGGTTACATCTTCCATTTCATCATCTCGATGCAACCTAATGTCGAGATGGCAAATATGCAACTCGATGTCAAAGGAGGCAAATTGCAACTGAATGTCGGAGAGGCAAAATGTGCAACCGAATATCCAGACGGCAAACCTGCCACCTGATGTCGTAAAGGCAAATATGCAACTTGATGTTAAGGAGGCAAGATTCTCTACCTATTTGCTAATTGATATTTCAATGCTTTTTACTTATATAATGAAACTAATGTTAAAAAAAATATTTTCTTTATGACATTTTGTTTATACAATTACACTTTATGTTTCCACACAATTTGAACTAATATAGTCGATTTTACTCTAATTTGTGTTTACAATTTTTTTTATTATTTATGTTACTATTGAGTACATCAACTATGGTCTAAGTCTCGTTCTTTTGTGAATTACTATTTATTGCCACCGTTTTCCAATTCTTTAACATTTTAGATTTCTCACTTACTTTTATTTCCACGTCCTAATTAATGATTTGACGCTTAGTTTTGTGATATTTAATGAACTCCTTTTTAGTTTTCTTGCATATATATATTTTGGCCTATTTTGCACGTTACCCTTTAATGTGTTTTTCGAGTATTGATTATAATGTCAACATTTACTAATTATTATATGTCTTTTACATTCATTGTTATTAATATTTTCTTTACTTAGCTAAATTTGTTCATATTTCTATGTATCTTGGCTGGTTATTTTCCAAAAACTATTTTTTCTATATCACCTTTAAAGTTTGTGTTCCTTTATTGTTTGAATGGTTATCAACCTTTTTATATTTGGGTTTTATCTCTTCACTTTTGACTTCTTATTCTATGTGAATAGTCTCCCTGTTTTCTTACGATTGATGATTAATGGTGTATTTCGACTTCACTTTCCATTTATAATCGATCGACTATATATATTCCTGTTTGATTTATTTATAGAGTTGATAAGCCAAATTCTTATTTTGTTTTATAATGTTATTATTATTGCTAAAGTTTTCGTTATTATTATTGGTATCATGATTATTATTGATATTACCATTGCTATTATTATTGTTGTTTTCATTATTTTATTATTGCTGGTAATATTGAATTACTTTCATAAAAAAAATATTGAACCCAAATTATAATCTGTCTTGCATTATTATTCTTATCACTATTGTTAATATATATATTTTTATTGTTGTTATTATTCTTATCACTATTGTTAATATATTTTTTTATTGTTATTATTATTATTATTGTTGTTGTTGTTGTTGTTGTTGTTGTTGTTGCATTATTGTTATTATTTTTATCACTACTGTTAATATATATATTTTTATTGTTATTATTATTCTTATCACTATTGTTAATATATATATTTTTTATTGTTGTTGTTGTTGTTGCTGCTGCTACTGCTGCATTATTTTCATGGATATGTTGAATCCTATTTTATCATGTATGTATTATCATTATTATCAGTATTGTTAACATTTTTAATTTTATTATTATTATTATTACCATAAAATGTGTTGAATCCTATTTCATCATGTATGTATTATCATTATTATCAGTATTGTTAACATTTTTAATTTTATTATTATTATTATTATTACCAGTATGATTATATTTTTTTATTGTTATTATTATTAGTTGTTGTTGTTGTTGTTGTTAATTTTTTATTAGTAGTTGTTGTTGTTGTTGTTGTTGTTGTTGTTGTTGTTGTTGTTGTTGAATCCTATTTTATCATGTATGTATTATCATTATTATCAGTATTGTTAACATTTTTAATTTTATTACTATTATTATTACCAGTATGATTATGATGATTTTTATTACTGTTATTATTACTGTTATTATTATTTTTAATATTATTGTTAATATTATTTTATTATTGTTATTACTATTCTATTATTATTGATATTATTGTTTTTATTATTAATATTTTTTGTTATTATTATTTTTGTTAAAGCCCATTAGTTTTGATCTATAGCATATCTTTTAATTATTTAAATTGAAGCCAAACCTTATATTCATTTTGCATTATTTATTTATATCTATCTTGAGCCCATACTCTCCTTGATCCTGGTGTCTCAGTTTTGTCTTCCGACTCGGTTCGTCGATTAGTGTCTTGTGGCCTACAGCAGACATGTATGTTGCTTGGGACATCACCATCGGGGTAGCGCAGCGAAAGCGTAGTGGGCCCATAACCCAAAGGTCCTAGGATCCCCTTGTTGTGTCTAGTTTCTTGTATTGTTTGCTTTCCTCTATCCCTTGCATTCGTCCTCATCCGTTGACTCATTGCTTGGTTCAACTCTTCCTTGTCCATCCTTTCTTCGATTCCAGCTCTATCTATATCTTCATCTCCTTACTTTGTTATCTTGCGCTGTTATTTCTTTTGATACTGTTATTCTCTTTCATGCATTCCATTTGACATCGTTGTTATCCACTTTCTTTCTTTTTCTGGTGTTGCCATTGCTTTGTTCCTTCTCCATTAGTTCTCTGTTTTGTTCCCCTCCCTCGAGTTTGCTTTTGCCTTGTCCTCTATACCGCCTATGCAAATTTCGAGGACGAAATTTTGTTGTAAGGTGGGTAGGATTTGTAACCCCTGTTTCCCATTTCTTTATTTTCGGTGTATTTTCTTTTTTCTTGTATTTCCTGTATTTAAAATTTGTATAACTTTCTTTTCGATTTTAAATTCTTTTTCAACAATTACGTTTTCAATTGATCGACTATTTACATTTTTGCCAAACCAATTACATTATTGTTAATCAGATTTTAATAAAATTGTTAAACTCAAATTTCATTTTGAGATGTATGTATATTATCATTATCGTTATTATTATTACTTTTGAATGCTTATTAAGATTCTTCTTTCGTTATTTATTAAATTGGGGAAGTCTATTGATCTGAATCTACATTTTATGATCACTGGACCATGGATTTTATATACTATTTGATTTATTTATACCATGGTATTATTATTGATTTATTATTGATTTATTATTTTAATCTAAAATCCTATAATTTTCTTAGTGGATTTTAAAAACCTATTGGATACCCATTAACCCACTAATACCCTATAAACCTAATACCCATTATCATATACACCTAATACCCATTATCCCCCTGTTTACTACCTCTACCCGTTACCCTATTTCTTGTGCCCAAACCCGTGTACTTCTACCCTATATATATCGCCTACTATCTACCCCAATACCTACCCAAAATCTCAGCCGCCTCTTCAACCATCCCGATCCCTATTCCCCTCATCACCCTCAGCCCTAACCCATCGCCCCCGACCACCTTCGCCTTGGCACCCCTGACACCAACAGCATCATAGTCGCTCACCCTCATCATAGTCGCCAGAAGCTCCCGCCTCCCCGTTCTTCCTCCCAGGCCTCCCGCCGTCGCGCAGCCGCCCTGCAGCCTCGCGTCACCATGACTGCCACCAAGCCAACCCCCCCGTGCTCCTCCAGCACTTCGGCACCGCACCAGATCCCTTCCTGCTCGCAACCCCCTGTCGCCTTCAGCTAAAGTCAGCAGCAGCAAAGCAGTCAGCCACTGTGTCGTCGTGTCGCCCATCTGCGGCCGCCGCCTTGTCACTCTACACCACAGCAGCAGTAACTCCCCACAACAGCTAGTTGCACCCCCTCTCGGCCTATCCCCTAGCCATCGCTCTGTCCATCCGTTCGCTGTCGACATCGCCCTGCCGGTTGCTTGTCCTCATCGCCTGGGTCCCGTTATTTGGCCAAGCCCACAGCCATTGCCATATCCCCTGGTTGTGCCACTGTGAATCTCGACCGTTAGATCGACTTGCTCATCATGATCATGATCTCCAATCTTGATCATCCGATCAGTTTCTAGCCGTTCGATCACATTTGTGGTTGAGATCTGCGTTTGCTGTTTTGTGAGGAGTTGGATCCGGATGTCAGTGTTATTGTTTTGCACGTTTCTCACACGTGCGTGTGTCCGTGCTCGTGTCTTGCCCCTCAGGATTCTCATCCCGTTATTTGTTCATGTTCGGATTCATCGTCTACATCCCAAGGCAAGTATCTTCTTGTACATTTCGTTTTCTAGTACAAACTTTTCCTTGAAAATACTGCAAGTAGATTGTAAATGTGACTCCTCCTTGTTTATCGTTGATGATCTCATGTTTCGCCTTATCTGTCACATGATCTAAGAGTCACAACCATTCGTTGATACACTTGTTCACAACTAGTATAATTTTGATACATTTCATGCAAAAAGTGTCTTATTTGGTTTCTGTCCTATCTTGGCTTGCTGTTTCGACCCCGATTAAATCAAAATTCGAACTTGAGTCCTGAATATGAAACTTAGGCCCAGACGTCTAGTTTATCACCCTTTTGACAGAATTGAATTCTGATTTACGGTTTAGAAGATATGGCAGTTTTACTGCTGTTGTGTCTGTAATCGCAGATTCATAAAAACTGCTTCACCACTTTGGTTTACAATTATTTTAACTAGGCTACCAATAAGTATATGACTTGAAATTTTGCATGCTGATACTGGATATCCTAGAGAACATTTCTTAATTTTCTCAAAGTTAATTAATGAAGCTTCAACCCTGTTTCATATGTATAAACTCAGTTTTACAAATTCTGGCTGAACACAAATGCTGTATAGTTTGCTATTTTGACATCAATTGCTACAACTTGTATGTGTATTAATTATATGAATTGGAACCGGACAGGAGTCTAGTTTCTAGGACTTTTGACGGATCCACTTTTTCTATATTGTAGCGACGGGAATTGCAGTTTTGGTGCAGCAACGTCATGCTGTCCAGATTTAGAATTTTCGTCGTTCTTGATATTTTGATTTGTTTTGACCCTCGAACATGTATCCTACCTACCCTAGATTTGTTCCCTATTTTCGATTATGTTTACTTGACCTGTTTCGCACACTTTCATGCTTTCTTGATGATAATAATAAATAATAAGCCGGGGTTTAAACGAAGGACCATTGTAGTGGAAAATATAGGTAAGTGTACTCGGAAGGGGGCCGTGTTTCCCACTTGATACATGCTTCATGAACTAATTATATTATTATTCGATTCATGAACTAGTATATTAATTGATTCATGAACTAGTATATTATCATTCGATTCATGAACTAATATATTATTTGATTCATGAACTAGTATATTATTATTCGATTCATGAACTAGTATATTATTTGATTCATGAACTAGTATATATTTGATTCATGAATTGTCTTGTTATGACTGGACACATAAACTAGTTATATGATTACTCGATTCATGAGCATGGCTTGCTTGATACTTGATACTTGAGTACACCTTCCTATAAACTCCACCACTAGGCCTAAACATAACTGATTGTATGTAGCAACCATGTAGTAAAAGTTTGGATGCATGAAGTACTACCTAGATAGAATTAAACATTAGACTTAGGATTAACTTGTCACTTGTACGCACTTGATACCCTACTTGATGCTCGTTACTTGAGACTTGTTACTTAAGACTTGTTACTTGAGACTTGTTACTTATTACTTAATACATGTACGTGATACTTGTTACTTGATGCTTGATACCATTACATATTCAGCTACTTGTTCTACTATTAGTACTTGTTACCCAATCTTGTTACTTGAGTTGTCTTTCTTGCTAGCTAGTTTCTTGAATCCCACTACTTGTTGCATCCCTATTACATTATGTTATATATTCTTGATTCCAAATCCTGTTCCATATTTCTTGCACTTGTTTTCATACCCTTACTTGTACTACTTACGGCCCTAACTTGTACTAAGGGCATTTGTCTTTGTTTTCTCTATTTCTCCTTTTTTATATTTATACATATAGACTTTGGAGACGAATTGCCTGCTAGAATTGGTGAGCATACGTTCTAGGCTTCGTTTGGAGAAAAGACTTGCTTTAAATATATTTTTTTTGAGTCATTTATTTCCTTTGCTACTTGAATCTTGTAACAGGCCTATAGTCCCGAGTTTTATTTTTTGACCCAGATTTGAAAACTATTTGGTATATTATTATTTTATTTCAATTGTTTCTGTTGATTAATAAATTATTCATGCATGCGTGGTTATGTGTATCTCGTTATATTTCTTGTTATGATGCTGGGTCGATCCTACAGCTTATGAATGATGAAAATCATTCGCTGGGCTTCGTCATGCGCTCGTATTCTGTGTTTTGGGAAGCGGGGCGTGACAGTTAACCTGTTTCTTTTCAACCCGAACACCTGTCTCATCATCATCAACAACATGCAATATTTCTTTGGTGTAGGGATTAGTTTCATCAAAAATAACATCAATAGATTCCTAAACTGTGCATCTTCTTTTATTAAATACACGATATGCTTTGCTACTAAGAGAATATCCTAAGATGACACCTTCATCACTTTTACGATTAAAATTTTCCAAATTATCAAGATTATTTAAAATAAAAACTTTACATCCGAAGACGCGAAAGTAACTTAAGTTGGGAATTTTGCCATAATATAGTTCAAAATGAGTTTTCTCAAGATATTTTCTAATGATTACTTGGTTAATTGTGTAACATGCTGTATTGACAGCCACGGCCCAAAATGATTTAGGTAAATCTTTTTCACTAAGCATGGTTCGGGCCATTTTTTTGAAGAGATCGATTTTTTCTTTCAACAACCTCATTTTGTTGGGGAGTGCGAGAATAAGCAAAATCATGTTTTATTCCCATTTTGTCACAAAATGAGGTGAAGAGTTCGTTTTGAAATTCTCCACCATGGTCACTACGAATAGTGACAATGGTGAGGCTTTTCTCATTTTCCACTCTTCGACAGAAATTTTGAAATATATACAATGTGTCATATTTTTGTGGCAAAAAGGCAACCCAAGTAAATCTACTATAATCATCAACAATTACAAAAGCATATCGTGCACCTCCATTACTACGTGTCCGTGATGGTCCAAAAAGATCCATGTGCAAGAGTTCGAGCGGTCTAGAAGTTGATACCATTTTCTTGGGTTTGTGAGAACTTTTAGTTTGCTTACCAAATTAGCACGACTCACACGGTTTATCTTTCTCAAATTTGATTTTAGGAATCCCCCTTAAAAGCTCCTTGGTTACGAGTTTGTTGAGATTTTCCATAGCCGTGTGTCCAAGTCTTCTATGCCATAACCAACCATCCTTATTTCTTGCAACAAATCACCTCATATTTTCCTGTGCTAATTCATTAGAATTTATAACATAGACATTGTTACATCGGTTAGCTAGAAGTAAACAAGATTTATTGCTATCTAGTACATTGCATGAATTTTTATCAAAAGTGATTGTATAGCCTTTATCACATAATTGGCTGACACTAATTAGATTATGTTTCAAACCTCTTACCAATAGAACATTCTCAATGGAGCATGAAGAACCAAAGTTTATTTTACCTTTACCAATGATTTGTTCCGTGCTATTATCTCCAAAGATGATATCCTTTCCTTTTTCCCTTGATAGTGATGCAAAGTATTTGCTGTCACCTGTCATATAATTTGAGCATCCACTATCAAGGTACCACCGACCTTTAGTCCTTATACACTGAAGTACCTACACCAAGATTAGTAGGTATAATTTTGTATGCCCAAGTTTGTTTTGAACCTGCATTTACATCCTTTCTTACCCACACACAATTAGTATTCCTTTTTAATGGATAATTAAAAGAAATGTACCCTAGTCTACAACAATAATGACATGTGATACGACTATGTCTTGAGGCATGCACACTTGCATAGCTTTGGATTGGTTTATGATTTTATTGGAGTTTATGCAAGTGTGTATGACATGATGATTTACATTTTTGATGGTGTATTGGCTCTTCATAACCAAGCCCTCGATTATCATGATAAGATCTTGAATTTTTTGTAATAAGGTAACTGGGCTCTTCATATTTTTCAACAATCATTTCAAGCTCAGTTACTCGTTTACATAATCTTTTCCTAGTCATCTCATCGTCTTTCGTGTTCCAACGAAGAGTGTCTAGTGTAGCATCAAGAATCCTATTTTGTTCAACAGCTTCATTACATCCTTCCACTACCTATTCAAATTTCTTTTTACATTCTTTTAAATCATCTTTGAGTTTGGCTATATAAACAGATATCTCATGAATTTCTCTTAAGTGATCATCATTCGTTGTTAAAGATTCTCAAATTTATTGTTTTAAGATTTCATTTTCCTCTAGCAATACATCATGATCTTTTCTAAATGTCTCAAATTTTTTCAAGATCAAGGCATTCTTATTTTTCAGTTTTTGATTTTTTGTAATACAAAAGTCATGGGTATTGTTGCCGCTGAAATCGGTGTGGGGGCAAACAGATAGATTTGTGGATTCGAGAAAAGTTGAATAGTCAAACCTGAACAAATTTACCAGAGTTTGACCGAGATTCTCCTGCCGTTGACCAACAAAAAGTGCGAAACACTGGGGTTGATTCTGGTGACGCACCCTCCGACGCTCTTGTCAGTAATCAGAAAGATTATGAAAGAGCTTTGATTGGCAAAAGATTGATTACCTTGTAACAGTGGGGAAAGGGGGGTATTTATAGCTGCCTTAGGAACTAGTTTCAGGATAAGATCAAATCCCTACTTCCCAGTGTAAATGGACAGAAGCGATTAGGACCGTTGATCAAGGACAATCATAAACCCTAATCCTCTCCTATCCAGCTGGACTGGGTTTCTTGCGGGTTGGAACCCGTACCCAGTAAGACGGATCTGTTTATGGGTTATTGGGCTTTTGGAAAAAAGCCCAGTTCCCATTTCAAATCCGTTTGTAGGTGAAATTACCATTTTCCCCCCGAACTTTAAGATTCGTGCCTGATTTGAACGGTTCTGATTTAACCCTATTTTTAGCCATATCATGTATCATTTGAAATTTGTTTATATTGCCTAAGTTCACGACTTAATTTCTTAGCATAGTCTTTCAAACCATTACACATGTCTACTAGTTCATCATAAGTGGGTTCTTTGATTACCTCTTCTTGAGATGGTGGTTGCACCTCACCATGCCCAAGAGCCATGAAGCCGACGTCGTCGTAGCCTTGTTCTCCCTCACTTGAATCGGAATCTAACCATGTTGCCTTTAGCACCTTCTTTTTCATACCTGGGTTTGAACGGTAGTAGTCCCTGTTCCTGTCTTATGGGACGGGACAATTTGCACGAATGTGTCCAGGCTTCTTGCACTTATAGCACACATCATCTTTATCCTTCTCCCTTTCTCCTTGGTACCTGCCATATTTCTTATGTTTGAGGTACTTAAGAAATTGTTTTGTCAATGGAGCAATGTTCTCGTCTGACTCCTCACGATCTGAATCTGCTTTTGATGGTCGAGATTTTTCTGCTTTTAGTGCAATGGTCTTCTCTTCGGTCTTTGGTTCAATCCCGATGTTTTGTCTATATCTTTTGGTCTCCGACTTTCCATCTCGTATGTCTTCTGCTTCCTTGGAATGTGTAGTAGTCGAATCCCTTCTCTTCAAGAGTCTCCCTTATTGCAGCGGCCTTTACATCCTATTCTGGCGTGAGATAGCTTATAAGCTTTCCGACCTTTCGGTCATCATCTAGCCACTTACCTAAGTTCTCAAGTTCGTGAGCAATGATATCGAAGCGGGCAAGCATTTGATCCATATTTTCACCTGGCAACATGCGAAACACATCAAACTTATAGAAACATAAATTAACTTTAGCTTTTACCTCAGAAGCGGTTCCTTCATGCCGCTTCAGCATGTTGTTCCAGATCTCGTATGCTATTTTGCAGTTACGTCCGCATCGCATTAGTTCTTCGTTATTCAACCCTGCATAGAGAGCCGTCATGGCTTTAGAATTTGCTATCTTGAGGGACAACTCTGCTTTTGTGAAGGATGTCTTCTCGTCACTAACTGGAATTTCTGTTTTATTGATACACACATTCCATACTTCTTCTCCGAGCATCTGTAAAAAATGAGACATACGAACTTTCCAGACGTCATAGCATTTTCCATCAAAAAATGGTGATCGTGTAAGGCTTGTCCCATTGGAGATAAATGGCTCCGATGAGTAAAAGTTATCAGGAGGAGAGATTTCGGCCATTCGACCTTTTGCTTAAACTTTTAAGGTTTTTGATAAGCACATCGCTTTGATACCACTGTAAATCACCCTAGGGGGGTGAATAGGGTGATTGTGTGGAATTAAAAATTAATAAAATAAAGTGCAAGGTAAGTAAAAGAGTTAAGAGCAGCAAACACAGATGACACAGCGATATAACGTGGTTCGTCCCCCAGGTCTACGTCCACACCACCTACTTGTAGCAATTTTCTGCCACAAGCATTCCATTATACTTAAAACCCTTTGTACAGTGATTCTCGGATTCAGGCCGAGAGACCTATTACACCCATAGGACTTTCAATACAAGTCTCGTCAATCTCACCGAAGTGGAAAAGAAAGAAAAACCAAAACTCAAGATCGTTAATGATCCTGACTGAAGAATACAGAAAAATTATCGCTCACACTTGGATTGATTATCGAAATATTAGTTCAGAATTTTTTCAGAAGTGATCGGGTTTTTTTGAACACATAGTGGATTCATCCAATATAAGTAGATGGGGAAGTGTATCGATAAAAAATAGAAACGATACTTTCCAAGAATACACACAGTGCAAAGTGCGGTCGACTGGCATATTGGTGTGGTCGGCCGTTCAGCTCTCTGACGTAAAGTAGAGAGGTGGAAGGTCGACCGCTTCTCAAACAACTCAAGGTTGCGGTCGACTGCGATGCGGTCGACCATCATGAAGTACAGTCGACCGGTATCGCGCTGTATATTCCGAATCCACTCTGTTTTATTTCCATAAACTAATCAATCTTTAATCAATCTCATACAATTAAAATCTCACGAAAGTAGAAGGAAAAATTCAGGTCTTGATATCTTCCTCTTTTGCTTGTAGACCAATTAGTCAAGAATTCTTTTTGAATATCTTCATCTTTTGCTTGCGTTTGCCTTCTATCTTTATTACTTTCCTTATTTGAATATTCCTGAATTTCTCATGGATCTCTTGTTGATATTTGTTGATATTACTCTCCTTATTTGATCCTGAAAATCTGAACAACTAACTTTAAACTTATTAGTATTAATGAGCACGTTTTGTGCACACCAAACTAAGAGTCAACAAACTCAAGACTTATTGCTTATATAATCTAAAAGAACACTCAAAACATAACGTTATCTTAAGTTCTAAACACAGATTCTTATAAATCGTACAGCAACTTAGAAATCTTCCATCACCATCTACAATTTTTCCCATCAAGTGGAACACTGGGAGTGAAAGTTTCTAACTCATTGTATAATCAAAATGAAGAATAGCTCACACAGATCGACGAGTACAAATGCCCACAAAATTTATTGCGAAATTGAACTGGGTCTAATTGAGGGAAATTAGAAACCAGATTCAACAATCAATTCCCATATTGCAAAAGAAATTGAAATTGAAGTTAGGGTTACCTTTTTGCGAGCAAGACTACATGAGAGATAAGGGACGATGTGAAGACAATGGGTGGGGGCGAGCAGGATAGAGAGAGGCAGGAGGGGAGCACATGAAGACGATGGGTGGGGACGACGACGTGAAGACGATGGGTGGCGGCAACGGCGTGAAGAAGATGGAGTGAGGGACGATGACGGGGAAGGCGACGGCGATGTGAACGGTGATGGGCTTCGGCAGCCAGGAGTGAGCGAGAGGGAGGGAAAAACAGAGGGAATTTCGGAATTATGATTTACGGTTGGAAATTTTTGATTATTTATACCAAAATACCTTGGCATTTTGAAATGCCGGGGGTAGCCTAAGCACCCCGCTAGCGCTTGAAAAACGTCGGGGATACCCCGGCAAAACTACCCAATGCCGGGTAGTTTCGCCGGATTATCCCTATTCTTTTGTAATGTCTTCTCGAACAACTTCCTCTCCCTCTTCCTCTTCGAGCATCCAGTGGAGCCAAAGATCAGTGGCTGGACCCGACATGGCGGTTTTAAAGAAGTACTGCAACCTGAAGAAGTAAACCGTGTCCTTGATCATGTTGAGGAGCCTTTAGTGGAAAATAGCGCTTGGAAGGCAGCCGGGCTCGAAGAAGGAATCCCCTCGGACTTTGTCCATTGTGTTGTAGGACTACCCCTTGGACTTTGTCAAAAGCGGAGACAAACCCTTAGGGGTTCGGGTAAAATGAAACCAATTTGGAAAAATAGAACCAATTTGGAACCATTCAAATTGGACACGAATCTTAAAGATCTCAAAGGTAAAATGGTAAATTTCACTATAAACAGGTCCATGAACGGAAATTGAGCATCTCTCAAGCCCAATAACCCGAAATGGATCTGTCTTACTGAGTTGTCATAACAACCTAATATAAATGTATTTAAATATGATTTAAACTCATAATTATCCACAAGAGACGATTTAAAAATAATCGCTTATCATGGGGAGAGTTTTAACTCAATCTATCCAACCACTCTTATCTTTTCATGAAAAAGAGATAATCAATTCAATCCAAACACACCGAAAAGTAAAGATAAATTATTATCTTAAAACTGACTCCAAAGCAAACCATAAATACCCCCCTACCTCCACCAGAACCAGGTAATCAGTATTTTTCCACAAAAAGTTCTCTCATATTCTTCTTGAGTTCTGACTTAAGTGTCAGAGGGTCTATCGTCAGGGTCAACCCTGGTGTTTTAGACGTTTTGCAGGTCAATCATAGCAATCGTCACCATCTAGATCAGATCCAACGGTGCAAAGGAGTCAGATTCAGAAGTCAACATCAGTTGAAAACAGTCAATACCGACGAAAGTAAAAAATGTCAACTTTTTATTGGTTCTAAAAGAATTCACAATTACTTGTTTGCTCCCACATAGAAATGAGCAGCAATTGATTGGCGTCGTCTGTGGAAATCAGAGAAAGCAATCTGAACAAACTTCACCGGTAAAAACAAGTTTTTAGTCATGCCTCCAAAGGGGAAAGGGAAGGCGGCGACCTCAAGCCGACGAGCCAACCCTCTTCCTCCACCTCCTCCCCTTGAGGATGTTCCTCCTATCCTTCAGCCGGATCAACTCCTTCAGCCGGAACAACCTCAATAGCCTACTCAACCCCCGTCCAAGGAGCTTCCACCGAGGGGCTCCCAAAGAAATCAACCTCATGCGCAACACATTGGAGAGAACATAGGGGCAATCTACACCTCTACACTCTCCACTGTGCCTCCCGAAGCACCTCAACCTCAACAAGACCTCCGCCATCTCATAAACTCTAGACAATAGAAGTTAGAATGCAGGGGTCATTCAAACATGCCACATCTATCACATCAGGTAGGCGTGAGGGGTCCCTCTCCTCGGAGGCCACGATCCAGAAGAGCACCCTCTCCAAGGGGGCGCAGAAGAACTTCCTCTCCCATAAGGCGAAGAAGATCCCCCTCTCCTAGGGGCAAAGAAGTCACCGTTCCCCAAGTGACCATAGAAGAACTCCTCCTAACGAGTGGAGGAATCCAACTCCAACCAGCAGAACAACCCCTAGAAGAGGGAGGGAGGAAGAAGTACATGTCACCAAATCAGATTTGCGAAAGTTCAAAGATGAAATTCTTCAGGCCCTTGACATAATTCCTCCAAAGACTCGACGAACCAGTCATCACCACTCTACCCCTCCATAATGCGAGGAGTCCTATGGGTCCACTAGATTCGATCAGTAAGAGGGCGTCATCCTCCGACGCCTCCGAAAGATGGAAGATCGTCTACCACTACTGAAGCAGGAAGAAAGAAGACAGAAAAGAAGATACTGACCCGTCAAACCCCCATTCTCTAAGAAGATCATTGAGGCTCATATCCTCGTTAACTTCAAGATTCCAACATTTGAGCCATACAATAGGGAGTCCGACCCGATAGACCACATTGAGAGTTTAAAAACACTCATGATGATCCACCAAGCATCTGACTCTCTCCTTTGCAAGACTTTCCAGCAACCCTGAAGGGAACCGCATGGGAGTGGTTCTCTCATCTCTCTCCAGGGTCAATCTTCTCCTTCAACTAGCTTGAGGAGCGCTTCCTCACACACTTCATCACCAATCACAAGACAGAGAAGACAAGTGCCGCCCTACTCAACCTGAAACAGAGAGATGGGGAGTCCCTCAAGAGTTATGCTCGACGCTTCACAGCCGAATCCCGGTCCATCGCTTCACTCAACTCAGCCATAGTCACGGCTACCTTCAAGCACACTGTAAATCATGACTACCTGAAAGCCTCTCTCGTCACTTTTCCTCGGGACTTCTCTGACCTCCTCCAAATAGTGGAAAAGTACATCTGAGTGGAGAATGTTATTCGACCTCAAGAACACTAGGTGACCTCATCCAGGAACAAACAGAAGAGCACCAATGAAGACAAACCTAGTAAGTCCCGAAAGGATGCCATAGGTCCGTGTCGTCCAATGCCTCATTTTGAGAAGTACACCCCCATTTAAAGCCAACATCTCTACAATCCTCATGGAAGTTGGAAATGAGGGACTCCTTCGACTTCCCCGCAAGATGAACGCCCCAAGTAGAAGAAGGAATAGGAACAAGTGGTGCGAGTTTTACAAAGATCATGGGCATCTCACAGATGACTGCCGAGCCCTCAGGGACGAACTTGAAGGGCTGCTCTGACGTAGGTACCTCACCTAGTTTGCTCAAGAAAATGACACCGAACCCCTCCTCCAAGAGTAGCCAGTATACGACCAGAGAAACCAGCCGAGTCCCACGGCTCAGGGCGCATGGAGATATTCAACTCAATCCATGGGGAACCTATGGGGGGAATCATCTAACTCCCCCAGAAAAGCATTTGTCCGTGATATGAACTCAGTGCATAACATCCTCCCTCCAAAGTGCTCAGGGATTTATGTCACATTCTTAGACCGAGACCATGAAGTTGTTCGAACACCTCATGTGATGCGCTCGTAATCAGCATATTTATGACAAATCATGAGGTGCTTCGTATCATGGTAGATAACGGCAGCTTAGTAAACATCCTCTTCCTGAATGTATTTGAGTACCTCAAGCTTACGCGAGACCGCCTCAAGCCCACCGGGTACACTCTCCATGAATTCTCTGGAGCACTAGTTCTTAATGAGAGAATAGTCACCCTCGACGTGACTATAGGGAAAGCTCCAACTACCCGCGCGGAAGCACTCAATTTCATAGTTGTCGACATCAAGCCCGCCTACAATGCTATTTTTGGTCTCCCCGGGCTAGCAGCCTTTCACGTGATTGTCTCAACCTACCACATGAAGATGAAGTTACCTACAGCAGCAGGGGTAGGGAAAGCCAAAGGAGGCCAAGAAGCCGCTCGGGCGTGTCACACCACCACAATGGGAGGCTCGGTCCTCCCCCTCGCTCTGAAACCTTAGAAGAACTAGCAGAAATCTCCTTATCCCAAGATAATTAAGCTCAGTGTTTTTGGGTGAGCAATGCACTCACCCATCAAGTTAAGGGGCAACTCATCACTTGCATTAGGGAGAACTGAATCTCTTCACTTGGAACGCCAAGCACCCGATGAAATACAATGAGGGTGCATCTCCCCTAGTAGTTAGCTTCAAACATGTAATAAAGGCAGACATTTATAACGGTCACAACATGTAATAAAGGCTAGCATCAAAGCAACCACTTAGTTTTTTTCTCCAATAAATTTTCAGTCTTTTCCTATGCAAAATTCTTGTACAATTCCTTTGGATGCAAACAATGAGTTAGGCACATGGTTCACCCCGAGCAACACCATCCACTCACTAAGCACCCCAACGGATGAGTGCGGAGTCCACTCATGGTTCTTAGAGTCCATCTAGCCACTTGCCCCAGAGCAAGTGTGCAGAGAACGCCTCGCCATTCAAAGTGCTCCTAAACTCGTCGTCACCTTATTCGAAGTCCATTCATGATTCATAGAGCCGCTCTAGCCACTTGCACCTGAGCAAGTATGCGGGACATGGCTCACTATTCGTTTGCTCCCAAAAGAACCCTAGACAAGTGTGGAGTCCATTCTTGGTTCACAGAGTTGCCTTAGCCACTTGCCCCCAAGCAAGTGTGTGGGGCATGGCTCGCCATTCGAGTGCTCCCAAAATGCATCGTCACCTTGTTCGGATTCGATTCATGGTTCATAGAGCCGTTTGAGCCACTTGCATCCAAACAAGTATGTGGGGCACAGCTCGCCATTCGAGTGCTCCCAAAACAACCAAGGACAAGTGTGCGGAGCATGACTCGCCATTCATGGTTCATAGGGTCGCCATAGCCACTTGCCCCCAAGCAAGTGTGCGGAGCATGACTCACCATTCGAGTGCTCCCAAAACTCATCGCCACATTTTTCAGAGTCCATTCATGGTTCATAGAGTCGCTCTCAACACTTGCACCTGAGTAAGTTTGCTGGGCATGGCTCGCCATTCGAGTGCTCCCAAAACAACCCTGGACAAGTGCGAAGTCCATTCATGGTTCATAGGGTCGCTTTAACCACTTGTCCCTGAGCAAGTGTACGGGGCATGGCTCGCCATTCGAGTGCTCCCAAATTTCATCGTCAACCTGTTCGGAGTCCATACTCATGGTCCTTAGAGTCACCTTATCAACTTGCTGCCAAGTGAGTGCGCGGGGCATGCCTTGCCATTCGAACACTCCCACAACTGGTCACAACAAGAGTACAAGAGATACAATCCTCTACCAAACTCGCCTCTCAAGCGACCCTCTTCTTCCACAACGAGTTCGGAACTGAACTCACCCCTAGAGTTTCTCCTCCAACTGGCCTCCCAATTGCTCTCTCCTAGAGCCTGGTGATGCTCTTCATCCCGCTCGCCACCGAGCGGCATTCTTCCTCAACGAGCTCATAGCTCAACTCACCCCTAGAGTTGCTCCCCCAACTTGCCTCCCCAACGGCTCTCTCCAAGAGTCTAGCAATGCTTTTCACCCCGCTCGCCACCGAGCGGCCTTCTTCCACAATGAGTTCGAAGCTGAACTCACTCCTAGAGTTGCTCCCCCAACTCACCTCCCGAACGGCTCTCTCCTAGAGTCCTGCAATGCACTTCATCTAACTCGCCACCAAGCGGTCTTCTTCCATAATCAGTTCGGATCTCAACTCACCCCTAGAGTTGCTCCCCCAGCTCACCTCTCGAACGACTCCCCTAGAGCCCAACAAAGATCTTCATCTTCCTCGCCACCGAGTGGCCTTCTTCCACAATTAGTTTGGAGCTCAACTCACCTCTAGTGGTGCTCCCCAAACTTGCCTACCAAACGGCTCTTCCCAAGGGTCCTATGAAGATCTTCTTCATAACTCCTCCGTGGTGAATCTCCTCTTCTTAGCCCACGAGAGCGTAGCTCCTCTTCGTAGATTCCGGAGACCGAAGTTCTTCTCAACCTTACGAAGGCAAAGATATCACAGACCTATTTTGAACCTAAAGACGGATGGTTCTTCAGCTGACTTTTGAAGAGAAACTATATATCTTCGAGTCACCTTCGAGACAAAGGGGTCACACGCTCCAATCGAACTTCAATAGCACAAGAAAAGTTCATTATATCGCAGCATCAAGCAGATCTCTCAAAAGAGCACTTCCAATTTAAATAAAGTGTTACAGCTAATTTCTACAAGGAAGCAAGTTGGTCAAGTGGTTAGGTTGCTCATCCCCCACCTCAATGTGCATGGGTTTGATTCCGAACAAACCCCTTCCTCAGTGGTTTATTTTGCAACCGAACTAACTATTGCATGTGCGCCGCACGTGCTAAAAAAGAACAAAGAAAAGAAGCAGCCAAAAAAAATGGGTCCAATGGGTCCCGAGTCAACGGTTAATGCCACGTGCGTCGCCACAGCGTGCCACATAAGCTCGGAGACGCTCCTATTTAGTCACAAACCGAGCAAACGCTCTCCCGACCCATGCGCTGGAAACAACTGTAACACCCCGAATTTCAAACAAGGACAAACTCGGGATTTCACAGGATCTTTACTTCACTTCGTACAATTTTACAAGGAAAATTTAAAACTTTTTATTCACAATACATTAGAGTTCAATTACAACTTGGTTTTACACAGCGGAAGAATGAAATTTACAATAAAACATTTACAACATCTTTAAAATAAAACAGCACCAGCATATCCACTTTATAGCTCCATAAATAGTCCTTTACCTGCATATTAATCTGTGGGCACGTCAGTTACTTACAACTGACGAAATGTTATACACGGCTATCCTCTCTATGCCGAGAATAGTATAACGATCTCATACTTTAGCAAATCACAAAAAGATTGAATGAACAAGTAAAGTGTCAAAAGTGATTATTCTAAACATAAGTGTATGTCATGTCTTGATGCCTAATGCACACATTTCTACGCTAGGATGACACTAATGCACACTTGTTCGGATTCTATGCATCCCATACTACATAGGTCCGAGGGCAAGCGCCTACGTTCTCCACAATAAAGGGCTCGATCCCTCGCCATGAAAACTACTCGGTAGCAAAACAAAGTTCAGACTATTCCACGAATGTGAATCCCAGCCTTGGAGTCCACCGCCAGCTGTTATAACAGATTCCACATCGTACGAACCGTCCCGTATGTGACCCTCTAGCCCAGTATATATATATATACATTGGAGACGGTAAACACAAGAATCCATCCGTCCGACTACTCAAGATCCTAGAGTCCACCGCTGACCCGTCCTCATAGTCCCGGACTAAAATATAATAATCCGTCTCCCACAGGGCAACCTCAGTCCACAAACTGGGTCTATAGTCTTGGAGTCCACCGCCGACTATATAGAGCACCCCACTTACGTTTCCCTAAGTTTACTACATCTTCACTTATGTGCCTAAATTTTCCTAAGTTCAAGACATGAATAATTTCTATTCAAAGGATTAGTTTTACCTCCTACCGGACTTAATCAACAACTGCGAGATAGCCCCATGGCCATATCTCCAAATCATATCTCAAATATTTCTTTCAATAATGTCGGTATCGAGGTCTTACTAACTCTATGTCATAAACTTTCATGTACAAGAAACATGGGTATTCACACCCTTTCTTAATCATGTCTTAAACTTATATAATTTCTTCTTTCTACTTAATCACAAGTAATCATAGTCTCATCATTATTCATGATCTAGTCATCCGTTCACATTCTTTATAAGCAAAAGAATAATTTCTTTTAACAACACAATTCCATCACATGAGATTTCATAATAAATCCAAGCCATTATAATGTCTCACTTTACTTAGAATATTCTTCGAACAAATAAGAGTAAAATTCTCTTCAAGAAAATCACTTCACAAAAGTAATACTTTACATTTCTTCTTAAAACATATAAACCTTGTAGTAATTATGAAGACTACATTATACAATGCACAAGTAGCCGAACAACTAGTTTGCTACAGTTTGCTTAGGTACATAGGCCAAATATTTTCGAAAGTGAACCAGTTATGGACTAACTTTGGTAAATATTTTCAAAAGTGGACCAGTCGGGTAAATATTTTCCACGGTGGATCAGTTTCGGGAATTATTTTTTTTTATCTCTACTACTATAATGGGAGAACCCCTTAGTCCTTAACCCAACCCGTGCAACGCACGTGTTGGGTTATGGACTAATTTTGGTAAATATTTTCAAAAGTGGACCAGTTTGGTAAATATTTTCGAAGGTGGATCAGTTTGGAAATTATTTTCTTTTTGCCCTTTTCATTATCCCTTCAATTTTTCCACGTGCACGTGTGCACGTGCATGATATATAAAACTTCTTAAAACCCAAAAAAATATTTGGTCACCGTGGGATTCGAACCAGGCACAACCGGCCACCATAGTTACCCCACTGACCAAGAAGTCTTTGTGACTTTCTTGTCATAGAGGCAGGCCGAAATTCTCTTATATCAACTCTCGGGTTCTGTACTCATTTAAAATAAAACAAAAAAAAATGTTTTTGGGCTTACTAAGGATCGAACCCAGGCCGAAACAAAGAAGCATCTCACGTTCAGCCACTGGGCCAATTGTATCAACAGGTATAAGATCACTTCGTGGATTTGTATACTAACTTTCTGTTATTCCATTCTACTTATAGAACTCGATTTCCTCAAAATCTTTTGTTAGACTGAAATTTGTTCCTGTAATCTGAGTTTACTTTTTTCAACAGTAAATTATAATTTATAAATCATATTTTAGACAATAGTTTATTTCTCCCTATTAATAAGCATGAATTTGTATTTACTCAATTTAATCAAAATAGTACATTAGATCTTTTATGAACAATCAAATGAGTCCCATAGTATCAAATTTCACTTTACCAAAAATGTATTTTCTTATTAAAAAGGAAAACTCAACAATTATCAAAATCTCTAGATTCATGTATACTAGTGCATGGCAATAATAAATTCTTTTCTCATTTATCAACTAACAAGTTGTAATTTAATCTACTAATCATAACATGATTCACTACTATTCATCACATCCAATAGCATAAATTGTTCTACTTATCATAATCAAAATTTCCATATTATTCATCTATAATTACTAGCATGCATAGTTCTAGAAAATATAGAAAGTAAGAGACACCCACCTTTTGTTTGAAGGTTGAAAACTACAAATGAATGGCTCCTTCTTGCTCCTAGCAACTCCTAGTCCTCTTCTCCTCCTAGCAAATGCTCCAAGCAAGAGATCCTCCAAGCACAATAACTTTCTTACCCTCTTTCTTTTTCTTACACTCTTTTCTTTCTCTTTTCTTTCTCTTGTTTTAATTCTAATTTTTTGTGTGTGAAATGAAAAGGGTAGGGTGCTATTTATAGGATTTTGGGAAGGTGTATTTTGCAAAATTTTACCTCTAATAAATTACTCTATTTAATTCTTACAACCCTTCCAATTCTAAACTGCCATAACCTACAACTCTCCACCTCCCCACTCTTCCAAACCTTAACTCACATTCACTCTCTTCTCTTCCCCACTACCATAACCGGCCACACCCAAAAAATTTCACACAGCACACAAGTGTGCTGTGTTTGTCAATGGGCCTCCACTCCTACTTCATCTCACTTATCATATATATATATATAACCATGGGCCCATCTACTCCAACTACAATTATTCAACCTATTTCCATTCACCCTATAAGCCACATATATATATTACCAGCATACTAGTGCTGTGTTGCTTCACTCAAGTGGGCCCCCAAATGCCATGTCACCATTTGAATGACCAAGTCAACATTCACTCAAACAACACATATGTTGTTAGGCTTCAATGTGGGCTTCCTTGACAATTTAATATAATCCATATCCATGCACTAATTAGAAGAGTACAGCCTCTTGCTGTTTGAACCCGTGGGCCTTCATCACCACTTTCAAACCATTCACCATCCATCTCACATTTAAACTATATACATATTAATCCACTTTTATACTTATCTACTATATATATACATGGACACTATTCACTATTAAGCAAAAATTTGTTAAATTAAATTTTATAATGCAAAAATAAATGAGCACATATTTTATTAAATTTATTTCGAGAAAGGATGCGCGCACCGAAACACGTGCGTCGCACGTAAAATATCAAAATGCGAAAAATCGATTTTATTGATGAAAATTTTATTAAATATAATCGAAAATAATATAAGAAAAATATATTTACTAATTTTATGTATTTCATGATGAAATCGCAGCACGTAGAAAGCACGTGCATTATACGTGCAGAAAATCGAAAAATATATTTTAATCGAAACAAGGGGAAAATAAATTTTCGTTTTATAAAATAGATTTAAATACATAAAAATAAATAATTTAAACCTATAGAAAATATTATACGTAGTGGTGGAAACACATGCATCAAAACAAGTAAAAAGCACGTAAATCCCAGGGATTGAAATATTATATTTTAGTTGACTAAAATCAATACGAAAAATGTATAAATAGTACGGATCCAAAATATGTAGTGAAACACATTACAAAATATACGTTCGTAACACCCAGGGGCAAAATTGTAATTTCCAATTTTGCGGGGTGTTACAACAACGGTCCTGATCTCCTCATGATCCATGCTTGCACGATCGACGCTCCGGAATTCGCCATGTCATAAGCTTCCCAAAAAGTATGTGTATTGCACATGCAACGCCGAACAAATGCTACCCGAACTGAATCGCGCAAATAATTTTCCTCCTGACCCGCACCTGATCTTGATCAACGACTGAGATTCGATCACCAAAAGAAGCACATGTATTGCACGTGCAACGCCGAGCAAATGCTACCCCAAACTAATGGTGCAAATAATTTTTCTCCGGATCTGCGCCCGATCTTGATCAACGGCTATGGTCCAATCCAAAAAAAATATCTGGTCAACGGTCAACGTTCAACTTTGATTGGTCAAGCCACGTGTCGATCAGCCGAAGCATCACAATTGGTGGCGCGCGCCGAACAAACCTACCCCTGATCGAAATGAGAGCAAAATGTCGCTGACTGGTCAAAGGTTAACGTATCTTAAATATTAAATCGAATTAATTAAGGTCAACGGTTAAATTTCATTCGCCACGTCATCTGCTATTTAACTAATTCCTTTGTTTAATTATTAAATAGAATTAATTATTTAAAAATTTTGAAAAAATAATTAAAAATTCAAAATAATTAATTGAAATTTCTAAAATTAAATATCTATACAGAAAAATATTTTTAAAATTATTTTTCTCGAAAAATAATTATTAATTTAGAATAATTAATTAAAATTTTTGAAAATTAATTATTAAAATTCAGATATTTAATTAAAAATTCAAAAAAAAATGAAGAAAAAAACCAAAAAATTCAGGAAAAAAATCCAGAAAATTCTAAAAATAATTTTGGGTATTTTACTAACTCAGAATAATATCGTTACACCTCGAGAAAGATTTAAATGTCTCCAAAACTCCGACAAGTTGTGTAAACTATTAGAACGGAAGAACTACTCCTCAAAGGCTGTGAAACTCATTCTTCGGGAGTGGAGGGCTTATGATATGGGTAAAAATAGAACCAAATAGGGACTGTTCAAATTGGACACAAATCTTAAAGCTCTCAGGGGTAAAACGGTAAATTTCATTAGAAATAGGTCCATGAACGACAATTGGACATCTCTCAAGTCCAATAACCCGAAACGGATCTGTCTTACTGGGTTTTCATAACAGCCTATAAATGAGTTCATATTATTTAAATATGATTTAAACTCATAATCATCCACAAGAGACGGTTCACAAACCATATCTCTTATCATGAGGTGGGTGAGTTTTAACTTAATCTCTCCAACAACTCTTATCTCTTCATGAAGAAAAGATAATCAATTCAATTTAAAAACACCGGAAAGTACAGATAAATCATTATCTTGAAACTAACATCAAAGCCACTATAAATACCTCTACCTCCACCAGAACGAGGTAATCAGTATTTTTCCACAAAAAACTCTCATATTCTTCTTGAGTTCTGACTTGAGCGTCGGAGGATATGTCGCTAGGGTCAACCCTAGTATTTCAGACTTTTTGCAGGTCAATCGGAGCAATCGTCATTTTCATATCAGATCCAACGGTGCAAACGAGTCAGAATCAGGAGTAAACATCAATTGAAAACAGCCAATACCAATGAAAGTCAAAAAGATCAGTTTTTTATTGATTCTAAAAGAATTTACAATTATTTGTTTGCTCACACAAAAATTAGCAGCCGATAACTATGAATTAATAAATTGTACAGGGTAAGCATCTTCACCCACTTGGAAAATACAACTGTCAGAAAATTGCAGAAAGCTGGAAAACTTCAAAAGGAATTTACAAAATCCATCGAAATCTCTGTATTTAGGGCTCAAAATCAAAATCGAAATCTTCACTATCTAGATAATAAAAATAAAACGGCCTGCAAAGGAAAGAGTTCCATTACAAGGTTAAAAAGTTTCCCCATTTGGCTTCAATGGTTTCAGGGTTCTGGCGGGTTACCAGAAACGAAATTCACTCTACTTCTGATTTAAAGGTCAAAACTTAAGAAGGGTTTTTTATGCAAAACAAATGGCCATGCATGAAACGAAAACAGTTGTCTCTGCCAGATTTTGAGAAGCAGATCTAGAAGATCAGAACTTAAGGGGCAGTCAAAGCAAAATAAATGACCATGCATAAAAGGAAAGCTGTTGTCTCTGCTAGATTTTTGTAATTAAGCAGATCCAGGTATGCTTTCTGATGCCAATCCAAATGTAAACATAGTGATGGTTTCTTGCTGTCTGTTGATCAGGGCCAGCCCCACCATTGAGACGGGTGAGGCGGCCGCCTCAGGCTCCCGACGTTTTTGCGATTTTAGGCCCCAAATTTATAATTCTCTTATAAATATAGGTACGTCTTTTGCGCGTAAAAAAATACTATTATTAGGGGTCCCAAAAATAATTAATGAGCCTTTAATTTTTTTTAAAAAAATTACTCGGGTTTAGGTTTGAAGACTTGAATTGAATTTGAGAATTTAAATTTGAGTGATTTAAAACAAATTTATATATTTTGCATATTTTGTTTTCAACAATGTGTAATTTTTTGTATACATATTTTTTTTTCTTTTCATTTTTAGTGTATGAGGGCCCCATTTCGGGAGTTTGCCTCGGACCCCGAGAACTCAGGACCAACCTGCTGTTGGTTAGAATTAAGAGGCCAGACAACTAATAGAAAATCATCTCTGCATGTCACAATAAAGGAAATAAAGTTCTAAATAAAGGAAATAAAGTTCTAGACGAAGGATTGGAAAAATACAATCAAAAAAAGTTGAGCTTAAAGATTAGTCATTCCTTAATAGTTGGATAATTAGTAGTAACATTAGCATGCTAGATATACATGAACTGATGGACCTAAATTCTTTATGTGCTTTACTTGCATTTATTTTAATTGATGTTATCAATTTTGTGTCAAATGTACATTTAAGTCCACTTGCTAATCCATATGGACCTTTGAAAACAATGCATGTAACTCACTTTCTGTCTAAGACAATTTCTGATTTATCTGGATTCATTTCTTGCACATATAGTTCAATTGTGACACGAAAGAGTCAGTGGATTATAATTTGATGATTTATTTTTTGCATTTTTCCATGCAGTGGGTTGAAGTTTCATGTTCCAAAGAAGTTCTTTGAAGCTTGATTGCCCTCCAACGTATGTAAGAGTTAGTTACTTTCTATTTCAAGAGGTACATGTGGTTGAGGGCTATTGCATAATCAGAAGAATATCTTATTATAATTTGATATAACTCCCCGAATTCAAAATAAGTCTGAATTCGAAGTTCCACAGGATCTTTATACTTCACTTCGTACAATTTTACAAGGAATTTAAAACTTTTATTACAACAAAGTCTTTTTACATCTTAACGCAGCGGAAAGTAAATGAAATACAACAATGATAAATGTACAATTGTAACAACTTTAGCATTTAAGTAATCATCAGCATCAAATTCATGTTTATATCATCTTGTAAACTCCAAGTCCTGCAAATTAAACTGTGGGGACGTCAGTTGCTTACAACCGATGAAATATTATATACGGTCATCCTCGCTATGCCGAAAGTATAACGATTCTTAAAATACTTTAACAAACACAAGCTTGATCACAAAACAAAGCTAAAGAGGGACTATCCTATTGATGTCGTGGGTGTTGTGCACCAAATCCTTAATGCAGTTATTTATATTAAATGACACTAATACACACTTGTTCGAACTTATACATCCCATTGTACATAAATTCGAGGGCAAGCCCTTAACCGTTCTTTATCTTGTAGGGTTGAATCCCTCGTTATGAGTTTAACTACTACGGTAACTACGATAAGTATCTTAGATGTTCTATGAGTTACGAGCCCATGTCCAGACAGCCTGGAGGGGAATCCCACGTCATGACATGATGCATCATGTTGACAGCCTATGGACAATTCGCCTCCGTCATGGGACAATGGCACTACGTAGTCACCGAGCACCCCACAAGCGTCACCATGATCCCGATAATTCCGAAGATAAATTCACGTCATGACATACGCATCATGTAGACAGCCTGTGAAAATTCTCACACCGTGAATCCGAGGCCCTCATACTTGTGTTTTTCTCTTACTTTCAACACATCTCCACTATGGTGTAGTCCTTAAGTTTTTAGTTTGTTTTAGAAGAAAATTATCACAGCCTAGATCTAGATTACCCTACCGGACTTAAACCAAACAACAGAGACAGTCAGCCCAACCTGGCTACTTCTCAAGAGTTGCTCAACCCACACTGGTTAGCTTTAAAATTCATTAATAAATACTGCCGGTGACTAGGTTCTCACCTAGCATCTAGATTCCAACAATTATCTCTTTCTAGAGATCAACAATATTTTACATTCAATCTCAAAATAAGAGTTCAATTTCTTTATTCAAAATCTCTTTCTCAAAGAGAAACATTTCTTCATAATCTCATAACATGAAATAATTCAATTCAACTTCTTTTATTAACTTAATCACTCATAATATTGTGTGTATTTCAAATAATCCTAATCAAATGTTAATAACCATAAAATCTCATCGAGAATAAATCTAATCGCATTCCAAAACATCATCTCTCTTTAATTATACAAGAGCCACATTTTCAATATAAAAATCACTTCTAATTCTCACAAAATATGACAAATATTGTACAAATAATTTTTATAAAGTCTAAACAATTTTAGAGAATTAAATAGAATTTTTCCCAATTTTTATTTCACTTAAAAACTCTTAAATGCTAAGGAAAACATTATATATATATATATATATACTAGGTTTGCTCGTTGTCACGTGCCCACGGCACGTCTTCGGAACGGTGCACCTTATTTGATTATATAAAATAGTTTCGGAGGTCCAGCAAATTAATTGATGCAGCAAACATAGAGCAAAAAACATATTAAATGTTTTTTTGAATTTTTTTGAATAATTATTAAAGTTTTTAAAATTTAAAATTTAATTTTTTTTTAATATTTTCAATTTTTTTTTTCTTAATTTTTTGAATAGAAGAGGGAGGGAGAGAGAGAGAAAAAATAAAAAAAAAAAATAAATATAGAAGGTGTTTTGGGTTGGAGATTTGAATTTGAGTTTGGGGGGAAACTTTTGGGGGGAAAATATGTTTTGTAAAGTAAGATCCGAGCCTTTGATTTTTTGGGGGATTGAAGGAGAGCCACTTGATAGCTTTCTTTGTGTTTTATTATATATATATATATATATATATATATATATATATATATATATATATAAATAAACCACAAACAAAGTGGCAAGGATCGGATTCAAACCCAGACCAAACACCCGCCCATGAACAGTAACAGACCCAAAGCGCACCCAACGACCAGAAAGTCCAGAGTGACTAATCGATATAAGTTTAACTCGAATTATAATTATATATATACTTTCGGTGATTTGAGTAAAATCGAAAATTCAATAAAACAGAGCCCCTTCAAGACTCTAACGCGAGACCAAAGCCTCCACTCTGCTACAGTAACGGACCTAAAGCGCACCCGAAGACCAATTGGTCTTGAGTGACTAACCGATATAAGATCAGTTAGTTACTTTCTGTAGAGACCGTATTGTATTTAATTTTTCCTCTAATAAACTCGATTTCTCAATTAATCTGTACTCACTCAAAATCTAAATCTTTTTCCAAAATAAGTTCTATCAAATTACTGTATAGCATATATATTTAAACTTTATAAAATTCTCATTTTTGACAATGTAACAAAAAGTTTCCTCCCAAATTGTATTAGAGAAGACATATCATCAATTTTCAAATAAAGTGTTGTCTTTCATCAAAATTCTTTATAAAAGTTCCTATACTCATAAAATATATATTAGAGAGATTAATTCCACATTTCTTTAACACATTAGCATAAAAAAAATTCATTTTTCATACAAGTTGCATTATTTTGACTATTATTCTAACATGCATCAATTCTCATTCCAACAATTCACTAAATGATACTTTCTTTTTCTTTTTCCTATTTCAAGAAGGTTCTAGTCATTTATTTGAATCACAATGCCATTTCAACACATCATGCCATAATTAAATTGAGATCATGCAATATACTCTCATCATACCAATTAAAATTTAACAATTAAACCATTTATCAACTAGCATGCATCATACTCCTAAATTAAAAAGGATTTAAGAAACACCCACCCAAGAAATATGATTTCTTATCAATTGAACTCCTAGAATGAAAAGCTCCTAGTTGCAAAACTATTTCAAAGGCTCCAAGAGAAACTCCACTTTGCCTCCTCGAAGTCCGTGCACAAGGAAAAAATCTCCAAACCCCATTTCGGCAGAAAAGACAAACAACACTTCATTCTCTTACTTCTACATATGTCTATATAAGCATATATATAATTGGATGGTGAGAATTATAGGTATACATATAGATATGTATGTTTGTATTTGGAGTGTGAGTAGAGAAAGCAAAAGGACTTGATAGATTGGTTTTCGGCAGAGACAGAGAAGGAAAGGAGGAAAGGGAAGATGAGAGTGAATGTGTTGGTGATTATATAAGAGATTTAGGAGATAGTTACATTAACTACCCCCCACTAATACACTCACTAATCCACTCTCTAATTCAAAATATATTTTTCCCTCCATCCCAAGCACATGCCGGCCACCTTCTTCATGTAAAACACGTGCACGTGCACATGCCTTGCACTTGCACACACTTCATTCATACATATACATATATATATTTAATTTAAAATATAAGTTATAAGATATAGTAAATGTTTAAGTAAAATTACTTTAGTTTAATTATAAATTAGATTTTTTATGTACAAAATAAAATAAACATACACACACTTCAAAATTTCATTTTGAAAAATAATACGCCTAAATATGTGCACTGCAAACACGTGTGTTGCACGTAAAATATCAAAATACGAAATTGACTTTATCAACAGAAAATTTTTAAAGATAATCGAAATACAACATAAGAGAAATATATTTAATATACGCATTCAATAATGTAATCTATACATAGCTTTCACTACTGTTGTGTTACTAATTGGCTTTGAAAATATGTGCACCATACGTATAAAAGTATTTTAATTAAAATAAGAGAAAAATGAATATATATTTATAAAAAAAATTCGAATAAGTCATTAAATAATTAATTGTAACACATAGAAAATATTACACGTAGTGATAAAAATACGTAATCGATACGTGCATCGATAACACGTATAAAGCACGTAAAATACAAAGATCGGAATTTTATATTTGAGTTGAATCAAATAGGATTTTGAGAAAACGGAAAATGCATGAATTATCGAAATACAAAATTTGAATTAAAATACGTTACGGATAATACCCGTAATGGTACAAAATACACGTGAGGGGCAAAATTGTCATTTTAATTTTGCGGGGTGTTACACTCTCCCCCCTCTCCCCTTAGAATAGTTCTGTCCTCAGAACTCGCCAGGGTAAAAGTTGTATTTTGTACATACCAAAAAAATATATCATTACTGTTGTTGCCGCTGGATTCGGTGTGGGGCAATAGACAGAATTTGTAGGTTCGTGAGGAACTCGAACAGGCTGGATCTCCCTTCTTCCTTGTTGACAAGTTGACTCCTTGGAACTCCTGCAGACCTACACAAACGTTCGAAACACCGAGATGGATCCCAGCGACAAACCCTCAGACCCTCTTGTCAATACCAGAAAAAGTAATAGGAAAGAGCTCAAGTGCACAAAGAGAGATCACCGATGACAGTAGGAGGTAGGGGGTATTTATAGTCATCATGGGAATCTCTTTCAGGATAAGAGTGAATCCCTACTTTCCGGTAAGGCTAGGTAGGGGTGGTTATAACTGCTTCCTCAAGATCAGGGTGAGCCCGGATTTCCTCCAATCCTGTTGAGTTGGCCCCTAACGGGTTGAGACTCGTTCTTAACTAAACAGATCCGTTCATGGATTAGTGGGTACAAGAGGAGGGACCCGGTTCCCAATTTGGATCCGTCTGTAGGTGAAATTACCGTCTTATCCCTGGGACTTTGAGATTCGTGCCCACTTTGAGTGGTTCCGATTTAATCCCATTTTTAGCCATATTACAAGCCCCCCACTCCCAGAGACTGTGTTATGGCCTTTGGGGAGTAGTTTTGTTGTTTTAATGGTGCTTTTCTGAGTTGGTAACATGCCCAAGTTTGCTATCAGGCCCTTCAGGATTTTTGCTGACTTTTTTCAATTTTATATTATTTTTTCGAACCATTTATTCAATTTTACAAAGCGATGATTTGCTCACCGGGAGCACTAAATAATCATTCTAGCCAATAATTATTTGTCCAGGGGCTCAAAAATGTTCTCCTGAATTTATAATTATTTTCTAGAATTTTTAATTATTTTTCCCGTATTTTTAATCATTCTTTCGCAATTTTTAAATAAATAATTCGAATTAATAAATAAAGCATAATTTTAATTACCCAATTATGACGAGGTGAAATCTCGACCGTCCAACAGCCTTTAGCGCAAAATTCTGAGTGACGAAGGGATGGTGCTGAACGACGTAGGCGCATCTAGGGCCTGGATCGGGTTGCAGTGCAAATTCAGAGGTGATCTGACGGCTTCTAATGCTCGGCAATGTTTTCCCCACATGAGCAGCTCGGAATGCCTGTCGCTCGGAAATGGATTCCGAGCGACATGGCGTAATCTGGGACGTCTATCTGGATGCGGCACAAATTTTGAGGTAATCTAACGGTAGATCTTGCATTTGGCCACGTGGCTGAATCGGGGACGTCCATCAAGTCGCAGCACGAATTTCGAGGTGATCAGATGGCTCTCATAGCTCGGTGACATTTTCTCTGCGTAAGCTGCTCAGAATGCAAGTCATTCGGATTTGGTTTTCGAGGCACGATCTGGGCTGTCTAATAAAGATCAGGCGCGAATCACGTGGCACGATGGTGTGGATCATGAGAAAACACGATTTTGGTCGACGTGGCTGAATCAGAGGCATCCATCAGGTCGCGGTGTGAATTTCGAGGCGATCAGACGGCTCTCATAGCTCGGCGACATTTTTCTCCTCATGAGCAGCTCGGAATGCAAGTCGCTCGGATTTGGTTTCTGAGCGACGTGGCACGATCTGGACTGTTTGATGAAGATCAGATGCAGATCACAAGGCACGACAGCATGGGTCACAAGAAAACGTGATCTTGGTCGACGCGGCGAGATCAGGGGCGTCCATCAGGTTGCGCCACAAGTTTCGAGGTGATCAGATGGCTCTTACAGCGCGGCGACATTTTTTTCTGCATGAGCAGCACGGAATGCAAGTCGCTCGAATTTGGTTTCCGAGCGACGTGGCACGATCTGGACCGTATGATGAAGATGTGGATCACAAGGCACGATGGTGTGGATCATGAGAAAACGTGATCTTGGTCGACACGGTGAGATCAGGGGCATCCATCAGGTTGTGCCACGAGTTTCGAGGCGATCAGACGGCTCTCACAACTCAGCGATATTTTTCTCCGCATGAGCAGCTCGGAATGCAAGTTTCTCAGATTTGGTTTCCGAGCGACATGGCACGATCTGGGTTGTCCGATGAAGATCAGGCACGAATCACGAGGCACAGAGGCGTGGATCACGAGGCATGACGGCGTGGATCACGAGAAAATGCGATTTTGGTCGACGCGGCGAGATTTGAGCCGTCTGATGACGATCGGACGCGAATCACGAGGAGAAAATCGTTTTCCTCCAATTTGCAGCTTAGAATGCAAGTTGCTCGGATTTGGTTTCCGAGCGACGTGGCACGATCTGGGCTGTCTGATAAAGATCAAGAGTGGATCACGAGGCCTGATGGCATGGTTCACAAGAAAATGTGATTTTGATCGACGCGGCGTGATCTGAGCCGTCTGATGATGATCCGGTGCGAATCACGGGGAGAAAGTTGTTTTTCTCTAATTCGCAGCTCGGAATGCAAGTTGCTCGAATTTGGTTTCCGAGCGACGTGGCGCGATCTAGACCGTCTAATGAAGATCAGACGAGGATTGCGAGGATTTTTGGTGCTTAGGCTTCTGATTTTGGCGTTTAGGTTTCTAGTTCTGGCGTTTAGGCTTCTGGTGGGCCGTTGTGGGGGCCCAAAGTACTCGAAGGCCAACCCGAATCTGCCTTAACACTTATAAGTTTTCACCGCCTCTCTTTCCCCTCATTTCTTACTCTTTCATCACAACTTCACTTTTTACTTAAGTCACTTTTGCTCTCGAGCGGCTCTGCTAGCATTCGTGGCTAGGCATTTTTAATCTCCAGTGAACTATTCCGACCATAGACGTCACTTCAAGGTAAATTATCTCAACTTAACTCGAAATGTCTAGAGCATTGTCAGGGAATGAGACCTCCACCTCGGACCAAGAGACCGACCGGGCTCTAGTGGTCCCCCCGAGCAAGGGAAGGAATTGGTGAAGTCAGTCGTTGCCAAGACCATAGTGGAGAAAATGAAAAGGGCCGGGGTGCTGGGTCAGTTACCATAGACACTGTCGAGCCGCGGTATGGTCAGAAGCTACTTTGGGGATATCTTGTTCAAGGCGGTGCACAGGATGTCCACTGCCTACGAAGAGAACAGTCTGAGGGATCCTTCCAAGGTGGATGAGATCCCCTCAGTGATGACAGAGGCGAACCTTCATCGAATTAGGAAGGGGTTCTGCATCCCGAAGGAGTACGCCTTGCTCCTCCCTGGTCTAGGCTTCCGAGCGTGCACGGGGACGTCGCCGCATACATGCGTCTTCCCGTACGACGCACTCAATGCCGGCCTTTGGCTACCTCTCCTGCACTTCATGATCAAGGTGCTGCAGTGGTACGGCTTGAGCACAATGCAATTTATGTCGAACATGTGGCGGCACGTCATTGCCTTCATCCTCCAGTGCCAAGCAATCAGAGTGCCACCCCAGCTCTTCATTCTCTGCAGTCTCTACCGGATCTGCCGAATGAGCAAGATGGAGTACAGGTAATACCTGTTGCCGAGGAAGGGGGTCAAGTTGACCGAGAACCCAGACTCCATCAAAGATTGGAAGGAGAAGTACTTTCTGATCCGAGGTCCTGAGTCGTGGGGCTTTCCGACAACGTGGAAGGAGGAGGTTTCGAAGTGGGCGAAGGCCGAGCCGGTGCTCACCAGGGAAGGTCGTGACGAAGATCCTCGGTCTTCTGACCCTCGGTTGGAAAGATATCACTGAGGAGGTCCTGTTCGGTGGGGTCTCAGTCCGATCGACCCCGGTACACTCTATTTGCTTCTTTTTCTTTAGTATACATGTGTTTGTTCTTATCTCGCTAACTCTCTTCTGATTATCCTTGTACAGAAGCCCCCGGCATGGACTATCGAGCTCTTATGGCGAAGAGGAGTGCGGCGGCGGCGAAGGGTGTGGACACCAAGAAGAGGAAGAGGACGATGACGGGTCCCCTTCTAGCCAAGCGGTTCAGTCACCCTCGGCTCCTGCGGCTGTCATTGACCTGGTCGATGACTCTCCATCGGCTCCGCGGGCCACTCTCCCTTAGGCCGACGCCCCCGGATCTTCGAGCGGGGCATTCTCGGTCGGTGCAGCCTTGGCGTAGGAGGTGCCGCCGCTTACGGCCGAAGCGGAGGTCATCCTCACTGAAGACCACAAGAAGCTCTTCATTCCTGATTGGAGGGTGATGAAGCTTGATGGCTTCCTAGGCGACGCGACGATGTGCATGTAGGCTGTACGCCACCTGCCGACTCTGAAGGATCACGCAGCTTTGAAGGCCAGCACGGTCGGCGATGACGCCTTGGAGGTTGCCCAATCAACAATGTCGGTAAGTAATCTTACTCCACTCTCTTAAGTTTCAGAGTTAGTGGTTTTGGGTTCTCACGTTCTTCATCTTTCGTTTTCAGACCCTCTACCACTTCAGCCATATGCTCGAGCAGTTCGCCGAACAGGAGAAGGAGATGAAGGTGACGAATGACCGTGAGCGAGCGGAGCGTGCCAAGGCGATGAAGTTGTTTGAGGACGAACAATAGCTCTCGGCATCGCAAGCTGCCGAAGTTGGGGCCCTCGAGACAAAACTTGCCGAGGCACTCGAGCGCTCGGCAACGGAGGCTGCCAAGGTTGAGGCTCTGGAGAAGGAGAAGGCTCGGCTCGAGGAGGAGCTGGCGAAGGCTCTGAAGGCATCTGAGAAGGCGCTGAAGGATCAGGAGGCAAAGGTGGAGGAGGCAAGGAAAGCCGTTCAGGACGAGGCAGAGGCCCACATGATGACGAACATGGAGGAGGCCTATGCTCGGGCTTTGAAGCACGTGGCGGCTCGTCTCCCGAACTTCGATAGCTCGGGGTACTACTTCTACGACCCGGTAGAGGGAGAGGAGTTCATTCCTCTGGCTGAGGTCGAGCCCGAAGGGGAAGGCGACGAAGGGGAGGGCGACGGCGAGGAGGAGGTGAATCCCGAGGGGGTGCTCGTCACTTTGCCGAGCGAGGGCGCCTCGGAGCAGCACCTAGAGGTAGCTCATTGACAGTCATTTTTCTTCTTTTTTTTTCTTCTCCATGTATTGCCGAACTGCGGACTGGCCACCGCTTTAGTTTTGAAGTGAATAAAATTCTATCTGTTTTCGTCTAAGTGTTGAAAAAAAATTTGAACTCTTTTTTGGCTAAGTGTTGGAGAGATATTCGAGCTCTTTTTATTTGAGTGTTGTGGAAATCTTCGAGCCCTTTTTTGTCTAAGTGAACGAGTCGTGAGAACTCAATAGCTCCGTGCTCTGGCTCTTTTCAGATAATCGAAGCGCTACAGATCGCCAAAGTACCTTGGATAGCCGAAGTGGCTCGTCTCAAGGCTAGTCTAGGGGCGACGAGATTGGGGCTCGCGAGGAACCAAGAGCGACTTCTTGAAATGGATTCGGATCTCCACAAGGCGAAGTATAAGCTGAATTACTTGAGGTCGACCCTAGTTCGCCGAGACATAGAGAGGAGGCGATTAGAGGAGCGGATCAATGAGAAGACCCCCGAAGGTGATGATGTGGGCTCGTCCACAGAAGCCAACCTCGGCCTGAAGCTTAAGCACCTTCGCCATTCTCTGTCTAAGGTGACAGTGGAGAGGGATGAGCTGAAGAAGGTGACCCTCAGCAAGAGCATAGAGTTCGCTCACCTTCGGCGGACGATCACCGATGGCTCTCGAGGGGCAGGATCGGTGAGACTGCCTCATCTGATGATAAAGATGAACGACGCCTCACTTAAAGTGCGGATCGTCGAGCTCGAGGCAGAGGTCGCTCGTCTTCAAGCGCGATCTGAGAGGAGCAATGTCAGATACACTTCTTGCACTCGGGAGGAGCGTGATAAAGGGATAACTTTCACAAGCTCGCACATTGCTCGCCCCCTATACGACGAAGCCTGGGCAATGCACAAAGTGGGGTGGCCGCTTCATCGAGCAGAGAATCTATTCGGGGCCACCGTTGGGACGGGCACGGATGATGCCTCTCGGCTCTCTGGCCTAGAGACGAGCGCCGAGGCTAGGCATCGGCAGTACAATATTCGTCGCCCCCGGGTGTCTCTCAACCGAAGTGTTCCCGCTCCTAAGAGGCATTGAAGTAGCTCCTTGTAGTTTTGTACTTTTAGTTTCACAAGTTTTGCATCTCGTTGTAAAGATGAGTTGTTGGTCTTGTAATTAGACGCATTCCTCATACTTTAATGAAATAATACTTGTTTTTCGCACTTGTGTGTTTCGTTAGCATTTGTAGTCGTCGACGGTTGTAGGAGCAATCTTGAATGGTAGGACTCTTGGTACTTACTCGTTCGCGAGTAGCAAAAGTTGCGTCGAACCAAGTGTTGGACTCCGAACTTGTCGTTTAGAGAGCACCAACGACTGTAGGAGCAATTTCGAATGGTTATCCGCTCTTTACTTGCTCAGAAGCAAGTAGTTGAAGCAGAGCTCGCACCAAGTGTTGGACTCCAAGCACGTTGTTCTGAAAATATCAATAGCTGTAGGAGCATGATACAGCTAAACTCAAGAATCAGTATTGAACAATCAACAACACTTTTCTTTATTGAATTGATATGAACTTGAACAATTACAGATAGGAATTCTGAGAAATTGAGATTGAGAATTGGGGAAAAATGGGGAAGAACAATGGTGATTCTAGAAGAAGAAGGAGACAAAGAAAGTTGTTACACTTCTTGATATCTTCATTCATTACATTTTCCTTATTTATACACACAGCCTACAGAATATCTTCACATCCACACTGTTGGTTTTTTGGCACACTCCTCACCCTTTGAATCTCAGCCCTCACTCATTCATCATGTAATCTCCCAGTGTGCAATCAGGTCTGGCTCCAATCTTCCTCACTCACAATGTTTCAGCTGAAGTATCAGCTTGTGCATGTTCAGTAGCTACAGTATCAGCCTGTGCATTAATCTTTGCATATTTCACTTCTTCATTCCCATTCAGCTGTGTCTTCGCATCAATACCATCCCCTAACGAAAGAACCTTGTCCTCAAGGTTCAGTTGAGGAAAAGAACTCATGATAACTGCAGCATCCTCCCAGCTATCCTCTTCTGCATCCAACCCCTCCCATCTCATTAGCACTTGATCCACACTTACAGGTCCTCTTTTGATTGTCCTCTTGTCTAAAATTGAGCTAGGCTGAAAATACACACCATTATCCCCTTGCATTGCAGGTTATCCCCTTGCATTGCAGGTAGAGCTGGAGGTGAATCTACTGTGATATCACCATAAAACTTCTTCAAAAGAGACCATGAAACACAGGGGTGGATCTTTGCATCTGCTGGCAAGTGCAACCTTTAAGCAACTTTGCCTATCTTCTTGATGATTCTATAAGGCCTATAATACCTTTTTGCTAGTTTATGACAAATCCTCTTTGCTACAGATTGCTGACGATATGGTTGCAACTTCACATACATGAACTCCCCTTCTGTAAAGTTCTTCTCACTTCGATGTGCATCTGCTTTGTTCTTCATCCTCACTTGAGCTTGAAGCAAATTTTGCTTCAGTTTACTAAGTATCTCTTGCCTTAGACCCAAATCAAGGTCTACTGCTTCATTATTTGCAAAACCAGGTATGTAATCAGGCAATCTTGGAGCTTTTCGACCATACATAACCTCAAAAGGGCTCATACCTGCTGAGGAATGCCAAGAAGTATTGTACCAATACTCTGCAAGTGGTAAGAATTTCACCCACCTCTTGGGTTCTTCATGCACAAATGCTCTCAAATATTGTTCAATGCACCTATTCACTACCTCAGATTGGCCATCTGTTTGTGGGTGGTAGGATGTACTAGTCTTCAAACTTGTGCCCTGCATCCTAAACAACTCTTTCTAAAAATTGCTCAAGAATATAGGATCCCTATCTGATACTATGGATTTGGGTATCCCATACAATTTGATTACATTTGCTGTAAAAGCTTCAGCCACTTTTATTGCAGTGAAGTTGTGCATCAATGGTATAAAGTGACTCCCCTTTGACAACCTATCTACTACCACCATAATAGCTGTCTTTCCTTGAGAATTTGGTAACCCAATCACAAAATCCATTATCAAATCCTCCCAAATTTGCTCCGGAATAGAGAGTGGCTGAAGTAAACCTCCTGACTTAGTTGCTTCATACTTAGTTTCATGACAAACTTTGCATTTTTTAACAAAGTCTTTCACATCTTGGTGCATATTCTTCTAATAAAAGGACTCTCTCACCCTTGCTAATGTTTTTGCAACACCTGCATGACCCCCTACTGGTGTAGAATGCCATTCAAATAACACCTCCTCTTGCAGTGTCTTTGGCACCCAAATCCTACCTTTATACCATAACAAACCCTCCCTCCACAACACGAAGGGTTTAGCAGCTGGGTTTACTTTAAGTGCCTCAACAATATGATTGCACTCATCATCCTTCACAATCTCTTCTTTAAGTCTGTCGAATATCCCAAGGAATGGCTTGGACATGGCACACTCCAATTGCTGATACTCAAATTCATGCATTCTTGACAACCCATCTGGGGCTAAGTTGAGTGTACCTGGCTTGTACAAGATCCTGAAATCATATCCTGCTAACTTTAAGATCCACTTCTGCTGCTTTGGGGTTTGTATGACTTGACTCACCAAGTGGTGCAATCTTTGATGGTCTGTATAAATGATGAACTCTCTCCCCAACAGATACTGCCTCCACTTCTTAATAGCTTCAGTGATAGCATACATTTCCTTCACATAGGTAGATGCAGCTTGCATCCTTGGACTCATTTTCTTACTGAAGAATGCCAATGAATGACCCTCTTGCAGCAACACTGCCCCAATACCCTTGCCTGAAGCATCAGTTTCCACCATGAACTACTTGGAAAAGTTTGGCATTGCCAATACTGGAGGGTTATGCATTGCTAATTTGAGATTTTTAAAAGCTTTCCCTGCCTCATCCGACCATATATATGCATCTTTTTGCAATAGATCAGTAAGTGGGGCTGCTATAGAAGCATATCCCTTTATAAACCTCCTATAATAACCAGTTAAGCCCAAAAATGCTCTCAAATGCTTCACATTAGTTGGTCTAGGCCATTCTTGCACAACCTTAATTTTTGAATCTGATGCTTTAATACCTTCAACTAAAATGTCATGGCCCAAATACTCCATCGACTGCCTCCCAAATGCACATTTACTCTTCTTCACATAGAATAAATTTTGCTCTAGTACCCTCAAAACTTGTGACAAATGTTTCAAATGAGAGTCCCAATCCCTACTATATATCAATATGTCATTAAAAAAAACTAGCACAAATCTCCTCAAATATGGCTTGAATATTACATTCATTGCAGCTTGAAAAGTAGAGGGTGCATTTGTAAGGCCAAATGGCATAACCAAAAATCATAATGACCCTCATGAGTTCTAAATGCAGTCTTTTCCACATCTGTAGCCTGGACTCTGATATGATGATAACTAGCTCTAAGATCAAGTTTGGTAAAGTACTTTGCCCCATGGAGTTCATCAAACAATTCTTCTGCATAGGTATTGGAAACTTATCCTTTATATTTATAGTGTTCAAAGCTCTATAGTCTACACAAAATCTCCATGTACCATCCTTCTTCTTGACTAAGAGGACTGGTGATGAGAATGGGCTCTTACTATGCCTTATAATACCTTGTTCTAACATCTTCTCCACTTGCTTCTCTATCTCTTCCTTTTGAAAATATGGGTATATATATGGCTTGACATTGGTAGGAGGCACCCCAGGTAGCAAATGAATTGGATGATCACAATCCCTAGAGGGTGGGAGACCAATTACCTCATCAAACAAAGAAGGATACTGGTTGAGTAATTGCTCAATATCACCATGAATGTCTTCATCTGACTCTTCTTCCTGTAGAACCAAATGAAAATATTGGCCTATAGCTTCAATCTGTATCTCCCTTCGCAATGTTGTTACTTGCATTTGCTGGGGACTGGAATCTTTCTTCTCATACAGTGTCACCCTCTGATCATTGTAGGAGAACTCCATAGACATCTCTGTGAAATCAAATGTCACCTTGCCCAACAATTTCAACCATTGTACACCCAATACAATATCAAAACCATATATAGGCAACACATACAAATCAATTGGAAATAAATATCTCTGTATTGTAATTGGTACCCCTGTACACTCCCTTCACAGTGCATAGCCTGGCCATTACCCACTCTCACACTAAAGTTAGTAAATGGCTACACAGGTATACGCAAGAACTTGGCCAATCTTGCCTGAATGAAGTTGTTAGTACTACCCGAATCTATAAGAACTTGCACAGGAGTTGTAGCAATAAGACCTGGAACTCGTAAAGTTCTTAGTGAGTCTTGACCTGCAAAAGCATGGAAGGAGATTTCTGGTGTACATACATCATTTCCCAAGCCATCAACTTGACTATAATCAACCACTTGGTCATCTTTCTCTACACCTTGCTCTAATTGCTCCACCTCATCCAACAACAACATGAAGAATTGCTTCTTGCATCGATGGCTTGGTACATACTTCTCATCACAATTGAAACATAACCCTTTCTCCTTTCTCATAGCCCATTCATCTGGGGGTATTCTCTTTACTGCTAATTTTGATGAAGCTGGAGATTGTGATGAAGGAATTGCTGCTGTAGGTGTTGGTGTTGGTAGTAAAGGTGGAAGATTACTAGGTGGAGGTTGCCAAGGAGGTCTATAATTGCTGCCTTTGTTCCACATCAGCCACTTATCCGCAAACTTCTCTTCTTGCAATCGAGCTAACCCAATTGCATCAGATAGTGACTCTGGTTTATGAGCTAACACCTCACGTCAAATATCTGGCTTCAATCCTGCAATGTAATTACTCATAATATGTGCTTGTGATAGTCCACTAGTATTGTTCATCAACATATCAAACTGATCTTGATACTCTGATAAGGATGCAGTTTGTGTCAATTTGAACAATTGGCCAGTGTGATCGATATAGGGAGACACACCAAATCTAACATCAATCTCTTTGACAAACACCTCCCAAGAAGGAAATTCCCCATTACTGAACTTATACTGAAACCACGCTAGAGCTTTTCCTTCCATGTAGAATGATACTAGATTCAATTTATGCTCACTAGATATTTGATTATATGCAAAGAACTGATTAGCCTTAAAAAGCCACCCCATCGGATTACTGCCATCAAACTTAGGGAAATCCAATCTAGGATTCTTGAAAGAATTTGAGTGACTATGAGCATAGTTAGAATTCCTTACATGGATCAGATTCTCAACCAAATTACTCTCTGGCGTTGGAGCTCTGTTAAGAACTTGATTAAGTCGCTCTTCAACTATTTGAAAACGATGCCCTATATCCACCATTAGCATCTTCAACGCTTCAACATAATTAGTCAAGGTCTGTAATTGATCACCATGAAATCGAATGATTTCCTTCACTTCATCCAACGAACATCTTCCATCCACCATTGCTTCGATCGACTCCTTGAATCCAATCGGTGAAAGCATCAAATTGATATAGCTAAACTCAAGAATCAGTATTGAACAATCAACAACACTTTTCTTTATTGAATTGATATGAACTTGAACAATTACAGATAGGAATTCTGAGAAATTGAGATTGAGAATTGGGAAAAAGAGGGAAGAACAATGGTGATTCTAGAAGAAGAAGGAGACAAAGAAAGTTGTTACAATTCTTGATATCTTCATTCATTACATTTTCCTTATTTATACACACAACCTACAGAATATCTTCACATTCACACTGTTGGTTTTTTGGTGCCCTCCTTACCCTTTGAATCTCAGCCCTTACTCATTCATCACATAATCTCCCAGTGTGCATATCAGGTCTGGCTCCAATCTTCCTCACTCATAATGTTTCAGCTGAAGTATCAGCTTGTGCATGTTCAGTAGCTACAGTATCAGCCTGTGCATCAATCTATGCATATTAGTGGACTTGTCAATCCTCTTCTTCAAACCGGAGAGGATTTGTCGGTTCGCATTCTCAGCTTGGCCATTGGACTGAGGGTGGGCTACCGAAGTGAACCACTGCTGAATACCGAGGTTGCTGCAAAAGTCGCGAAAGGTCGCCCCCGTGAACTGAGTTCCGTTCTCGGTTACAAGGATACGAGGTACCCTGAACCGACAGATGATGTTCTTCCGAAAGAACTTCTGGACCTTGTGCTCGGTGATTGTCGAAAGAGATTCAGCCTCGATCCATTTTGAGAAGTAGTCTATGGCTACCACTAAGAACTTCAGCTAGCCCGGTGCTGGAGGGAAGGGTCCGAGCAAATCCATTTTCCACATTGCAAAGGGGATTGGACTCGCCAAGGAAGTGAGTTGTGCTTGGGGTAGGCGACGGATTGGGGTGAACTTCTGGCAGGAGTCGCACTGGCAGACGTACTCCTCGGAGTCACTTAGTAGTGTGGGCCAGAAGTAGTCGTAGTTCAAGAGTTTCCAGGAGAGGGATCTCGCTCCCAATTGCGTGCCACATAGACCATCATGGGCCTCCTTGAGGGCGTACATCGCTTCCTCCGGGGAGAGGCATCTTAGATAGGGTCGCCCGTCTATCTGGGTGTAGAAGCATTTGTACATAACCCCGTCCAGGAGTGTGTACCACTCAGCTCGTGTCCTGATCCTCCTTGCCTCTTTCAGGTCTTCGGGGAGGACTCCGTCTCGAAGGTACTCGATGAGGGGCTTCATCCAGTTTTCTCCAAGTGTTAGGGGGTAGGCTTCCATTGGCTCTGGGCCGTCTTCATCAATACTCGGTCTGAGAAGGACCTTTATCAAGACGGTCCTCTCTAGACCTTGGAGGGAGGAGGAGGCGAGCTTAGAGAGAGCATCCGCTTGCACGTTTTCCTCTCGAGGGATGCGCTGGAGCTAAACATCTTTGAATAAGGCTAGAAGCTCCCTAACCTTTGCCAAATACTTAGCCATACGCTCGTCCCTAGCCTTGTATTCCCCGGACACCTGGTTAATGACTAACTGGGCATCGCTGAAGAGCCTTACGCACTCAGTGCCTGCCTTACGAGCCATGCAGAGCCCCACTATGAGGGCCTCATACTGTGCCTCATTGTTTGATGCTGAGAAGTTTAGGCGGAGGGAGTATTGGAGGACGAAAGCGTCGGGGCTAGTTAAGATGACATCAGCCCCGCTTCCATCGGCACAAGAAGACTTGTCTACATAAACGGTCCAAACCAAGGGTCGGCAGGCGACTCACACGAGTCGAGGATGGTGTTCTCTACGATGAATTCGGCCAGAGCTTAGGCCTTTATCGCCGTTCTGGGCTGGTAGCTGATGTCATGCTGACTCAGCTCGATGGACCACTTCATAAGCCGCCCAGAAGTCTTGGGCTTGTGGAGAACTTGTTTCAGCAGCTGGTCGGTAAGGACGACCACCGAATGAGATTGGAAGTAGGGGCAGAGTTTCTAGGCTGCCATGACCAGGGCAAGGGCCATCTTCTCAAGTTTCGGGTAACGGAGTTCGGCATCCTGAAACACCTTACTCACGTAATAGATGGGCTTTTGCGTCCCATCTTCTTCCCTTATAAGGACCGCGCTGAGCGTCTGTTCCGAAGCTGTAAGATAGAGGAAGAGGACCTCCCCAGGTGCGGGCTTGCTCAGAAGTGAGGGGTTAGCTAAATATTCTTTTAGCTTATCGAAGGACTCCTGCTGCTGCTATCCCCATTCGAAGCCTTTATCCCCCCTGAGGGCTTTGAAAAAGGGGAGGCACTTTTCCCCGAACTTGGAGAGGAATCGTCCGATCACGGCGAGGCGCCCCGTGAGCCTCTGTACCTTTTTGACGTTGGAGGGTGGAGCCATTTTGAGAATGGCCTGGATCTTTTCGGGGTTGTCCTCTATGCCTCTCTAGCTGACCATAAACCCCAGGAACTTACCCGATGAGACACCGAATGCACACTTGTTCGGGTTTAGTCTCATATTGTGCCTCCTGAGCACCCCGAAGGCTTCTTGAAGGTCAAGAGTGTGCTCCTGCTCTTGGGTTCTTTTGACCAACATGTCGTCTACGTAGACTTCCATGTTTCGGCCAATTTGGTCTTGGAAGACCCTATTCACAAGGCGCTGATATGTAGCTCCTGCATTTCTCAAGCCGAACGGCATGACTTAGTAGTAATAGAGGCTCTGGTCCGTCACAAACGAAGTCTTCGGGATGTCAGGAGGGAACAACCGAATTTTGTTATACCCTGAGAAGGCATCCATGAAATTGAGGAGCTCGTGCCCAGAGGTCGCATCGATCAGGGCGTCGATGCTAGGAAAGGGAAAAGGGTCCTTCGGACATGCCTTATTGAGATCAGTGAAGTCAATGCATATCCTCCAACTCCTATTGGCCTTCTTGACCATCACCACATTGGAGAGCCACTCAGGGTAGTTTACCTCCTAGATAAATCGGGCGTTGAGGAGTTTCTCGACCTCCTCTTTGATCGCCTATTGTCGCTCGGGAGCGAACTTCAACCTCTTCTGTTGGACAGGCTTGACCCCAGGGGTGATGCTCAGACGGTGCATTGAGAGCTCCTATGAGATCCTGAGCATATCTGTTGCAGTCCCGTATACACTGGGAGATATCTTGTTTAATGGAGGGGGAGAGAGCCTTGCTGACGCGGAACGTCTTAGTGGTGTCTTCTTCGAAGAAGGCCACTTCCTCCAATTCGTCCACGGGCTCAGAAATAGTTTGACCGCCTTCCTGAGGAAGTTCGAGCACTTCCAAAGAGAGAACTGGACCCCCCATCGAGGTCATATAGCACTTCCGAGCTGCTTCTTGGCTTCCCCTCACTTCTCCCATTCCTGAGGGTGTGGGGAATTTCATCTTCATGTGGTAGGCCGACGGAATAGCTTGGAGCGCGGCCAAACCTGGTCGACCCAGGATAACATTATAGGCGGCCTTGATGTCCACCACCATGAAGTCAATCAGCTCTGTGCAAGTTACCGGGGCCTTTCCAGCCATTTCTTCGAGGGTTATAACTCCCTCAATCGTAACCGAGACCCCAGTGAACCCGTGAAGAGTGTAGTCTGCGGGCTTGAGCCGGTCCCTCGACAGCTGGAGGCCTTTGAAAGCCTCCAAAAAAAGGATGTTGACGGAGTTGCCGTTATCCACCATGACCCGACGAACGTCGAAGTTCGCCATTCGGAGATTGATGATGAGGGCATCGTAGTGAGGCGTGCGGATGCCCTCTAAGTCCCTATCGGAGAACGTCACAGGGACTCCCAGGCCTTTTGGGGTAGGATGGCTCTGCACGGAGTTAACCTCCCTGACGAAGGCTTTTCGGGAGGAGTTGGAATCTCCTCCCATTGGGCCTCCGTGTATCAGGTGCAAGATGCCCTCTACTTCGGCCTCTAGAGTCTCCGTGCGCTGCTCAGTTCGCCTGTTAGCCCCCTAGGCGGCGGAAGCAGATCGGCTCGGTCCCTTCTCACAAACCGAGTGAGCTGCCCTCTCTAGATGAGGGCCTCAATTTCATCCTTTAAGGCACGGCATTCATCGGTGTCGTGCCCGTGGTCTCGGTGGAAACGGCACCACTTGTCCCAGTTTCTTTTCTTCCCGGGGGTATTCATCCTCGGAGGAGGCGGCAGGAGACCTTCGTTCCCGATCTACATTAGGATGGTGGATACACTTGCGTTAAGCGGAGTGAATTTCTCGAAGCAGGGGAGAGGACGCCGCTGACCCCCATTGTCCTTTTGGATCTTCTTAGCTCCTTCTTCTTCTGCGACCTTCCGCTTATTTCCGGAAGTCAATGCCTCAAAGGTGGGGGGGTGGAGAGCTTCCTCTGCTCGAATGTACTTCTCACTCCAGAGTAGGAGCTCTGAGAAGTCCCGAGGGAGCTTCTTGGCGAGGGATGCCCTGACATCAGCATTGAGAACGTTGGACTGGAAGGCGACCGTGGCCACCGAGGGTTCCAAGGAGGTGATGGATCTGGCCTCAGCAGTGAAACGCTTAACATAGTCCCTCAATCATTCACCCTTCTTTTCACTGAGGAACAGTAGGGAGGCGCTCGTCTTCTCTGTTCGGTGACTACTCACGAAGTGCTTGAGAAAGAGACCCTCGAACTGGTCGAAGGAGAAGATAGACGCCGGTGCAAGTCGAGAATACCACTTGCGAGCCGACCCCTTGAGTGTGGCCGGAAAGGTCCTGCAGAGGAGGGCATCGGATGCACGATGGATCATCATTAGAGTTTTGAAACTCTCAATATGATCCGCAGGGTCTGTCTCCCCGGTATAGGTCTCGAAGTGTGGAGGCTTGAAGTTATCGGGAACTGGGGCCTCCATGATGGCACGGGAGAATGGGGGCCTGCTTGGATGGAGGTCCCTCGCCCGTCGCTCCTCGTCTCGGTCGAGCTGGCCGGGGCACCTCTCCATCTCGTGGAGACGGCGGTAGATCGAGTCCTCCCTTCAGTCTTGCCTGGCTAAGCCCCGAGACTCGTCCTCATGTCGAGGAGGGCTGGGGCTGCGACGGTGATGGCTCAGAGTAGGTGGTGGACTGACTGAATGACGGGGGTGACTCGGAGTAGGACGCAGACTTCGAGAGCGGTGGTGGTGATGGGAGAAGGGCGGCAATGGCTGGGAGCTGGCCTGGGACTTCGGGAGCGGCGGTGATGGCTCAGAGCCGGTCTCGGACTTTGGGAGTGGTGATGATGGCTCAGAGCTGGTCTGGGACTTCGGGAGCGGTGAGGATGACGAGGAGTTGGCCGAGGGCTGGGTGCCCGAGGGCCATTATTGGGGGAGGCGCGGAGCGCCCGAAAGACCGCTACCTGAAATTGCTGAAACTCAGCCCTCGTGACGGGGGCCTCCTGCTCGCGATCAGCTCGAGCTGCAGGATGGCCAGCCGGGGAGCGGCTTCGCCTTGGGCGATGCGGGGGTGAATCCCTCCTCCTCCGGGGGGAGTTTGACCCCCTGCAGTTTGATCGGCGTGGCGACCGATCCCTGGCGTGCTCCCGACAAGGGTTCGCCTCACGGGTCCACCTCTCCTCCAGATGAGTTTGGAGATCAGACCCTGGCTCGGTTTGCGGATTGTTGAGCACGTCCAGCAAATCCTTTGGCGTGGGAGGACTATGGGAGGCCATAGAACCCGTGGAGGCATTGTGGATGGACACCCAAACCTGATGCACGGGTTACTTGTGGCGCTTCGCCTAGAGGGCTCCCCCACAAATGCCTGGGGCCCTGCAGGTTGTAGAATAGACTGGGGAGCCTGCTTCTCGAGCTGCAGTGTCTACGGAACAAGTGGAGGGAGATCCTCCGGAGGAGGAGGAGGAAGAGGATAAGAATAGGTTGTTCTTCGGTTGGAGTTTGCGGGCTTCCTCTTGGGAGGCATGGCTGGGAGTAGCTTTGGCTGAAGGGGGAAGGTGGGGTTGCTTGTCGAGTTGTTCCCACAGACGGTGCCAATCTGTTACCGCTGGATTCGGTGTGGAGGCAATAGACAGAAGTTGTAGGTTCGTGGGGAACTCGAACAGGCTGGATCTCCCTTCTTCCTTGTTGACAACTTGACTCCTTGGAACTCTCGTGGACCTGCACAAATGTTCGAAACACCGGGATGGATCCCAGCGATGAACCCTCCGACGCTCTTGTCAATACCAGAAAAAGTAATAGGAAAGAGCTTAAGTGCACAAAGAGTGATCACCTATGATAGTAAGAGGTAGGGGGTATTTATAGTCGCCATAGGGATCTCTTTCAGGATAAGAGTGAATCCCTACTTCCCGATGAGGCTGGGTAGGGGTGGTTATAACCACCTCCTCAAGATTAGGGCAAGCCAGGATTTCTTCCAATCCTGTTGAGCTGGCACCTAACAGGTTGAGACCCATTCTCAACTGAACAGATCCGTTCATGGGTTAGCAAGTCCAAGAGGAGGGACCCGGTTCCCAATTCGGACCCATCTGTAGGTGAAATTACCGTCTTGTCCCTAGGACTTTGAGAATTGTGCCCACTTTGAATGGTTCCGATTTAACCCCATTTTTAGCCATATCAACTGTATATAGAAAAGTGCAAACATTAAGAAAATAAATGTAGTATAAAAATAAGCAACGAGGAAAAACACGACAAACTCTATATAAGAAAACAATGCAGATCAAAATTTAAGAACGGAATAAGAAAACTAGGAAAATAGCAGAAGAAAAGAAATGTGACAAAAAGACAGGATGGATTGAGAGAAATTTTTATTAAAAAAATAATATTAGGTAAAGCATTAGATAAAATGAAAAATAAACTTAGTCATTAATTATGGAATAGTTCGCTGCAAGATCCGACTGCTCAGAAGCAGCGACGATCGCTAGGGGTGTAGCCTCGGAGCTGGGCTCATTGCCGACGCCCTCGACCTCGGCATCCGCATTTTCATCCCTTTCCTCGTCTTTGTCTGATTCTTCATCGAAGCTCGGGACATGATCGGGGAAGAGGCACCACCCGGAGCAGTCAACCTCGGGGAAACTTTCCTTCACCTGCTCGATGGCGTGGGCGTAAGCCTTAGCCATATTGGCCGCAAGAAACCCATAAGCCTTCTCCATGGTTTCGGCCTCGGCCTCTTTTGCGGCAGCGATCTTGGCAGCTTCGACAGCCTCTTCCTTTTCCTTCGCCGCCGACTCCTTCTGTCGGAGCAGAGTGGCGACATCATCCTCCAGCTTCTTCACGAGGCCGTCGAGGTACTCCATCCTCGTCGTCTTCCCATCCGACTCGACCCTCATTTTTTCGAGCTCGTTGGCGATCCGTGCTTTTTCCGCCCGAGCCCTATCCACCTCCTGCTTCAGCTCCTTTTCGAGTTCGGTTATCTTCTCCATAAGATGACCGAAGTGACAGGTTATCTGCGAAAGGAAAATAAGTTAGCATGGAAACCAAGAAAATACAAGTATGCAACTAGCAAAACTATGCTACTTACTGACACTGCTGCTCGGGCGATCTCGAAGGCATCATCCCCAACTCCACTGGTGTCCATGGCGGCGCGGTCCTTCGGCGTCGCAAGGTGCTTGATAGCTTGCATGCTCGACGACGAGTCGCCGAGGAACCCATCGAGCTTCCGGACCTGCCAGTCCAGGACAAAAATCTTCTTGTGTTCCTCAGTCATGAACACTTTAGCCTCGGCCGTCAGCAGAGCGGCCTCCATTCCCAAAGTGGCTACCATTGGGAACTCGCCTGCCTTGACTGAGGCCAAAGCAGCTGCTGTCGTCGTCACCCTCGGGACCACTGTGGCCGACGCCGATTCTTCTTCGACAGCGCTGGCAACCGTTTTTGGCCTCGGGGAGGTCACCTTTGAGATGACCCTCTTCCTCTTCCTCGGAGCCTTGCTGCCGAGAGCCGCCCGCTGAGCTATTACGGCATCGTAGTCCATGGTTTCTGCACCAGAAGAAACGGTGATTAAACGCAAGTAAAAACTGAACGAAAAAAGAAAAACAAAAGGGGGAAATTGCATACTGGGGTCTATGCGGCTGAGCCCCCCCTGTAGAGTGCCTCCTCGGTCAGGTCCCTCCAATCGAGCTTCGGCCGGTCGAGGAGAACCCCAACCATGTCTTCTTCATTAGGGTAGAGCACTGGAAGCTCCTTCACCCTCTTCGTCACTTCTTCGACCCAGTCCAAGGGCATGCACCATGGCTCACGACTTCGGATGATGAAATACTTGTCTCGCCAATGCTTTATTGAGTCGGAACAGCTAATGAGTCGAGCACCAAGCCTTGGAGCCAGGTAGAACCTGAACTCCGACTTCTGCTGCTGGTGAAGTCGATATAGCATCCGAAGCACCCTTAGATCCGATCTCTGCCGCCTGACAGTGGAGGATGAACCTGTTGGTCACCCTCCACCCGTTCGGCATGAGCTAAATTGGGCTGATCCCGAACCACCGCAGAACTTGGATAGCGAAGGGGTGGAGTGGCAGCCGCACCCTGGCAATAAAGGCACTGACTGGCCAGAAGCACATATCCACCGGCATCGGTGAATTGGCCCTCACTCCAGGTCCGGGCAGCATCAGCTCGAACTCCTCGGGGATCAGAAAACATCCCTGAATTGCCACTAGGTCTGCCTCGTTGAGGATAGAGATGGTATCATCGACTTTTAAAGTCTCCCTCGCGGCGTTCTCTTCAAAACTCCGCCCCCTTCCGTACAATATTCGTTCGGCGTGCTCCTCCGGAAGTTCCCGAACCCTATGGAGTCTGGTCAGAACACTCGGCAATCTCCCGAACTCCCCCATCCTGCGTGGGTTCTCCACTACGGTCTCCACGGTTACCAAAGTAGGTGCTTCGATGCCTTTGCCCTTGTCGACGAGAGGAACCTAGCTCGGAGACCGCTCATCGGCAGCGCGGGGGAGGGCTCTGAACTCGAGGGAAAGCTAGACATTTGCTAAAAAATAAACTAAGTGTTGAGTTAACTTGAAGTGACAGCTACAGTCGGAAAGATCACTGGAGAACGGTCAGATGTCGCCTGAAGCTCCCGTTAGTGAAAACTTGTCGCCTAAGTAAAAACTTGAGAAATGAACAAGTGAAAGGGGGGTGAAGTTTTATAGGAGCTGCACACAAATCGAGACTAATGGGCTTCAAGAACTCAAGAGGCGTGCCCATTTACCACAAAACGACAAGGAACTCGACAGGCGCTTGACTGGTCAACGGTCAAACGGTTAACGTGCCACGTGTCTTTGCCTAGTCGTTGGTGAATTGTCAACAAGCTACATGCATCTCTTGGGCTTCGGCACACCTCGTCGGACGTTCTTGCCACCGATGCCCAAACGTGAGAAAAACTTCTCACTGGGACTTCGGCACACCTCGCCGAGCGTTCTTGCCACCGACGCCCAAACGTGAGAAAAATGTCTCACTTGGACTTCGGCACGCCTTGCCGAACGTTCTTGCCCCCGACGCCCAAACGTGAGAAAAACATCTCACATGGACTTCGGCACGCCTCGCCGAGCCTTCTTGCCCCCGACGCCCAAACGTGAAAAAAAACATCTCACTTGGACTTCGGCACACCTCGCCAACTGTTCTTGCCACTGACGCCCAAATGTGAGAAAAACATCTCACTTGGACTTCGGCACGCCTCGCCGAGCGTTCTTGCCACCGACGCTCAAACGTGAGAAAAACATCTCACTGGGACTTCGGTACACCTCGCCGAGCGCTCTTGCCACTGACGCCCAAACGTAAGAAAAAACATCTCACTTGGACTTCGGCATGCCTCGCCGTGCATTCTTGCCACTGACGCTCAAACGTGAGAAAAACATCTCACTGGGACTTCGGCACACCTCGCCGAGCGTTCTTGCCACCAATGCCCAAACGTGAGAAAAAACATCTCACTTGGACTGCCGAGCTACAAGTCCTACGACACAGGAGCGGGATTCTCTAAAAAGCCAAAAGGTCGTGGGTGGCCAAGAGGGCCCACTTGGAGACTTGGGATCTCAGCAGGAAATGATGAAATAGAGTTGCTTAAAGCCGGCCACGAAAGAGAATCAACAAGTTTAGTTCTGATCTTATTCGGCACGCCTCATCGAGCGTTCTTGCCACAGACGCCCAAACATGAGAAAAAACATCTCACTTGGACTTCGGCACACCTCGCCGAGCGTTCTTGCCACCGACGCCCAAATGTGAGAAAAACATCTCACTTAGACTTCGGCACGCCTCGCCGAGCGTTCTTGCCACCGACGCCCAAACGTGAGAAAAACATCTCACTGGGACTTCGACACGCCTCACCAAGCGTTCTTGCAACCGATGCCCAAACGTTAGAAAAAATATCTCACTTGGACTTCGGCATGCATTGCCGAGTGTTCTTGCCACCGACGCCCAAACAAGAGAAAAACATCTCACTTGGACTTCGGCACACCTCGCCGAGCATTCTTGCCACCGACGTCCAAACGTGAGAAAAACATCTCTCTTGGACTTCGGCAAGCCTCGCCGAACCCCTTCGACATGTGTCGCCATCTCGAAGCACCGCTAGGCCTCGGCAATGAATGCCGAACCCCCCTCGACTTCGATCTCCACCTTGACACATGTCAGCTAACCGAGGTGTTTGATGGGGGTCGGTAACCGTTGCCGAGAGTTCTTGCCACCGACCCCTAAACAAGTGAAAATATGCCTTCATACAATTTGAGCCCCTGGATCACCCCGAAACTCGCGCGACAATCTGATCAACATCTCAGATTGATCCATGTCAGCGAGTGTTGATTCACCATTCGATCATCCAGATTTTCACGCCCAAGGCTGATGGACGATCCAGATCGTGCCATGTCATAATTAGGTGATTAAAATTAAATTTTATTTATTAATTCGAATTATTTATTTAAAAATTGCGAAAAAATGATTAAAAATTCAGAAAAATTAATTAAAAATTCTTAAAAAATAATTATAAATTGGGGGAAACATTTTTGAACCCCCAGATAAATAACTATTGGCTAGAGCAATTAATTAGTGATCCCGGAAGACAAATCATCGCTCTGCAAAATTGAATAAATGGTTCGAAAAAATAATATAAAATTGGGGAAAATCTCCGAAAAAATCCAAAAGAGCCCGGGGACAATCTCGGGTACATTGCTAGCTCAGAAAAGCACCGTCACCCCTCAAACGAGATTCGAACACCCTTTGAAAACTCCGATAAAACCCTATATGCCGTTAAAACAACAAAACTACTCCCTAAAGACTGTAATACACAGTCTTTGGGAGTGGGGAGTTCGTGATATGGCTAAAAATGGGGTTAAATCGGAACCGTTCAAAGTGGACACGAATCTTAAAGTCACAGGGGCAAGATGGTAATTTCACCTACAGATGGGTTCGAATCGGGAACCGGGTCTCTCCTCTTGGATCCGCTAACCCGTGAATGGATCTGTTCAGCTGAGAACGGGTCGCAACCCGTTAGGGACCAGTTCAACACGATAGGAGGAAATCCTGGCGTGTCCTTATCCTGAGGGGGTGGTTACAACCACCCCTATCCAGCCACACTGGGAAGTAGGGATTCATCCTGATCCTGAAAGAGATCCCCATGGTGACTATAAGTACCCCCTACCTCCTACTATCACAGGTGATCACTGTTTGTGCACTTAAGCTCTTTTCCTTTACTTTTTCTGGTATTGACAAGAGCGTCGGAGGGTTCGTCGTCGGGATCCATCTCGATGTTTCGAACATTCGTGCAGGTCCGCGGGAGCACCAATGAGTCAACTTGTTAGTAAGAAAGAAGTGTGATCCAGCATGTTCGAGTTCCTTCGAATCTACAAATTCTGTCAATTGCCCCCACAATAGATCTCGTGGCAACATCTATGAACTATATTACTTTGTGATTCAATGATATAACATGGCATTGCCGAATATATTGCGAATATAGAATGAAATTGTTGTATATATAGGTATATTCTCAATATAATAGAATATTATTGTGTATAATGTTTATTGGGGCAACACGTGCTTTGCATGTGTTGTATGCTAATTATTGGACCGGGTTGACTGAGGCTTAAAGCCCAGTACCCTAAACCCAGTTTGATCCCATATATACTAGTCTAGAGGTAGTGTTCTGCGATATTCCAATTATGATAAGAAGGGTATAATATCTTAAGTCAGAGAGATATTACACCTAACCCTAATTTCTATTGCTATTGTTTCTCATAATCTCTAACAGATTGTAGGTGTCAGTGTTTGTGTGTTGCTTTAATTTAACAGTATGCTTTCACATGAACATAAATGATTGCTCCCTAGTGTTTTAATTTTGGGAATTTCAATTTTCAGATTTGCCGATTGAATTGAGTTGTCAGTTGAAAATTTTAGAATTGCATGTCTAATTCACTATCCAGGTTCTATTGTTCCATTTTTCTATGCTTTATTAATTTTATTTTAATTTCTAGATTAAAGAAATGTTTCCTAAGAAACAAACATCTGGGTATGAAAAAAGAAAAAGAAAGGAAAGGGAAGAAGAGATTATAAAATCTCAAAGTGGTTCTTTAGATAAATTTTAAAGAAAATAATTTTTTCTTCAGGAAACCAAGTTGAAAATGAGGTAAACAAAGGAGTTCCAGATTTAGGGTAAAATGAGGTAATGAAGAACTTCAAGATTTTGTTCAACATGAAAATGAACGAACAAGAAATATGGAAGAAACAACAAATGTACACTACAAACAACCCGGCCAATCCCAGCGTTTTTTTTCCCATTCCCAGTGTTTTTCAATGCTGGGGTTAATCCCCCGGGCGCTTTGCGAAACGCCGCCGCAAGCCTCGGGTTTTCTCCCACCGGGGTATAGTATGGGCTTTCCCGGCGCTTCCAAGCGCCGGGGTATATTTGAAGATTCCTTGGCATTTTGGAGTTCTTTCCCACCGCTTTTGTATTCCGGGGTATGTTTTTATTTTATTTTTTTTCATTTTTTTTAATTTTTAATTTATATTTCTCGGTGTTTGAAAACGCCAGTCTATGTTTTTTGAATATATTTTTTTCCATTTAATCTATCCGGGTGTTTTTAAACGTCGGCGTATGTTTTTGAATATTTTTTATTTTTTTGGCCATTTTTCATTTCAAAATACGAAAAACAAATATAATATTTAAACGCATTAAAAACTTGTATACAATTCATAATAATGTTGAATGCGATATATTTCATAAACAACTCACAAAAGTCATAAGATATCAAAATTGAAAGTAACATTAACTCATCGACATACATACATACGAAGTTTGTTCCATTATTCTTTAGTCTCATGTAAATTAACACAAGTTTAATTTACAAAATTTAGAAGAGTTCAAATCAATAAGTGATAAAACCATCATTCTTGTGTGCAGTGTATGTCTAGCCATGTCGTTGTTGATGGGATCACGTTCGCTAGCTCCCTCTTCATTGACCTGCTGGATCCTATAGGTACTTTGTTGCGGTGCTGTACAAGGAAAAATAATATACATTAGGAAAGCTTCTCATGTGATCCTGTAGGTACTTTAAAACACACAATAGAACTAGCTAGGTACAAGAATATCTAGCAAAGCAAGAACAGATAAGTATATCTGTTAATAGAAGGTATCAAACTTCTAGAAGATTAATCTGGGAAGATATAGGCCCCCACAGGCAAGGATGCTACTTCAAATTTGCTGAGACTCAAATTGCATCAATTATGATAGCCATTACTAGTTAACTAAGGACTTAACATTAATTTCCAAATTCAGACTTAGCATGTCTAAGAATAATTTAATAAATTTCCACATGCTGTCACCAGAGAATACATGCTTTTGATGTCAAACTTATCTAGCTAGGCTAATCATCCAAATTCAGCAACATTATAGAGCCGATCGATCAACATTAAAGAGTCAATCAATATTAATACACAAATTACAGAGCTAATTACCTACGTACTTTAAGTATGTATTCATAAGAAGTCTTCTATTAAATACATTTGCAGCCAGTACTCTAATTAATCCTGCCTAATTGTTATCCTTCCACACTCATTTTCTATGTATTGTCTGTGCATTCATCACTGCTACTTAGTTCTCTTCATCTGAAGTTTCCTCTTCCTCTTTATCTGTACCAGGATCCCATTCTAAATCCTCATCATCTTCAGGTGATGAGTGCAGTTGAAACAATAAAGTTTAGATTAACAAGACATGACTATCATAATAGACACCATTGATGATGGTAAAAATCGCAGCAAATCAGAGCCATGTGATTCCTGCACAAATCTCAAAGCTTCCACAGGCAGATCGACCATCACAGGCCTTTTTAACAGGCCTGGGCCTTCTTCAGGACATGAGCTTCTTTCAAGCCCATAAAAAGTGACAGACTAGACCTACTAGGAGAGACACCCAGCCCATACAGGCTAGGAGTCAAATCTCTTATCCCTAACAAGAAGGTCTTATCTCTTGAGGGGGAGAGACATGAAAGAGATAAGGAATTTAAATCGATCCAACGGACACAAATCAATCTCTTGAAATGTCTCTCAGGCTTATAAATACCCCTCCCCCTCTACAGTCAGGAGGTAATCAACAATTTGCCAGTTTTCACTCTCATACTCTCTTTCTCTTTCTGGTGCTGACTTGAGCGTTGGAGGGTCTGTCGCCGGGGGGCCACCCCCCAGTATTTCAGGTTTTTAGCTGGTCCATCGGTCGCATCAACAACCGCCGGATTCAGATCACGGTGGTCAATCAACGATCCAGATTCAATCCCCGAAACTCTAACCACTTTTAACGGCCAAGGTCAAGGGTCAGACTTTTAGTAGTTTCCATCAATTATTAACTCACTATCTGTTTGCTCACACACCGAAATAAGCAGCAACATATTTGCATCATCTGTGGGAACTACACAAGTCAGACTTGCCGCCATGCCACCAAGACTAAGAGGCAGAGGCGCGACCTCAAGCCACCACACTAACTCTCTTCGTTGACCAGCTCCTCCTATGGAAAATCCGATTCCTCCTCAACAGTCACCCCGACAGCCTAATCACACTTCTTCCAACGAAAAGGCACCGGGGGGCTCCCGTCAAAACCAACATGAACAATATCCTCAGCACGACCGCTTCTCAGCCCATAACGCTTCAACTGATTTAATGGCCTCGCGAGGTCAACAGGGGTCTAGAGATCTCCGCCAGATAATCAGTAACAGGCAATAAGGAACCGACCTACGAATCCAATTGGATGTGAGGCACGCCCGATCTGAGGCCTCCCACTCAAGACATCATGAAAACTAGAGAACCTATTTTCCTAGATATAGATCAAGGCAATCATCCTCTCACAGGGGGCACACCACAATAAGGATCCCGACTCATGACAGTCAAAAGCTTCTTGTAAGGAACAAAGGGAAAAACGCCCCAGTCACTAGGGCCGAATTGGATAAGTTCAAGCTCAACATCCCCCATGCTATCCAAGGAAGTCCAGATCAGGGCCAGCCCCCTGACGAAGGATCCGCCGACTCAACTGGGTACCAGGGGAAGGACGACCAAGTCTTTCGCCGTATCCAAGAAGTAGAAGATCGTCTAGAATAGATGAAGAATAAGAGAAACCGCTCCAGCAGGGCCTATCGCCCCAGTCGACCTCCCTTCAGCAAAACCATCCTCGATGCACCCGTTCCAAGGAACTTCAAAGCTCCTCAATTCGAATCCTACAATGGAGTATCAGACTCGATAGACCATATCAAGAGCTTCAAAACACTCGTAATGGTCTATAACGCCACTGAGGTGTTCATGTGTCGAACATTTTCCGCAACAATGAAAGGATCAGCAAAGGAATGGTATTTGTGCCTAACTCCAGAATCAATATTCTCTTTCGATCAGCTCGAGGAACTTTTCATTGCGCCTTTGTTACTACTAGCCACAAGGCTAAAAAAACAAGTGTCTCTCTATTAGCGCTGAAGCAAAGAGATGGAGAACTGCTGAAAGACTTTGTCAAACATTTTGCAACTGAAGCAATCAATTTTCTCTGTGAACACTTCAGTGGCAGCTGCAGCTTTTCCCTCGCCAAAAAAGCCACCCAAAAGTTTCACTGAGCTTCGGAAAAGGAGTGACAAGTATATCAGGGTCGAGGAAGCTCTCTATACTCAAGGAAAGAACGATTCATCTTCAAGGAACAAACAAAAGAATACAAGCGAGGAAGAACCCAGGAAGTTTCAGGAAAACGGTACAGGTCAATGCAATCCAAATCTAGCGCCACGCTTCGATAAGTTCACTCCTCTCAATGCAAGCGTATCAGCCATCCTCATGGAATTTGAGAAGGAGGAATAATCTGCCATCCCCCCAAGATGTCAACATTTACGTTTACCAGGAAAAGAGACAAAATAAGTATTGCACATTTCACAGAGATCATGGACACACTACTGACAACTGCCGAGCCCTTAAAGAAGAACTGGAAGCCCTAATTCGCATGGGCTATCTCTCCAACTTTGTTCAGAAGGACAACGACATCGAAAACCCACTGCCCCGGGGGTTAATAAGGGTCAAGAGAGGCCATACGAGCCGCAAGACTCTGAACACATGTCCGTCCTCCACTCCATTCATGGAGGCCTGATGGTGGGATATTCCAACTCCTCCTGCAAAGCTTTCGTCAGGAAAGTTAACTCCATAGATAACATTTCGCCTGCCAAAAGCACTGGGGTCCTGATATCTTTCTCCGACAATGACTTAGAAGGCATCCAAACACCTCATTGTGACGCATTGGTCATCAACCATTGCATGGTGAATTATATGGTACGCCGCATCCGGGTGGACAATGGCAGCTCAGTAAACATCCTCTTCATGGCCATATTTGAGGCTCTCAAGCTTTCCCGTGACCGAATCAAACCAACTAGTTATACACTCCACAGATTCTCCGGTGTCCCCATTCAAGTAGAAGGAATCGTCACATTGGATGTGACGGCAGGAAAGGCCTCTGCTATTCGAACAGAAGCACTGGACTTTATGGTAGTTGATGTCAAAGCTGCATACAATGCTATATTCGGCCATCCCGGCCTAGCGGCCTTCCATGCAGTTGCATCCGCATTTCACATGAAAATGAAGTTCCAACAACAGCTAGCGCAGGCCAAGATGTAGGAAGCCAACAGGCAGCACGAGCATGCTACACCACTATAATGGGGGGCTCGGTTCTCCCCCTCGACGCCATAAAGCTACTGCCAGAAAGTAATCACAACAACACCGAGTCTGTAAAGGAGTTCGAAGCTACTGCCTTAGACAATCCTGCCAAGAACTTCCAAACCTACCAAACCATAAAAGCAGTCACGATAATTCAAAAACTGTAAACGAGAATGAAGCCACTGCCATAAAAAACTCTACCAAGAACTTCCAAACCTGCCACACCATCTCTCACCAGGTCTAAACTAGTTCTCATCATATCACAGTAATAAACCTGAATCTCATGCCTGAAGTTACTCCACTCTTTCAACGGAGACAAATAGTCATGCCTAAACACATTGGTGCATCAGAAGATTTCTCTTTCTCTATACAAAACGAAGGGGGGCTCCATCCAAAACAAAAAAAAAATCTAGGCAGGGTTTGCCAAGTTGTTCGCCTACCAGCTCATCAACTTGAAGACCCGGGGAGCAATGAGATATCAACAGAACTTGGAAGGTGGAACACCTTCTGAAGGTGAATGGGGGCGTCTCAAACATCCTCTTTTAATAGTAGTAGATAATTTCCTCAATTTCTAATAACGGCCAGCCACTAGAGCAGCCGCTTTATTTTATTTTACAGCAAATTTTCTCAGTTTGTAACAACGGCCAGCCATTAGAGCAGCCGCTTAGTTTTGTTTTCAATAAAATGTAGCATGAATTTTTACAAAATTCTTGTACAACTCTACGGATGCATACAATGAGTTGAGTGCCAAACTTATAAACAAAAATGGCACCAAAAACTCGTTAAAAGCTTCCTACAAGACAGGTTCAGAGTCCATGCCCATGGTTCGAAGTTACTCTAGCCATTTGCAATGAAGCAAGTTTAGAGTGTGCTTCACCATTCGATCTGCTCCTGCAACCTTTTAATTCATCAAAGCAAACAACGAGCTAAATGCCCAACTTACACCTAGGGCGGCGCTAAATACTCGTTACAAGCTTTCCATAAGATGAACTCGGAGTCCATACCCATGGCTCGAAAATACTCTCACAATTTGCAAAGAAGCAAGTTCAGAGTGCACTTCGCCATTCGATCTACACCTGCAATTTGTTAGCGTCTCCATGACCGGTTTGGAAACCATACCCATAGCTCGAAAGAGACTCCAGTAATTTGCAAAGAAGCATGTTCAGAGTGTGCTTCGCCATTCGATTTTCTCATGCAACCTGTCAAAACTCAAACTAACAAGTTCGGAATCCATACCCATGGCTCGGAGTGACTTTCGAACCTGCAATTATACACGTTTAGAGTTCAACTCGTCATTCGATCTGTTCTTGAAACTAGTTAAAATCCCTCAAAGATAGATTAAGAGGTCCAAAATCGTAGATCGGAGTTACCCTAGCAACATTTGTAAAAGGCAACACTTAGAGTTCAACTCTCTCACAATTTGTCAGAGGACCCTTACAGCAAGTTTGGAAAACAACTCCCTCTCAGAGTAGCTCCTACAACTAGCTGAGTTCAAGACGGAGAAGTTCTAAACTCCTTCATACACCATCGACAGTTCTTTTGCTATACGCAACAGACTTGAGGCCCTGTTATTTAGCTACAAAGAACCCAGTCGATGGCACCTCAACCATGACAGCAAAGATCAAGTATATGAAAAGAGTTCGTCAAATCATACAACTATCACAAACCCATATGTTCAGATCCAGTAGCATTACAGATATTTACAAACACAAAACGGCCAGTCTAGAGTCCAACTCTCCCCAAGATCAACTCATATGACTATCCAACTCCCAAGACGATGAATCACAGGACAAGACACCGGCACGTAGAAGACTTCTTATTCCACAAACTACAAATCTCATTAATACAGCAGAAATACAATGAGTCTACGTTTCATGGCTAAGAATAACTACTGAAAGTCCTGTGAACACTGCACAGCAAACTGTCATGTAAGTTGTTCCACCAGCTACACACTGGAGAGATGCTCTACCTAAGAGAAACAAACATCTTCACCGGCCTCCTACCAGCTAACAGCTCCATAGGGCCGCTTTAACTCTTGATGATGAAATTTAAGACAAGTCTTCTTTAGGCGGGCAAGCTCCAGTTTATCCGACCACCTTCACCTGAGCAAGCCCTATGTCCTAATGACCTCGTTCAATGTACGCAGCTACTTGTCAGCAAAGAGAATGGAAACAACTTCAACGTTGAACAAACACAAGTGACTTTACTTCCATATTAAGAAGATTCAGAACACCCACAACTCATTTGCTCTCAAAATGAATTCGGAGCTATGCACGCTACTTGAGTTCCTTCGGCCAACTACTCATCAACATCGAGCAACAGGTCTAACACCCTGATCTTCGCTCAGGCTCCATGAATAACCCATTGGCTTCAAACAATGAGTTCAATGCTCTGCTCACCGTTTGAGCTCCATCGACAACTCGTTGGATCCAAACAACGAGTTCAACGCTTTGTTCACCACTCGAGCTCCATCAGCAACTCGTTGGCCCCAAGCAACAAGTTCAATGCCTTAGTCTTCGCTCAAGCCCCACCAAACAACTTGTTGGCCCTAAGCAACAAGTTCAACATCTTGCTCTTCGCTCAAACTGCGTCAAACAACTTGTTGGCCACAAACAATGAGTTCAAATACTCCGCTTTCCGCTTAAGCACCGTCGACTACTTGTTGGCTCTAAGCAACAAGTTCAACGCTCTGATCTAGCTCTGTACACAACCTGTTAGTTCCAAACAACAAGTTTAACGCTCTACTTTCCACAGGAGCTTTACATACAACCCATTGGTTCCAAACAATGTGGTCAACGCTCTGATTACCGCTCGAGCTCCATTAAACAACTAGTTCACTCCGACCAACAAGTTCAATGCTCCGCACTCCCCTTAAGCTCCATCAACAACTCGTTGGTCCCAAATAATGAGTTCAACACCTTGGTCGTCGCTCAAGCTCCGTCAAAAACTTGTTGGCTCTAAGCAATGAGTTCAATGCTTTACTCTCCGCATGAGCTCTGCATACAACCCGTTGGCCCCAAATAATGAGTTCAACGCAACGAGTTCAACATTCTGCTCACTATGCAAGCTCCATGAATAACTCGTTCACTCCAAACAACGGGTTCAATGCTCTACTCTCTGCATGAGCTCCATCAATAACTCGTTGGCTCCAAACAACGAGTTCAACGCCTTGCTTTTTACATGAGCTTCATCAACAACTCGTTGACTTCAAACAGCGAGTACAGCGCCCCGCTACTTGTTCGAGTCTTTCTAACAACCGCTCATCTTCGTGCAAAAGGCTTGGCATCCAACACCAGCCTAAAATTGTTGACGCGAATAGTATGTTCTACATCCAACGTTGGCCTAAAACCGTCTCTACAAAACCTGCTTGGCAAAAACAACAAGTCCCAGCTTTGTCTTCGAGTTTGTCTCCACAAAACTTGTTGGGAACAAACAACAAGTTCAACGACCAGCTCCACTACGAGTTGTATTTCTAAACTCGTCGGGATCAAATGGAAGTCTCTACATCAACTCTATCCCAAAGTTGTCTCTGAATTCGCTGGGAGCAAATGGCAGTTTCCACATCAACTCTATCTCAAAGTTTGTCTCCAAACTTGCCGGGATCAAACAGTAGTTTCTGAATCAACCCCAGTACGGGTTGCCTCTCCAAACTCACCTGGATCAAACGGCAGTCTCTAAATTAAATCTATCTCAGAGTTGTCTCCAAACTCGTCAGGATCAAACGGTAGTTTCTACATCAACTCTATCTCAGGGTTATCTCGGAACTTGCTGGGACCAAACAGCAAGCTCTATGTGTAGCGCCCCGATTTCCGATACCGCGAAACCGTGACACGAGCCAAGACCTTTTCTTCAATTAGTCACAATACACAGAAAAACAGGAGAATTTAAAACTTTTTATTCAATACCCAATGTATTACAAGTCTGAACATTATACAATTGCAATACATTACAATAGAGTTACAATATTACCTTTACAATCCCAAGTATTACAACCTTCAACAAATTACAAGGAATGAAGAACAACACTTGGTAACTCTCACTTGAGTACTTCTCAACTAATAGATAATCACTACATATACTGCAGCGGAACTGAACATAACACTGACTCCTTGCTTTCCTTGCCTTGAGTCCTCATGAATTTTGCCTTTGTACTTCGGCGATCCAGTACCTATGGAAGTGGGGATGTCAGTATTCACTGACGCTTAAAGGTTGATCATATAGCAGCGAATCTCCCAAACAATATACAAAATATAGCAATGGTGTTGGTGTAGTTTAAGTGTTTGTGAGTGCTATGACTAGACTCTAATGCGATACTTAAATAGAACTAGGATGCTTCCTATTCTAATGTCAGCAAGTCTCCGAAGTAACATGTAGCCCATACTACATGCGACCCTTCTCAAGCCGTTTCTCCATATATAGGGATTTGAACCCGCGTTATGAACTTCTAATTGTACACAACCTGTTCCTGACAGCTACACGTGACTTATGAGGTTGCAGATGTGGTCAAGTGCCACTGTTGCATTTCGCCAGTGGTGTCTATGTTCGCCACTGCGACCCGGCTAACCGGACCTCTCTTAAAATAGACGAACCCAATGCATCGGGTGTCATTACAAAATCAAACTATAGGGTTTTGCAAGCGCAGGGTAGCATGAAGCCTACCCTGTGGCACCCTCTGGGGTCTGGCAAGCGCAGGACTGCACAATGCATCCTGTGGCACCCCAGCCACGGTACTTCAAGAATTAACAGTGCGAGATACGCAACCCGTGTCCTCAACTTGTGAGACAGCACCGTACGTATCCCCTTGATGGGAAGGTACAACCCAATAACACCACCTGGTCTGCCTCCAGGGACGAGTTAGTCATATGGTGCCCCCTACAACCGACTCCTCTCTTCCGGCAAAGGTTTTAAGTAATGATCTTTATAAATCACTACCCTAATGATGTCCCTAGCCCTGAACACTCCTAGGGAGGACAATATTATAACCACAACATGCTAGGCCTTAATTTAGACCTTGCAAGACAACTCTACTAGGCTGCTCAACCTAGACTTACCAGAATCCCTCAGGATCCGGTTCGTGGCTCATCGATCCAAGACTTTGGCCGTGCGAATATACATGCATGCCGTTACCCTAGACTTGGATTTCGTCTATACTCCGGTCCTCGATTAACCTACCCTGGTTAAGATTCGACGGTACACAAGGACGAGCCCTTAGGGTGGTAAGATTCGTTGTGCTCCTCCACAGTTCCTTAGGGTGAGAAAACATATGTCTTGATGGTCGATAGCCCTTAGGGTGGTAACATCACCCTAGACGAGCACAACGAACTGTGTACTAGCTAACAAGCTATACACGAGTAACAACCACATACGAGCCAATAAGCTACGTATGAAACAATAACTACCTACGAGCCAGGCGGGCCTCGTAGGAGGTAACCACGTACATACCAGCCAAATAAGCCACGTATGAGACCAACAGCTACGCACGGGCCGGTCGGGCCGCGTACGAGACAACAACCTACATACGAGCCAACTAAGCTACGTATGAGACCCACGGCTACGTACGGGCCAGTCGAGCCACGTACGAGCACAACCATGTGCAAACAACCATACAGGTAATCAATCTTAAAAGCAACCAAACGTGCTTACTAGCAAACTTAATCTTCTATTATTAGAAGCAACAAAAGAATCTACTAGAAGTCTATGATCGGCATTCTGCTAAGGAAGAATCCGAAGGCGACATAACAGCCTGTATCGAACTAACTATCACTAGTGGTCTTCCCGATCTTATTACTTCGACCTATAATGCCTTAGGCATGACATACACTCGTAAGCATCTTCCTACGGTCATCTAATTACAAAACAGAACTACTCACCATCACACTCCTAAGTATGAATGTGATTTCGCTTGTGCTTACCTCAAGCTTAAGCATAAAATTACTACGACCTAGACATAGAGTCTACTATAGTCAAGCGAGCGTGAAAGCTTACTACTTATCTTGACTAATCACCATAACACAAACATGGATAGGTAACTAATATAACATACAACATTCCAAGGCATGGCAGGTAGTCTAACATTACTCCTACAACGTCCTAAACATGCATTTGAACTTTAGCATGGTATAGAACACAACACAAAATCTCTACAACTAACCATGGGTAGTTTCTTTACTCTAAGCATGAACATCATAGTATGGATGTCATTAACTTAACATGATCGATAATTAGCATGATACCTACTTACTTAGCATGAATCATGATCATCTACTAACATAGCATGAGCAACCACTTATCTAAGCATGGGTACCATGTAAACATGAGTAGTCATATAATCCTAGCATGGTATACGACTTACTCACAATCTAAACTAGCATGACATGCAACTTACTTACAATTAGGTTAGCATGGCATACGACTTACTTGTAGTTAAACTAGCATGGCATATCTATAATCAAACTAACATGGTGTATCACTTACCTACAATTTAACTTAGCATGGTATATTACATACCTATAATCAACTTAGCATGGTATATTACATACCTACAATTAAACTAGCATGGTAAGTAATTTTATTATGGATCCTACAACATCCTAAGCATAATGTCATTAATCCAAGCATGGCAGGATATTTTTAGAAATCATCCTACAACATTTTAAACACGATAGGATAATTATAGAAGCAATCCTACAATGTTCTAAACATGATAGGATAATTATAGAAGCAATCCTACAATATTCTAAACATGATAGGATAATTATAGAAGCAATCCTACAATGTTCTAAACATGATAGGATAATTATAGAAGCAATCCTACAATATCCTAAACATGATAGGATAATTATAGAAGCAACCCTACAATTAACTAAGCATGAAAACATGGTAGGATATTTTTAGAAAGCATCCTACAACTAGTTAAGCATGAAAACGTGGCTTCTAAATATTTTTAGAAGTGATCCTACAACATGTAAAGCATGAATATGGCTTCTAAATATTTTTAGAAGTGATCCTACAACATGTAAAACATGAATATGGCTTCTAATATTTTTAGAAGTGATCCTACAACATGTAAAGCATGAATATGGCTTCTAATTATTTTTAGAAGTGATCCTACAACATGTAAAGCATGAATATGGCTTCTAATTATTTTTAGAAGTGATTCTACAACATGTAAAGCATGAATGTGGCTTCTAATATTTTTAGAAGTGATCCTACAATATTTTACTACTACTACTACTCCTATTTTAATCAAAACATAAGACACAATCATCCACTACTACTACTACTACTTCATTCTTATTAAGAACACAACTTACTACTACTACTTCATTTTAATTAAGAACACAACATACAACCTACTACTTTATGGACATAAAACATCTATAGTTACTTACTACTACAACATACCATCACTACTTTATTTAATCAACCATACTACTACTACCATATTAATCAATCATACTATTACTACTTTATATTTTAGTATACTACTACTTAGTTGCTTACTAATCTTTATTATTACTAGTGATAAAGAAAAGATCATTTTTATTTCATTTTACTCTACACTAGTAACTATGAAAGAAAAGATCTCTTTTTTATTATTTCTACAACTAGTGATTAAAAGAGAAAGATCTTTTTAATATTTTTACAACTAGTGATTAAAAGAAAGATCTTTTTAATAGCTACAATTAGTGATCAATAAAAAGAAAAGATCTTTTTAATCTACAACTAGTGATTAATAAAGAAAGAAAGATCTTTTTAATCTACAACTAGTGATTAGTAAAAAGAAAAGATCTTTTTATTAGAACATATGCTTTTTATTATTAGTTCAATGTTCAATCAAAGTCCTACAACCAACAATGGTTGTAAAATGCTCATATGCTTATGTATACTAAGTCCTACAACCAACAATGGTTGTATGTTCAACATTATGCAATATGTGAATCTTTTGTCCAATAACAACATAAACACACTACAATTTACAAAGGTTGGATCTTTATGTGTTTTAGTAGATACTACTACTCTTTTCTTACTTTTTCTCATCATTCACAATAATAACAACACACCCATCAAACAAAAGAAAACAAAACAAGAAGGTAAGGAGAAGAAGTCAAACAACAAAACAAACAAACAAACAAACAAACAAACAAACAAGAAGTGTGAAGAAACCCCCACCTTGTTTCTTTCTTTGATGGAAGAACTAGCCTACTCTCCTTCTTTCTCCTAGAACTCCTTCCAAACCTACAAATAAAACTCTCAAGTTAGCATTTGTTCTCTCTTTCTTTTCCTTTCTTTCTTTCTTTCTTTTGATCTTTCTAAAATGAGAGAAGGAAGAGAATGAAGGGTTATTTATAGGTGGAGAGAATGGGAGAAAGTGCAAATGTGCACATACAAAAGTGCACAAAAGCCCCTCCACAATTTGTGGGCCGGCCATACCTTAGGGAGAAATAGGGTGAGGTGGAGGGAGGTGCTATGTGGTGGAGGTTGATGTGGGGGAGATATTTTCTAGTAATCTCCTTAATCCCTTATGTCTTTGTAACCCTAGGTTTAACCTCCTAATCAAACCCTAACCATCCCTACTAGGTTTTGTCATAGCAAAAATAAGTGTTGTCCAAAAATACACAACACACAATTCATATAATGCGCTAATCGACATACTACTCGTACGTGCGCATATGTGTCCGTATACCGGAAAATCTTTGCATAATCCGTATAAAAATAATTAAATCTTGGAAATAATAATAAAATAAGTTTTATTATTAGTTCGGAAGATCACGGTATCAATTTGATACAATACGGATATATACTGACCGATATCTGGATACGGATAATGTCTAGGGGCAAACCGGGTGAAAATTACCAAAATATTCTAATTTTGGAATTAAAACAAAATAATGATAAAATAATAATAAAATAATAATTTATACACGGTAATATCCGTCCGGGATATTACACTATGTCAACTCAGTCAAAGAGTTGTCTCGCAAAACTTGCTGGGCACAAACGGCAAGTTCAACATTCAATTCTACCACAGAGTTCCCTCAAAACTTGCTGGGATCAAATAGCGAGCTCTATGTCAACTCAGTCAAAGAGTTATCTCTCTAAACTTGTCGGGAGCAAATGGCAAACTCAAACATCCAACTCCGTCACAGAGTTCTCCCCAAACTTGCTGGGATCAATCAGCAAACTCTACGTCAACTCAGTCAAAGAGTTGTCTCTCCAAACTTGTCGGGCGCAAACGGCAAGCTCTATTCACAATTTCAACATGGAGTTGCCTTCACAAAACTCGCCGGGCGCAAACGGCAGGTTCAAACGTTCAACTCTGTCCCGGATATGTCTCAACAACTTGCTGGGATCAAATAGCAAGTCTGCAACAGCTCTCCTAGGATAGCTATATATGTACAAGATTTACCAATCGAAGGTTGTGAAGTGAAAAACTTGGTATACACATATAAATAATTATATATATATATATATATATATATATATATATATATATATATATATATATATATGCAAATCCAAGTCCAAAAAACTTTTAAAAATCCCCAACAAATACTCACGGGTTCGAGAGAAGAGGAGAAGAAGAAACGGGGTCGGGTCGGCTTCAGTTTCAAACCCAAAACCACCCATAAAATTTTAACAAAACCCAAGTGCTAAAACACTTAATGGGTCTACGGATACGGGTTTTAGATCTGCAAATCCACTAACCCTCTTCCGTCTCTTCTTTCTCTTCCTCCTCCGAAAAGCTTTCCCGCCAAAAACCCAAGCTCAACTGAGAAGCCCCTCTCCTCCTCACTCCAGCTCCGACTTCGAGTTTTAGCCTCGTCGAGTGCATCGCTGAATTCCTGGCCAGAGTGCATCGCCGACTTCGAGCTCTCGCCTCGTCAAAACCCAAAACCTACAGCTCTTTATTCTCCTTTAAAAATAGAAACAGGGCTCAAAACAAAGCTCCTCCAACCTGTCGAGCTCCCCAACTCCAAGGACTCCCTCGTCCACCTCCGCAGCTTGACCAAGTGAAGATTCACCAATAATCGCAACCTGCTTGAATTTCGAGCTCGATGAGCATACTTCTAACTCGAACCACCATCGATGAAGAAAGCAGAGAGCTCAAAAACCCAATAAAATTATAAGACCTTAGCTCAGCGAAACCTCTCCATAGCTCGGCAAAGCATTGCCTTCGTAGCTCAGCGAGGTGGCCATAGCTCATCGAAAACCCCAATGGCCATAGCTCGACGAAGCTAAACCTTCGTAGCTCGGTGAAACCCAACAGTCACAGCTCGGTAGTTCAAAGGCCATAGCTCGGCCAAATCACGCTCTCGTAGCTCAACCGAAAACAGACCCTCATAGCTCGACGAAAGGGATGTGTCGACGAGGTGATGGTTCGACATCGTGGTAGCTTGACGAAGATGAAAACTCATAACTCTGCAAAGAAACGGACTCCTCGTCGCTCACAAAGTCCAAAAAATCAAAATAAATGGCCATAGCTCGACCAAATGGTTGGCCGAGCTAGGGGGTCCTTGCATCAATTTCTGAACCTCTGATCTCTCCAACAGTCGAGCTCAATCATGATGAACGGATCAGATTTGTCCACATCGCCTATCGTCTTCTCCGCTGCTTCGCTGGCTCCTCGATCGTCAGGTCCCACTCAGTGGATGAGCCGAGGCATGATAGACGTCCCTGATTCGCCCACGTCGCCCTCCATCACAGATGGTCGAATCATAACCGTTTGATTCACTCAGCGGGCGAGCCGATCTCTAATGGATGCCCCTGATTCGTCCACGTCTCCCTCTATCACATCGGACGAATCTCCACCATCAGATCTCCATCAATGCGTGAGACCTCCCCGATCAACGACTCAGGTCGCGTCAAGATTCGCGCCGAGGTCGGTTTATTCGCAAAAAACTCGTAAAATTCATTTTTAATTTGAAAAAGTAATTAAAAAATTCAAAAATAATTATTTAAATTTAGAAAACTAATTAAAAATTCCAAAAAAATAATTAAAATTGAATTTATTAATTATAAAATTCGAAAAAGTGATTTTAAAATTGGGAAAAATTCAAGAAAATTCGGAAAATCCGAAGAACTATGGAAAAACCCCGGAAAATATTCACTGCCTTCAGAAGCCACAGACCAGTTCCAGGTTTCTCTAAACACCCTGACTGCTAAGATTATACGCCAGATTCCAAAAATAAGACATACTACTCCCCGAAAGCCAAGAAAATTGCCTTCCGAGAGTGGAGGGCTTATGATGATGGTAAAAATCGCAGCAAATCAGAGTCGTGCGATTCCTGCACTAATCTCAAAGCTTCCACAGGCAGGTCGACCATCACAGGCCTTTTTAATAGGCCAGGGCCTTCTCCAAGATATGGACTTCTTTCAAGCCCATAAAAAGTGACAGATTAGGCCCACTGGAAGAGACACCCAGCCTATGTAGGCTAGGAGTCAAATCTCTTATCTCCTAATAAGAAGATCTTATCTCTTGAGGGGGAGGGACATGAAAGAGATAAGGAATTCAAATCGATGAAAGAGATAAGGAATTCAAATCGATCCAACGGACACAAATCAATCTCTTGAAATGTCTTTCAGCCTATAAATACCCCTCCCCTTCTACAATCAGGAGGTAATCAACAATTTGCCAGTTTTCACTCTCATACTCTCTTTCTCTTTCTGATTCTGACTTGAGCGTCGGAGGGTCTGTCGTCGGGGTCACCCCCCAGTGTTTCAGGCTTTTTGCAGGTCTATCGGCCGCATCAACAACCGTCAGATTCAGATCACAGTTGCCAATCAACAATCCAAATTTCATCCCAGGAGCTCTAACCGCTTTTAACGGCCAAGATCAAAGGTCAAACTTTTAGTAGTTTCCATCAATTATTAACTCACTATTTGTTTGCCCCCACACCAAAATAAGCAGTAAAAACAGTAAAATAGATGAAGGGAACTATTATGACTTAGGAATGTGCAACAATAACAAACAAGTGCACTAGTGATGAGACAAATGATCAAACTTACAGGATCAGCTACAATTGTCCATACAGAGAAAATGGGCAAATGCATAAAATGAAGTAGATACTAAGTCAGTAATGTTCAACTGTTTGTAAATTGTTGTCAAAACAATTTTATATAAATAAGTGCAGAAATTCGCATTGTTGCTGGAACATAAACTCTTCGTACTCACTCACCATTGTGTACATGTATGCTAGAACTTTTATGACACATGAAAGTCCTTGCAAATCCTAGTATAACATAAACGATTTTCATATCATCTCTAACAGATTGCTCCATTATCTAGTCCCATCAATAATAATAAACATAACATAGGAAACTACACACATAAACTTATTGATATGGCTAAAAATGGGGTTAAATCAGAACCGTCCAAATTAGGAACGAATCTTAAAGCTTAAGGGTAAAATGGTAATTTCACCTACCAATGGGTCTGAAGCGGGTACTGGTTCTCCTCCTCGAAGACCCACTAACCCGCGAACGGATCCACCTCAATTGGGTGCGGGTTTCAACCCGCAGCAAACCCAGTCCAGCAGGGTAGAATTAGGGTTTCTGATAATCCTAATCAACGGCCCTGATTCATATCTATCATTTCACTGGGGATTAGGGATTACATTCCTTATCTAACCACAGGGATTACATTCCTAATCTGACCCCAACGGCGGCTATAAATACCCCCCATCCATCTCCATTAAGAGGTAATCAATCTTTTGCCAATTTACGCTCTTTCATAATCATTCCTAATTACTGACTTGAGCGTCGGAGGGTGCGTCGCCGGGATCAACCCCGGTGTCTCGCACTTTTGCAGGTGAATGGCGGGAGTCAACGGTCAAACTTCGGCAGAACAGGTAACAGGTTTGCTATTCAAAGTTTTCCAAGAATCCACAAATACTATCTGTTTGCCCCCACAACAGATTTAGCGGTAACAGATTGGCGTCGTCTGTAGAAAACAAACGAATAGCATCCTCCCCTCTTCCCGTTGGTCAGATCTTCTCCAGCCATGCCTCCTAGGAAAGTAAGATCCAGGGGGTCCAACCGTGGATCCAACCCCGATCAGCAACAGGAAATCCCCATCCAACCCGCTCAGTAGCAGGGGCAACTTCCGCCTCAAGCCAAGGACCCTCTTCAACAGGACCAACCTCCTCCTCAGAATCAACAACCTCCTAAAGGTCCCCCCGGTCCTCAAAATGCCGATGTAGGAGTCTCGCGTCCCAACCCGCAGAAACAGCCTCTCCATCAGGACCACGTCTCAATCCAAAATGCCTCTTCAGATTCTATGGCCTCCCACAATCCTCGAGCTTTCGACCTTCACAATACCATCCTCAATCGGCAAAAGAATGAGGATCTTCGCCGCCGTCTGGATGAAAAGCGACCCGAGAGGGAGCCTCCCGCCAACAACGTCCGGATGAGCGATCTCCTCACCGCCGAGACTATAGAAGGTCCCCTACCCGAAGGGGGCAAAGAGAGTCCCCCGAGCATCACAGGAGAAGACCCCATTCCCCTGCCGGTCGGCAACATCCAAGGAACGATGAGGCACCCATCACCCGTGCCGAGTTCCAGCAGTTCCAAGCAACCATCCTACAAGCTCTCAATCTCCGTCCCAACAACACCAATGCTCCAAGGATTCCCACTCCTCCTCCGATCTGAAGTCCTCGCCGACGGTCCCTAACTCCTCCCCCAGCTCCTAGCAACCCCCGGCACATTCCTAGTCCTCGCCGCTCCAGGAGATACCGTCGTCGTAGCCCCCGCTCATCCTCGTACGAAGACAAGTCTAGAGGCTCGGTTGATTACTGTCGAAAGGATGACGCTGTCTACCGCCGTCTCTACAAAATGGAGAGGCGCTTGGGTCAGTTAGACCGAGAAGAAGAGCTTAGAGGAAGGACCCTTCGCCTTAGTCGACGTCCTTTTTCCCGAACCATAATGGAGGCGCCCGTACCAATTGGCTTTAAACCTCCTCAATTCGGGACTTATTTCGGGGAAACTGACCCCGTCGATCACATCGAAAGCTTCAAGACCCTCATGCTCATCCATCAAGCTTCTGATGCTCTGCTATGCAAGACCTTCCCCGCAACTCTCAAGGGTCCAGCTCGAGAATGGTACTCTCGCCTTGCCCCGTCCTCAATATTCTCCTTTGAGCAATTTAAGACCCTCTTCGTCACCCACTTCGTGAGTAGCCGCCGAACTGAGAAGACCAGCATTTCGCTACTCTACCTCAACTAGAAGAAGGGTGAGAAGCTGAGAGACTATGTGAAAAGGTTCACAGCGGAAGCCAGGTCCATAGCATCCCTCGACCAGTCAGTCGCTGCAGCAGCATTTCAATCCAATATCCTCAACTCCAGCCTCTGCTCCTCCCTCTCCAAGAAGCCCCCACAGAACTTCTCTGACCTCCTCTTCTGGAGCAAAAAGTATATTCGGGCTGAGGAAGCTGAGAACCGCCCCAACTTTGAGGGGTCTTCCTCCGGGTCTAAGAGAAAGGGAACAGAAGAAGAAGGGGCCAAAAAGCTCCAGAAGGATAATGGCGGGCAGCGCTGACCTCCCCCCAAATTTGAAAAGTTTACTCCTCTGAACGCCAATATCTCCACAATTCTCATGGAAGTTGAGAAGGAGGGGGTAATTCCTCCTGTGCCAAAAATGAACACCCCTGGCAAGAAGAGGGACAAAGAGAAGTGGTGCCGTTATCACCGGGACTATGGCCACGACACCAATGATTGTCGGGCCCTGAAGAACGAGATAGAAGCCCTCATCCAGAGGGGTCAGCTAAACATGTTCGTGAGAAATGACTGAACCGATCCTCCTCCCCCGCCTCAGGGGGCTAACAAGCGTCCTGAACGCGATGAAACGCCCGAATTCGAAGAGGAACGTGTCATATACCTCATTCATGGGGGCCCAATGGGAGGCTCCTCCAACTCCTCTCGAAAGGCGTTTATAAGGGAAGTCAATTTGGTTCGCGCCACACCTCCTCCTAAAGGCCTCAGAGTGCCCATCACATTCTCAGATGAAGACCTTGAGGGTGTCCGAACCCCCCATTGTGACGCACTCGTCATCAATCTCCATATGGCAAACTTTAAGGTGGAGAGGATCCTAGTGGACAATGGCAGCTCCGTTAATATCCTCTTCCTCGCCGCTTTCAAAGGCCTCAAACTATCCCGAGACAGACTCAAGCATGCCGCCTATACACTCCATGGGTTCACGGGAGTGCCAGTGACTATTGAAGGGGTGATCACCCTCGACGTAACCGCTGGCAAAACTCCTACTACCCGAACGGAGTCGATGGACTTTATGGTCGTGGATGTCCCTGCAGCTTACAATGTCATTTTGGGTCGGCCCGGCCTAGCTGCTCTTGAAGCCGTCCCTTCCGCCTATCACCTCAAGATGAAATTCCCCACCCAGGCAAGAGTAGGGGAAGTAAAAGGCAATCAGGAAACGACCCGCAAATGCTACATGACCTTTACCCTGGGTCCAGTCCTCTCCCTCGAAACTCTGGAAATCCCCCAAGATGTCGCCCGACCAACGTCCGAGCCGGTGGATGAGTTGGAGGAAGTGCTCTTCTCCGAGCAGGATCCAAGCCAAAAGTTCTTTGTTAGCAAGACCCTCCCATCTGCCCTATGCTCCGACATAGTCTAGTGCATCCGAAGGAACCGCGAATTCTTCACATGGTCGGCTGCAGACATGCCCGGAATTTCTGAAAAGCTCTTAGTCCACCACCTCAGCGTTGCTCCGGGGTCCAAACCGGTCCAACAGAAGAGGTGCAAGTTCGCCCCCGAGCGCCATCTAGTTATAAAAGAGGAGGTGGACAAGCTCTTGAAGGTCCGGTTCATACAAGAGGTGAACTATCCCGAATGGCTCTCGAATGTAGTGATGGTGAAGAAGTCCAATGGGACCTGGAGGTTTTGTATCGACTTTACCGACCTCAACAAGGCATGCCCCAAAGATCCATTCCCTCTTCCAAGCATCGATACTTTGATTGACGCCACTTCGGGCCATGAACTCCTCAGTTTCATGGACGCCTTCTCAGGCTACAATCAGATTCGTATGTTCCCTCTAGATATCCCGAAGACCTCATTTGTAACCGACCAGGGCCTCTACTGCTACAGGGTAATGCCCTTCGGTTTGAAGAATGCAGGTGCCACGTATCAGCGCCTCGTCAACAAGGTTTTTCAAGCACAAATCGGCCAAAATATGGAGGTATATGTTGACAATATGCTTGTGAAGAGCATCCACGGGGCCGATCATGTGGTCGATCTGCAAGAGGCATTCGACGTACTCAGGAAACACAATATGAGGCTCAATCCGAACAAATGTGCGTTCGGAGTCTCATCGGGGAAATTCCTAGGCTTCATGGTCAGCCAGAGAGAAATCGAGGCCAACCCCAAGAAGACCAAGGCCATATTAGACATGGCTCCTCCGAAGAATGTCAAAGAGGTTCAAAGGCTAATGGGTCGCCTGGCAGCCATAGGGCATTTCCTTTCCAAATCAGGGAGAAGTGTCTTCCCTTCTTCAAGGCTCTCAGGGAGGCTAAAGGCTTCGAGTGGGGTCAGTAGCAACAATATTCATTCGACCAGCTCAAGGCTTACCTAGTCAATCCTCCTCTCCTCAGCAAACCAATTCCTGGTGAAGCCCTCTACCTCTACCTAGCAGCCTCCGACCAGACCCTCAGCGCTGTTCTCGTGAGGGAAGAAGATAAGACCCAAAAGCCCATCTATTATGTGAGCAAAGTACTTCGGGATGCCGAGCTCCGCTACCCAAAGATAGAGAAGATGGCATATGCCCTAGTCATGGCCGCAAGGAAGCTTTGCCCATATTTTCAGTCCCATTCGGTGGTCGTTCTTACCGACCAACCACTGAAACAGGTTCTCCACAAGGCAGAGACCTCCGGTCGCCTTATAAAGTGGTCGCCTTATAAAGTGGCCATATCAGCCTCGGACCGCGATCAAGGCTCAGGCCTTAGTAGAATTCATAGTTGAAAGTATCATCCCCGAGTTCAGCCAAGCAATGAAGGGACCACCTATCTGGTCGGTTTATGTGGATGGGTCCTCTTGTAACGAGGGAAGCGGAGCCGGGGTCATTCTGGCCGGCCCAGATGATTTCATCCTCCAATACTCCCTCCGCATCAACTTCAAGGTCTCGAACAATGAAGCAGAATATGAAGCACTCATAAATGGCCTCGGAATATGAAGCAGAATATGAAGCACTCATAATGCTTTCATAGCCTTGTCCGGAGGTTACGGAACACTTGAAGAATTATTTGAGGTGGTCACATGGGCTCAACTGGGGATCCACAGCAAGCCGACGGGTCTTTTAAATATTGATGGATATTACAACTCGCTTCTGTCATTCATAAATTCAGTTGTGGCTGAGGAGTTTATATACAGTTTGGTCAGGCGCATCTTGATTTCTACTACATCGCCCAAGGAACTACTCAGAAAATTCGAGGAGTATGTACCAGAGCGAGATGAGCTTGTGATTCAACTGAACTGGGATATTGGAGTGCCAAGCAACGATGTCGGTGGTTCAGATTCTGAGCTCGGACATCAAATTGATGAGTCCTCCAGTTGAGAGTGTACAATTTTTCTTGTCGTGCCTCTGTACTCTTTGTTTCCTTTATCTTTTGTTGTACTCTTGATTGAAGAGTATTGCATCCGCTTCTTGCTATCCTATATCCTGCCTAAGTAAATTTTGAGGACGAAATTTTTTTGTAAGGTGGGTAGGATTGTATCCCCTTGTTTCAGTTGTACGTATTTTATTACGTGAATTTTTATATTTCAATTTTAAGATCAATTTTTATTTCTTTTCTTCTCTTCGGACTCTTTATCGGCCATTATTTGATTCTTATTAAAACTCCGATATTTTTCCGATCCATTCTAATTTTTTTAAATTTTTTTTGTTGAAGTTTAAATTTAAACTCTGATTAATCATAATCCTAATTAATATCCCTAACCCTACTCACTACCCCCGAACCCCTTCTCAGCCAACCCCTCAACCCCAACTTATTTTTACGGCTTTTAAACGCCTACTCTAATTAATCATAATCCTAATTAATATCCCTAACCCTACTCACTACCCCCGAACCCCTTCTCAGCCAACCCCTCAACCCCAACTTATTTTTACGGCTTTTAAACGCCTCCCCCTACTACCACCCCTCTCTATATATATTATACTCACACCTCTTCCTACTCCTACAGCCTACCTCCTACTCCTACACTACTGCCTCTGACCCCCTCTCTATATATTATATATATATAATAATACACACATGGAAATCTCTCTTTCTCTCTCTCCTTATATATTATATATATTATAGATATACACTGTCACTTTATCTCTCTTTATAATTTTATATGTATATATATATATATATATATATATATATATATATATATATATATATATATATATATATATATATATATATATACATCCCCTCATCCTCACTCCTTCATCTTCTTCTACTCTTTTCTTCTTCTGTCGCTGAAACACAACGAAAACAACCACCCATCGCAACCTCCGAGCACCTCCTTCATCACCACCCGAAACCCCAAGCTGCACCTCCACCTCTACCTCAAACCTATTGCCTCCGCCATTGCCATCGACCCTGCAACCCAACCCGCGAGCTCCCTCCGCCAAACCACAACTTCGTCGCCACCGTCACTTCATCTCCCCATCTCCATCGACTGCACCCCCGACCTTTTGCCTTCTACCTCTGGCTTCCCGGTCACCCCGAGCGCTCCTCCTCGCTGCCTTCATCCACCACTCGAGCAACCGCCTGCCGATGACTGCACCTCACCGTAGCTCTCCTCTCCATTGGAGCTCCACCTACAACCACACTGGCCGAACCCATCGCCCTCATCATCTCCACCGTAGCCGCAACCGACACCCCCTGCCCGTGACTGTAGTCGCCTCAACCCCCGATGCCCGCAGTCACACCACTACACCGCCATCCGCTCGCCTGCATCCCGAACCCATCGCTTGAGTCCCCAGTCCATGACCGCTGCTCCTCCTCCATCGCCTGCACCCTTTCCCCACTCGAAGCACCCGACAACAGCCACCGATCGATCCCCCGCCATTGCTGCTACCACTCCTTGCTGCCACCTCTCACTGTTGGCTGCTATTGTTTATGCTATTATTAATACCATCGTCGCCTCTCGCTGTTATCGTCATCACGATGTTGCCGCTTGTTGTGTCTCTTGCCGTGTTGCGGACCACGTGTTTAGCATGTGGTTGTCGTTGTGCCGTTTGCACGTGTTGCCGTTGCCGTAGTCTACATGTTTTCTATGTACATTGGGTGCACGTGTCGTTGTAGCTGTCATCATCTCGAGGTTGTTGCTTGCTTTGAATGGTGTCTGGCTATCTCTCCAAGCTTTGGAGCTTGCTATCATGGCCATAACTTAACAAACTTGGGTACAAAGTGTTACCACCGTCGATCGTGTCGCTGCTCTCTTGTGGTGTTCATTGCTACCGTCGCTTACCGCCATAGTCGTCGTTGCTCTTACTGGCATTGAGTTGAAGCCTTCCGCTCGAAGCCGAACTCCATCGCTGTGGTTGTAAGTTCAAGATACTAGCCTTCCATTTCACGTTACCGAGCTTGTGTAATCTCCATCTTCATCTCGTGATTCTCGTTACACGCAAAATAGTCGTTATAAGGCAAGCATTTTCTTGAACTCTCAGCAAGTAGCCTAGTTATTGTCATATTTTCTTGTATAGTTACTTATTCCATGCTATTGATTCAAATCTTGAACTGTTAACTCATTGATGAACACATTATTATTCACTTTTTAGAGCAATAATCTTAATATAATTAGACATTTAAAAGCTCTATATATGGTATTTAACTCTTATTCTGTCTTTTCCATAGGAAACAGCGTAAAACAGCAAAACGAAGCAGATTCAGGACTTCAAAGATGATACACAGAAAAATGTAGAGGAACAGTCGACTTATTTCCAAAAGCAGTCGACTGGCCTGATCACAGATGAAATCTACAGAAGTCTCGACTCAGTCGACTGGTCCAGAGATAAGTCGACTGGTCTGCGGCGGAGTAAACAAACTAAATCTTCAAAGATACACCTGCATCTAATTTCAAATCTATTTGAATCAAGATTTTATGCAGCGAATCAAATCTAAAGACAGGGTATTTCCAAGTGGACGGGGTGAACGGATAAGGAAGGAAAGGAGAAAAGAGAAAGATATTAATCATCAAATCAAATAAAGAAGGATCTTCCTGAAAAAGTGGAAACCCTAATTCTCAGCCGTACTCTATAAATATCAGAAGAGGTCAACTTAGAAAAGGGGATCATCATATATCTCTGGGAAGCGACTCAATCACCAAGTTCCTGAACAAACATCGAGAGCATCACTCCATCAACATCGAAGAAGGAGAGAGAAGATCCAGCAACCAGAAGGCAGTCGACTGTGTGACAGCCAGCCGACCATATTGCCGGAATCCATTAGTTTATTTCTTCTTCTCTCTTTATTCTTTTATGTTGATCATGTATTCAAACTTGTTAAGCAATAAAGTTATTATTATGTGGAACTAATTTCATAGTTGGGTAGATCGAAACCGTAGTTATGTAATGCTATTTTCTTCTGAACTCTTCTATGTTACTTATTGATTGAATCTAATTGAATTGGTATAGGTTTATGATAGTCAAACTAGTTTTCAAGACTGAGAGCAGTCGACTGAGGTGAGAGCCAGTCGACTGACGTACAGAACTTGGGAAGCTCAAGTTTGGATATCATTTATCTGAATCTGTTATATGAGCATATTGAGACGACCGAATCTCGTGCTCATAATTTGTAACAAAGGAATCTTTAGGAGTTCTTGGTTCAATCAACTTAGAGGATCTAGATCTGATACCAATTTCTAGAACTTTAAGTGTTTGTTCGTTTCCACTGTTCTTATGTTTTCTCTAAGTATAACTTAGTAGATACCATGCTAGATACTTACGGAAAGAAACGAATTAGAGTAGATACCATGCCTAATTCTTAGCTTAGGGAAACAATACTTTAAGGAGTAGATACCATGCCCTTGAAGTGAACAAACATGAGTAATTAGAAGTAAATTCAGAAGGCAACTTAGCATTACTAACTATTGGTGGAGATCAACAACCCAACTATTCAAGAGATATTTGTGATTCAACACCTTTCATCTTAGTTTTAATCTTTTAGTTCTTTTAGAATATTACAACAACTCTTATTCATTTTTATTATTAGTTTTATTGATTAGTAAGTTGAAGTCTACAATCTCTGTGGGATCGACCCTTGCTATTACTACGATTCTATAAACGATTCGTGCACTTGCGAGGTTTTATAATTTGTGTCTAGTTAGTCTATTTATTTAGGTAGCTAGATTTCCAACAACACTCATTTCGAATCGTGTTATCGAATATCGAATATTCAACTTTGCTATCTCTAAATTTCTTGACCTTACACTAAGAATTTGACCTAGTTTCCTTCATCGAAATTGAGAACTTTGTAAATTAAAATCATATTCCATCGAGTCCAGAATCCAGAACATCTTACGATTTCACAATCGGATTTATAGATTGTAAGTTATTGGCATTTTAGTACTGTAATGTTTGAGTATTCAGATTATATGTTTTTAAAATGCATCGTCTAGTAAACTAGTTGATAATGCAACCTACTGTTACTATTATGACCTGATAAAATCCTACTTGCTAATAGACACAGATAAGAACGAGATTATTATTTCTGTTGAATTTAATAAGAATTTTATAGTAGAGTTATAAGCCCGAGAACTTGACCGTATATTGTTGCCTGAACATGAGACCCGTAAAGAATAGACTGATATACCTAACCATTGTCCTTTGAATGTATTGTATCAACTCAATATCATGCATTGCATCTACCACTTGATATTTTCTTGATCACTGTCATGCCTCTATATCTTGTATTGCATCATCTCTTGATACCTTCCTAATTACCATCTTGATACTGTTGTTACATGCATCGTTATAGTCATTACTATTCTTTTGGATGGAGGAACTAAGTGTCACATATAACTAAGTGCCACGTAGAGTTAAGTGCCACGTCATAAGAATCGACGGGGGCCACCTCTAGAATCTGCGAGGGCCACCTCTAGAATCAGTGGAGGCCACCTCTAGAATCCAATACCTTAAGAAGTCATATGACTATCTTGATACTACTATCCCTCTCACTGATTGCATCGTCTACATGTTCATGATTGATCATAGTAAAAGAATAACAACTCGGGGTTGTAAGGGTACGACTTAGTAGTGGACAATATAGGGGAGTATACTCGGAAAGGGGCCCGTGTTTCCCGTGATAATGATTCTTGGTTCTCGATTCTTGATTCTGGATTATTGATTCTTGATTCGAGTTCTTGATTACATGAGTACATGATTCTTGATTACATGATTCCCAAGTGCATAATCCTATAGAATTGACTACTTAAGTCTAAACGTCACATGACTAATATGCACCCGAACTTGTGGTATGAGACACAGGATTGCGTGTATTAGATAAGTTAATAAAACTGATAAACTTGAGATTAACACTATGTAACACCCCGAATTTCAAATAAGACTGAATTCGAAGTTCCACGGGATCTTTACCCTTCTCTTCGTACAATTTTACAAGGAATTAAAAACTTTTAGTACATCAGAGTTACATTTAAAAAGCGGAAGCAAAGTTACAACAATTACATGAATGAAATAAATAACACTTGAATAATTCTTTAAGCATCAATTCCTCCTTAGTATTTTTCATTCACTTTATCCTGCTTAGAAACTGTAGGCACGTCAGTTCGTTCAACTGACGCAAGGATATAATACATCAATTTCTCTTACTTAGAAAGCACACGCTTGTCACAAAACAAAGCAACGGTGACTATCCTATTGATGTCATGTGTGGATGTGCACTTAATCCTTAATGCAATTATTTATGTTACATGACACTAATGCGCACTTGTTCGGATTCTATGCATCCCATACTACATAGGTCCGAGGGCAAGCCCTTAATCGTTCTTCATCTTGTAGGGTTCAATCCCTCGCCATGACTTAAACTACTACGGTAACTGCGGTAAGTATCCTAGATGTTCTATTAGTTACGAGCCCATATCCAGGCAGCCTAGAGGGGAATCCCACGTCGTGACATGACGCATCATGCAGAGCCTATGGACAATTCAGCCTCCGTCATGGAACGATGGTACCACCCGTAGACACCAAACACCCCACAAGCTTCGCCACCGGGACGATAATTCCGGAGTAGTGTTCACGCCATGACATGACGCATCAAGCAGGCAACCTATGAATCACTCTCACACCGCCAATCCGATGGCCCTCATACTCATGTTTTTCTCTTACTTTGTCACATCTTCACTATGTATCTACTCCTTAATTATTTTGAATCATGAATAAAATCAATACCCTAGAGTTAGCACTCCCTCTATACCGGTCTTAACCTTCAATCAACACATCGACCCAAACTTGGTCTTTTCTTTCCAATATCTTATCTCAAAAGTATTTATTCAATGCCGGTATAGGGCTTAGCTACACTCTAGCTTTTAATATCATTTTATATTCATAAAATTGAGTATTCACACTCATAATAATCTTTTTCATAATTCAACATGATTCTTCTATTTCATTCTTGTGCATCAATTTCATGATAAAGTGACAAATTTAAATTATTCCTTTCACATTCATAATTGAATCTCCATATAGTTCCTTTATTTCTCACATTATCATTTCTTTCCTTTACTTAGTTCAAAATCACAATTATATCTTAAGTAAACTTCCCATGCATTAAATTTCACAATTTCATGGATAGAAATCCATAATAATTCACACTTTAATTTTTCATATAAAAATTTATTTTATAAACTACATAGAATTTTCTCTAGAATTAATCACATTTTTATTCCCACAAATATCAACTCTATGGAGTTCTTTTTAATTGTCTCTACTCAACTTTTGCCTCTAAATCTCATTTTATTAAACCAAAAATTGTAGAAATATTTGTCATGAAGTCTAAATATTTTTATAACAATTATAGTATTTTTTTCTGAATTTTTAAAGGCCATAAAACTCGAAAAATAAAATGAAATAAAAAAAATGTTTTAAGAAGCCTGAACCAGGTTTTGAACCCGAGACCCGAGGCAAACCCACGCTACAGTAACCGAACTGTGGCACCACCGAAGACCACAAAGTCAGAGGCGCCTAGGTGATATGAGATAGGCTTAAGTCCATAGAGGTCAACACTGTGTATTTCGGATTTTTTTTTAAAGAAAAAGAAATAAAAGGGCTCTGCCCAGTTTCGAACCCGCAACCAAAGACCAGACCCGAGCTACAGTAAGAGCTCTGTGGCGCACCCGGAAACCAATAAGTCCAAGTGACTAACTCGATATGAGTTGAGTTAAATTGTTTATAGTTCGACTCTTTGTTCAATACGAATTTTTCATAAAATCAAGTGTTTTTAATTCTTTTCTTCTCTACTTTGTATTCTAAATTTCCAGAATATAATCTCTATAATTTACAATATAGCAGTACATAAAAAAAATATTATTTGACACAAAAGCATAAAATTTTACTCTCTACTTGTATGTTTAGTCTACAATTTCAAAAATGAGAAAGTAATTATAATTTCTTCATGTCTTAGCACTACAATTTTCCATAACTCCCTTTTCTTCTTTTTTTGTGATTGTACAAGCATTTCTACAACAAAATTTGTTCTTTTTCATACTATTATCAAGTCAATTTAGGCAATTCATATTTCCATGATTCTAATTCAATTAACTAGTCATACCAATACACTTTTCTTAATCTAGCACAACTCAAACACATAATTCGTGGTAGCATGGTAATTTCTAAAGTAATAATCACAATTTTCATCAACTAACAATTAATTTAACAAGCATTCACATTATTTGCAATTTGTCTCCTTTTAACAACACATGACTAATCTAATTAGGTTTTTCTTATCAATTTTATTAATCCAAGCCCTAGCATGATATCTAGTTAGAAGTTCGAGAAAATCACCCACCTTTATGGAGAGAAACAACTAAGAACTCCTCAAATCTCCTAGAATGAACGAATGACTCCTTCTCCTCCTACCTTGTGCCACCAATGCGCCTCCTCCTCCTTGTGCTAGCAAAATCCCAGCCCTCTTTCTCTCTTGGATATAGGCCGGCCACCTCTTGAAGGAACACACACAAATAAAATCTCTCAATCTTTTACTCACCAAAAACTCTCAATCTTTTCTCTCTCTAATTCTTTTCTTTCTTTCTTTCAATTTCTAATGTACTACATGAGAGGGGGGGGGGGGGGGGGGGGTATTTATACTTTTTTGAAAGCAAGATAGATGGCTAGGATTAATTCAAATGGTTAGAGATCAAAAGCTAGGATGAGTTAGGGAGTTGTAGCAACTACCCATGATTGAGAAACAACATCTCTACTACCTCCATCTCTCCCTCTCTCTTTGTTACCATCCGGCAAACCCCTATGGGGCTCCAAACACGTGCTAGTGCAATGCACGTGCTACCCAAACACCCCTAGTTACTAGTTTGTACAAGTTTAATTAATTTAATTTGCTACAAAACTAGTGTACGCTACAAGTCATGTTAATTAAAGAGGATTTAATTAATGGGCTCACACTAATGGGCTAAAAGTCCATGGGTTTCTAAATAAATTGATTAATTAATTAGGGTGGGCTAGAATGAGACAAATAGGCCTAAAGTTTAAATAGGCTTTCTAAATAAGAAGGGGAATAATTAAAACACTTGTTCATGAAGAATAATTTTTAGAGGAAAATGTACAATAATTTGCACGTGCACAACACGTAAAATCAAACAACTCTTATTTAATTATAGCTGAAAATTCAGGATGTTACACACTAAGCATAATTCTTGATTATATGATTCTTGATTCTTGATTACATGATTCATGTTTACAAGTTACATGATTCTCGTATACAAGTTACATGATTCTAGTTTATATGTTTACATGTTTCCGTTTACAAGTTACAAGTTTACATGATTCCTGTTTACAAGTTTACATTGAAGTCCTGTTTCCAAGTTTCTCATTTCAGTTACAAGTTTACATTGAAGTCCTATTTCCATGTTTCTCGTTTCAGTTACAAGTTTACATTTGTTACTTGTATCGCACTTGATCATATGGTTCCTTTTTTATGTTTCTTGTTCCTTGTTATATCATGTTTTATTGTTTCCTTGCCTGTTGCTACTTTCTGCCCGAAGCTTACTCTAACAGGTACTTTCCCTTTTTCTTTGAGTTAACGTTTATACAGGTACAGACAACGAAATTTACAGAAGGAACTTGATGATCAGACTCTCTAGAAGAAATTGCTACAACTATTTTTCTACCACCTCATTGTAATAAACGGTTTATTGCATTGTTTATTCTTGGGTATTTTGACCGAATTTCATGTATCTCAGATATTGGTTATTGCATTCCATTCTTGTTCATGTGATTATTATTGTTACTTGTGTTGTTAAGCTTACTGGTATTGTACACCTTATGGGTGATATGTGTTGGTATACTTATATCATTCGCTAGGCCTCAATTGTGTGCCCGTACTTCCATATAGTGGGAAGCGGGGCGTGGCATCTGGCCTTTTGAAGAGGAGTTTTTCATTTCATTTCCTTTTGTTACAAATCCTATGCATTAATTCATTTTTGGAGCTGGGAATTTTTGGGGGGCTTGGGGATTATTTCTAGGAGTTGCTACTTGCTAATTGCATTATGAAAAAAGGTGATTGTTCTCATTGTCTTCTAAATTTCAGTTGATTGTGCCCTGACATGTGTATATGCTAATTTAATTGGTCTGTATAAGTGTAGAAGTTTTTTGGAATTTTAATTGTGCACTGTTAGTCATAGTTAGTATATGAATGTGTGGGGTTTTCATGGTTTCTAAAATGTTAGTTATTGTGCATGTTAGAATTATGCAGATGGATAATGAAATTGGCCTGTGGGTGTAAAGGGACATCTCTAGCAAAATTTATTTGTACATGCTTAATTACAATCATGTAGTAGATAATTGAATTAATAGGAGTTTTATAGAATGCTTATCTAAGGGAATATCTATAAAATAAACTCATGGAATTAAATTTCTCTATATACAATGTAGTAATATAAAAACTCCCCAAAAATGTAGTTGTATAGAGAACAATAATTTATATAGTTCAAGTTGTAGAACTATGAACGATTCATGCAAGTTGGGTAATAATTTCCTTTATTTTGGGAATAGATTGTTATAGGATTTATTTCAGGCTAAAATAAACCCATGGAATTAAATTTCTCTATATACAATGTAGTAATGTAAAAACTCCCCAAAAATGTAGTTGTATAGTGAACAATAATTTATATAGTTCAAGTTGTAGAACTATGAACGATTCATGCAAGTTGAGTAATAATTTCCTTTATTTTGAGAATAGATTGTTATAGGATTTATTTCAGACTAATACATTAATGTTATAGGAATTTATTCCCTGGAAATGATGAATTAATAATAATGTGAAGATAATGAGAGATCAAATTTTTTAATGAAATTTAGAAACAGAGAATCGAGTTAGAAGATTCACGATAGAAATATAATCAGTTGTGTAGGCTTAAAAGCCTGGTCTTAGCGTGTGGGTGTGGACGTTGTGTAAAGTGACCTGTGCTCGCGGGTTCGAGCTCGTGGGGGTTTTTCTTTTTTTGAAAACTCTGATAAAGTATCAAACACTAAGCGAAAACTTATAAGGAAATTGTGTTTAGAGTTCTACCCCAACAGTGAGTTGGCAAGTTGGTTGTTGGGTCCCTTTGGGTTGCGGTTTGGCTTGTTGTGCACCTGGGTTCGATCCCGGGTGTACACACTGTTTTTTCAAAAAAAATTTGGGCTTTTTCATGTTTCTAAAAATTGGAGAAAATTGTATAAATATTTTAGAATATTATTAGAAAATTTGAAAATAATTCTACACTATTTTAAGGTGTATTTTGGAGATTTAAAAATTACATTAGACAATGTATTAGATGAATCTAGTTTCTAGTCTAAATTTGAGAGTGTTTGTTTATGTTAAAATGATTTAAAATTTCGGGAATAGAATACAATTTTAGGAACTCTTGCAGAGGGTGCTATACGTGAAATTACGAGATAATAAAAGCAAGGATTTGAAACATTAATCATGCGATGTTTTGTAAAGGATTTAAGCCCATCAAATTGTTATTGAATGCTGCTATAAGAAGTTTGTTACTTCATGATTGATAATAGCAAAGAGAATGGATAAAAAAAGTTAAATGATGTATAATGAATGGAAATTTTTATGAAGATGTTAGATGTAACCTAGTTGATCTCTATGTTGAGATGGTTGGATTCTAGAGACTGAGCGATACCCAGAGTGCCGGCAGGTTATGATATATAAAAATTTTGAGAAGTAGCCAGTATGGGTCAACTTTCTCTTTGAGAAGTAGTCAGTGTGGGCTAACATTCTCAATGTTTTGGTTTAAGTTCAGAGGTTAAGCTAGCTCCAAGTCCTAATAACTACAATTTAAACTTAAGGCATTGCACTAGTTGGAGATATGATGAAACAAGAGCAACATGAGTATGAGGGCTCCAGGATGATCCGCGGAGCGAGACAATCCTCAGTATTCCGGGACGAGGAATGAAATAGGTCCCAGAATGATCTGCAGAGTGGGATTGATCTCCGGTATTCCGGGACGAGAGCGACGCTCATGGGACATTTGTGCAATGAGGTTTTCAGGATGACTCACAGAGTGAGATAATCCCCAGTATTCTGGGATGAGGGATGAAATAGGCCCCAGGATGATCCGCGGAGTGGGATTGATCTCCAGTATTCCAGGGGCGAGAACCAATACTTGTAAAGTGTCTAAATCTCGTAGTAGTCATGGTAGTAGGTTTGCATGACTAAGATTGAACCCTATAATGAGGAGTACGTGTTACCCCCCTTCCCGCAAATATATATTCCTGAGTATTTTCTATATTTTGAGAATTTATAAATTCATTTCGTTTTAAATTCATTTTGGATCTTCTATCAAAGTCTTTTCTAATCGACCATTATATTTATTTCGAATGATGATATATTTTAACTTTATTTTCTATTCCTAATTGATCGACTATTTACATTTTAGCCAAATCAAATTTATTATTATTATTTGGATTTTAATAAATTTGTTAAACTCAAATCATATATATATATATATATATATATATATATATATATATATATATATATATATATATATATATTATCATTATTATAATTATAATAATAATAATAATAATATTATTATTATTATTATTATTATTATTATTATTATTATTATTATTATTATTATTATTATTATTATTATTTCTTTTGTTTATTAAAATTCATCTGTTGTTATTTATTAATTTGTGAAAGCCTATAGATCTTAATCTATATTTTATTATTATTGGAGTATGAATTTTATCTATACTATCTGATTTAATTAATTAATATGTACTACTATATCGCTATTTATTATATTTTTGCCTAATCTTATTATTATTATTCTTTCTTTAATTGTTTATTAATTTTTGAAGATTCATAGATCTTAATCCATCTATTATTATTATTTATTATTTTAAAGTCCAAACAAAGTATATTATTAATATATGATTATTCTAATTATTTGTGAAAAGTTAAAACTTAATCCAATTGTATTCTTCCAATTAATTTTATTTTTGTTGAACCCTGAAATTTTTTACAACCTATTTAAATTTTGTATGTTGAATACTCAAATTTATCTAATACATCCTATTTATTTTTCCTATTGGATTTAAACCCAAACCCTACAACCCGATAACTTGTTACCCAAATCCACTATCTTAATTCCTTATAAATACTCATTACATACTAAACCTAATTATTAACCCTAATTAATCCCCCTCCTAATCATCCTCGCCGCTAACCCCTTCTTTTCCCCTATTTATTTTTCTAAACCCAACCCATATTCTCCCCCGTTGCCCCTTCATCTCCCCTCCTCAGCCACCGCACCACCACCATCATCGACCTCTTCCTCTTCCTCCTCACCGTGTAACCAACTCATCGTCAGTCTTGCCACCACCGCCCTCGACCGTCATCCCCCTTGCTCCTCAACCACGACCTCGCCACCACTCTATCGAATGCCACCGTCGAGCCACCATCACCGCAACCCCCTGCATCCCCATCACCTTCGCTCCTCCGCAACCCGCGCCACCCCAGCCCCACCATCATCGACGCCCCTGCATCCCGACGCTCGACTCCCCTGGTCACCATCGTCAACCCCGTCACCCTCCTTGTCAACTGCACCCTGATCACCACCAAGCGCAACCACACTCTCCCTCACCATTGCCGCCGCCAATCGTCGTCGAAGCCGACTGCCGCTAGTGTTGTTGTTACTATTCTTGCGCTGTTGTTGGTATTGATCTGTTGTTTGCTGTGAGAGGATCTTGTTGTTTGATGTGTTGGCCACTTTGTTGTTTACTGTATTGGCCACTTTGCTGTTTGCTGTGTTGGCCACCTTGCTGTTGTTGTTGGGTTGCTCTGTTGTTTGCCCGTGTTGCTGTTTGCTATTTTGTTGTTCTATGTTTACACGTGCTCCGCCCATAGTTACACGTGCTACACCGTTGGGATCCTATACACGTGTTGCACTGTCAGGATCCTAATCCCATTATTCTTATACTCAGATTAACCGTCGGTAAAGGCAAGTCTTCATGAACCATGTTATTGTTCGTATTCAAGAATTTTCATTGATTCCTGCTTGTAGCTCATATTCCAATATTCATATATGTATTTATTGATATTTGTTCAAGAGTTTATCACGAATTCATCGGCGAAACTAAGTGATAAATCTCTTTCGTGCCATTCTTTGACTTGAACCCTAGTCCCCATTGCACATTGCATATGCACGTAATACATGAAAACAATTAGATCCATGCTATAAAACTGATTGAACACTGGAATGTTCCAGATTGGATATTATTTTCATGAATAAATTGCCCTGATTGTAAAATGCATCGTTAACCCTAAAATTGCATGTTAATAACTAATTAGAACCTTTGTTAATTAATTACAACGAGATTGCATGTTTGTGTATTGAAAGTTTTCTCAATTCATGTTAATTTATTTTCTGGCCTGATGTCTGCCTCTTTTACATTAATCTATCAAACCTGTTGTTGTAGTAATTTGAATAAACTTTGTAAACATGAATTGTAGCTCTATGAGTCTACTTTCCAGAACATTCGATGGATTTGAATTCCAAGTTATAATCTGTAAGATATCAGACTTTCAGTACTGCTAGGTCTGGATTTCCATATTCGCAATTATATGTGTATCCTCTGATTTGTTAATAAAAAGAACATGTTAATAGTAAAACTAAAATGTGAAATTAATTTGGCTGAGACTAGACATGCGTAGGAATCACCCTGAATTTTTGTGAAATTAATTGATAAGTTTCAGACCTGATACATATATGTGAACATAATCGATAATCTGCTGACTGAACATAAAATCTGTAAAGAATAAGAATTTAAACCTAGTTTCTGTGATTTTTATGTCGTATGTATATGCGCTGGAACCGACAGAGAGTCTAGTTTCTAAAACTTCTGACGAATCCAGATATTTTTTACTATAGCAGCGAGAATACTAGTTTTTGTACAGCAGCGTCCTGATGTCCAGATTGTATGAATTGCATTGATTTAGTATAAATGTTTCTTGCCTTGCATATAATATTAGATTTAGTCACATCTTGCATTACAAAATCTTGACATCTTTTTGCATGCTCACATTAGGATGTAATAAAATATTAATAAGACGGGGTATTAAGGTTTGACTTGGTAGTAAACAATCAGAAACTGTACTCGGTAAAGGGCCCTTCTTTTTTACATGGATTATTGTCACAGAAAGTGGAGTAACGCTTGTTATCTTGTTATCTTGTTATATCGTTATCTTGTTATCCGAGTACACGATCTGTTGAGTTCACCCACAGTCTAAAACGTTCACTTATTTGCATGCACCGAATCTGTGGTATGGGACACAGTACTACGTGCATTAGATAGGTTATTAAAATAAATAATAACCATAAATCGACATTGCATGCTTGATCCCGTATATTGTCATCGATATTGATCATGAATTATAACTATCGATTATTGCATAATTAAACATAGACCCTTGACATTATTGCCAACCTTTGTCTTTGTTCATGACTTTGATCCAGTCTTTTATTCTTGATATACCATGCTTTACTTGTTCTCTGTTTTCTGCTACTTGTTGTTCGTGACTTGCTCTAACGAAACTATTTTTCTATTTTAGGTCATGAGTTTACAGATTGTCACGCCCCGCTTCTCAAAATACGGAATACGAGTACGTAACGAAGGCCCAGCAAATGATGTAAACACCATCCATGAGCTGTACCAGTCTAACTCAACAATATGAATAACAAACACAACCACGCAAGAGAATATAATTACATGAATCAAAGAACAACTCCAATAATAAATGAAATGACCCGAAACATAATATCCAACATACTTTCCAAAATCTGGGAAAACAAACTACGGGACAAAAGCCCAAAACAATGTATAATATCCATAACATAGTTCAAAGGGAAATATAGCATAAAAATAATTCAAGCAATCTATTCTTGGAATCCATCTTCTAGAATCGTTGCTCACCAGTTCCTTCTGATGGTGATCCTTTCACTACCTGTAAACTCGGGATCTAAAAATAGAGAAAATAATATCCTTAGAGCAAGTCATGGACAGCAAGTAGAGAAAAAACAGAGAATCATAGAAAACACGGTATATCAAAAATAAGGGATGGGATCAAAGTCAAAACAAAGACAAAGATTGGGAATAATGTCAAATATCTATATTTAATCATGCTTTAATTAATAATGTCAATTTAAGTTCTATATTGATGATAGTATACGGGATCAAGCATGAAATGTCAAATGCGGGTTATTATTTATTTTACTAGCTTATCTAGTGCACATACTACTACGTCCCATTGCACAGGTTCGGCCCATGCAAACAGTGAACATTTTAGACTGATGGTGAATTTACGAATCGTGTACTCAGCAACAAGATGACAAGATATCATGATAGCGTGATCACACAATGACAAGCATTTCTCCACCTTCCATGTAATAAACCAAGCAAGCAAGAAGGCCTTTACCGAGTACAGTTTCTGATTGTTCACTACCAAGTCAACCAATAATACTCCAACTTGTTAATATTTTATTTCATTGCATGTGAGCATGCAAGAAGGTGTCAAGATTGTATCATGCTAGGTGTGACTAATTCTACTCATTACAGATAAAGCAAGATGCAAATATATTAAATCAACACAAATCATATAATCTAGACAGCAGGACATTACTATACAAAAACAGAGATTCTGGCTTCTATAGAAAAGCAAATCTGGATCCGTCAGAAAATCTAGAAACTAGACTCTCTGCTAGTTCCAGCGAATATACACACGACATATAAAAATCACAGAAACTATGTTCAAATTCCTATTCTTTTCAGATTTCATGTTCAGGCAGTAGGTTATAGATTGTGTTTACATATATGTTTCAGGTCAGAAAACTCATCAATTAAATCTATAAAAATTCATGGTAATTACTACACATGTCTAGTTTCAGCCAAATTAATTTCATATTTTTATCTTACTGTTAACATGTTCTGTTTACTAATAAATCATGGTGATACGCATGAAATTGTGAATCTGAAAATCTAAACCTAGCAGCACTAAAAGACTGATATCTAACAGATTATAACTCAAAATTCAATTCCGTCAAAAGTTCTGGAAAATAGACATGTGGGACTACAATTCATATTTACAAAGTTCTTTCAAATTACTACAGCAACAGGTTCGAAATTCTGATACAAAAAGAAGATTACAGCAGGCCAGAAAACAATTAATATGAATGGGAAATAATTTCATCATACAAGCATATAATTCATGATAATTAATTAAAAAAAAGTTCTATTTGATGATTAACATGAAATTTTCTAGATTATGATGCAATTTACAGTCATGGTAATTAACTTATCAAATCAAATTCGATCGGAAAGATTCAATACATCAAACAACTCTATAACATGGATCTAGTTATATTGTTACGTAATTCATGAATATGCAATGTGCAATAGGGACTAGGGTTCGAATCAAAGATAAAGGCACAAAGTCAAGGATATCTTGGGTTTGCTCGTGCAAACCCTCAATACACTCAACGGAAGATGAATAGTATAACAATATGATGTTTAAAAGATGATCTACTTACGGGGATCAACAAAATTCTTGAACAAAAATAATCAAACTAGTTCAAGAGAGACTTGTCTTTTAGACGGTAAATTTGAATATAAAGAATAACGGGATACAAATCTCGGGTGACGAAACACGAACAACGCGTGCACAAAACACGTGCAAACCCGTGCAACACAACACAGCAAACTCCCTAAACAGCAAACACAGAACAGCAAATCCCCCTCTCTCCCTGAACAGCAAACAGCAAGTGGGGGAGAGAGAGAACGGCAGGGAACAGCGCCATGCGGGGCTGGCGGTGACTAGAGATAGCAGCGACCCTCAGTAAGGGCAGTCGACTGGCGAACGAAAGTCGACGGTGGTGGTCAACGGCGCTCGAGAACAGGGCAGCTGCGAAACAGAGGAGCTCAGAGGAAAACAGGGGAGTTCGGAGGTTGCAAATGATGGGTGATCGTGGTAGGGTCCGACGGCAAACAGGGGCTGTCACGGGCTGACAGGGGCTAGGGCGGTGGATGCTTGACGGAGGGGACGAAGAGGACCACCGGATGGGTTTCGGCCGAGGGGGAAGATGGAGATGACGGGGGGGAAGAAGATGGGGTGCTTCAGAGGTTGGAAGAGAGGGTGGCGAGGGCGGAGGATGCAGGTGAGGGTCGACGAGTGGGGTGGAGGGTGCGGTGGACGGAGAGGATGAGCGGTGAATGGGTTTGGGCGAATAAAGGGCCGGGGGTGAGGAGAGAGAGAGCGGCGGCATGTTAGGGAGAGAGAATAGATTATTTAGGGTTTAGGGGTATTTATATAGGGGGTTAGATGTTGAATTTTAGGTTGCGGGTTAACGGGTATAGGGTATGGGTTTATGATTCAAAAAGAGCAAATAAATAGAATTAAATAGGATATGAATATAATGGATCAATATAAACCCAATACACAAAAGACTAAAATTAGTAGTGAGCTAAAAATTAAGGATTCAGGCCAAAAAGAGTACAGAATGATCAAATGAGAGTAAATGAGCCCAAAGAAAAGCAAGATTTATTATTTAAAAGATATTCGAATACAATAATCTAGAAAGAAGAAAATTACAATAAAAATCCAAAAGTAGAAAAATAAGGGTTATACAGGACTCAAGGAGTGATACCATAAGGACTTGGTGAGCAACAATTTTAGAGAATGGAGCCCATGAATAGACTGCTTGAATTATCTTTATGCTATTTTCCCTTTGAACATTGTTATTGATATTGTACTTTGTTTTTGTTTTGGGCTTTGTTGACCCGGAGTTTATTTTCCCAGATGTTGGATATTATATTTTGAATTATTTCATTTATTATTGAAGTTGTTCTTCGTTTATGTGATTATATTCTCTTGCATGGTTGTGGTTGTTATTCATATTATTGAGTTAGACTGGTATAACTTATGGATGGTGTTTACATCATTCATTGGGCCTTTGTTACGTGCTCGTACTCCCGTATTTTGGGAAGCGGGGTGTGACAGTACGATAAGGCCTTGCCCTCGGACCTATGTACTATGGGATGCATAGAATCCGAACAAGTATTCAATAGTGTCATCATCGTGTGAATGTCTGCATTAGGTATTAGGTCATATCATACACTGACATAATTAGGATAGTCATTTCTAGGTTTTCTATATTCAAGTTTGTGTTTGTTAAGATGGTGAGATCGCTACATTATAGCATTGCGACAATTGTATGCAACTGACGTGCCCACAGTTTTCAAATGCAGGATTGGATTGGGGCATGGATTTGATGTAACGCCCCGCACTCAGCTCGTATGCACACAATTAACTAAATTCTAGCCACGCCCACCACAGGCTGCCTCAAAAGGGTGGTTAACCGTTGGGTAACCCTTCATCATGGGCTTTCCTATATATCTCTCATTTCTACCTTTTATCCCACCGATATGGGATTATTCCCTTGGTCCAATCCCGGTCAACAACACCACACCATACAGGATCGTCTTTCTAGTCGAATGTAGACTTGTCTCCTAATCGCTGCCCACACAGGGTCTTACGCATCTCATACACATATCACTCACTTCCTATATACAAGTCCTACATTCGATGTCGAAAGTTGGCTCTGATACCATCTGTAACGCCCCGCACTCAGCTCGTACGCACACAATTAACTAAATTCTAGCCACACCCACCACAGGCTACCTCAAAAGGGTGGTTAACCGTTGGGTAACCCTTCATCATGGGCTTTCCTAATATATCTCTCATTTCTACCTTTTATCCCACCGATATGGGATTATTCCCTTGGTCCAATCCCGGTCAACAACACCACACCACACACTCATCCATTCTTTCATTCCTTTATTCATCCAATCCTTCCTTCATTTATTGCACACATGGTGGACCAGTCAACCACACCACACACACTTTCCTTCTTTCCATTCCTTCCACGTCATCATCCACTTCCATTCTTTCTTTCTACTTTCTACTTCTCATTCTTATATACTACTATATATATATATATATATATATATATATATATATATATATATATATATATATATACTCTCTAAAAATACGGGGTCTCACACTTGAAGTCACTGTGATGGGTTGACATAAGATTGAAGAGCTTCCATTATCATATGTTGTATTGTACTTATTCATTTCTGCTGTGTTATTGTGAAGAACAATGTTGTAAATAAAAAAGTTTTAAATTTCTTGTAAATTTGTACGAAGTTAGAGTAAAAAATCATATTTGTGCTACGAATTACCTGTGTTTGAAATTCGGGGCGTTACAGATTTCATGAATGAGCAGGCGAAAGAGGGAAAGGGAGGGAAAGGAGATGGTGTGATTTGTGGTTTCAGAGGATTGAGCACGAAGGGGAAAATAGAGAGATGAAAATTGGGGATCGATTGTGGGAAAACAGGGTTTCGATTTTGGGTTTATACTCATAAGTCCCAGCATTTTAAAGCGCCGGAGTAGCTCACTATCATTATCTTGGAACAAATGTAACATTTTCGATTAATCCAAGATAAAAATATTCATTATCGTTATCTTGGTCATAAAATACAAAATGAATGGATAACTATGTTGCATCAAGTGTCAAGATTGCAATAATAAAAATAAAAAATTAAAGAGGCCAAATATTTTTCTGTAATTCTTGATTGCACTCCTGATGCTAGTCACAAAGAACAAATAACTTTGATTATACGATGTGTCGATGTCGTAAGTTACCTAATAAAAATAGAATAGTATTTTTTAGAGTTTCTGAATGTGGAAGATACATCTGGACTGGGCATTTTTAATGAATTACAAGCTGCTCTAAACTCTTTTGATTTAGATATTGATAATGTGAGGAGATAAGGTTATGATAATAGTTCTAATATGAAAGGAAAACACCCAGGTGTTCAGAAAAAGTTACTTGACATAATTCCTAGAGCATTTTATATGTCATGTGGTTGTCATTCTCTCAATTTAGTACTTTGTGATATGGTAAACTCCTGGTTTAAAGAAAATTTCTTTTTTGGAGCATGTCAAGCCATTTATAATGTGTTTGCTAATTCAAGAAAGTGATGGAATCTTTTACTTGAATATGTAGATGAATTAACTTTAAAATCTTTGTCAACTACACGTTGGGAAAGTCACATTGAAAGTAAAAAACAATAAAAAGTTGAGCTCCCAAAATAAAACAAGCTTTAGTTTAATTAGCAGAAATTTCTAATGATTCTAAAGTGAGTTGGGATGCTCAGAAATTAGCATCAGGTGAATTTTCAAGTTTTGATTTATTTTAAGTTTAATTATTTAGCATAAAATTTTGCACATGATAAACTTAGTGAGTAAAAAGTTATAGACTAAAGATATGCTTCTTGTTGTTGCAATTAAAAACTTGGAATAGTTGGTTTCATTTTTTGAAAAATATAGAGAAAAGAGAATTACTTCTACTATGATTGAAGCTTGAGATTCCTGGTACGGATAGAGAACAACAATCTGCTCAAGAAAATTTTAGAACTGATTATTTTCTTATTTTAGTTGATAGGATTCTTTCTTAATTAAAGAGTAGATTTGAACAAATGTAAACTTTTGAGTCTATATTTGGCATCTTGTTTGATGCATCACGGTTAGTTTTATTGAATGATGATGAAATGAAAAATTGTTGTATGCAACTTGAAATTGCTTTGAAACATTGTGAGATGTATGATATTGATGTGAATTATATACTTTCAAATTATAAATATTGCAAGAAATACTACCAAGTGAAGCATATGAAACAGATAAACCATGGCATTCCATTAAAATTATGGAGTTTGCCAAAAAAAAGGATATGTTTCCAAATATTTTGGTTGCTTATAGGATTTTATTGACTGTACATGTGACTGTGGCTTCTGCGGAAAGAAGATTTTCAAATTAAAATTATTAAAATCGTATTTGCAAACAACTATGACTCAAGATAGGTTAAATGGATTAACAATTTTAAGTATTGAAAATAATATGTTGAAAAATATTGAGGTTGAACATATAATTGATGATTTTGCTTCTAAAAATGCAAGAAGAAATCATTTTAGATGATATGTGACTGATTTTTTTTTAGGTGCAAGAGTTGCTATTGTTGCAGTATCTACAAAAAACTCGTAGTGCTAATAGCGGAAACACACCACAAGCAACAGAAACTTTCCAAGAACTAGATGAATCAAGAACAAGCCATGACGATATATGCAAGATCTCATAAGAACACAATCAATATGCAGAGATAACCAATACTTCTTATTCTTCAAGAAATACAAAGATTACAAAGATATTACAACTCTCAATCTCTCTCTCTCACCTTTGAAACACTCGGCACAATCCTCTTTTGAAGTTGAACAATGATAATGGCTGACTAATTCTCTATAATCAGTTTTATAAACCCTAGAGTCTACAGTCATTTATATAGCCCACAAGTAACCGTAAAAGATAAACTCAGATCCAGCTAATTGGGCCTGAATCCCGTCAGCCCAAATAACACACAGCGATGCTAACGGTCGATCGCACTTTGGGTCGATCGACCGCATCGTATCGAGTCCACTCCTGAAGCCCTGGTCGGTCGACTGCACAATTGACCTGCTCGCTCCCTGTTGGATCCCTGTACACTCGAAGAACTCATTTCAGCCATGGTCGGTCGACCGCACCACCTGGTCGGTCGACTGCAACTCTCTAGACTGCACATCTTTTACCTGTTGTTGTCTTCTCTTGCTATCTTTGTCTCCTTCTCTTCTTCTCCAACGTCAAGTACTCTGTAACTAAGTGCATTTGAGGCCACAATCCTAACAGCTATCACTATGCTTAATGAAAATTATTAAGTATTTGGTGTCATAAAACAAAACAAGGTAATCTTTCTTTTTCGGAGTATTGGTTTTATATCCCCTGTCGTTATATCATATTTTATTAATAAACTAGGTTTGCCCGTTAACACGTGCCTACGACACGTCTTCGGAACGGTGCACCTTGTTTGATCATATAAAATAGTTTTAGAGGTCCAGCATATTAATTGAAGTAGCAAACATATTATATGAGAAACTTTTTGGGGTCCAGCAAAAAAAATATTATATGATTTTTTTTATATTTTTTTGAATTATTTTTAAAGTTTTTAAATTTTAAATTTTTTTATTTTTCTAAAAAATTTTAAATTTCTATTTTCTTAATTTTTTGAATAGAAGGAGGGAGAGAGAGAAAAAAATTTAAATAAATATAGGAGTTGTTTTGGGTGGGGGGTTTGAATTTGAGTTTTGGGGGAAACTTTTAGGGGGCTTTGATTTTTGAGGGAATTGAAGGAGAGCCACTTAATAGCTTTTTTTGTGTTTTATTATAAAAATAGAGATGTGTCTATAAAGAGTATAATTTTATTTTTTTGGCCTAGAACCTTAAATACCTCAGGACCGGCCGTGCAAGAGTCAAGGCTGAAGTTGCCCATTTTAGCACATTCTTATCGAGTTTCTTATGTTGAAACTTCATCCCCTGTTTTTGTTCGTTTATGTCCCGAACTAGCTCAACTAGTGGTTATTCTCTATACTTAGGTTAGAGAGTCTACTCAAGGACTGTTTACCTTCACTATTATCTTCAAATAAATAATTCTGATTCCTCAAAAAAATACTACGGCTATAAGACTTTCATTTATTGTGGTTCTACCTCAACTATAAGTCTCTCCTCTTCAGGCATTCATTAATACTAATTAAAAGAGCCGCTTATTTGCTTTAAAATGAAAATCTGTGTACCCAAATTGAAAATCCACAATGTTGAATCCATCTAAATCTATATAATAAAACACAAAGAAAGCTATCAAGTGGCTCTCAGGATTGAAATCAATGGTTCAGATCTACCCTCACAAAACATATTTTTCCGTCCAAAACTTCCCCCAAAAGTCAAATTCAAATCCCACAAAACAACTCCTTTTATTTATTTCTCTCTCTCTCTCTCTTTTTCTCTCTCTCATTCTCTCTCTATATATTCAGAAATTTATATTTTCAGATTTCAGATTTGTAAATTTTCAGATTTTTTATGCATTTTTTTATTGCTCATGTTACATTGAAAATAGCAAATATCTCATCAACAGTTAAATTTCATCATTTTCCACATTCAAAGTTCTAAGAAGTTGGATTTTACACCCCCATTTAAAATTATTTTTCAACATATACTAATGGAAACATGGACTTTTATTTACAACTAATTATTGTTTTACTATTCAAACTTGAGCTTCATAATTGTTGTTTTACTGTTTACAAGACTTTCATATGCTGTATCGTTGCACGGGCAAATCTCGTGATATAATAAACTGCATGCACACAATAATTAAAAAGTTGAAATGAGGTTTCAATCATTTATCTAGTGATAGAAAGAACTTCACATACTAATTTATGGTCACTAGATGGATGGGTAAACTAGTAGAACCTTTTGATATTTTGTTTGTAAGCAGTTAATTTAAACATAAATCACATTCACTAGAGTGGAATATCAGTTTCTTTCCATTATGGTTATTATTTGGGTTATTCGGAAGGAGAGAAACTCTCGTATTTTCTCTCTTACCTCCAAACCCATCGACACTATTATAGATGATTTTATTTTCTTTTCGATGCACTGGTCTTCCTCGCTGCCCCCTCATAAAGCTAAGGCGATGAATCTTCTTCGCTTAGTTGAAGCAGCTCAGTTTTTACGTTTTTCTTAAACTCAATTATTGTTATTCTACTCTTCCGTTCTCTTTTCTTCCAATTTACTTTATCAGTTTTTTATCCTTTTCTTGTGTCTTTTTACAGGCTTGAGTCGAGACCTGAACGGTCTCTATTTTTGGGCTTATCCGAGGCTGATTCATCGGGAGTTTGGTTCTGTTTCGGATGTTCTATCTCTCAGCAATGTGCTCCTTTTGGCTGATGGCTTTTGTCCATGCTTTTATGCTCCAGCTTGTTTGGTTATCCCTGTTTATGTTCTTCCTCACATACTGTTTTTTTTTGTGTTTAATGGCCTTGTTAGCCGCTGGTTAGCTACTCTATTTCTACTTTTAGTTCATGTTCAGTGTGGCTCGTTCAAGCCAATGTTGGCTTATTTGTTCTGTCTTGTTGGGGCTTGCGTAGCTTTTTATTGTTGGGCCATTCTTATGGCGTTTAATTGCCTTTCGTTCAAGGAGTTTGAGTTGTGGTCGTCGTCAGCTGTGTTTGCTTGGCTGTTTGTCATTGTTTTCTTGAGTGGTGCTGGTGGTTTTTGGGCCTGCAGCGGCCCTTTTCAGCTCTTTGTTCATTTTTTGAGCCATCTGTTAAGCGACAGCTGAACTTGCTATGTCGCTTGTGATTGCCTTTTGAGTGCTGCTGGTGGCTTTTTGGGTCTGTGTCTGTTTTTGTGTTATTATGCTTGTGTTTTTCTGCTCTTTTGTTCTTTTACAGTTGCGGTTTTGGTTTCCCGCTGTGGCTGCCTTATTCTTATTGGTTCCTTTGGTTTTGGTGCGCCGGTGAGCCCCTTTTGAGGCATGAGGACTCGATCCTCTCTCTGGCCGGAAGTTCCCCAACCTTGTGTTCTCAGTTGGCTGTTTGCGATCGGTGATTTCTGGGCGCTGCTCTGTGGCCCTCGATGATTTTGATGGTCGCGTTTGAGTAGGTTAGCGAGCGTTGATCGTAGCCTGGGTTCGGGAGTTCTCCGATCAATGACTTCTGCTTCTTCGGTTGTTTGGGCGTTGGTTGGTTTAGGTTGTGTCGAGTCCAGCTGTTTGTTTTTTCTTTGTTCGGTCCGGGTAGCAATTGATTGTATTGCTCTCGTTGTCGATATTTGTTTGTTTGTTGTTCTTTTTGCGAGGTACCAGTTTTACTCTCTGTAAAATTGGTCGTGGTTGTATGACTGCTCTGTTTATTATTTATTTATTTATTGGGCCGGAGTCCCAAGATTCTATCCCTGTTATCAAAAAAAAAAAATCAAAAAAAAAATATTAGGATAAGCTCTAACGAGCATAATCACCTCTTGTAGCTCTCTAGTCAAATAGTTTCACATTTTCATGGTAGCTAATTTAGGCAGGGCAAAGAGAGTAAAGAATTTAAAGATCTTATTGTTCTTATTGTACCCTTCCCGTGACCAATTTAATAATTATAAGGGAATTATAGTAACTCCATTCAAGTTTTCACAAAAATGATATAATCCCGTCAAATAATTTCATATCTCTAACCCCATACAAATGTTAAGAATGCTAGAGCCTATGAGGTTGGTAAAGGACATAAGATGGCACAAACAAAACTAGCATAATGTACGTGCATCGCACGTTTACAAAATATATTTATTAAATTTAATGAATATATATCGAATAAGAAAAAAAAAATTATATTTGAATGTTACAAAGTTAGAGGGGTTTGTTAAATCTCCCATTAAAATACTTTGTTGGATATAGTTTGAACGTGTATTGCACGAGATTGTTTGGTTACAAAATTAGAGTTTGTTTGCTTACAAACTTCAACTCTCCCATTAAAATAGTAGAGATATTAATTTTGATTTTTTGCCTAAAACATTTTTCGGTGTTCACTTTGAAAGGCTTTGGATGAATTAAAAGAGATAAAATGAAATTTAATGGCATCAGAGCATCTGTAATCGCTAGCTTAAAAGCCAAATTTTGTAAAATTTGAGTAAAAAAGTGTCGTAGTCGTTGGCCAAATACTCAAATTTTGGGTATAAGATAGGAACAGTAGTCTGCTATATTTGGGAAGCGAAATAGGAATTTGAAAATTATAGTTGATGAAACATGAAATTTCGTCCGTTCACAAATTTTTTGCTAAAATGTATCGGATGAAAGATGAAATATTGTCCATTTTTTTTAATTAATTAGAATAGACGGAATATCATATTGTGTTCGTTCATCTGATTTCCGAAAGGGATAGGGACGAAACACGATGTTTTCGTCCCTTTCCAAAAATTAAAAAAAAAACTAATATATTTATTGAAAGACGAAATTACCCTCCTTCAATCCCAATGGTCACAAATTGACTCCAACGGCTATAATTCAGTTGCATAATGGCTGGAAATTTCATGCTGCTATATGTTGGGTTTATATGTCTTGCATACACATGTTCGATGAAGAAAACGATGAAGCGGTGAAATGAATCGAAGTAAATGATTGAAGATAGAGAAGATAGCAGTCATTAGTAGCAACTGGAATAGGTTGCGATCGACCGTACTTGGGGTCGGTCGACCGCCCAACTGTACAGGGTTTCCCGTGAGAGGGGTAGTCGACTGCACCTTGGGGTCGGTCGACAGTACGCGGCGCGATGGGTTATTTGGGTCAGGCCTGGCTGATTCGTGAGAAGTCCAACTTCATCTTCAAGTCAGATCGTTCGGCTCTGAATGCAAGGTTATCTCTTCAGTAGTAATCGAGTGGTTAGTGTATCAAGTGTATCAAACTAGGGTTTATGTAGATCTATATAATCAATTGTAACGGCTCCTAGAAAAATGTGATTCTATTGAGTGCCGAACAGAAGTAGAGAGTACTTCATCTGAGAGGGTGAGAGATTTCTCCATTGTAAACAGCAAGTAAATTTCAGTTAGACTTGAGTGAGTGTTGTGGTGAGAATTATAAAATTCTTGTATCTTCTCTAGCTGAAATACATCCCGGGTTCTTCCTCCCCCGGATTAAGGCGAAAGCCCCAACCGGGACAATTCTTGTGTGATTTGTGTGATTTGTGTGATCTAGTTTTGCTTGGTGGTTTGTGTTGATCGTATCGAAGACTCAAAAAGATCATCTTTTTTCCTAACAAGTGGTATTAGAGCAATCAGCTTCGTGGGTTTGTTTGAGTTCCTTAGAGGAGTTGGCAGATCAAAAGATGAAGATCAAGCGGTTTGATTGTAAGATCAACTTCAATTTATGGAAGGTGTACATGTATGATGTGTTAATTCAAAAGGACTTGCACCTTGCCCTAGAAGAGAAGAAACCAACCAACATGTAGCAAGAGAAGTGGGATGAGATTTTTTGAAGGCCTTGAGTTTGGTTGCAATTGGAAGACGAAGTCAAGTATAATATTTTTTAGGAGAAAAGTGCGGCGAATCTATGAGTGAGACTCAAATCTGACTACTCGGGATCGCCGTTACTAGATTAGATGTACTGGAAGAAGAAGTTGTTTAGGTTCTCAATGAAGGAAGGTACCTGATATGGCTAAAAATGGGATTAAATCGAGACCGTTCAAATCGAGCACGGATCTTAAAGTTTACAGGGGGCAAAACGGTAATTTTACCTGCAAACGGGTCCGAAATGGGAACTGGGTCTCTTCTTCAGAGCCCAACAACCCACGAACGGATCTGCCATACTGGGTATGGGTCCCAAACCATTACGAACCAGTTCAGAAGGATAGAGAGAAATCTTAATTCGTCCTTATCCCTAAGAGGTGGCTCTAACCACTTCTATCCATCCACACCGGGGAGTAGAGATTTGTTCTTATCTTGAAAAAGATCCCCACGGCGACTATAAATAACCCCCTCCTCCTACCATTACAAAGTGATCATCTTTGCCAACCTAAAGCTCTCTCATATTCTTTTCTGAGTACTGACAAGAGCGTCGGAGGGTTTTCGTCGTCGGGATCAACCCCGGTGTTTCGAACTTTGTGAATGTCAATGGCAGCCGCGAGAAGCCAGCCAAACAGCAGTGGAAGTGTTCAGGTCTGACCCATTCGATTCCTTACAAACCCACAAATTCATCTGTTTGCCCCCACACCGAAATCAGCGGCAACAGTACACATCTTCAAGATCATATTGTGGAGTTCAATAAGGTAATATCTGAACAGAAGGCGAATAATACTGATTATCTTAACCAAGAGAATACAGCTTTCAACTTGATATATTCACTGCCAACTTCTTATGATCACTTGATAACTATCATGTTATACGAGAAGTCAGCCAAGAAGACACTTACAGTAACCAGGGTAATTAAGGGTCTGAAAGAAGATGAACAGAGAAAGGAGACACATAAAGGATGGTCTATTTCTGCAGGGTGTTTTACGGCGGATTGTGATAATTCAATTGGAAGCGAGAAGGAACACAAGAAAAAGATTCATTGTCATTACTGTAGAGGAATTAGGCATTACAAGAGAGACTATAGCAAGTGGTTGAGTTAGAAGAGTGCTACTAAAGAAGGTGATCAAGCCAACATAGTTGGCACAACTGATTCAGGTAAATCAGGTGAATCTGATAACTTCGATCTATGTCTTCTTATTTCAAGTTCTTCATATGTGGATTCAAGTTAGTATCTTGATTCAGGAAGTTCTCATATTTTCTCCAAGAGGAAGTTGTTTTCTACTTACAAGTCGTTAACAGGCCGTAGTGTGAGAATGACTAGAGGGAGATTTTTGAAGTAGTGGGTGAAGGAACAGTTGACTTAGAGACACCAGTTGGTAAAGGGTTCACACTATAAGAAGACATTCATATTCCTTCGATACACTAGAATCTTATATCCTTAGGAACTCTTGATGCTCATGGTTGTAGGTACACAGCTCAAGGTAGAGTTTTGATAGTTTATGATAGTTGTCGTAAGGTAATGAAAGGTAAGAGGGGGATTGAGCAGGGTCAGCACAAGCTCTACCATCTTTGTATGAGCAAGAAAACTCGATCAAGTGCATGGAAGATCATTGTTCCTAAAGCATCATCTAGCAAGTCGTCACTAGAATTACCAAAACAAAACTGCAATGTTCGAATACCGTTGGAATGTGGAGAGAGCATTGAGGTAAGTGGAGTTCGTGTGGAGGGTGGCACCTCCATGATTACATCAACTAAGGTGTGCCCTTGAGGGGGCATATAGCTGGAGGAAAATAGGTGGAGGTTTGTTCAACTAGCAGAAGAAGTCACAGAAACTGATTGTTTACAAAGCGTAGATGAAAGATCTAGAAGTTTTTAATCACACATTTGTGGATTCATGAGTATGCAATCTAAGGTGAAGCTCGTTGGATTTATATACCTTGCATACACATGTTCAATGAAGAAGACGATGAAGCCATGAGATGGATCAAAGCGAATGATTGAAGATAGAGAAGATAGCAGTCAGCAGCAACAACTATAGTAGGTTACGGTCTGCCGTACTTAGGGTCGGTCGACCGCCCGACTGTACAGGGTTTCCCGTGAGAGGGACAGTCGACCACACCTTGGGGTCGGTCGATCGTATGCAGCTCTGATGGGTTATTTGGGTCAGGTCTGGCTGATTCGTAAGATGTCCAACTTCATCTTCAAGTCAGATCGTACTGCTCTCAATACAGGGTTATCTCTTCAGTATTAATCGAGTGGTTAGTGTATCAAGTGTATCAAACTAGGGTTTCTCTAGATCTTTATAATCAATTGTAACGGCTCATAGAACGATACGATTCAATTGAGTGCCGAATAGAAGTAGAGAGTACTTCATCTGAGAGGGTGAGAGATTTCTTCATTGCAAACAGCAAAGAAGTTCCAGCTTTGCTTGAGAGAGGGTCTGGTGAGAATTGTAACATTCTTGTATCTTCTCTAGTTGAAATAACATCTTGGGTTCCTCCCTCCCCCCGCAACGCGGAATTAAGGCGAAAGCCCCAACTGTGACAATTCTTGTGTGCTTTGTGTGATTGGTGTGATCTAGTTTTGCTTGGTGGTTTGTGCTGATCGTGTCGAAGACTCAACAAGATCCTCTTTTTCCATAACATTATATATATACACTCAAATCATATCCAAGCACAACACATTCTTCATTACAATCGGTTCTTCCCTATATTTTATAATCATCTTTCTTTTTCAGAGGAGTGAAGAGTGAGATAGTATGAAGAACGAAAGCTGAAACTAGTATGAATATATAGGTTGAGAATGAGATAAAGTGTGAAAGGCAAATTTGGGAGAAAAAAATTACAAAAGAGAGGGACTAAAGATGATTTATCGTCCCTTCAAAACAAAATTTTTAAAAAAGGTGTCGGACGAGTCTTCAAATTTCGTCTGATTCATAACTCCTACTGTTTGGCCCACAATTGTCGGACGAGATATCATTCTCCGTTTGACACTCGAACATTTTTTTACAGAAAAATCAACAGGACGAAACTTGATCTATCTTCCGTCACTTTTTTAAAAAACCAAATTTTGGGTTCAACAACTACAGATACAAACCCAAATTTCTATTTATAAATACCAAATACCTAAATTTTGAGTTTGGATGACTACAGATGCTCTAACGGGTTATATATAAGAAAATATGAGAGATGGGAGAAGGAAAATGAGATGAAAATACTGGTATGTACCCATTTTCAAGTTACCACCTCTTCTAGCCCCCCCCCCCCCCAAATTTTTCCCAAACTGTCCCTCTTTTTGAAAGTTATTCCCAAACTGCCCTACTTTTATTAAAAAAATCCCAAAACGCCCTACTCGCTTTCTGAAAAAGCGAGTGTGGGAAAAACCCCATCGCTTTTTCAGAAAGCGAGTGTGAGGCTTTGGTTTTCACTTGCCTAGAGTCGCTTTCTCAAAAAGCGATGGAATTTATCCCACACTCGGTTTTTCAGAAAGCGAGTGTCGATTAGGACTTTTTTAGCCTTCCAGGCTCGAATTTCGATCTCACTTTCTCTTTCAACTCTATATCTTCCTCTTCCTCTTCTAACCTTGAAACCCTAACCCATTTCATCTTAAACCACTAAAAGTCCTGTCACGCCCCGCTTCCAAAATATGGGAATACGAGTCCATGACTGAGGCCCACGAATGATGCAAATACACCATTCATAAGTTGTACAGGTAACTTAACAACAAGATAACAATAACAACCACGCAAGCATAAAAAATCACATTAGGATGACAAAAGTACATGACATAGTACATGACATAATACATGACATAACCAACAACTGAAAAAGAAACATAATTACGGGTCAAAAATGCCCGAATTACAACAAAGAGTACATGAATAAAATAAGAATTAAAGTAACATGAAAATAAACAAGACTAAAATCTTTGCTCAGCAACACCTTCAGGTAATTCTCCATCTGGGCCTGCAAGTATATTATTACAAAAAGAAGAAACAAGGAGGTACCTGTTAATGCAAGTCACGGGCGGCAAGTGGTACAAGCTAACGGAACAATTATAAAACAAAACAAAAGCAGGAAAAGAACAAGAAATCAAGAATCATATAATGGAAGATATACAACATGCGAACAGAATTAGGAACAAGTGACATGTATGTAAACTAGTGAATAAATCAAATAGGAACATGTAATATGTAAACGAGTAAGCAAGTAAACGTGTCAACATGAACGTGTAACATGTAAACAAGTCAACAGGAACATGTAACATGTAATTGGATCATGCAAGTGTACGTGTTAATCTCATGTCTTTTATTAATCTAACTAGGTAGCACTTCATGTGTCCCATATCACATGGTTGCTACATACAATCAGCGAACGTTTAGACTAGTGGTGGATTCTATAGGTCACGTACCCAGGAAATCATGTCAATTATATCTTGTATCAAGATACGTGCAATGTGGAACATAGTGTAACATGTAGCGTAAAACATATGAACATATCATTCGCAAACTTGCAACATGTAACTTGCAACTTGCATCGGGAAACCATGAGCTCCCGTTCGAGTACGCTCTTCTATATTGCCCACTACTAAATCTTTTTCCTTATACCCCGACTTGTTATTTTTATTTTAATCAACATGAACAATAACTATATGCAATAACAAGGACGGGTAACATGGCAAGGGTAACATGACAGGATCGAGTATCAAGACTTATGCAATGCAGAAAAATATATTTTAGGATTTATAAAACATGTCGTGATCAATGACATATGCAAAACTTAAGAAAAGATAGCAACATTCAAACTAGTAACAAGACAAGTAATTCATGCACAACATCCTATATAGTTCTAAGAGTATATATGTGTGTATCGTGTTCATGCAATGCATATGGCAACAAAGTATTCGTGATCATGTATGAATACGGGATCAACGGATTATGTATAGTAACAGATTTCAATTCGACCGATGAATACAATTTAGAGTCAAAGAATATACTTGCGGTATTTTGCAAAGAAAACTTGTACTAGAACAAACGAATTTGTACAAGAAATACTTGTCTGTTAATTGACGACGATAATATTGAAGACAAGAATAACGGGATCAGAATCCCGGACAGAAAAATACGTGCAAGATACGTGGCGGCCACGCCAAAATAGCAAACTCCAAAATAGCAAACAGCAACTCCACAATAGCAACTCCCAACAACAAACTCCAAAACAGCAACAACAACTCCACACAGGCAAAACAACCCCTTCAACAGACTCCAAGACAGCAACTCCCCAACAACACCAAACACCAACATAATAACCCAAGCAATTCAGTGCTCTCTCTATACCTAACACAACAGAAAACACCCAAGAGTACCAATCCCTCTTCCAACAAACACCACAACGCCCAAATAGCAAATCAATAACCCCAAATCATGTTCTTCTTCTTCACCTTCCTCGACACACACAGAGAGCGAGAGAGAGAGCGTGCGGGAATGGGTTGTGACGACTGAACGGGGACGTCAGGGAGGGTAGCGCGACTGGTGGCGACGGCGGAGAGCAGGGGAGGTCACGACTGGATGGAGGAATGGTACTTCGGTGATGGGTTGTCGAGCTCGGCAATGGGTGGCGTCAAGTGGTGGTCGGAGACTACAGGGCGAAGACGAGTCGACGAGGAGAGCGAGAGTGCTCGGGGTGGCGACGAGTGAACGGAGGCGGAGCGACTTCGGGGTGGCACAGGCAAAGACTGAGACGAGGAGAGGAGGAGCAGGTGAAGGCGTTCGAGACTAGTTGGCGACGGAGCTCAAGCGGGAGGAGGAAGTCGAGGTCGGGGTGAGGTGCTCGAGGGAGGCCCGAGTGGAGGACGGTGGTGGAAGACAGGGGAAGGGTTGACGATGGAGGGACTCGAGCGGAAGGAGGAAGACGACAGCTCTAGCGGTGAAGCATTGGTCGAGGCGGCTATGGAGGGAGAGCGAGGTTGAAGAAGCTTGAAGACGAAGGGAAATGTGTTCTATTTTGGTTTTGGGAAACAGAGGATGAGGGAGAAGAGAGGAAACAGGGGAGGTTTTATATAATAATATAATAAATAATAAAGTAGTGGGGTGTAGGAGGTGGGGGTAGTTACGAGGTGGGGTGATGGGGAGTGGGAGTACGGGACAGAAAAATGGGGTGAGTGGGAAGATATTGTATACGGATAGGTGTAGATGATAAATCTGTACAAATATGGGTACTTGGTTTGGGCTTTAATAAAGGGGCTCAAGATAAATCAATTAGGGTATTAGGCTAAATTTTAGGCTCAGATTAAATATATAAATAAGTAATAAAATCAAAATATGGAATTGGGCTTATAATAACAATTAAACAATTGGGCTTCAGATTAAATATTAAAACAATTGAATAATTTTGTACATTGGGCTCAAAAAATAGTTTAAATAATAAAATCAATTAAGAAAGAATAGTTATAAGATACTGAGGATTTAAATACGGAAAAATACTTGAAAAAAATACGCATTAATAGAAACAGGGGTTATAAATCCTACTCACCTTACAACAAAATTTCGTCCTCAAAATTTGCACAGGCGGTATATAGGATGGAGCAAGTGCAACACCCAAGAGATTGGGAAACAATAAACAAGGAAGAGGTGATGACACTGGAATCAAATAATACATAAGCAGGGGATAAGCGAATTAAGACAATACTTAAGGTTGAGTCAAAGAATATAATTAAAATGTGCATGTACAAGAAAGTATGCAGAAATAAGTGATGCAAGAAAAAGACAGGAAGGATACAAAATAACAAACTACAATATATCTGCGACAATATCTTCGGCTGTCTCTGCTTCTTCTGCGATCAAGTTGTAAGCCTGGCCTCTCTCAGGAGCTGCGGCTCTCTGACCATAGACTTGCTGCTACGGTGGTCCTCGAACTGGTGCTCTCTGTTGGATCGGCCCTCCGGCGACTGGAGCGATTCTCGCCTGTGGACATTTTCGGAGTACATGATCATGAGACCCACAAGCAAAACATTGGCGATTCGCCCACCGGTAGTCTTGACATATGTGACTGGTCTTCTGGCAGTAGTCACACGCTACATCTCTTCTCGGGGCAGCAGGTGGATAAGGCATAGGCCTTGCAGGAGTAGCGGGGACTGACCTCCGAATTGGTCCACCAGTAGGCCTAGCAACAGCAGCAGGCTGCTGAACAACCCGCTGAGCAGCATTCCTCCTCTTATATCCTTCCGAATAAATTTGTGAAGGTATGATTTATATCACCTATTATTTTATACATTTTTGTAGATTTTGTTTGTGGGTAGATAATAACTCGTATATTCGTATAAATATACATAGGTATGAATTACGATATTCCTATTTGGTTATAGTTTGGTGGTGAAATAATTTGTGATCCAAATATAGGTTGTTGTTATAGTGTCGTTGATCTTGAAATAGTTTGGGCACCTCGTACCATTACATTGGCAGAAATAGTTGAGAAAATTTATGAAGTTACTAATTGGGATGGGATCAATGGAATGTGAAAATTTTAGCTCGGTACGTAGTAGGAAAGGGAGATGGTCAATATTTATGACGGTGTCTGTATCTACTGATAATGCTATGAAGTCAGTGATTACTAGGACACTTGATCCTAATTGTACTTGGTCTGCATTGGAGTTATATATTTAGCAAATCCAAATTATGAATGCTCAGCCACGTGATAATCCTAGTTCAAGCTTCATACGATAAGTATCGACAGAGCAGATGAGGTCTGATCCTGTTCATACTTCACAAGCAATCCCACTATCCCCACAAGAAGACACGTTCACAAATACAATAAGCCCGGATTCTACAGATGTTAAGTTACCACGTCAACCTAGTCCGGTTCAAGACTATGTTTGAAATGATACTTTATTTGAATTATTTCAAAATGCTACCATTAACAACGACCTATTAGACGATGATGGAGAAGAGCCCGCCTCATTTGGATTAGTTGAGACCTACACAATAATAACATTTAAATCAATAGACGGATATTACATTTTATTGTATGATAATCAAACTAATCGAATGAAAACAATTATTTACTTACATTAGTACGCTCGGTACCACCACGACCACGACCACGTCCATCGCGAGGAGGTGGGCCAAAAGAAGTACGTGGTCCATCGCCTTGAGTATTTGGAGGTCTACTACTCGATCCTTCCTCCACATTACCCATCGTGCCTGTCATTTATAATAAACGAGAGTAGACTACAACTTAAACAAATTGTTATTAACTATACCAAAAATATATAATCTACATATATCTACATATATATCCAATTTTTACACTATATACCTACATATACTCAAAATGGAATATACTATATACCTACATGTACTCAAAAATTTATAACCTACATATAAACAAACATGTTCGATAATAATGCTTAATTAACCGAAAATTAAAAATCCAATGTTAATGGTTCAAATTTTGGTGATTTTGAATATCCAATGTTTACTTGGAAAATCAAAAAATTTGGGTGATTTTGGATCAAATTAACAAATATACAATGTTAATGCTTCAAAATTAACACGAAGTTAAATAAATAAAAGTATGAGAAATATACCGTTAATGTAGGGTGATTGAATATGTAGATAGTGAATAGGAGGTCGAAGAAGCTCCTTCAACCGCACTCTTTATCCCCAAATTCGAAAATAAACGAACTCTTGGATATTGGGGTTTAGGATTTTTGGGTTAATCGAGATGAGATATGTAGATGAGAGAAGTGAAAAATCGAAACGAGATGAGAGATGCGAGGATTTTTTGGGTTAATCGACGAAAACGAGATGAGAGATGTTAGGGTTTCGGGTTTAGAAGAGGAAGAGGAAGAGGAAGATAGAGTGTTGAAAGAGAAAGTGAGATCGAAATTCGAGCCTGTGGAGCTAAAAAAAGCCCCCAATCGACACTCACTTTCTGAAAAAGTGAGTGTGAGATAAATCTCCTCGTTTTTTGAGAAAGCGAGTCTAGTCAAGTGAAAACCAAAGCCTCACACTCGCTTTCTGAAAAAGCGATGGAGTTTTTCCCAAACTCGCTTTTTCAGAAAGCGAGTAGGGGGTTTTGAAATTTCTTTTGAAAAGTATGGCAGTTTGGGAATTACTTTCAAAAAGAGGGACAGTTTGGGGAAAAAAATCTGGTTGTCGCCTTTACCTAAATTATGTTCCTTGGTTTGTAACGACCGATAAATAGAAGAAGGATTTCTGTCTAACAGGTAACTAAGAACTTCCTGTTGTTGCCTTTACCTAAATTATGTTCCTTGGTTAGTAACGACCGATAAAAAACTCTTTTTCTCAAAACACGCTCAATCGTCCCCTTTTCTAACCAGCAATCTCAATCAACCATATCTTACTTTCCACTGTCAAAATCTCTCTTTAACTTTCGTCCACCCCTCCTATTAGAAGTACTGCTGGCTATCCCCTCCAACTGTAGTTAGATGAGGCAGGGGCGGATCTAGGATTTAAAAACTGGGGGTGCCTTTATCTATTAAATAATTATATAACTCGACAGAAAAAAAAATTAAAAATAAAGTAATAATATCTCATATAGTTAAAATGACATAATGAAGTACGCTGCAACTTGAATCAAATATATAATTCTATTACAAGTTTAGTTGAACTCTCCTCTTCTTCATAGCCTGAAAATGCTTAATTATATCTAAATTATCGACTGTGCTAAACACTTCCTTCTCCATAAAAGTGATTAGACAATCATTAAGCCAAGGATTAGACATCCTGTTTCTCAACTCATCCTTCACATATTTCATTCCTGAAAAAACTCTCTCAACAGTTGCGGTTGCCACCGGAAGAGACAAAGCTAATTTCATAAGCCTATACACATAGTTATATGTCTTGTTCTTCTTTGTTTGCACAAGAGTCTTAGAAAGATCTGAGAGCCCCTTCAAATTGGAAAATCTATCATCAGCTTTAACACTTCTAATATAGTTCTCAAGTTGGCTAGACAACTCCACATCATCAACATCAAGAAAGTCGGTAGGATACAATCTCGCTAATCTCACAAGCGATTTAATGTCAAAAGCCTTAAATGACTCGCAAGGACTTAAACATGAAACGCAATGCAGCAACTCAATATTCTCAGGAGTAAAACGGTCTTCCAATTCATTCAACACCAAATCTATGATACGCAAGAAACAATCATTTCTGAAATAATGCAAATTTGTCACAATAGGAGCCTTGCGCTTCGACTTGTTAATTTTCACATACCTTGCATCCATGTCGGGCACATCAATCTCAAGGTTACCACAAGATCCTACAACTTTTTCATAAAACAATTCCCATCCACCTTCTCGCATTTCTATAAACCTTTCCTTGTTGATTCGGATAAGTTCCATAACATTCACAATATCTTGCTCACCCTTTTGTAATGCTTGAGACAAATCATTTGTAACAGATAAAACATCAATCATTAAATGGAGCATGAAAATGAATCCAAAAGTTTGCATCACCACCAACAAACTTTGTGGTTCACCTTTACACGTTCTATCACTTTGAAGATCTTCCAACACTTCAAGAATGGGAGTAAACAAGTCATGTAACCGATTCAAAGTCCGAAAGTGAGATCCCCAATGTGTGTCACCCGCTCTTGCAATAGACATTTCTTGATTCAACCCCGTACCAGTTTCAATCAAGTCATTATCAATTAATTCTGCAAAATAAGCAACTTGCTTTTTACAAAGAAGAGCTTGACGTTTGTTAGATGCACGAAGGAAAGTCACCACACGACTAACTTCACAAAAAAACCAATCAACATCATCATGATGCCTAAGAATTGAAATAAGAACCAATTGGAGTTGATGTGCAAAACAATGGACATAATAGGCTTGCGGATTCTCATTCTGAATCAAAGTTTTCAAACCTCCAAGATGACCTCGCATATTACTTGCTCCATCATATCCTTGACCTCGAATTTTAGATATGCACAATCCTAACCCGGACAACAAAGTTTCAAGAGCCTCCTTAAGTGCTTTTGCACTTGTATCTGCGACGTGAACAATGCCAACAAATCTTTCAACAATAAAACCTCTTTCATCAACAAAACGCACAACCACTGCCATTTGTTCTTTGCCTGAACAATCCCCAGATTCGTCGACAAGGACACAAAAGATGTCATCTCCAATTTCTTCAACGATTTTTTTAATTGTTTCAACAGCACATGCATTTGCAAGATCTTTTTGAATAAGTGGAGATGTCATCTTATGATTTTCTCCACCACTTTTTATCGCTGCAGCTATGTGATCACAATTTCTTGTCAAAAGATCTACTAATTCAAGAAAATGACCCTTATATATAGAGTCTTTCCCTTCATTGTGTGCCCTAAAGGCTAATCCACCTCTAACAAGAAATTTGACTGCTTCAAGGGATGCATTTAAACGAACCAGATAATCAGATTTCTCTTTTGCAGAATGTTTTGTATAAGAAGACTCGATACTCTGTTTTTAGTTCATGAGAGCTTCACATAATTGCACACAATTCTTGTGATGACTTGTTTCTTGGTGGTCAGTTAACTTGCTCTTTTTATTCCAAATCTTAAAACCATCAATCACAAATGCAGTTCTACTGTTTCCTGAACCCCGTATAAAACAAATAGCAATTCAAACAATATGCAGTCTTTTCTTTAATACTATATTCCAACCAACTATATTTATCAAACCAATTAGCCTTAAAACTACGATTCTTCCCATAAATTGTTTCAACATGATCACTCTCCAAACGGGGTTGAGTAGGGCCATATAAAAGATAAGCTCTTCTTACCTCATCACGCTCATTTGGATGATAATCAAGAATAGGTTTTCTTTTTCCGGGATCCAACTCCAAATATGCCCATTTTTCACTAACATCATTTGGTAGCTTGGGAACTTGTGGATTTGGATTTATATCTACTTCATCATCCAATGGTTCACTTTCTTGTTGAATTGGTGGTGCACTTGTAGATTCCTTGGATTTTGATACCAATTTATAATACTTTAACATCCTATTTCATAAACCAAATATCAAATATATAATTAGAAAAAATTTAATGAGACAAATTGCTAACAATTCGGGGCCAAAAATATAATTAAAAAATAATAGCAATACTTAGCATCCTATTTCATAATCAAATATATCAAATATATAATTAGCATAAATTAATTGAGGCAAATTGCTAGAATTTTAATTTGGGGCCAAAACATAATTAAAAAAAGCAATAGATGCGTTAAATACTTGAAGGTTTGTGCTGTTTCGGTCCCGGCACCGGCAGAGGAGGGTGGCGGCGAGCAGGCGAGTGGCTGGGGCGCTGAGCGATCACCGGACACCGGGGCTGGCCGCTGGCGTCAGGATGTACGGGGAGGGAGAGAGACAAAGGGTCAGCCCGGTCGGGGTGCAGTGGTGGGGGAGGGTGTCGCGAGTGGTGGAGAGAAGCGGGAGAGGAATGGGTTCCGTTCGGTGAGAGAGATATGGGAAGAGGAAGAGGAAGATGAATAGTCAATAGTAGAAGTGGCGGCTGGGAATATGTTGGATAATTAGGGTTAACAGTATTAGGGTATTGGTGTTAGTTAAAAAAAATAAAAAAAAAAGGCCAGATTTGTTGGAAAAAAAATCAAGAGTTTTGCTGTGGGCAGGATTCGATCCTGGACCACCTAGAAAATAACCTAATACATTTACCATCAGTACTAGGGGACTTTTTGTAATTCTGGGTGGTCCTGGGACTACTTAGACCCATGCCAAATCCGCCCCTGAGATGAGGATGAAATCAAATAATTGGGTCTATTGGGTGTAACAGCAAATGCATATAAATTTAGAACCTCTACAAATAACATCAGGGCAGTTTATTGATGGAGCAACCAGTCGAGGACAGTATTTTCTATTTCCGGCAAGACCTCATGGGGTTTAATGACATTCACCCTAAATCATTATTATAAACCTTTAGCAGGTATTTTAAACAATCGTATGCAATGTTTTTTTAATCTTTAGCAAATTATTTAATAAAATTTTGAGAACTAATAAGATATCCGATAAATGAAGAAAGAGTAATTTAGTACTAATATATAAAAATAAATGAGATATACAAAGTTACTCCAACTACTGATGAATTAAATTAATTAACTATACGATGAAAATTTGGAAGAGAGTGATCAAACATAGACCGATACTAGAGACTACAGTATCTGAGAATCGGTTTAGATTTATGTCTGGAATGTCAACAATAGAAGTAATTTATGTACTAAGGAGACTTATGAAAAAATATATGGAGAATAAGAAAGATCTATATATGGTGTTCATAAATCTAGAAAAAACATATAATAAAGTCCCTAGAGACATAGTATGGTAGGTGTTAAATAATAAAATAGTAACTATTCGGTATATTGAGGTAATTAAGGATATGGATGAAGGGGTAAAGACCACAATTAAAACAACCACAGGAGAGACCATTGATTTTCTTATTACAGTAGGTTTTCACAAAGGTTCGGCTTTCAGTGTAACACCCCGAATTTTCATAATAGAAATAAGAGACACAAATCCAGGATTTTTACTTCAATGTAATCCAAACACAGTATAAAATATAGAAAAATTTAAACTTTCATTACAATAGTCCATATCACAATGCACAGCGAAAATTTAAACACATTTAATATAACTCATTTCAATATTTAAACTCCAGTCTTTTCAAAGTCCAAGCTTCGACCCTTGCTCAAGCCACTCACTTTGCAATCCTGCAAAACTGTTAAAACTGTTGGTACGTCAGTTAAATATAACTGATGCAATGCTGATAAAAGCAGCGACTCTTTAATGTCTCACAACCACACATTTGTCGCACAAATAAATCAAAAAGATTCATAAATCAACAATTAATACATAAACTGAAAGAACAATTATGTGCCATGAAAACAGACAGAAGTGTATAAAACAATGTTCAAGAAAAACACAAATTCACATGATGCTTACTAATATATACTTGTTCGAATTCTATGCATCTCATACTACATATGTTCGAGGACAAGCCCTTAGCGTTCTCCATATTATAGGGTTTAGTTCCTCGCTATGCAACCTACTACCATGACTACTACAAGATTTCGACATTTTGCTAGTATTGGATATCGCCTTGGAATACTGGAGATCAATCCCACTCCGCAGATCATTATGGAGCCTCTTTCATCCCTCGTCTGGGAATATCGGATTATCTCACTCCTTAGGTCATCCTGGAGCCCTCATTGCACAAATATCCCATGAGCGTGCTCTCGTCCCGGAATACTGGAAATCAATCCAACTCCACAGATCATCCTGGGGCCTCTTTCATCCCTCGTCCCGAAATACTGGGGAATATCTCACTCCGCAGATCATCTTGTAGCCCTCATACTCACGTTTGCTCTTGTTTCATCATATCTCCAACTAGTGCATGTCCTTATGTATAAATAAGAGTAACCTGGGCCACCTAGAGCTAGCTCCATCCTACCAGACTTAAATCTACAAAACTAGGAACACTAGCCCTTCTGGCTAATCCCTACGATCAAATAATTTACTATCGGTAATCCAGGGTTCTACTCACCCTCTATTGCTCACAACACAATATCCTCAACAATACCATTTCTAGGGTTCTCACAATTACCCTAAGTTCCAATATGAACCACCATTTGGTTCAAATAACAAAACATTCATTCTTTTACTCATTTATGGAAATACCACTTTCCACGAGTCCACAATCACTATTTAACATCTCATTTAATATCATCTCATTCCAAATATAAACATTCATTTATCCACAGTCATTCTATCATAGCTCGTCCATCATTTAATGAGCAATTCACTTCCATAAAGACCCCCTTCATTTATAGAAATAAAACAAATTAATTATACCTCTTCAAATCCAATTCATAATACTCCTTTCCATGTTTGAAATCACAATCAAATTTTCTGGAAGATTTATCAATTTAAAACTAAAATAACCCTCTTTCAATTCTGGGATTTATCCCTAATATTTTGAATTTCATAGTTTCAAAATCAGAAATTCACACCTCTTTAAAACTGAAAATAACTCTTTAAAATCTGAAACATTAATCCATCAAAACTGAAACATATACTCCCCCCAAAATAGACAGAATTATAGTTTTATTCACACCTCTTTGAAACATTTATCCATCAAAACTGAAACATATACTCCCCCCAAAACTGAGAATTTCTTCCATAAAATTATAGTTTTATACATTCGAAATCACAACTCGAACTTACAAAATACTGAAAACTCGTTTCTCTTTAAATCTGAAATTTATGCGCTCGTATCCTTATGAACAGTCCATTCAAAAATGAATATTTAATTCTAAAAAAATGAGTTTATTTTTACTGCATAAGCATAGATCACGCATCAACTTTATAATCCACTCGCACAAAAATTGAAGGTCTAAATCATCAATAAACTGAAACTAGTTTTTTATAAAAATCTGAAACTTGCCACTTTAAAACTCGGTCAACAATTCACTTAAAACTTCACATTATTGCTAAATATAAACATATATATGCACGCCCATATCTACCCTAGGTTTTGCAACCCTAGTATACAACCAACCCCTCACACACACCTCAAAACCTGGGCCCCCTCACACAGGCCAAGCCTAGCACTGTGCAGACCCGAGGTCTGCACAGTGCCTAGCGGCACTGTTCTACCACTAGGCCGAAACCCCCAACTCTTACCTTTAGGGTTAGTGGCCAAAACCCTTGGGCTTAACCCTAGGTTAAAACCCTAGTGTATAAAACCCATATTCAATGCTTTTAAACATGATCAAATACCCTTCTAATCTTGCGTAAAAAATTCCAATGTTTAGATCCATGCAAATACATCTCAAAACAGCGAATATAAGTCAAATATCTCATCTTTAAGGTTCCTTTAACATATATCTACACATTCCATAACAAGATCCATAGTCATACATCAACATATATTATTTTTAATTGATTCACATGAAAAAAATTCGATCTTTAGGCATATTAGCATTCAATCATACAGGAATAAATTATCATGCATCATGGATCAAATATTCTTTAGGCATATTAGCATTCAATCATACAGGAATAAATTATCATGCATCATGGATCAAATATTCACACACATTCTTTCACAAATATTCACATATCTTTTGTAACACCCTGTGTTAAGAAATATATATATATATATATATATATATATATATATATATATAATTAATTGCCTGGGATTAGAGGTCACCAACAAGCTATAGCACCTTTTATGAGGCAGCCTGTGGTGGGCAGTTGTTTGCTAAAATCGCTGATCGGGGCCGGGGCGTTACATCTTTCATCTATACGACTTTTCTCACAACAATCATCATACGCATGCCAATATAATCATAATTTCACAAAGATTAAACCCTAGCATGATTCTACATTGTTCATGAGAAATAAAACACATCAAAAGACAGAGTAGACTCCCACCTCTTTGAAGAAATTGAACACAAAAACAAGAAAGCAATGTTTTAGAATAAGCAGAACTAAAACAAAGTATATGAAGTGTAATTTTAGTGATATTCGGAACCTAACTAAGGAAGTAGTGAAGCTTGATGGTTAAGAGATATCTAAGAAAGACCGTTTCCAATATTTCGGCTTGATTATACAAAAAGATTGGGAGGTTTGTGAAGATGTTATACACAGGATCCAAGTAGGATGGCTTAAGTGGAGAAGTGTCAGTAGTGTTTTGTGTGACAAGTTGAAGAAAAAAATTCATAGGCTGGCAGTTAGACCATCAATGATGTATGGAACAGAGTGTTGGGCCACAAAGAAACAACATGTCCAAAAAATGAGTGTAGCGGAGATTAGGATGCTAAGATGGATGTGTGGTAAAACCAAGAATGATAGAAATAGAAATGAGACATGCTAAAGGTAGCTCCTATCCGAGATAAGTTAAGAGAAAGTCGCCTAATGAGGTTTGGACATACCACAAGTAGACCTAGTAGTGTCTCCGTTAGAACGAGTGATTTGATAACTATTGAAGGTAGAGTTAGGGGTAGGGGAAGACCTTACAGAAGATATTGCGCTAAACCGAGCAGAATGGAAAACCAGGATTCATGTAGTCGATACCAACTAGTTGGGAGAAAGGCTTTGTTGGTGGTGGTGGTGGTGTTATTGTATGCAATGTTAAAGGTACCAAATATAGTGATTTTTTTGACCTTACTAAGCCACTTTTTGAAACTTTTTACAAAATTATGTCACTTCCAAACTATTAGCAAAATTGAGCTAGTCGCAGTTACGTCAGTAGCGGCCGCTATTCCCATTAGCGACATTTTCCTTTTGAAGATCGCTAAAGGTAATAACGGGCACTCGTATAACTTTTTTTGATTTTTTTTTTTGTCGCTATTCCCATTAGTGACCACAGCACATATGAAGTCATTGATGAGAATAGCGACCTTATTTGAATCATATTGAGATACTAGGAGATTTCCTAGCTCTCTGGAAAAGGAAACCAAACAGAACTTCTGAACAGAGGTCGTTAGTGGGAATAGCAACCTCACTATACTATGGTCACTGTTTTTACTAGTGACCAGAAAAAGGACCCGACAACTAATAAATTGACGGGCTCTCTCTCTCTCTCCCCCTCTCTCTCTCTCTCACTACTTCATTTTATTTCTTCTTCTTCTTCTTCTTCTTCTTCTTCTTCTTCTTCTTCTTCCCCAACTCCACTTACAAATCCCAAAAAACCCTGAAAAAACCCTAGCATTCATCTTCCACATCACCATCCTCCAAATCCGAAATTCCAAAACCCTAGCTCAATTTTCAAAACCTTAGCTCCTCCGCCTTTTTACATCCTCTCGCTCACTGCTACCGCCAGCGCCTTCCGACCAAATTGTATCATCATTTCATGTATCCCCTACTCTATCATTTTAATCTTTAATAACATTTAAGTTTGTTTAATGGCGAGAATATTGATTTATTTAGGGTGATATTTGTGAATGTTGGGTGTAAATTGAATGTGTTAGAGGAAAAAATAGATATCCAAGATATTGAAATTGCATTATTACTTGATTGAATATGGATTAAGGAAAAAAGCTAAGGTATTGTGAATGACTGATTCATAAGAATTCACATAGGTTTTCCTACTTAATATTTAGTTGCTTAATATTAGTGTAATTATGTTATATTTGTGATTGGATAATGAACCGTAAATTTGTCCCCTCATGTATAGGTATGGACTACAAAATTCCGATTTGGTTGTATTATGGGGGAGAAATACTTCGAGAACCAAAGCTAGAAGCTTGTAATAGAGGTGTTGAACTGGAAATAGTTTGGTCCCATCATAATATATCAAAGCAATAACTAGTAAAGAATGTCTACGAATTAACTAATGGTGATAAAAGTGAATGGGGTGTTAAAATCCTAACTCGGTATGCAGCTGGAAAGGCGAAGGACAATATTTCATGGTTGTGCCTATTGTTGATGATGACGCTCTTATTGCCATGATTGCAAGATTGCTTGATCCCAACTCAAACTGGACTGCACTAGAGTTATATATAAAGAAAATCAAGATTCCTAACGATCGGCTACATGTTATTCGTGAGTCAATCCTCATATGTGAAGTGTCAGCCCGTGAGATGAGTCTCAATCATCCTCTTGAATCGTATGAAAGATTGTCGCCTCCACATGAAGACATATTCACAATTCCAACATGACCAAATCCTATGGAATATGACTTGCGACGTCCTTCTAGTTATTAGAAAATGAAGAAGATGCGGAAGATGTAGAAGACGATGAAGATGAAGAAAAAATGCATCTAGATTGTAATGCCCCGAATTCCAAATACAGGTAATTCGTAGCACAACCAGGATTTTTACTTCAACTTCATAACAAAATGCAAGGAATTTAAAACTTTTTCATTACTGTGTTATTATTTACAATACGCAGCGAAAATTTACATAAAAGAAATACAATTTATAACATCCAGTATCTTTAATATTGCAACATCCATCGGCATCAAACTCATCTCCACGTTGCTCGCTGATTCGAATCCTATAACTTGAAAACTGCGGGCACGTTAGTTGCATACAACTGACGCAATGTTATAATACAGCGATTCCTCTATTTTAACAATCACAAACTTGAATGCAGAAACTGTGAAATGTGACTATCCTAAATATGTTAGTGTATGATATGAACCTAGTGACTAATGCAAACACTTGTACTATGATGCAATTCTAAGTGCACTTGTTCGGATTCTATGAATCACATACTACATAGGTCCGAGGGAAAACCCTTAACGTACTCCTCATTCTAGGGTTCAATTCCTCGTTATGAAATCCTACTACGGTAACAAAAATAAGGTTCAGACGTTCCACGAGTATGGATTCCAGTCCCGGAGTACACCGCTCGACTATACAGAATTCTTGTCGTGCAAACATCCTGCAAGTGCTACTCTAGCATGGAATATGTTGGAGATTCACCTCCTATCCACCTGACTATTCATGATCCCGAAGTACACCGCCCGATCATTCGTAATCCTGGATTTAATTAAAGCTTCTCTCGCTTCGCACAACAATCGCAGTCCCGGAGTACACTGCCCGACTGAATCTATAGTCCTGGAATACACCGTCCGACTATATAGAAATGTCACACTTACGTTTGCCTAGGTCTCATGACATCTCCCCGCCTGTCCTTAGTTCAATTATAATTATCTTGACCTAGAGCTTACCCTTGTCGAACTTCAATTAATTCACTGAGAACGTTGGCACATATTGGCCACTTCTCAAAATTTCATTTCTCATAATCTTCCGATCACTACGGGTCTCACTCAGCCTCTAGAATTCATTCATCTCAACACAGGGATCTTCTAGGTTATTCTTAACCTCTTCATAAAAGTTCTCTTTCATTGCAAATCATTTGACTCTTTCATTCATTATCTTTAAATTATCAATCTCGAAGTAAAATAAGTAACCTCTTATCCCTTTATTACAACATATCATTTCAACTTGAAAAAGCCCTTTGCAAAATATATTATGTCTGATTTTTCAAATTCATCCTTTAATTATCTCTTAATTCTTCGTCTACCATAATTTACATAAATTCCAACTTTAAACTCGTTTTCATACAATATAAAATTTCTAGAATAAATTTAGATTTAAACAATCATATTTCAATCTTTTAATCACAATTAATTTATAACAAAATATCTCCAAAATTTACTTCTTAAAGTAATTTAATTTAGAATGTATTTATTCCACAAAATAATTTTTGAATTAATATACATAATCAAAATATCTCATTAATACTCTATATTAATTTAAACACTTACCCAAAGTAAAATACATGCAAATAGATTTTAAAATAATAAAAACAACAAAATAATCCTACCTAGTTTCGAACCCGAGTAGGCATCCCGCCTTAAATCGCACCCAACAACCACTAATCCAATTCTCAGTTGGCGTAGGATTCTAAAAAGAAATTCTAATAGTTTCATCTATTGTTATCTACATTTAATAAAAATTTAAAAGAAAAACAGAGCCCCAACGACTCGAAACCGTGACCGGGGATAACTGTACAGAGACCCCTCAATTGAACCCGATAACCAGAGCTGCAAACCTATGACTCTGTCAACAAGCTCTCAATTAATTTTATTGAATAACTACCATTCTGAAATAGGTGTAATACGAAATAAAATTAAAATTTTGTGCCCAAGTAGATTCAAACTTGAGACCAAGGGTATTGTACACAGCGACCCAGAAACACATGCACTAGCCAGGCTCTCAAGCCTCACCATCTGTGTACAAAAGTGAATCAATTACTGTTGAATGTGAAACTCTCTGTTTCACAACTAAGATAAAAAGTTAGCCGAAATTAATTCCACAACCTTTCTCACAATTTTATACACCATATTACGAATTCGAAAAAATTTCCAGAGAAGAACTTACTTAATCTAGCATATTTAGGCATGGATTTGAATTTATCTCAATCTACTTAGATTTATATGAAAATTTAACTCTCAATTTGTATGTATATCACATTCAAGAGCTAAATTCATAGCAACAATGAAATCACAAGAGTAATATTCATACAACAATTTTAGAGAAACATTCATCTATAGCACTTCACAAGCATGTAATCTAACTACCATGATAGATGTTATTCAAAATGAAATTTCTCATATATTAATTTAGACAAAATCTAGAGAACCCCCTTACACATATATATTTCACATATGAATTTAACAATCATCTATATATTCTTATCTAAGCATGCATCTATATATTATTGTCTATATATTCAATTCTATAATATATATTCAATATTAATATATTAATATATATATATATATATATATATATATATATGGGTTTTGCTCCATTGAAAACGGGTTCGTTTTCAATGGGTTGGAAAACACCCATCCTGGCCGTTGATCAAGATCTGATCTTGATCAGCGGATCAGATCTTGATCCGCTAAGGTCTCCCACTAAGGCTCTCAAAAGCAGGGGGGTATTTTCGTCACTTCACGCCAAAAAACGTTTCAGACTTAGCATTTTTTTGGCGTGAAGTTTTTTTTTGTCGAAAAAAACACCTAGGCCGTTGTTGGGAGCAACGGCCTAGGTTGTTTTTTTTAACAAAAAAACAGACCTTGGCCGTTGTTCCCAACAACGGCCTAGGTATGTACTAGTGTTTTTCGAAACACTTGTACACACCCAGGGCTTCATCTCCCTCACTTCGTCATAAACGCGCTCTCTCTTTCTCTCGTGCTCTCGAAACCCATCCCCAAACCCTACTTCACTCTCCCAACTCCTTGCCATCGATTTCTTAGCCTTCTCGATCTCCGCCCAACTGAGCAAAGCTCCCTATCTCTCTCTTCCTCTCCCGAATACAGCAAACCCTAACTTCACATCCAAATTCCCAAATCATCTAAACCCTAGCACCAATTGTCTTCCTTTGTCTACAACATCGTGCAGCGGCTTCTCACATCTTCGCCAACTCTCTATCACTCTCTCTTTGGACCAGGTATTTTCTTAATCCCAATCTACTATAATAAACTCTTTGAATCTATTGAATTTTTTTCCAATTTTGGATTTGTCTTCTTTGGTAATATGCGTAGTAGTGTAGTCTATAATTTAGAGAGTATATAATTAGCTCTGATCATGTATGTTGTGTACATTTTCTACGAAGTAGTGGTAGTTGTAGTGGTGGAATATAGGAGATGAAAAAAACGAGATGAAAAAATTAAATTTGTATAAGTAGGTCGGACTCGCCGCGTAGAAGGTAACGGAACTTGTATAGGCGATTTCCGTCTCACGATTTGTGAGATACGTCCTTTTATCATTTCAATTCCATACAACGGATATGAAGTGATATACGGCCGTATCTTTCAAACCGAGAGTCAAAAGTCACCTCTGTAAGTTCCGGCAGCTCGTGTTTGGTGTGCTAGAGTTGACGCCCAAATTTAGGAAATAAGTTTATCATTTTTGTTGTTTTGACGCGTATATAAAAAAACCTTTAAGCGACCTCGGAACTTGTGGAATACGTTATGAGTTGAAAATAGCTTAAACGAAGTCCAAATAAAGCGAAACTTTGCGAGTAGGTTGGTCTGGCCACTCACAAGTCATACCAACCTGTACATGCGAGTTCTGACTCGCGGTTTGCGAGATACGTCTATGTATCACTTTCCGTTCAGTTTTCAATAGTGTAAACGATACATGGTCGTATCTTTCAAACCGTTGGTCGGAACTCCCATGTACAAGTTGCGTTGGCTTGTGGGTGGGGAGCCCGGCCCAACGGCCAAAATTTGAAATTTTTGCATCTCGTTTATGTTGTTTTCACGCATATATGAAAAAACTTCAAACTACCTCGAAATTTTTTTAGTTCGGTCTCAATAAATAAATGCTTAAACGAAGTTGAAAAAATACAAAACGGTGCACGTAGGTTGGGCTAACCATTCACAATGCAACGGAACTTGTATTTGCGAGTTCCGACCCACGGTTTGCGAGATACGTCAATGTATCGCTTCCCGCTCTATTTTAAAGAGTGAAGGTGATACACGGGCGTATATTTCAAACCGTGGGTCGGAACTGACCTCTACAAGTTGCATTGGCTTGTGTTTGGTGTGCCCTAGTTGATGGCAAAATTTAGGAATTTTTGCATCTCGTTTGTGTTGTTTTGACGCATATAAGCAAACTCTTGAAATTTTTTCATCTCGTTAGTTTGTGTTTGCTAATTTTTGCCGATTAATTAGTGTCATATATGCAAACTTTGTTACAGAAAAATGCCTAGAATGAGGGGAACCAGAAGGGGAAGGACATCTCACGAAGCACGGGGGGAACATTCCACAGAGAATGTGAGAACTAATAATTTGTAATGTCCATAATTTTGTATTTAGTGATATTGATTTGTGACTAATAATAATAATATTTTTTGGTTCGTGTAGGTTGGTGCATCTTCTTCGATGACAGGACATCGTGATCCAGGACCAATAAATCCCGGCGAACTGACCTTGCAAGATCGCCACAGATCCACGGAAGTGTGGGGTGGGACGACGCGTAGGTGTAATTTCCGCACCCACGAGACCATCAAGGTGCATGCCCGCACCCACGAGTACCTTGTAGCGGCCGGTTTCTATGGAATCAGCATGATGGGGAATGTTAAACTCGACCGAGCACTTCTCTCGGCACTCGTGGAGTGCTGGAGGCCAGAGTCGCACACGTTCCATCTACCGGTCGGTGAGATGACGGTGACGCTACAGGATATAGCGATGATATCCGGTCTTCCAATAGATGGGTTGGCCGTGACGGGCAATATTAATTTTGATAAAATAGAGATGTGCAACGAACTGCTCGGTACAGAGTTTGATGAGGCGGATGGAGACAATGGTGACATTTTCCAAGGACAGTCAATCCGGCTATCTTGGTTGAAGGCACATTTTGATGAGACGCTGACCAACGAATCGCCCGATGACTATGTACAGTCCTACACCAGAGCCTACATTCTAACGGTGATCGGAGGGGTTCTATTGCCTAATTCATCGGGCGATACGGTGCACCTCATGTACCTACGATTGCTCGCCGACCTAGGCATAGCTGGCCGGTACAGTTGGGGAAGCTCCGCGTTGGCAACGCTGTACAGGGCGTTGTGTCATGTAGCTCTTGAATCATCGAAAATGACCGGACCGATGGTTTTGTTACAGATTTGGTCCTGGGAGCGACTGCACTTGGGTCGTCCCCGCATTAAGAGACCCAAGGCTGGTTGGATGGCCCAACCTGAAGATCCTGCTATGTTAGCACCATTGGGGGTATATTGGGCTGGTACAAGGAGTTACAAAGACAACCCCAAGGGCGTAATAACGTACTACAGAGATGAGCTTGACCAACTACGTGAAGAGTTCGTGGTTTGGGCACCGTATACACCCGAGCGTGTGGGAAGACTACCGCCAATATGCACCACCGGGTCGCAGTTGTGGCTGACGATGGCTCCCCTCATCAACTTCGGTATAGTCGAGCATCCACGACCGGAAAGAGTCCTTCGTTAGTTCAATCTTCAACAAGATAGTCCCCCAAGCTGCGCAAACCTATACGATCATGAGTTACACGCCGTTAGGGGTACCGGCCGTATGCCTACTCATGATTGGGCAGATTACCATCGTGTTCACGTTGCAGAATGGAACGAGCGACGGTTTGCACTTGTACTCGTCAATGTTCCGGAGTACGATGGAAGACTGCAAGGAAAGTATATGACTTGGTTCCGACAGTATACACGATTGTACATCTCTCCTGAAACGAAACTACCTGCTGGTATCCAGCGAGAAATTGAGGAGAGGGAGCTTGAACCAATACCCGCATATTCCAGTTCCCAACCCATGTTCCAACCGAAGGCCACAGCTATACGTACAGTGGTAACTTCGATCTTCATATTTATTTTAAAATTCTTCGTACGTGAAGTGAATGAAATCTTTCAATTATTTAATTTGTTGGTTTTTTCTAATTTAGATTGATAACACGATGGACATGGCAAAAGAATGCGCGGATGTACTAAAAAGTAATGTGGACATGCCTATGAAGACTTTTGCTCGGAGGATGCTCCTTGGATGCCGTAGCAATATGGATGCTTTGGGATGTGTCGATCGTTTGGATCAAGCATTATACGGACCGAGGGGGGGCCGACGCAAAAGTGTGAGGGGTAGGCCAAGTTCATTGCTGGGGCAACGGGATCGTGAGATAAGAGAACGACAAGGTTCAACTTCACATCCATCTCACAAAGAATCTCACGAAGAACCGGAGGATGAAGAGAGCGGGGAGAGGGTTGTCGGAGACGTACAACAAGAGGAGGGTGGCGAAGATGAAATCCCCGACTCGCCAACCATGATGCGGCGCCGAAACCCTTATCGGAAGAGGCAAGCACCACAGCATTACACGCCCGGTGCTTAGCCAATACATTTGGGAGGTTGTATTTTTTTTTTTTTGATTTTGTGGGTTTTAACCTTTTGTAACTAATTATTGGATAATGTGGTTCTTAAGTGTAAGTGTAGTTGATGTAGTTGTTATTAATTTCTGATAGTCAATTATGGTGGGTAATTTTGGTGGTTGTATATATGAATTTAGTCGGAGAATGTAGATGAAGGAAAAGTGTTTGGAATTTGGTGGTGTACAAGTGTAGCAGCTTCAGCTGCTCAGTATAACTGTAGGTTTTTTTTTTTTAAACCTAAGCCGTGGCTCCAAACAACGGCCTACGTTATAGAAGGTTATAATTGTTCCAGTTTTTGGATATACCCAGTTTAAACATATACCCTAGGCCGTTGTTGTGGACAACGGCCTAGGTTGTAGAAGAAAAATATACAAAATTTGTTGTGCTCTCTGACTTGTTGGCTTTAAAAATAGCCAAAAAGTCAGAGAGTACCCCCAGTTTATAGATACACCCTAGGCCGTTGTTGGAGACAATGGCCTAAGTTGTTGGTGAAAAAATTAGAAACATTGTCTTGCTCTCTGACTTGTTGGCTTTAAAAATAGCCAACAAGTCAGAGAGCAGCTCCACTTTATAAATACCCAAGGCCGTTGTTGGGGGCAATGGCCTAAGTTGTATGTGAAAAAATAAGAAAAGTTATCTTGCTCTCTGTCTTGTTGGCTTTAAAAATAGCCAACAAGTCAGAGAGCATCGCCACTTTATAAATACCCAAGGCCGTTGTTGTGGACAACGGCCTAAGTTGTATGTGAAAAAATTAGAAAAGTTGTCTTGCTCTCTGTCTTGTTGGCTTTAAAAATAGCCAATAAGTCAGAGAGCAGCTCCACTTTATAAATACCCAAGGCCGTTGTTGTGGACAACGGCCTAAGTTGTATGTGAAAAAATTAGAAAAGTTGTCTTGCTCTCTGTCTTGTTGGCTTTAAAAATAGCCAACAAGTCAGAGAGCATCGCCAATTTATAAATACCCACGGCCGTTGTTGTGGACAACGACCTAAGTTGTATGTGAAAAAATTAGAAAAGTTGTCTTGCTCTCTGTCTTGTTGGCTTTAAAAATAGCCAACAAGTCAGAGAGCAGCTCCACTTTATAAATACCCAAGGCCGTTGTTGGGGACAACGGCCTCAGTTGTAGGTGAAAAAATTAGAAAATTGTGTAATGCTGTCGAAATTGTTGGTATTTAAAAATAGCAACTGGTCAAAGATTACCTCTCAATATAGTTTATAGGCCAAAAATGTGCGGTTATACAAAATCACTTCGTTTTAATATGTACATAACAACTCAGAAAATATTTTTAAAAAATAACTATTTGATTCGTTAGGTCTAGGGTTAGGGCTAGGGTTAGTTTTAAAGGGGGTTAAGGGTAGGGTTAGGGTTAATGTAAGGTTAGTGGTTTGGTTTGGATTCATTGTAGGGGTTAGGGTAGGATTATTTTTAGTTGGAAGTAGATAGGTAATAAGTTTCAAGTAGAGAGTTGATGGATATTTAAGTTCTATCATTAATGACATGTGTCTCTCCCCTCTTTACGTGCACTGCCTTCTGAACTCTACAAAATAGACGTTCATATGACTTTTTTCTTGTTTATTTTGATTTTCAATTCCATTTTTAGGGACTTAACTAAAGAATATATTATACCCTTCTCCGTTTTTTCGGTTGTATGTTATTAAATTTTTGAATAATAATACCCTTCAAAAATTAAAATATATTACCAATAAACACTACATGTAAATTGTTGCTTCTGTGGAAATGTGGAATGTGGAATCTCATCGTGGTTAGGGTAGGATTTTCCGTAGTTGGGAGTAGATAGGTAGTAAGTTTCCAGTATAGGGTTTATGGATATTTAAGTTCTATCATTAATTCACATGTACACCACCACATGTAGTTTTCCCATTTATTGCACTCTTCCGAAAATACTCTCCTAAAATTCCAAAAACCCACCTCCACGTATGAAAAATATTCAGTATTTATGATGGACAAGATAATATCAAAAAAAAAAGATTCGATTCGCTTCTGAGCGGAGAGTAATCAGATCAAAATACTTGGCCAACAAGAACTGGATCTGACTAATTTTTTACACTGTTTACAATGAAGACGTTCCTGTAGACATTCTCCAGACATGCAACTGGGAAGAATTCCACAAGATTGGGAAGAAGAGGTGTGATCACATGTAATAAAACAAGTTTATTATGGAAAAAACGGTCTAAGGTAAAACCCCACATGTAACGGGAAAAAAACATGTGGCTCCCCACATGTGAATCATAATTGGAAAAAACCACATGTACAATGAAAGAGCAGATCCTCACATGTACATTAGAGATATTATGTACAGAGTGGTGCAGATCCTCAGTTAATAAAGATAGAAGGGCAGACACTTCAATATGGAAAAAACCTAAACTACATGACCACATGTACCTCCCCACATGCACCCTAAATATGTGAAAAACACATATGTGCATTCCCACATGTCGTTTTAGGCCAAAAACGAAAAAATCACATGTATTTGTAACCCACATGTAGTTTTCTCATCTATTGCACTCTTCTGAAAAAACCCTCCTAAAATACAAAAAACCCATATCCGAATATTCAAAAATATCCAATAATTATGATGGACAAGAATAAATCAAAAATAAAAAAAGATTCGATTCACTTATGAGCGAAGAGTAATCAGATCAAACTACTTGGCCATCAAGAACTGGATCTGATTATTTTCGAGAAAAAAAATGCTGCAAATAGGGACCATCATGTAATGGGAAACCATAACAGAAAACCACATGTATATTTCACCACATGTATAAACCAATGTGAAGAGTATTCCAAAAAAGTTCAAAGATTACTCTAAAACACTACCGCCAACTGTTGCTTCTGTGGAAATTTGGGATGTGGAATCTCGTCGTGAAGTAATTGTGTGCAGTTCTTCGAGTCACTTTAAAAGGTGGAAGTAATGGAAAAATAAACAAAGATATCTTGGCGATATACAAGTGTGGATTATCTATCTTTTGTATAAATTTCCACAGAGACTGAACGCAAAGAGTCAAGAGAATATTGTAAAAATCCCACAAAAAATCATACGTAGGCCGTGATTGGAGACAACGGCTTAAGGCAAATTTATAAAGGGGTCCTTTATGACTTTTTGCTTTTTAAAAGTATGAAACTAAAACCAAAGCCGTTGTTATAGACAACGGCCTAAGGTATTCAACCTAGGCCGTTGCCTGCAACAACGGCCTAGGTCTAAAAGGCTTCAATTGGGGTGTTCCCGACCTGGCTAGGGTTAGGGTTAGGGTTAGGGTTAGGGTTAGGGTAATCACGTTTGTAATTTGTGTTAACGGGGGTTAAGGGTAGGATTAGGGTTAGGGGGGAGCAAGGGTTTGGTTAGGGTTATTGTAGGGTCTAGCTTATTGCAAGAAAGATATTTGCGGTAATATCTGGTTTTGGCTGCTCATTAATTAATGGTTGTTGGGATCATACAGGTAATAAGTTTGTGAAAAAAAGTTTGTACGTGTTCTGTATATAACCACAAAAAATCAATAAAACATGATATGTAGGTCAGGGCTAGGGTTATTGTAGGGTTAGGGTTATTGAATCGGTTAGCAGAGTAGGGTTAAGGGTTAGGGTTAGGGTTATCGTGGGGTTAGCACAACCCTAACCTTAACCTTGACCTTATACTTGTAAATCAACCCGGCCTATATTTTTTGGCTATGTGGGTATTGTAATAGCATAATCAAATCTATATATATCATACTTAAAAAGATCACAAACGTAATGAAAATAACAGGAAAAAGATGAACATATTCCCTTTGTAATGGAACACTAACATGTATCCTACTTCTAGTTTATTAGAACCTGTGAATTCTCTCCACTTCTCTCCACCAATGCACACATGATTCTGCCCTACTCTAATTAACCCAACTTTCCACCAAGCTAAACAACATGTAGTCTCCAACAAGCACCAAGCACCCACGTGTAGCCTATTTATTGAAAAAGCAATATGTACATCCACACATGTAACCCTAACCTTATACATGTAAACTTATTCCTTTATATAATTCAGAATTATTTTCAAGCATATTACCTTAATAATTTTATATTGGTTAGAGAGAGGGAAAAAATTGTAACGTAATAAAAAAATTATAAACAATAGATACGGGAATATCATCTGTCTTTGGTATATAGTTCGAGGGAGACTGTACGCAAAGAGCGAAGAGAAAATTGAAAAAACAAAAAAATGGAAGATTATGAATTATGTTTTATTAAATTTTTTTACATATTTAACCACCATGATTATATATTGGTTTGAAAGGTGGTAGTAATCGGCACTTAAAAAAAATATAGCGGAAAGATATACATGGGTAGATCATCTATCTTTTGTATAAATTTTCACAGAGACTGTACGTAAAGAGTAAAGAGCACCCCAAAAATCCCAATTTTTTGGCTATAACCTGAGACAACGGCTTTAGCTATTTATCAAAAATTAGATTGCTCTCTGACTTGTTGATCCTTTTGTGCTCTCCAAGTCAGAGAGCACCTCCAAAATCCCAATTTTTTGGCTATAACCTAGGCCGTTGTTTGAGACAACGGCTGTAGTTATTTATCAAAAATTAGATTGCTCTCTGACTTGTTGAGTCCTTTTGTGCTCTCCAAGTCAGAGAGTATCTCCAAAATCCCAATTTTTTGGCTATAACCTAGGCCGTTGTCTAAGACAACGGCTTTAGTTATTTATCAAAAATTAGATTGCTCTCTGACTTGTTGAGCCTTTTGTGCTCTCCAAGTCAGAGAGCACCTCCAAAATCCCAATTTTTTTGCTATAACTAAGGCCGTCGTCTGAGACAACGGCTTTAGTTATTTATCAAACTTTAGATTGCTCTCTGACTTGTTGAGCCTTTTGTGCTCTCCAAGTCAGAGAGCACCTCCAAAATCCCAATTTTTTTGCTATAACTAAGGCCGCCGTCTGAGACAACGGCTTTAGTTATTTATCAAACTTTAGATTGCTCTCTGACTTGTTGAGCCTTTTGTGCTCTCCAAGTCAGAGAGCACCTCCAAAATCCCAAATTTTTGACTATAACCTAGGCCGTTGCTATAAACAACGGCCTAAGGTTATCAACTCATTTTAAACTTGTTATATTGAATGAAAAACCAAATTCATGAAATAAGGTAGGTCGTTGTCTCCAACAACGGCCTTGGTTTTAAATAAAAAAAAATTACAAATACAGATACAGCTACAGCTGATACATTTGAGTAACAAACCAACATTTGCGTATCACAACAGTATTAACAAACGACACAAACAAACTATACTTATGTCTCGAGAATTACATTTACAGTTACCAATCGAAGATAGATAAACAAGTGACATGAAGAGTTTTGAATATATATCCAACAATTTCACTTTAAAAATTACAATTCATAGTGCATCGTCATATCTCGACTCGGAACTGTCTTCTTCGGAAGGAATTACTTCTTGCCTTCATTGAAAGATTAGGTTTAGTTAGTAAGAAACTCAATTGCCACAAATAAAGTATAATAAATTTAAACGAGTGACAAGCATATAAGTTACGGGTCATACCCCTCAAATAAAGTTGGACAATTTCTTGAATCATGATTCATTTGGACAATGCCGCATCTTCGGCACCTTCTCGGTTTTTTTATGCGGAGTTGCTCTCTAATCGGCCTCAATCTTTTGGCGCGAGGCCTTCCCTTTGTCGTGCACTGCTGTGGGTCACTAATGCGTGTAAGTATGTGTCTACTCCCTTGATCATGAGGTCCACTCCCTTGATCATGAGGTTGTGCACTTGGATGCGGTTGTGAACTACCTCCAGCTTCGACACTTTCATGTGGTTGTGAGGCCTGTTCCGGTTGTTCACCTGATCCTGGTTGTAGCCGGGAAACCCCGTCAATGATCTTCTGCAAATTCTCCAACGTGTATTTGTAACTCTCATTGGAGGAACAACCGAGATCAACAATCTGTTTTGCATGGTAGCTCAACTCACAATATCGAGAAGCAAAATTCTCGGTGTTGGGTTCGGTTGGAACTGATGTGTAACATCTTCTCATCACATCCCTTGTCCATCTTCTTTTAATATATACATCCGGGAGGGATGTGTGATGGGAGAAACGAAGTACAGCTAAAATATGCCTGCAAGGAATGGCAACAAATTTGAACAAGTGACATGCACATGTAATAATTCCATTGATTTTGGATAATTGAAGAAGGCGAGCCGGTTCTGATTCTCCACATAGTATCACATGGAAGGTTGAACTATCCGGTGTCTCAAGATCGGCAACAAATGTCACATTGTACATGAAGCTTTTTGTGACTTCATCTTGGAATTTGTAAAATATTTTCAAAGTATATGTTTTTGCCATTTGTACCTCCAAAGCCCATTCGCTCTTCAACTTCGGTCTCTTCTCACGGTTACGATGATTTTCTTTCAATTCATCGTGTCTTTGCCTTCCCAAAAAACGGTCGAAGATGACGGCAAATTCGTGCAGGGAATACTTTTTTTCTGTATGATGCTTCAGAGCAGAATGTGTCGACTCAACCCGTTGGCTACTCAACATGCCGGCCCAAAATGATTCTTTAGCGTAGATGGGTGCCCAACTTTCACGGATATCGAATATATCGTTCAACCATTTGTTACTCTCTAATCCGTATTGCAAAATCAAAATATTTCACTTTTCTACAAATTCATGTATATATTCCGAATTGTAGATTACATTCTTCAAAGACTCCCTAAACTTGTCGACATCGAAACCAAGACAAACCTCCTGGGGTAACTTATCCAGAATGTGCCAAATACAAAAACGATGCTGAGTCTGGGGGAAAACTTTCTTAACTGTGGCGGCGATCCCACGGTCTTGATCGGTGACAATACCGGATGGAGCACGATTCATAACCCCTAACCACTTTTCAAAAAACCATTCAAACGAAGAGGCCGTCTCATTTGGAATGAACCCACCTCCTAAATAAGTCGATTGCCAATGATGATTCACTCCAACAAACGGAACAAATAACATTCCGTAACGGTTCATATTGTACGTGGCATCAAAGCAAACTACATCGCCAAATTCTTCGTAATTCATCCTACAAATACCATCTACCCACATACAATGTGACAACCGCCCTTCGGGATCGACTTGAATGTCATAAAAAAATGAAGGATCCGTCTGTTTCTTAGATTCGAAAAAATCAATTAGCATTGTAGAATCGTGTCCTTTCAATGCTTCTTGCGAGTCTCTAACTAAATTTCTAACATCTTTTTCTGTGAATCCTACTTGATCATGACCACCGCTAGCACTTTCGAAGAAGAGCATTTGTCGACATGTTTGGATATTAGCTTGGTTCATTTGGTCTATAATCCTTTTGTCCGTATTTGACACGGACCTGTTCCGGGGCAAAAGGTGCCTTCTACCGGGTGAGGTGAATTCGTGATTGTGTTCTTCGTGAAATGAATACACCACCCACGTATTATTTGTTTCATTCAATTTTACACGAACGCAAGCCTTGCAACCCGTTCTACTGGTTATTCCACGTCTACCATCACTATGTTGACCCGGCGACGACCCAGCTTTATTACAGAGATATGACTTATCTACTTCCATTCCCCCATTTAATTTATTCCCACCCTTACGCATTGTAAAACCCCCACAACGAGCATATGCAGAATAAAATTTCTCGGCCTCAACTAAAGTGGGGAATGTCATACCTAACTTTGGTTTCAGATGGTCTTCGACTATCGGCATGGAATCAGTGATTGGTTCTGCCCGCACAAAATTATCGCCGGCAGCAGAACTCTCCGTATCGTTGTTCATCTGGGGTCAAAATATATTATTGGTCAATTAATATACACATTATATATAAAATAGCTTGTTAACAAACGATTGCGATATATATAATAAGTGACAAAACGTCGAAAACGACGTCATATAAATACAAATATCTATCAATTGGATTCGGCCAGCCGCACCCAAGGTAACGGAACTTCTACAAGTAAGTTCCGATCCACGGTTTGCAAGATAAGGCCGTGTCTCGCTCGCATTCCCCTCACTCTTGAACTGAGGTTGTTGTTTGATATACGGTACAAATCCGCACAAACGAGATCAATAAATCCCTATACTTTGGGAGTGGGACGGCGCCAAAACACATGAGCCAACAAAATTTGTAGAGGTGAGTTTCGGCTAACGGTTTGCAAAATACGCCGATGTATCGCTTTCACTCACGGGAATGAATTGAAAGCGATACACGGCCGTACACTTAAAACCGTGAATCCAAACAAACTTCTACGAATTGCGTTGACTTCTGTATGGCGAGGTCGACGTAATCGTAAAGTTCCACAAATTTTTGTTCGTTTAGTGCGCTATTACTAACATCGAATAACAACTAACAACAACTAGTACTACGTCTACTTCCCCAATTAAACTAGAATTACCTACTCTATAAATACCTACGCATAATATAGCAATTGTACACTCAAACATTGAAGAAAAATTTCCAATCAATTAGCCTAGTTAGGACAAATTTTCAATCAATTTCCAATCAATTTACTCAAGTAGGACAAATTAGTACCTTTAACAATGAGGGTGTTCGGGAGGCCGCTGCGCGCTGCTGTAGAGAAAGGAAGGGGAGTAGGGTTTGGCTAATTTATTCGGGATTAGAGTTTTAGGGTTGGGTAGATTTCGTAAGGGTTAGGGTTTTTTTGTAATTGGAGTCTTGCTGTATTCGGGAGAGGAAGAGAGAGATAGGGAGCTTTGCTCAGTTTGGCGGAGATCGAGAAGGCTAAGAAATCGATGGCAAGGAGTTGGGAGAGTGAAGTAGGGTTTGGGGATGGGTTTCGAGAGCACGAGAGAAAGAGAGAGAGCGTTTGTGACGAAGTGAGGGAGATGAAGCCCTGGGTGTGTACAAGTGTTTCGAAAAACACTTGTACATACCTAGGCCGTTGTTGGGAACAACGGCCAAGGTATGTTTTTTTGTTAAAAAAAACAACCTAGGCCGTTGCTCCCAACAACGGCCTAGGTGATTTTTCGACAAAAAAAAAACTTCACGCCAAAAAAACGCTAAGTCTGAAACGTTTTTTGGCGTGAAGTGACGAGAATACCCCTCCGCTTTTGAGAGCCTTAGTGGGAGACCTTAGCGGATCAAGATCTGATCCGTTGATCAAGATCAGATCTTGATCAACGGCCAGGATGGGTGTTTTCCAACCCATTGAAAACGAACCCGTTTTCAATGGAGCAAAACCCTATATATATATATATATATATATATATATTGAATATATTATTATATTATTTTATTTTATTAATTGAATATAATATATTATTTGAATTTTATGGTAAAGGTATATATTAATATATTACATAATATAGAATTCTACAACATTAGAAAACAGTAGAAACACTCACCTATTGATGCAACTTACACTTGGAACTCCAAGAAATCTCCGAGCCTCCTCCTCCAAAACTAGAACTCCAATCCAATAGTGTATAATTAGTGAACAAAGAGGATGAAATGAAAGCTCCTCGTACAAAATGGCCGGTGGGTTTCTTTTAAACGGAAAAGGGTGAAGGGAGTTTCTAAAACCACCCACAATTCCAAATAACTACCCACAAACACCTTAAACTCATTCAAAAGTTCTCTCTTTCCCTCCCATCAAATTGGTCGGCCAAATTAGTGAGCAATGCACGGGTTTTCAAAAATTTGTGTGTGCACGGGTTTCATGTGGGTTTATGTGTGCACATAAACTACACATTAAATATTAGGAGTTTTACTTAGTACAATTACATATGTTACTCAATTTAATATGGGTTTAATAAACTAGTTTAAATTAATTATAATAAAAAGTTTTATGCACATTTCATTAACCCTATATAAGTACAACAACATAATCAGCACGTGCATAACAAGAAAAACATGTGTAAAGCACATGTCAATAAATATTCATGTACAAAATAAATTCGAGAGAACGAAAAATGTCCATAAAAATCTAAATATAAAATACGTAAAATATTTATATTAATAATGTTACTGATATTACACGTAACGGTACAAAATATATGTGTGTAACACACGTAGAGCAAAATTATTTTAACTCAATTTTGCGGGGTGTTACATAGATGATAACGTTAATGATGTTGACGATTTGCCACATAATGTCCAATGGGCTGTCCCCCTGACTCAATTCCTGAGTGCAACTGTACCTGAATTCGAATCGGTTGACTAGGTTAACAATGCAAGGGTATATCACTTTGTTCAAGAGTCATGTGGCTCATCTAACTCACATGAATTGTACATTGGGTTGGAGTTTGCAGCCAAAGATGATGTGCAACATGCGGTAAAGATGTTCTCCATTAAGGAACATTTGAGAATTCATCATAGTGAGGTCGAACAAAATCGTATATTCTGTGAAATTAAAAGCACCAAATGTCCGTACAAAAGAGGAGCGGGTAGCAAATCCTGATGTGGTAGAGCCAGGTTGTTTATGGAGATTTCATGAAATCATTACAAAATGGTAGAAAAATTTCACAATGAAGAAATTGTATGGGTCACATATATGTCTTAATCCCACATTGAATCAAGGCCACAAGAAAGTTGATTCTAAGTGGTTTTAAATTTGATTTTGAATGTTGTGAAGGCATAATTAAGAGTAACACTGAAGGCAATTATTGAGATAGTCTTGTTTCAATGCAATTATAAGATTTCTTACCATAAGGCTTGGCGAGCAAAACATAGAGCTATTAAGAGGTTGTTCGGAGGATTTAAGGAAGTGTGTATGAAGTTGTCTGCTCTTTTATCAGCACTACAAGCATTGAACTCCGGCATTTATGTCCTTTGGGATAAGGTTGTGTCTGGTCCTCGCAAGGAAACATTAAAAAGAGTATTTTGACATTTTCGGCTTCGATTGAAGGATTTGAGACGCATACCATTTACTAGTATTGAAGGAACTCATTTATATAGAAAATACAATGGTTGTTTATTGATAGCTGTTTCACCGGACTCAAATGATCGGCTCTTTCCATTTGTGTTTGCAATAGTAGATGGTGAGAGCATAGAAAGTTAGATTTGGTTCATGAGTTGTATTCGGTACTCCTTCTTTTCGCACTATTATGGATAGTCAATTTTCGCACTATTATGGATAGTCAATAAAATAGTAAAATAATGGGAAAAATTGGATTCCATTATCAACTGCTTTGTCATTGATCGCCAATGGTTATGTATTATTTCTGATCATCATGTGGGTATCTTTGTCATGCATGGAGATGGAAAATGGATCATGGACAGAGCCATATGCATATCATCGTTATTGTATGCAGCATTTTTCTACCAATTTTTTGTAGCAAATTTGGTAACAAGGCTTTGAGAAATAAGATGAAGGTGGTAGCATGCCAAAATCAGCTGAAAAAGTTTGAAAAATAAAATTGGCAAAGATTGAAAAGGTAAAAATCGAGGCTGTCAATTCGCTCAAGGAGAAACCAATTGAGAAATAGGCACTTGTTGCAGATGGAGAACGTCAATATGGCATGATGACTATGAACTTATCCGAAATTTGCAATTATGTTTTGAAGGAGGTTCGTAGTTGTCCGTCATGGCAATTGTGGAGATGATATTTTATCGACTCAATAGTTACTTTACCGACTTCGCCAAGCTGCACATAAGCTTATAAGTGAAGGAAATATTTGGGATCCACGAGTTCAAAAAAATTCTCGATATACGGCGTGAGAGAGCTAATATGCATGACATTGTAATGTTTCATCATAATCCTAGCGTATTTCAAATAAGAACAGGTATTCGAGTTGAAAATAACCAGCAAAAGGGTGGAAATTTGCATACCATTGACCTGGGAGCGTGCACTTGTACTTGTCAAAAATTTCAAGTTTACCACATTACATGTTCACATGTATTGGTGGCTTTTGCATCTCCGGATGTAGATTACTGACCTTATGTTTGTCCATTCTATTCTACTGATTTCTTAGTACGTACTTGGACGACCACATTTAATCATATGCAAGACCAAGCATACTAGCCTGTCCAACGTGGACCGACACTCATAGCTAATGTGACACTTAGAAGATGTAGAAAATGTCGGCCTAGAACTACGCATATTCGCAATGACATGGATGTCAGAGATGGCTCGCCCACGGGGCTAACTTGTTCAAATGTGGCGACATATGACATAACAAGCTTCGTTGCCATAGTGGAGGACCCTTGGGAAGTACTTCTATGTCACAGGTAGTTTGTATATTTTTTTGTGTTTGAATAATATGTTCATTTTCATAATAAAACTCATTTATATGTGCAGGGCGAGACGAATCACGCTATCAATACAAGTGGATGGGAACGGGGAGCACAAACGAACGGTGGACGATCCCCGAGAAGTTCCACCGATCCTTCCACTATCGGTGGTGGAGGACGCAGACACACAATTCCTAAATACACAAGAATCTTGATGCTATTTTGTAAACTGTTATGATCTTGTTATAATTTGTGATATTTTTTATATTTGGTGATATTTGTTAATTTTGTGATCTCTATTATATTAGTCTAGTTTTGATTTTGAGATTCGTGTAATAATTTGTGTTGTTTGCGATAATTTCTGATGTTGTCATGGTAGATGTCCATTTTATTTTATTTTTGCGAACAATATGATGGGAAAGATCAAAATGGAGATTTGAGATGTTGATGGTTGAAATATTTGAAATGGAGAGTTAAAGTTGTGACCGGGGTATTTTTTGATGTTTTGTGATGTTGATTGATTATGTGGATTGTCGAATATGAAATTTCACTTGTAAACAATGAAGTTTTGATATTTATTTTCCTTATACTATATTGTGGTCGCTATTCCCAATAGCAACCTTAGTTTTGTAGGATTTTGACTAGTTTTCTATTAGCTCTCTGTTAGATTTGCGAAAAAATCACACAACTAAGGTCGCTAGTAGGAATAGCGACCATAGTATATTGTGGTAGCTATTCCCAATAGCAACCTCAGTTGTGTATGATTTTGAGTTGCTCTGTGTTAGCACTCTTTTATATTTGCAAAAAAATCCCCATAACTAAGACCGCCAGTAGGAATAGCGACCACAGTATACTATGATCTCTATTCCCAATAGCGACTTCAGTTGTGTAGGATTTTGACTTGCTCTCTGTTAGCTTTATGTTATATTTGCGAAAAAATCACACAACTAAGGTTACCAGTGGGAATAGCGACCACATTATACTGTGGTCTCTATTCCGAATAGTGACCTTAGTTAAGGAGGATTTCTTTGCAAATCTAACAGAGAGCAAGTCAAAATCCTGCACAATTGAAGTTGCTATTCCCACTAGCAACCTTAGTTGTGTGATTTTTCTACAAATCTAACAGAAAGCTATTCAAAATCCTACACAACTGAGGTCGCTATTGAGAATAGCGACCATAGTATATTCCCAATAGCGGCCACAGCTTTGTCAAAAAATCACACGGCTGACAGAGAGTAAGGAGAATTCATCAAGCTCATCCCACTAGCCACTTCAATTCAACTGAGGTCTCTATTCCAACCAACAACCTCAGCTTTGATATAAGGAAAATAAATATCAAAGCTTCCATACTTACAAGTCAAATTCGATCTTCGACAATCCACATAATCAATCAACATCACAAATTCCATTGAATTACATCAATCAACATATTTCAGTATCCATATACCTCACAAATTTCATCATCACCTTATTCAAATCTCCATTTCAACCATCAAAAATCACAAATTTCAACAGAAACATTTCAAATCTCCATAAACAACATCATAATATCACACATTTACCATCACAACATCAAAATATATCACAAACATCACAAAATAACAAAATATCACAAACATTCAACACTAAATAAGATGTACATGTCCGCCTTAAACATTCATAAAATATCACAAACATTCAATAACAAAATAATAAGAATTATGTTCTCCAACTACAAAATAACAAAATATCACAAACATCTACCATCATACATCTCTACAACATCTAAAAATTTACCCTAGGTGTACATGTCGGGCTTCCTCCTCTTCAGGACAGGTTTTTTCCAACTAACTTGTGTAACTTGTGAAATGGGAATATCGTCGAGAAATTCTTCAATTTCATTAACTTCGACATCTTCCCATGCCACATCCTCTTGTTGTGCATGCACCCCTTCTCGTAGCTCCTTTTCCAATTTCTCTTCTTCTTGTGTGCGCTCTTCACGTTGTTGCTCAGCTCATTGTGCACACCGTGTTGGATGCCTAGCCACTTTCTTACGTCTAGCCCTTAGGTAGGCCGGGGTTGACATCAAAGCATCGAATCATGCTCCCTCACCCACCTCAATTTGCAAATGTCACGGTGCAAGAATATTCTGTGCGAGATTCTTGGTGGCTCGAGCCACATTACTACCCAAAACTTGTGCGTATTTTTGTGCTATCAGCCATACTTGGTCAATCTGCATAAAGTAGAACGTATCATATACGCAAGTTAGAATGATTCAAAATGTCACAATAAATTTTATAAAAAATGTTCGAAAAGGACAAATAAAGGATAGAATTTCATACAATTCTTCGAGTGGATCCCACTTTTGGTTGATACATGGGTTGTAAAGAGGAATAGGTGAAAGTGAGATTTGTCTCTCTACTCAGAAACAGTAGTTGAACCCCTACATGCACAGATGTACGAGGAGAGATATACAACCGTGTAATCTTCCAGTACCATGATATGTATACGGCGTGGAGTGATCCACCGTACGGAGGAATACCTGCAACAATAGTGTTGTATCTCTGCTAATTCCAAGCATTGACATGAGCTTGCTGATGGAAAGCCCAATTATGATTGGGCACACGACAAACCCATTTGACCTTGTGCAGGAGAATGTCATATGATCGTGGGGCCGGAATGGCTTGTTGGAGTCCGAACTGTCGTAGCACTCGGTTCTGATAGTACATCTCAAAAACGCAAAAGTTGACGAGTGGGGTTCTCATCAACCATAGCTTCATATGTGTCATACAAATGGGTGGTAGCCTCTTGTAACTCCTGTTTCCCCGTACTTGTATTTTTATACTGTATTTTGCTCAATTGTACTCTGTTATCAATTTGAGATCCAGTATTTTATTCATGTTCGAATAAAATCATTATTTTTGCCTCGACTCAATTTCTGGTCCTTTTATCGAATTCGTTTGTATGCCCTTTGTGTCATTATTCATGAAGAAATGGCTATTTCTTCATATTCATCTCTTTAATTCCCATTTTAGTGCATTTTAATCATTTCTCCTGTTGGGCTCTTTTTGAAACGGATACCCAAAACCCACGAACCCGCAAACCCTACTATTTAAACTGTACCCTAACCCTAATCCCAACTAATACTGTTTAACCCTCTAAACCACCGCCGCTCTCTTCTCCTTCATTCCGTCTCCTTCTCGTTTCCATCTCCAACGCCAGAACCCAAGCTCCCTTACCCCGATCACCTCGCCTATCACCTTCGTTTCCCTCACCATCGCATTCACCCTCGTCAACCACCACCACCACCGCAGCACCAGTCCTCCGCCATTAACCCAAACCTCCGAACCCATCCCCAACTCCGGAACCCACTTTGCCACCTCCGACCTTATCCCCATCACCTCGCCGCCTCCAGCACCATCCCCCTCGACCACCTCTACATCGCCACACGCCGCCGAACCCCAACACCCACTCCCCGAACTTCTCCCCTGTTCCTTGAACCGAACAGAGAGCACCCCGTCGTCGCCTTCCATCACACTCGCGCCTCCGCCAGTGCCACAGTCGTCGCGTCGCTCCTCGAAGTAGCGTCGCCTTTGAAGCCACCGCCGTACGTCGCCGTTCCCCTCTCCCTCTCGCACCATGTTTCGAAGCAGCGAACGAAGAAGAAGAAGAAAGGGAAAAGGGCGGGGTCGAATTTGGACCGTTGGATCGCGCCAAGATCCGTGCCTGTGATCGCTATTCGGTGTTCGCCCACAGCGAATCCCAGATTCGTTGTCCCGTGTTCGGCCAGATCCGTTGTGTTGGAAACGATCTGATTGGTCGACTTCGCTGTTTCGCTGTTTTGCCGCACCAGATCCCGATCGGCTGTTTGCTGTTCTGGGCTGATCCGGTGTGGGGGAAAACTCGATCTTCGGTAGTTTTTCGCACGCGCTTTTTGAGGACTTCTTCCGGGATTTTTCTACAACAAGTGGAGTTTATCATCGTCATCTAAGGCAAGTATCCTTGTACATTTTATTTGTTCTAGTACAAGCACCCTTGAAAATACTACAAATAGTTAGATTGTGACTCCTCCTTGAAATTCGTTATAGATCAATATTGAACCTCCAAATTGACAATTCTAAGAGTCACAAAATTTTCTTGTATTTAATTTATAATTATTGGACTCTTTTACCCCTTGAGCACATGAACACATAGACGTACGAATTTAGGAGCCCTAAATTCGTAGACACATAATACATTTAAATTTTGACGAACTTACAACCCTATGACTTGAAAAACATTTATTATTTGCTGTTTTGACCTCCATTATCATGTATTGATGCCACATAATGACTTAGACACCAAATAACATTTTCCCATGTAACCACGCTAGTAATTTATTTCTACGAGTTGCTGTCCTGAATTTTCTTTCGCTGTTTCGACCCCCTTATCATTTGAATCTGGGCCCGAGCCCTGAATAGAAATTGTAGATCTGGATGTGTAGATATCGATAACTTCCTAAAGTTTTGAATTCGGAGTTACGGTCTAGGAGTTATGACAGTTATACTGCAGCTGTGTCGATGGACGCAGATTTACAAAACTGCTGTATACTTTTACTTTACAAATTAATTTAGCTGTGTAAACAGCGAGCGTTTGACACGAAATTTTATATGTAGTTGCTGGACACCCTACAGGATATCCCCAATTTTTCTTAGAATTAATTTATATTATTTCAACCCTGTTTCCCATATATAAATACAAGTACACAAAATCTGCCTGAACAAATGTAACAAGCCGGAGTTTGAGGGAAGGACTATAGAGTGGACAACATAGGTAAGTGTACTCAGAAGGGGGCCCGTGTTTCCCAAAGTGGTATGTTAAATGGAACTAAGTGCCACGTAGAACTAAGTGCCACGTCATGGGTGACGGGGGCCACCTTTAGAGCCTACGGGGGCCACCTCTAGAGCCCATTACAAGGTTACATGATATATACTTGCGATCATATGGAACTAAGTGCCACATAGAACTAAGTGCCACGTCATGGGTGACGAGGGCCACCTCTAGAGCCTACGGGGGCCACCTCTAGAGCCCATAGTTTGATCACCTGCTTGTTTGATGCCTGAGTACACCGCCCTATAGACTCCATTACTAGGTCTAAACGTAACTGATTTGACTGTAGCAACCATGTAGTAAAAGTATGGATGCACATCGTGCTACCTAGATAGTAATCACATAAGACTTGAACTTAATACCTGATACATGATTATTCTGTCACCTGATTACCTGGTTACCCAATATCTGATACATGAACTTGAACTAGACTTGAACTTGATAACTTGAACTAGACAACTTGATACTTGAACTTGACAAGTTGACATTTGAGACCTGACATTTAAATAACATATGACACTTGACTTGAGATTTGTCGCTTGATATTACATACCCCTATAGGTATACCTGACATGTGTTTCACCACTAGCAGTTGTTATCCAACCTAGTTATTAAGATGTTCCCTCTTGCTAGCTAGTTCTTGAATTTGTCCACTACTTCTTATAACTCTGCTATATTCTTGATTCCAATTCTTGTTTCCCTTACTTGTACTTGTTTTCACTATTTGTGGCCCTAGCTTGCACTAAGGGCATTTTCTCTTGTTTTCCCTTTGTTTCCCTGTTTATATTTATTAAACAGACTTTGGAGACGAGCTGCCCGCTGGAATTGGTAAGCAAAGGTTCTAGCCTTCATGCGGAGGAGAACTTGATTAGAACAATTACTTCCGCATTTATTTGTTTATTTTTGGGTTATTATTTCTTGCAAATTGAGAACTTGTAACGGGTTGTTGTTCCCGAGTTTAACTTGATTCAGACTTGAAACTACTTGGATGTTTTATCATATTTCAGTTGTTTCTATTGCTTAATAAATTATTCATGCATGCTTGGTTATATATAAATCTGGTTATATTCTCGTTATGATGCTGAGTCGATCCTACAGTTTATGGATGATGTAAAAATCATTCGCTGGGCTTCGTCACGCGCTCGTATTCCATATTTTTGGGAAGCGGGACGTGACACCTCTCCAATTTCTTGGGTGTGTACAGCTCCCACATGACGAACTCCTCTCGCAACATATCGAGCTCATCTCTGTAGTAAGTTACCACCACATGTGGGTTATCTCTCCACATGTGTCTCCCATCTTAGTACACCCCAATCAGAGCTAACATTGCCTGATTTGAGCCAACATTGCCTGATTCACTGCGTCTATTACCCACCCATGTGACTGCGTACTTGTACGAGTTCGTCTGAGATGTAAGTATTTCGAACACCAAACTTTTAGTATCAACATCGGACCCATCATCTCCTTCAATGCTCCATTACACAAACTCATGTACAAGGAGGCTAATGCGTCACTACCCCAGCTGTACAGACTAGCTCGACTTAGGTCAGCGATCAACAATAAATAAATGAGCGATGCGGCATCTCCTATAGAATTAGGGAATATGACTCATCCAAATAGTTTCATCAGGTAGGCCTAAGTGTCACACTAGACCTGATACTCCGACGAATCATTGTTTAAGAAATTCTCGAAGGTACTCTTCAACCAACTCAATCGGATAGACACCCCATCAAATGTATGTTCATTTGGTTGAACACCAGAAAGTCTACCACAAGAACCTCCTTATCAAATTTCATTATTCCTATGACGGCAAGCCCATCAATCGAATTCATAGATGACCGTAATGTCCTGAAGTGTGAGGGTCATCTCTCTTACAGAGAGATGAAACAAATGAGTCTCTGACCTACATCTTTCGAGAAAAGCTGTAAATAGATGATGAACGCGCTTCATCTTCCCCATCATTACTAATCCATAGAAACCGGCCTCGACTAGGGGATCATGTGTTACTGGGTGCATTGGCAATGGACAGTGCGTACAGAAACTACACTCAATGAATGTACCGTCCCACACTGACTGTGATCTCTGTGTCTATTGCAACAGTAGACGAAGATGCGTGTCCAGCATCGGTAGACGAAGAAGATCCCTCTCCTCGACCACCCCATGATGGTTTTACCTGTCATCGATCACATGTATTAGGTCTTTCGTCAACAACGTCCTACATAAATATAGTAATGTTTATTCAACAATGCATAGGAACAAACATATTATTTAAATGAAAAAAATACTACTTACAAGGGGGCTAGCGCTACCAGCTCCTATCGTTAGTACCACATTTGCGATGATTACCTTGCAAAGTACGATGGAAAATACTGGTCGATTAACTTATAAACAAATAAGACAGTTTATGACATACAACGAACACAAAAATTTAGGCTTCTAAGTTCTTCAATATCAACGAACACAACACAACCTCAAACTTGATTTATTCGGATGCGACATTACACAAAAAAATTCACACAATCATCACCTTATTGCAAATAATCCTCTGTGCCGAAGTGACTAACACAAATGAGTTGGTTTCATTACTTACTGTCTAATCACTAACAATATAACCAAATACAAGATCCATATCTCTTCATATAGGGATGAATAAGCGGGTCATTAACTAATCACTAACATTATAAGGAGTAAATAATTCTCATTTATATGCTAATTCACCAAATTTGTATATCTAAGTGCCTAAAAAACATTCAACACTGAATAAAAGGTAATTTCAAAATTTAAGCACATTTGCAACTCAGTAAAATAAACATAACCAACAACATCAATCAAACATTAGAAGTAGTAAATATTATTCTTACATCTTTAAGGTTTCGGATTTGGAAGATGGATTTGGAGTTTTCGAGAGTTGGAAGAATGTGGGAGTCGAAGTTGGAGGAGAGAGATCTGGTAAAGATGAAATGAGAGGAGTCCCGATTAGGGTTTGAATCAGTTAAATGAGTGGAGATTTTTGAGGATTTGGGGGTTAGGATTTTGGGGAATTCGGAGTTGGAGTTGGGGAAGAAGAAGAAGAAATAAAATAAAGTAGAGAAAGTGGGAGCCCGACGTTTTATTAGCGGTTGGGTCCCACTTGTGGTCGTAGCGGGAACAGCGACCAGAGTATACTGAGGTCGTTATTCCCACTAGGTACCTGAGTTCAGAAGTTTTTTTTGGTTTTTTTTCCACAGTATACTTAGCTCTCTAAAATTCTCTAAGTGACTCAATATAATTCAAATAAGGTCGATATTCACATCAGCGACTTCACATGTGATGTGGTTGCTAATGGGAATAGCGACAACAAACAAAAAAAAAATACGAGCACTCACTATTCCCATTAGCGTGCTTCGAAATGAAGATGTCGCTGATGGGAATGGCGGCCACTGCTAACGTGGCAGCAACTAACTCAAACTTGCAAATAGTTAAGGAAGTTTCCTACTTTTGCAAATAGTTTCAAAAAGTAGTCTAGTGCGGCAAAAAATTCAAATATAGTTGATTTCATCAAAATGGAAACTCTTCGAAATACATGAACCTACAGAAATAGCTTATGGTGGCCTAAAAGGATACCATCATTTCGTGTTTCTCCATCTTAATGAAAATGGCCAGCAATGTTGGTTCCTTCCATTAACCTGTTAGGAGGACATAAGATTGCAGACCTTTAATACCAAGCAAACCACCCTATATTGATGTCTTAAAATAGCTAGTATCATGTCAGATTTGCTTGGTCATGTACTTGATATTACATGGCAACTAAATGGAAGTGTGTGTGACACTATCCTAGTCATCGTTTGTTCTTCACTGTTGCTGCTTATTTTGGTGTGGAAGCAAACAGATAGTGAGTTTATATTTGAAGGAAACCACTAAAGATCTAACCTTTGATCATCACCAAAAAAAGTGGTTAGAGCTCCTGAGATTGAATTTGGACTGTTGGTTGAACACCATGATTTGAATCCGACGGTTGCTGACGCGGCCGATGAACCTACAAAAAGTCTGAAATATCGAGAGTGGCCCCGATGACAGACCCTCCGAAAAAGAGTGAGAGAGAATTTCTTGATTACCTTCTGACTGAGGAGGGGGGAAGGTATTTATAGGCCTGAAAAATAGTTTAGGAGATTGACATGAATTTGTTAGATTAATATGAATTCATTATCTTCTGTTGATTCTCACCCTTAAGAGATAAGGTTCTCTTGTCTGGGGATAAGAGACTTGACTCACGGCCCTTATAGGCTGGGTGTCTCTCCTAGTGGGCCTAATCTGTCATTTTTAATGGACATGAAAGCAGCACATGTCTTGTAGAGGAGCCTGGAGAGGGCCCGAACCTGTTAAAGAGGCTCATTATGAATAATCAGCCTGAAGAAGCTTTAGGATCTATGCTAGAATCGTACGGCACTAATTTGCTATGATTTTTACCATTATCATAAGCCGCCCCACTCTCGGGAGATAAATTTCTTGGCTTTCGAGAAGTAATTCGCCTTATTTTTCGATTCTATAATACAATTATAGCTTTTATGGTGTATTAGAGATACTAGGAACTGATCAGAAGCTTCTGGATGTCACAAATATTTTCCTGGATTTTTCTAAAATTTTCCATAATTTTTGAATTGTTCCGAATTTTTCTGGATTTTTTATAATTTTCCCAATTTAAAATCACTTTTTCGAATTTTTAAATAATAATCCCAAATTTAAATTATATTTTGGAAACTTTTATTAACTTTCCGAATTAAATAATTATTTTTGGAATTCTTAATTAATTTTTTGAATTAAAAATGAATTTTGGGGATTTTTAATGAATTATCAAACCCTATCACGAATTTTGATGTGATCGAGTACGGCCATCCACTTAGCTCGCCCGCTGAGTGATTTGAATGGCGGAGATGGAGCTACGATGATGTGAAGCAATCGGAGGGGTGGATCAAGCGCTAGCACGCATTTCGAGGGGATCGAGTGGCAAAGGATTAGGCGGAGCAGTAGGGAAGAAAAGTGCGACGTGGCATCATCTGGGATGCTAATCATGCACGGACTTGGGGATTTGAGAGATCAGACGGTCAGAAATGGATGAGAGACCCCCCCCCCCCCAGCTCGACCGACAATTTTGTCGAGCTCCACCCATTTTTTGAGGATTTTGGGCATTTGTTTTTGGTGTGCTAGGAGCTCGCTTTGGTCGAGCTCCCCTTCTTCATCAAGCTGCGAGATTGTGGGCAAGCTAGTTCTTTTGTCGAGCTCACTTTTTGTTGAGCTCCCTTGGGTCGAGCTCGCTTTAGTCGAGCTCCCTTGGTCGAGCTCGTCTTGTTCTAGCTCCCTTGGTCGAGCTCATGTGGTCAAGTTCCCTACACAGAGCTCTATTTTTGTCGAGCTACACAGCATCGTTGTGCTATGGTTTCATCCTGGTGTTGAGGCGTGGTTGAGCTCGACGGAGCTTCGAGGCATCAAAATTGGGATGTAAACTCTGAGGTTTTGGGGTTCGGGATTTGAAGTTGATGGTGTTAGTGGATTTGGATAGCGGGTTTGGGTGCAAAATGAAGTTGGATTTGAACCTGAGCTCCATTATTGCTTTTTCAAGTTGATTTTTTAGACTTCAAGTTTTGGGTTTTGGGTTTTGGGTTCTAACCCGATAGCAACCCGACCAGACTCTTTTTTGGGAGCTCTTAAATGTTTGAAGCTGGAGTCTTTTGCTGTTTGGAGCTCTTGAGTAACTTGAAGGTGGAACTGTTTACTAGGAGCTTGGGGTAGTCAAGGTAGGAGATATCATCTTGGATGTGCTAAGTAGAAAGAATTGTTCATCTCTTCTGTTGAGGCTTTGCATAGATTTCTTATCAACATTGGGGATATTGTAGAGCTCATAGACTTGAGGTGGAGTTTGTAGACTTGTTCCCTTCGGAGTTTGGTGGTGTGCAGCTTTGGTTTGAGTTAGGAGCTGGGATTGTCGAAGTTCTTATTGATCTCGGGTCGGGTTTGTGAACCCGGCTACCCACTTTGGCATCTAAGAGAGTTCAAGACCAGGTTGGGTTCGAAGCTTTTGTGGAGTTTTCTACTCAATCTGTTGAACTTGTGCTGCCTTTGATCATCTTCTGGTTAAGATTTGAAAGCTTTGGAAGGGCTTGAAGTTGGATTTCCAAGCTTGGGTTTTGTTTGAATTAAAGTGTTTGGTTCTTAGAGTATGCTCACAATTTTATGTGTGTGTGTGTGTGTGTGTGCGCGCGTGTGTGTACATACACCCAAAGCTCACTTCGTAATCTTTAGCTTTCAATCAACAAGTAGGTTCATTTTTATGAATCATGCCTTCTTGTGCTTGTCAACTCATTATGTGGATCGAAAGTCTCGTCGCTTGTTTTGCTGAACCACACTTTTATCAACCAAAAGTTGTGTCATTCGCTTTATAGAACTGTTCTTTTGTCGACCAAGCATCGTGTTGTTTGTTTGTTTTGTCGATCGAGCGTTTCATTGTATGTTTCGTCGAACCGCCCTTTCATCGACCAAGCGTTGTGCTCAGCGGGTTTGTGGAGACAACTTTGAGACGAAGTTTGACGTTTGAACTTTTGGTTTGCGGCTAGAAAATTGTAGAGATAACTCTAAGAGGGAGCTGGACGTAGAGCCTGCTGTTTAACCCCGGCAAGTTAGGAGAGACAATTCTAAGACAGAGTTGGATGTAAAGCTTGTTGTTTGATCCCAACGAGTTTGTAGAGACAACTCTTGGACGGAGTTGATGTAGGGCTTGCTGTTTGTGACTAGCAAGTTTTTAGAGGCAACTCTGAGGCAGAGTTTAATGTTGAGCTTGCCATTTGATCCCCACAAGTTCAGAGAAGCAACTCTGAGATAGAGTTGAACGTAGAGCCCGTCGTTTAATCCCGACAAGTTTGGAGGGACAACTCTGAGACGAAGTTGGTCATAGAGCTCATTGTTTGATCCCAAAAAGTTTGGAGAGACAACTCTAAGATAGAGCTGGTCGTAGAGCTCGCCGTTTGATCCTAGAAAGTTTGGAGGGGCAACTCCTTAATCGAGTTGATGTAGAGCTTGTCATTCGTGCCCAGCAAGCTTGTGGAGGCAACTCTAAGAAGGAGTTAGTCTTAGAGCTTATTGTTTGATCCCAGCAAGTCTTGAGAAGCAAATCCTTAATCGAGCTGATGTAGAGCTTGATGCTTGATCCCAACAAGTTTATAGGGGCAACTATCAAATGGACTCGAACGTAGTGCTTGATGTTTGATCCCGGCATGTTTGAAGAGGCAACTCTGAGACAGAGTTGGTAATAGAGCTCGTCGTTTGATCCCAGCAATTAATAGAGAACTCTATAGCGGAGTTAGACGTGGAACTTGTCATTTGATCCCAGCAAGTTATGCATAGGCAATTCTGAGACGGAGTTGATGTTGAACTTGCTGTTTGTACCCAGCAAGTTTAGAGAGGCAACTCTTTGACAAAGTTGATGTTGAACTTGCCGTTTGTGCCCAGCAAGTTTATTGAGACAACTCTAGACGGAGTTGAATGTAGAGTTTGTCATTTGATCCCGGTAAGTTCATACTGAATTCTGTGATGGGATTGACATTTGAATTTGCTGTTTGATCCCTGTAAGTTCGTGGAAGCAACTCTAAGAGCGGAGCTTGTTGTTAAACTTGCTGTTTGCGCCCAGCAAGTTTGAAGATGAAACTCTTTAATCGAGCTGATCCCGACAAGTTTGTAGGAAGCAAATCTTCAGACATAGTTGAATGTTAAACTTGTTGTTTGATCCCAACAAGTTACTAGAGAACTCTATGATGGAGTCGGACGTTGAACTTTCTGTTTGCTCCCAGCAAGTTTTGGTAGAGACAACACTGTAACGGAGCTAGACACAGGACTTACCGTTTGAACCAGCAAGTTTGTAGAGGCAACCCTAGCCTGGGGTTAGGCAGCGAACCTATCGCATGAAGTTATGGGGTTGTTGGAAGGACTCGAGCAATGAGCGGGGCGTAGAACTCGTTGTAAAGAGTCAACGAGTTGTTGATGGAGCTTGAGCGGAGTGCAAGGTGTTGAACTCATTTTTTGGAGAGAACGAGTTATTGATAGAGTCTGAGCGAAGAGCAGAGCGCTGATCTCATTGTTTGGAGCCAACAGGTTGCTAATGGGGCTCGAGCGAAGAGCAGAACGGTGAACTCATTGTTTAGAGCCAGTAAGTTGTTGATGGAGCTCGAGCGGTGAGTGAAGCATTGAACTCATTGTTTGGAGTCAACGAGGTGTTGATTGAGCTCGAGCGGTTAGTGAGGTGTTGAATTCGTTGTTTGAAATCAACAAGTTGTTGATGGGGCTCGAGCGAAGAGCAAGGCATTGAACTCGTTATTTGGGGTCAACAAGTTGTTAATGGAGCTCGAACGAGGAACTCATTGTTTAGAGAAAACGAGTTTTTGATGGAGCTCGAGCGATGAGCAGAGCGTTGAACTCATTATTTGGAGCCAACGAATTGTTGACGGAGCTCGAGCGGTGAGCAGAGCATGGAACTCGTTATTTGGAATCAACGAGTTATTAAAGGAGCTCGAGTGGAAAGCAGGGCAATGAACTGGTTCTTTGGAGGCAACGAGTTATTGATGGAGCTTGTCTGGGTCTTCTTGATATTGAAGAGAAGTCATTTGTGTTTGTTCAGCACTGAAGTAATTCCATTCTTCTCTGTGCTGACAAATAGTCGTATACACCGGATGAGGTCTTCAGGACATCGAGCTTGTTTTCCTTCGCAATATGCTGTGCTTGACGGAGTTAAGACATGTATTTTTGTGCGATGTGTCACGTGAGGCAGCGTTGGAGCTTGCTCAGGTAAAGATTGTAGGAAAGACTTGGAGCTTGCCCGCCTTAGGAAGGCTAGTCTTGAATTTTATCGTCAAGAGTTGAGGCGGTCCTAGGGAGTGGTTAGCTAGCAGGAGGGCTGTGAAGATGTAAGAATGACTTGTAAGATAGCTTGTTGTATAGTATTTGCAAAACTTTGGTAGCGGTCCTTTGGCATGAAACGTAGACTCATTGTAATTTGTAGTTGTAATGAGACTTATTGTTGAGATAGATGAGCCGTCGACTGAGTTCTTTATAGATAAAGAACAAGGCCTTAAACTTGTTGTGTATAGCTAACGAACCATCGATGGTGTGCGTAATGTTTGACGTAGCTTAGAACTTATTCGTCTTGTACCCAGCTAGTTATAGGAGCAACTCTGAGGGAGAGTTATTTTCCAACCTTGCTATATGGGTGTTTAGCTAGTTGCAGGAGCAACTCTGAGGAAGAGTTATTTTCCAAAGTTGCTATATGGGTCGTCCAACAAACTGTGAGAGTCACATCGAGTGACAAGTTGAACTCCAAATATTGCTTTTGAAAGTTTTATTGGAGTAACTACAATCCACGATTTCGAACCTCTAATCTATTTTTAAGAAATTTTAACTAGTTTCAGGAACATGTCGAATTGTGATTTGAACTCTAAACGTGCTTGGTTGCAGGTTGCTAAAGTAACATCGAGTCATGGGTATGGATTTCGAACTTGTTAGTTCAAGTATTAACTGGTTACAGGAACAGATTGAATAGCGAGTTGAATCTGAACTTGCTTTGTTGCTAGTCTCTAGAGTAACATTAAGCCATGGGTATGGACTTTGAACCTGTCATCGAGGCGTTAACGAATTGCAGGAGCAGATTAAATGGCAAAACGAACTTTGAAGTTGCTTTGTTGCAAATTGCTAGAGTAACTTCGAGTCATGGATATGGACACTGGACTCATCTTATAAGGAGGTTTTAATTAGTTTTTTGTGCCATTTTTCGGAGTAGGCTTGGCATTTAACTCATTGTATGCATCCGTAGAGTGGTGCAATAATTCTGCAAAAAGTAATACTAAATTTTATTGGAAAATAAAACTAAGCAGCTTTATTGAAAAGTAAAACTAAATGGTTGCTCTAGTGGTTGGCCTTTATTACAAAATATTAAAAATATATAGAAGTGGCGGGTGTTAAATGCCCTTGTTGAAATTCATGAGGCATTCATCATTCCAAGTCACTGCTGATACCTCCTTGCCCCCCAGGTCTTCAAGTTGATAAGCCAATAGGCGGACAACTTGGTAGACCTTGCCTGTTTTGCAGCGAGCCTCCCCTTATTTTGCAGAGAGAATTGGAAATCTTCAGGTTCGCCAATGCGTTTTGACAGGACTAGTTCTTTCCAATGAATGAGTGGAAGGGCTTCGGGCAGGGGATTCAGGTTTATTAATGTGTTCAGATGAGAATGAATTTGAACCTAGTGGGAGATGATTTAGCAGGTTTGAATGTTCTTGGCGGGATTTTCTGTGGCAGTGGCTTCAAGCTTGTTTATGGTCTTGGAGTTATTGTGATTGTTTCCCAGTGGTAGCTCTACGGTGCCGATGGGGGGACCGAGCCCCCCATTGTAGCAGTATAGCAGGCTCGTGCTGCCTGTTGGCTCCCTACAACTTGGCATATGCATGTTGTTGTTGGGAAATTCATTATTATGTGAAAGGCGGAAGCAACTGCATGGAAGGCCGCTAGGCCGGGACAGTTCAATATTGTGTTGTATGCGGTTTTGACATCGACTACCATAAAGTCCAATGCTTCCATTCCAATAGCGGGGGCTTTTCCTGTTGTCACATTGAATGTGACGATTCCTTCTACTTGAATGGGAACACCGGAGAATCCGTAGAGTGTATAGCCAGTTGACTTGAGCCGGTCCTGGGAGAGCTTGAAGCCGTTGAAAGTGTTCATGAAAAGGATGTTTACCAAGCTGTCGTTGTCCACAGGATGCGATGTACCTCATGATCCACCATGCAAAGGTTTATGACCAATGCGTCGTAGTGAAGTGTTCAGACACATTCTAAGTCTTTGTCGGTGAAAAATATCGAGACCCTAGTACTTTTGGCAGGCAGAAAATTATGTACGAAGTTGATTTCCCTGACAAAGGCTTTGTAGGAGGAGTTGAAATCTCCCCCCATGGGGCCTTCATGAATGTAATGGACAATGGCCATGTGTTCTGAGTCTTACGATTCTGAGGGCCTCTCTCAATTGTTATTAACCCCCCGTGTCGAAAGGATTTCGGCATTGTTATTTGGTTAGATAAATTGAGAGAGATAGCCCCGGTGAATCAGGCCTTCAAGTTCTTCTTTGAATGCTCGGCAGTTGTCGGTAGTGTGTCCATGGTCCGTATGAAATGCGCATCACTTGCTCCTATCTCTTCTCTTGCTAGATGTTGACATCTTAGGGGAGGGTGGATTATTCCGTCCTCCTCAACTTTCATGAGGATGGCTGATACGCTTGCGTTAAAAGGAGTGAATTTGTTGAAAAGTGGTGTTGGAGGTGGACGGTGTTAACCTGCGCCGTCTTTCTAAAATTTCCTTGGTCCTTCCTCACCTGTATTCTTCGTTTGTTTCCGAAAGATGAATCATTCTTGCCTTGAGGATAAAGAGATTCCCCGACTCTGATATATTTGTCACTCCTTTCTAGGAGCTCAGTGTATTTTTAGGAGGCTTCTTTGCTAGGAAGCTTTCAGATCTTTATTAGTGACACTATAGCAGAAGACGGCAGCCACCACTGATGAGTGTAAGAAAGAGATAGAACTTGCTTCGGCTGTGAAGCGCTTGACAAAGTCTTTCAGCAGTTCTCCATCCTTTTGTTTCAGTTCCAACAGGGAGGCACTTGTTATTTCAACCTTGCGACTGGTAACAAAGTGCACTTTGAAGAGTTCTCCGAGAGAATATTGACTCTGGAGTGAGGCGGGAGTACCATTCCCTTATTGATCCTTTCAAAGTTGCGGAGAATGTTCGGCACATAAGCGCATCGGTGGCATTTGTAGTGTGGCATCTCAATGAGCATCGACCCTAATCATGAGTACCTCGAATAGCTTGGAGAATGTCACGCTTGAAGTTTTCCACTTTGGCCCTAGTGACTGGGGCCGCTTTCTCTTTGTTTCTCTCAAGATGCTTTCGACTCTCATAAGTCGGGCTTCTTTCTATAGTGCGCCCCCTATGAGAGGAGGAGTATCTCGATCTCAGCCTTGGGGGAGAGTTGATTCTCCCCCATAAGAGATAAGGTTCTCTTAACTGGGGATAAGAGATTTGACTTGGGTTGGGTGTCTCTCCTAGTGGGCCTAATCTGTCACTTTTAATGGGCTTGAAAGCGGCCCATGTCTTGTAGAGGAACCTGGATAAGGCTCAGACCGATTAAAGAGGCACGTTATGAATAATCAGCATGTCGAAACTTTAGGATCTGTGCTGGAATCATATGACCCTGATTTGCTGCAATTTTTACCATTATCATTCACAAACCTCCCCTAAATTACTACATCTGAATCATTTCCCAAACAACAAGCACAACCATCCAACCAAGCAAAAACTAGTCCAAAACTACTATATATAAAAAAATCCAAATTCTTACCATGGTGGAAGATTTTGTTGTGGCTGGAACCCATGATTGTGATGGAGGTGGAGGTGGAGGTGGGGTTCGAGAAGAGGGATCAGGACAGGGGTTCATGAAGAGAGAAAGAGAAGGGGCATTGCATATGTCGGTCTTTTCTTTGTTTGTTTGTTTGTTTTGGAATTGGGAATGGGATTGGGAATGGGAATGGGAATGGGGTGGACCTTGACTTGGTGACCTGGGTGTTGGGATGGGGATGGGGCTGGGGCTGGGCCAGAAGGAGGGCAGCGAAGTGGGTGTGTTGGATGTTATAACTGACGAGAAGGTAAGGGACTCACGTGCATGTGCTGTGAGCGTAGAGGAGTCACGTGAGGGAGAGGACAGCTTCCTTGATTGTGTTCAGCTTTTTTGTACAGATACCCAAGGACGAACTAGTGTAAGATTCGCAGATTACGTCCCTCAAGTTAACAGAAATATGAGTGACATAGAGACAGACTTAGAATCAGAGTTAGTCCATATATATATAATGTATGCAGACAATTGAATCAAATACGTATAAAATATTATATCCTAAAAAATTAGGATTAATAGAGTTAAATACAAAAGAATAATTAGAATCAGAAGAAACCCACTATAGAGATAAAACAATTAGTGAAGAAGAATTCTTATATTATGATAAAGACAAAATATATGAATAGGTAAACTACAAGAAGAAATAGAAGTAGAAGAAAACATGACCCAAGTCTCTGAAATATCATATCAAAAAGAATTAGTAGAAAGTGGAATAACCAGTGAAGCAACATCTCCATCTCCATCTCCATTCAATAGAACTATACCATTACCTACTAGGACATATGGAGGAGGTAATCCACCCAGAATTAGATATTCAGAATGTTAGGAACCAAAAAATAAAAATAGAAGTAGAGGGAAGAGACAACCCCTAGAACAACCAATAAAACTTAAGCCAAAGGAGAAGCCCAAATCCTTAACCTAGCAGCACATGACCCACAAAATTGGTCAAACATATTAGACGTAAGGAAATATACAATAATAGGAGACTATTATAGAATAGCTCAAAACATGGAGACTGAAGAAATGTATAAGTATTTAGAAACCTATTTAGGCGAAAGCGTAAGAGCAATGTGGGAAGCTTATAAAGACACCCAAGTAGCAAAATATAATACATTATTAGGACTGGGAGTGAACCCATACAACTCCGTAAATAAAATCAAAAGCTAAGTTACAGGAGAAGATCCCAATTCAGGACACATAGGATTACAACAAGATATTATAAGAAGTCTAGAACAATTAAGCTTATATAAATGGAAATATATATTAAAAATGATTATTTTTATTATACATGCATTTCAGGTAATGTTTTTAACCAAAAACTAGGAGATAAAGAAAACTACCAGGAGCATTAGTAACATAAATAACTGATAGATGGAGAAATGAACCAGGGATAACAGCAAATCCTAACTACCCTTGGTCCATAGGACAAAGAATACAGCATACAATAAAAATATTAAAAGAAAAATGTGCAGAAATACAAATCCAGAAACAATTAAAGCATTCAGATTATGGTTTTTGTAAAGAAATTTATACTCCACAAACAAATGGAAAATGAGAAAGTAGTTCAAGAAATAATAAGCAAAAGAATTATAATTATAAAAAAGATAAATATAAGAAAAAGAAGTATTTCCTAAGAAAATCTAATAGACGAAAGCCTTATCTAGATCCTCAGAAACATGTTCGAAAGTTCAAACCAAATAGGCTATATAGAAATAAGCTAGGATGTGTTACATGCAGAAGTCCTGAACATATGAGCAGTTCTTGTCCCAAAAGAATAAATAAGCATGATAGAAATAGTACATTAGTAGAATGTACAAATGAAGATTTAATAATTAATACACATAGATGAAACGGTATCAGATACAGAGTCTATATATTCTATAATCACCATCAAAGATATAGAAGAAGAACAAGTAGAGGATGAGCATAATGAATTTATAGAAAGCTTTATACCTCCAGAAAAAGATATGCCTGACTTTTAAGAATTAGAAGACTTAGATCTCATGAATATAGAATCTACTAGTAAAGATTCCTGTAAACATGATTGGGTAATAAATACGGGAATGGATAATATACCATGTTCATATTGTAAGTGGTATCCTAGTAGAGAAAATATAACAAAATGCTCTAAATGTTATAAAGAATGATGCATGAAATATATAGAAAAAATATATGGACAAACTGTTAGTCCATTAGTAGCTCGTACCATGATAATTACAGATGAGTTGAGAATGTTACGAAAACGGATAGAAAATGTAGAAGACACACAGAAATTAATACAAGATAAAATAGTAGTAATAGAAAATAAGATAAATAAAGGAAAGACTGTTATAGAATATCCCTTAGAACGTTTAGAACTTAATAGAAATGAATTAGTACAGATATGTAACAGTGAAGATTTAAAACCCTAAAGGTAAGATGTATAGTCAGAATAAAAGATTATGAGATTAAATGTTTAGCATTAGTAGATACAGGATGCAGTAACTGTATTATTAATCAAGATCTAATACCTATCCAATATGTTGTTAAAGCCCAAAATGTAGTAGGGGCTCAACAAATGGATGGACAAATTTATATATATGATAGCCTATTAGCTCCCAATAGCAAGATCAGATTTGAGACAAATTGCGGAGAAAGTAAAGAACATACATTACCAAAAGATAGTACATGGGTAAGACCTTTAACCTTAAAGAGTAGACTTAATATTGGGTTTAAGTTTCTTATTAAAGATAATGGTAGTATGCTAATTAGCAAATATTACTTGCAATTACAAAGACATACTTTATTCACCCTTGTATTTATTGAAGTCGGACCAACAATGACTAGAAGGACCAATAAACCAGTTATTGAAAAAGAATGTAAGTGTAAACAAGAAAACGAATGTCAATTAAATGAAATAGAACATGCTATAGAAAATGATGATTATAGCATAGAAATCCTAACAGAACTGTTGCAATTAGGGGTAATGAGGAGCTCAGAAAGTCCTCATAGGTCAGCACCATTTATAGCAAAAAAGCATAGTGAAATAGTGAGAGGTAAACGCTGAATGGTTATTAATTATAAAAGACTAAATGATAATACAGTTGATGATGGTTATGATATTCCTGATAAAACAAGACTTATAAATCGGATACAAGGTTGTACAATATTTAGTAAATTTGACCATAAATCAGGTTTTTGGCAAATTAAAATGCACCGAGAAAGTATAGAATTGACAGCTTTTACCTGTCCAGAAGGCCACTTCGAATGGCTAGTAATGTCATTTGGCCTTAAGAATGCACAATCTATCTTCCAGAAAAAGATGGATGATATTAGGGGTGGGCATCGGTCGGTATCCGACCTAATATGGATCATCCATCACCGATCCAAAGAAGATCGGTTTTTTAGTTTTCTCATCCAGAACCAATCCGAACCTTAATTGGATTGGTTTCCATCCAAGCCGATTAAGCTCGGTTTGGATTGGATTGGATGGTCAGTTTGGCATGCTACTTTTTATCTTCGACATCATTCATAATTTTGTTGAAATTTAAACGTTCAACTTCAATCAAACTTAAGAAACAACCTGCTATTTATTATTCAGAAATGAATTTAAAATGAAGATTCATAAGTTGTTAATAATTTTTGCACTAATTGTTTGAGATTATGACGTTTAAATGGGTGAGATAAACTACTTTTTCACTTGCTTACTTCTGTAATCTTAGTTTATTATCATAAAAGAAACATTAAATAATCATAGCTAATTGATTTTCAGGTACAATAAAAAAGATTTAGATTACAATTTCTACTTGACTTGATTAAAGTAACTACTAAATGTTACATCAACTTCATGATTCTATTAAATTGGGCCACACTGTAAATCAAGCATTTCTCAACAACATAACACACAGAATTATGGAGAATCAAAACATAGGTAGAACAACTGCTCGGTTTGTATTAAAGAAATTAAAGAAGACTGTTTGTATCTCCAAGAAAATGAAAAATGACTATTTTTATATTCAAGAAATTAAAGGAGAACTATATTTTTTATGGAATTATGCATAGAGGTATGGTCGGTTCGGTTTCATCGGTTATTTGAAAGCCCCTTGCAACAACCGAACCGGTCCAGTTGGTTATTGAAGATCAAGAACTGAGCCAATCCAAACCCCCAATTGGTTCGGTTAAAAACTGATCGGTTCGGGTTGGATTGGTTTGGATTGGTCGATTCGGATAATAGTTGTCCACCCCTAGATGATATATTTCTAAAACATAAAAAATTTGTTCTTGTATTCAATAAATATAGACAAGAACACAGAGGTCATTTACAAATCGTAATATCAAAATTCATTAACCATGGCATCATAATTAGCAAAAAGAAAATGCAATCATTTAAACCTCAAATAGAATTTTTAGGAGTCATAATAGGCCAAGGACGAATTAAATTACAACCCCATATAGCGAAAAAGGCATTAGACTTCCGAGACAAATTAGAAACCCTACAACATATCCAACAATTCTTAAGGCTAGTAAATTATGCAAGATCCTTTATTAAAGACTGAAATAAGATTGCAGGCTCATTAATAAAGAGTTCAAAATTGTCTAAGGCATATGCGATGGCTAATAACGCTGCATCTATGATACTAATATTGTTCTTTATATTTACCGCTTCTGTATCTACAAATTCTCTTTGTTTCTTTTGGAGAGTATTTGTTGGGTTTGGCAGTTAAGGTAGTGCCCCAACCTATATTACACCCATTTGTTTCGACTATTAGATAATCGGTGTCTAATGGTAGTGGTAATTTTGCTAGTTGTTTAATTAAATCTTTAATTTTTTGGACAAGCTTAATGTCTTCTTGTTTAAAATGTCGTTTGAGAAGTCTTAGCATATAATGGGCCGCAATCTTACCTAAGTCTTTAATAAAGGGTCTTGCATAATTTACTAATCCTAAGAATTGTGAAAATTTTGCCGCACTGCCCCACTTTTTGAAAATATTTAGCGGTCTGCCCTACTTTCCAAAACAATTAGCGATATGCCATTGTTTAGGACACGTCAGCAAGAAACGTTATTGGAAAAAACGGCATAGATTATTTCGATGTCGTTCTTCCCAATAACGGCATTTGTTTGAAAAGAAAATTGCATGCCGTTATTTGGAATAACGGCATCAGTATATTTGTCTTACAAATGTGAATCTTCTAAGTTTAAAAAGTTCCAAGTGTGAAAAAAACTTATAAACAATGCCGTTATCCTTAATAACGGCATTCGAATGACTGATGCCGTTATTGGTGATAACGGCATCAGTTATATATCAATATGCACTCTTGTCGTTGTTTGGAAACAGAAAGAATTAAAAAAAAAATTTATATATATATATATATATATATATATATATATATATATATATATATATATATATAACTGATGTCGTTATTCGGAATAACGGCATCAGCTATATTTTTTTTTTTTTTTTTTACTTATTCATCTGAGAGGATGAATAATAAGTTACTTTTTTATTAAAAAAATTAATAACTTATGCCGTTATTCCAAATAACGGCATCAGTATTGAGAATGCCGCTATTTGAAATAACGACATCTGTTATAAGGTTTTTCATACTTGCAATTTTTTCTCTAAGTGGAGACTACAAGCTCTCGAAAAACAAAACAACTTATGCCGTTATTCCAAATAACGGCATGCAATTTTTTTTCAAACATATGCCATTATTGGGAAGAACGGCATGAAAATAACCTATGCCGTTTTTCCTAATAACGTTTCTTACTGGCGTGTCCTAAACAATGGCATATCACTAATTGTTCTGGGAAGTGGGGCAGAGTGCAAAATATTTTAAAAAGTGGGGTAGTACGGCAAAATCTTCAAGAATTGTTGGGTTGCCTTCAAGAATTGTTGGGGATCTGTTATAGGGTTTCTACTTTGTCTGAATGCCTTTTGCACTATGTGGGCTGCAATTTATTTGTCCTTGGCCTATTATGACTCCTAAAATAATTTCGATTTGAGGTTTAAATAATTGCATTTTCTATTTGCTAATTATGATGTCATGATTAATGAATTCTGAAATTACGATCTGTAAATGGCCTGTGTTCTTGTCTAGATTTACTGAATATAAGAATGTCGTCTATATATACTACAACAAATTTAAAATATATGTTCTTTCAATTAAGACCACTAGTAAATTGCATCAGCCATCGACAGTAATAATTAACTCTAACAGAAACACAACCCCTAGCTTTTCTACTTACCTGACAGTGTAACATGTATTCCTTCCTCTTCGCAAAAGATAGATAGATATGTTCAGTGGAAATCATTGTCCATGCTGACGACACAAAGGATGTCTAGGTGGATCATTTCATCACTTGTTTTAGCCTATACTTTTTTAGCCACAACTATTTGATTTGATTCTCCTCCAAAACAAATCTTGCTCCAATAGATATATATGATACAGAACTCATTTGAAATATTTAAAATGGCGACATAAATTTTTTTTAAAAAAACTTTGTATCAGTGAATTTCTTTAACATTACCAATACAACAAATACAACTTGCAGCAAGCCAAAGTACGTACATGCTTGAGACGTGAACGAGTCACTTAGATGCCAACAAACAACATTTCCTCTCCACCTCAGCAAATAAAACACTAAATGTAATTGAATATATTAAAAGGGGGTCCGGGGGGAAACATAAACGAAAAGACAAACTACCATTAAATGATAATAGTACATGATTCAGAAATAGATGAATAACTTCTTGTCTATCGATTCCTGCACCCTTTTGCAACGATCCAACAACATATCCAACTTCTCACTTGACACCGGCGATTCTCTGGCCTCATTCCTTACCACAGTAGGAGAAACATCAGGGGCTAAGTTATCAGAGGCAAGGTTCTCATCACCTTCTTCACTTATCCCTGCAGGGGAACTTTTTGGCTTAAAAGCTGGTGATGGCTGCTCTCTCAATGGAAGACGGCAACTTACTGCCACCAACTCATCAAAAGAAATACTCGTTTCCGAGTAGAAACTGCTCTTCAAATTCTCTGACTCATTAACTTCCTTCCTGGCAGAAACATAAGCATCTGACAACTTGGTCTCGCTCAGTCTCATTAACTGCCAGTTGAATATCCGCCGGAAGATCACAGGCCATTTTGGAACAATATGGTAGTGCGTATCTCGAAGCACAAGGCCAAAACCCTTCTGTACCATGACACTTGCCTCCCTCAAAGCAAAGTCGTGGTCCAATAGCCGTGTTAATTGCAACAGGTAACTTGCTATGCTTTCCTCAATAGCCTCCTTTGCCTTTTGAAGCTCGCTCACTGTAAGCAAGCCACGGTTTAACGTAGATAAGTCACTTGGGAAATTTGGAAGCCTGCATGAATTTAAAGCACTTATGATCGACTCAATTCTCTCAGCAGCGCTCCAACCTACGGTTGGCAAGTATATATCAGACTTCTCGATCAAACTGATCTCAGGGCTTGGCCAATTGTTGGGGTTCTTCGAAGCTGCACAAACAATTTCCTCTGTGGAGAGACTCAAGGCCTCATTGAACGCAGAGATGCAATCATGGGGGCCCACCTCGGATGTTTTTAGATTATCAAGGGGAGCCATCAAACGTCTAAGATGACTCGAGACCAGATCATGGATACTCACCGGATGAACTATAGGCTGATGTGGCGAGTGGTTCGCAAGCCACTGTAGGCCCGCTTTCAACTGATCGTTATCGAAGAAACTATCACCTTGAATAGAGATAACTGATGACGAGCTTATCTTTGTTCTGTCCACCTCATGAAGGCCCAGAGTTTGGATTATATCAACTAAAGGATCATATGGATCAATGCTCACTATTAGAAGAGGCAAGTTAGATCCATCTGGAATGGACAATAAAATTCTACGTAGCTGAACTCTCTGAATATCCCAGGAAATACTTCCAGATGCTAGAAAGAGCAAACAGGATGAACCAGCAATTCCGTCATCTTCTGAAAATGGCTGATTGTTGTTGAATAATCTCATTTCTCTAATAATAGATAAACAACGAGACGGGGATTGACTAACTGGGGGTCCAATCCATTTGTTCCATATTGATAGATTTTGTGAGGCAACCAACACACTATCATTGGCTCCTTCGTCAGCAGGTCCCATTAGCTTCGAAAGCAACCATTTTGAAGCCAAATCATAAGTTTGGCTTCCTGTACTATTTGCCTGCACGAGGTAAAGAAGTTTCCAACTAATGCATTTGGCATCCGGATTCCTTGTGCTAAGGATTGGAGCAACCAAATCTGACACATCGAATCTAGCCCATGAGTTCCCCAATTTTTCATATCTGGTTCTTGCAATGTTATCAATGTTTAGCTCTTCAGCAACCAAGCTCTGGTTCAATAACAGAAGTGGATTAATATCAAGCCCACTACTCATCATTGCGCAAAAGACTGGTTAAAAAGATAATAGTTAAGTTACATTGATCCACCACAAAATTTCACAGAAATTTATATATTCCCCTGCAGATATTTTTTGAATACTTTGCACACATTTAAACCATACAAAACTCAGCACTTTCTATCATCATCATATGTCAATAATGTTAATACATACATTCTTTCTATATCCCGTTGAGTGAATGCCCTTATAATTTTGACATAGGGTGGGTTAATAACATACATTACACTATAGTATACAGTATTTGTGAGATATATTTCACTCCCATCTCCAACAGTTATATAACCCATTCAACAAACAATGAATTCAAAAGGAGTTAGGGTGTTATAAACCACCATTTTTTTGTTTTCAAGTGTTTTCTTGTGCTAAAGCTTCATGAACAATAAGAATATAGACAAATAACTGGAACTAACAATGAAAAATGTGAACTTCTCAAAATTTGATGGTGAAACCAAGATAATGAGAGCAAAAATGTAGGTGGGGAGCAAAATGGGGGGGGGGGGGGGGGGGGGGGGGGGGGGGGGGGGGGGGCATATTTGTAATTCACCTAAAGGTAATATAGGAACTCACAGGTCCAGTTCGACGTCGGATAGATGGTCCTAGTGATAGTGAACTTAATGCAGCACTTGCAAGAAAATCTTTCTGCTCCCGGATTGCTCTCAGCGCAGATGATCGTTCTTTCCATTTTCTGCAACAGTCAATGGGAAAAAGAATCAGTAAATTTTCTTCAGGGGCATAGCAAACAAATGAGACAATGTAAAGTTGAAATTGATGAGACCTTATAATAAGTTTCAGCTTTTCTCTTAAAACTTCTTCTTTCTGGTGAAGTATTAGTGAAACTTCTTCATCCTTCATGTCTTCGTCTGGCTCCTTCAGAAGGATTGGTTTCAGAGCTACAGAGTTTACGTTCGAGCTCACAGATGCTCCAGATTGAATAAATACTTCTTGCGATGGCGAGGATGGGCCAGCTTGAGTTAATACTTCTCGAGACAGAGAGGATGGGCCAACATATCCTACCTGTCGCACATCGTCAACATGCTGTTCTTGATCACTAATAGATTCGTCATCAGATAAAGAAGCTCCAACAGGATAATCTAGGTTTGTCATTTCACGATCACTATCCACATTCCAAACAGAAAGAGAGACATCAGTCAGTTCACGATCATCTTCTCTATTTGAAACAACTGGTATTGGCCCTTCAAGAGGTGGTTGGGGTTGGGTGAGAATCCTTGGGGTAGAATTAACTTTGATGGGTAACATCTCTTCTAAAACTGCATTGCGCTGATCAGTTATCATTTCCATGGTTTCAGATCCAGTCATTCTTTCTTCAGTGAGTTCTGAAATGGACGGACCAGATTTGACATTGTCCACAATACTTTTTGACCTCTTAAGATGAACAAGACTCGAACACTTTGTTGGGAAATCAGTATCAATGTTAAGAAAGGGGCCTTCTTTAACCATATACACCTCTTCATATTTCCTTAAGGAGAACCCATGATATTCTAGGAGACTTTCAATGTCCTCACCCTGAGAGAAGAAACAAAAGAGGGGTTAAAATAGGAAGATCTACAAATGAATTTGGAAGACTGAATAAAAAAGGATGTCAACAAAATCTTACTTCCATGCATAGCCATTTTACAATATCTGAAACAGGGATTCCTTGGTTGTTCTGTAGACCACTATGTAGAGAAGCAAGTGCCTGGGTTCTTAACTGTACATAATAGAAAAATATTAGCTATCTGATTCCACAGTTAAGAGTCGAAAATATAGATAAAGAATTCAATTAGATTATCATTATATGTTATCAAAGTGCAAGACATATCTAGTCTAGAAGCTACTCTCAGTTTCAGATTCTCATTAAGATCAAAGGTTTTGATGAAAAAAAACTTTGTGGAGATTTTTATTGTTTTAAAAACAAGTTTGTCAAAATAAAGACACAAATTGTACTTTGGAGTTCTTTGACCAACCACACTTGCCAATAGCATGTGCTTATAAAACAACTTCCCTCCTTATTCTAAGACACATGATACATATTTTACAAATGGAATGGTAGCAAGCAAAATTGTTGTCATTACCACCACCATTATCTATATGTGCATTGAAGGGGCTTAAAATCTAGAAAATTTCAAGTCCACGTTAGCAATTATTAAATATAAAAACCATGGTAAAAGAAAATTCAGGTCAAAATAGTTCCAAGTGACAGTAGCAGGCCAACGGCAGTGGATAAAATAACTGGTCAGCACATCATTATTCTTATTAAACGTGTTCATGAGCGGTAATGTTTTTCTACTATTACAGTGCCAGAGTAGAGATGTAACTGGACACAAATAATATGATCCAAATCCGATTTCATATCCATACTTCAGATATTCCTTCTTTCAGTTTATAATTGGAAATATAAAATCCAAATAGAATTCCAAACATCCGACTGCATGTCCCAATATATAATGCTGATTTCAATTTTCTTTTCAACTCGTTAATGAATAATGTGTACTTTTCAAATCGTAAATGAAGAATGTAGTCTTATTCAAGTGTATGAATTAATTGCACATTTGAGTCCAAGACCATTTCATCATTCATTTAAAGTGTTTTAGAAGCAAGGCAAGGGAACTTAATTTCAGTTTTGAATCTTCCGAGATGGGTAAGTTTGGTAAGTCCAGTTAGTTTCCATAGATATTTTCTGAGTTCAGTTTGCTTTTGTTAATTATATAAAAAATATTTCAACTAACAGATTTCTTATAAAATAAAAACTTTTTTTTTGGCTTTTAAATGAATGAGTATCCATCTGGATTGGATATCAAAGCGTAAAACTAATATACACGAAAGTAATCAAAATTGTTAAAGTCAGGTCCCTTCAAACAATGTTCACGAGTGCAGGTATGATGTAGAGGCTAGTCTATTTATTAGGGAAATGAGAGGTTGCAGGTACAAATCTAGCGATCTTAATACTTTTTTATATAAAATATAATATTTTAATTTTTGGTCCCGCCTTTTGATCAATCCTGGCTCCGCGGCCTCTGCCCCGGTTAATGTCAAACAAGTAAACCACAATATCCGAGATAAGAGCCAAAATGTAATAACTACAGCTATACTCTTCCCACACGTTAAAGCTCTAATTAAGGTGGATTGGAAATAGTGCCAAGTTTACCGATATACAATATGTAGAAGGTTACTGACATACAATATGTTCTACAATCCAAATTGATGAGATAAAAACTGGAAAGAAAAAATAAAACACTAAGTTTATTTAGTGCATCACTACTGTGTCATTTAAAAATAAATGAAACTCTTCTTTCACAACTTTAGAGCTTCCCATGACACCAGCACATCTATTTTGTCACATTACCACTACCAACAAAGTTGGAAATCATTTTTTTTAACCTCAAGGAACTCTACCATACCGCAACAGTTATTCAACATGTGATAAAAGATATATGACCTTCATTATATAGTCTATAAAAAGTTACTACATTGAACATTCATAGTCAAGTTTTCAAAATTTTCATGATCTATAAAGATATATAGCACAATTTACATTTTCCTTGAGCTGTGCATAGGAAATAATAGATTAGAAAAAATTCAAACCGAAAGCTGAATAGGTCCTTATGAATCAATACAGATTTGCATACGGATAACAGTAAATACCTTATACCTTTGCAAAGTGAGCATGCATCAAGCACGCTTGAAGATAAGTAGCCTTTCTTGCAAGCCGAAAGAAGGCGATATAATTACCGACCCTACAAGCTCTGAAATGACACAGAACAAGTTACATTTCAGATAATATAATTATACGATATACTAAATGATCATCAAATAATTCATCAGAAGTACATTCATACCTAGCTACATCTCGAGCAAACAAAATTTCTTGTGTGCATCTCATTTGCGGAGTCATCTTGGCAAGGTCAAGAGAGAGTTCTGAAGGTTCTACCTAACAATGGAGAGGCCCACGCTTAGAAAAAATAAGCACAATAAATAATTCATTTCACGGTAGAGAGATAGGTCACTAACTTTGTAACCAGGATGTTTATCCAGCTTGAGGAGTGCATAGTAACCGCGAAACTCTCTCTCTGTTGAAATACTAATTCCTCTCTTGCTGTGGTCTTCATACATTTGAAACAATTCAACAGATGTCTTATTCATCTGTTCAATGTTCAGATGGGCATCAAACCCTTCGACGAAACCTTCCCCTTTCTTGTATTCACATAATTCATGCATGGCAGCGATATGGAGCCTTATCTAATGATATAGAAGAAAGAGAAATCAATTATTACCTCACAATAAAAAATATTTTGCAGACTAAAATCAACTCTAACAGAAAATATACCATTTGCTCAAGCATGAGGATAGCCTCTTGATTAAAAATGTGCTGCATTCTGAGGTCCATCCTTATTGCTCTCATTCTATCCCACAAGAAGTTGTAGATTTCTAAAAAACTTTCATTATATGGTTGATCCAGCAAATTTAGGAGATAATCAACTGTCTTCCTCAAGACCGGCAAAGGCCTTATCAAGTCAGCTTCACGCTCAGCCGTCCTATTATACTGTATGAATCAGATAAAGAACTTTCCATCATGCTGCCTGTTATGTGGCGAAAATGTAATTTCAGAATAATGTCTATCATCTAGACAATAATTTACTGATAAAACTTTACCTTTTTAACAGCAAGAAATTCTGTAGTTTGGTTTCTTTCCCCACCTAAACGCTCAAACTTATCGAGGTCACCTTTTCTCTCACGTTCGTCTCGTTCTTGTACTGAAGAACAAGAAAAAGGAAACACCTTAAGCTTACAGGAAAGTGTCAAAATTTTCATGAACAGATGAATCAATTGATATATACTAGTTAATCTAGCACGCGCAAATAATACAAACAAAACTTAGATAATTTCTTGATATTAACAATTTAACATACACATAAAAGATCTATTAAAGAAAAAAAATAGGAGACTATGTGACTAAACTTAACCCTAAGTATAGAAGTTCCAAGAATATTAAAAAATTAAGTTTACCAACATGTAATACAGATTAAGTCAGAAATTAAACTACTCATTGGTTTGATGGATTTTCAAGATATGAAATAATTTAACAAGCCCAATTAAAGATTCAATCGTAACAATCAATAATTATACTCAATCATTTTTAGCATGTAAGATATGCAATAAAGATTTGTACTCTAATTAGCAAGTAGAAGCGCACACATTTGATATTTGTGGACAACAGTAAATGCAGATAATATTCTAGAGATGATTGGCAGTATCACAAATAATGGTGAAGTGGAAAGAGATTACCGGGTTCGAAGAAAATCACAATGGTTCTCGAGGGGCTGCGGTGGCGAGGCAACGAGGACGTCGTGGAGGTGGTCGGCAGTGGGGCTGCTGATGGGGTTGCGGATGAGACAGCAAACGGTGGGGCATCGGAGATGGGCGAACGGTGGTCGCACTGGCAGGGCATCGGGGGACGAGCTGACGATGGGGATGAGGTGGCGGCGTGGTGGTCGTTTCAGAATATGGGGAGAGGGGGAGATGAAGGCGGCGAAGGAGTAGACGACGGCGAAAGGTCGTCGACGGTGAGAAGGGGGGTCGGGGTGGTCAATTGGAGAGAGAGAGGCGGCGAGGCAGCGAGGCGGCGACTAAGGTGGAGATGGGATCGGGTAGTGGGGAATAGGAGGAATGAGAGAGTGGGGGTGACGGCTGTGAGATGAGAGAGGGTATTAGGGTTAGAGTTTAAAATAAAATTGAGAATTTGGGGGTGTAGTTAGAGCTTATCACAAACCCTAATACTTTCTTAGAATTTCTCACAAACCCTAATAATTTCTTATGGTATCACACACACAAGAAAAGAATACAAAGCAACAACTCAACACAATAAACTTTATTTAATAATAGCATACCTTCTCATTATTCTCAAGGCCTATATATAGGCTCAAAACAAAATCTCAATACAAATTTCCAAGATATTCTGATACATAAAATAAATGGTGCAAATTGCAAAACTACTACATATAGCTAAAATTGTTAAAAACAAATATGAATGCTGAAATAAAGATAAATAGGCTAATAAAATAGTCATCCTAGATGACGTCTGCACTGATAGAAACATCTTGGGTCATTTGAATCGATGTCCTCATCATTCTCTTCGGGTGGGAGAGAGCTTGACCCAGTAGAGTCAAAACCAGTGATCTTGTACTCCCAAAAAACTGGATAGAAGCACTGGAGCTCCTCACGATCAATCCAAGTGTTCTCTAAATCCGGCTTGTTCTTTCATCGCACCAAATACCTATGAATACTATCGTCTCTAGTAAGGATTATCTGATCATCTAAAATATTATCTAATTTGTCTGTCGGTGGGTAAGTAGTGGCAGGTAATGGGGGAACTATGGGAATCTTACCAATAGGCTGCAGGGTAGGCTCATCTATGAAAAAATTTCTAGTGTTAAATTTTGGGCCTTCATAGAGTACTAGATCTTCAGTATTGAAAGTCTTACTTATGCCAAAACATTCAGGATGGTCAACGAGATAAGCATTATCAATGATTTTATGCAGAATTTTAAATGGGTGTACAGCATGTGTTCAATTTCTTAACGGATCTAGTTGGAAACCGTTCTGGACGAATCCGAACCATCACTGTCACCAACATCAAAAGTTTTAAATTTCTTTCTAGTATCTGCAATTAGCGTGTAGTTAAAATTATTCTCATTAAGTTTCTTAGAAATTTCTCTATGCAAATCATGAGTGCGGGATGCAAATGTGGATGCAGACTCTGAAACTCCGATGTTCTAACACATGGATAAAATTTATGGGTTGCCAAGTGACTTGGGATGGGATGGGTGACTCAGATACATTCAATGGAGGTGATTGGATCGACAAAATACAGTTGAGAGACTGGTCATCCTTTTCTTCACCGAAGTCATCACTTACATAAGGTTCATAGGTAAACTCATTGTCGGGCTCATCAGCAATGACAGTTGTACCTTCTATAATGTTGATCCTACTAGGGCTGGAACAGATACCAGTAACATTGTCGTATCCCTTGCATTTATAGCACTTAGTAAGGAGATCAATCTTAGAGTAGTCTTTTTCAGTGTTCTTACCCTTGTTGTCATTCCTAGTGAATAGGAATTTGAATTAGACTTGCTGGAGTAAGATTTATTGGAGTATTAAGAAAAAAGGGCTCGGTCTAAAAGAATCAGTGGAGGTCATTCTAGAGGAATGATCTCTTGAATCACTAGACTTGTAGTAAAAACTTGCTTTAAGGAAATCCATATCGAGAACAAGAGCATAAGCTGCTGCCAAGGAGTCCACATTTCTATGAATTAGCATGTTCCTAAAATCGGCTCGTAGTCCAACTCTGAACCTAGAGAGAGTTTATTCTTCGCTCTCTTTACCAAAAGTATTGCACCGAATGAGGAAGTTGTCGAACTAATCCATATACTCTTGGGTGGATTTGCTTCCTTGATAGAGTTGATTCCACAAATCAAACATTCGGGTGTGGAATGATAGGGCACATCTCTCAGTAAGCTTTTCTTTCATGGCTTTCCAAGTGGCTATGGGTGCCCAGGCCTCAGCCTCTCCGGGTGTGTTCAACATTGGTCCAGTGTAGTTAAGTTTTTCCAGTCAATTTTATCGTGACAAATTTGACCTTCAGGGCTTCACGAGTCAAACCACACGAAGTAATGGTCCATGGCACGAACCCAATCGAGATAAGCTTGGGGTTCCATACAACCTTCAAAATAAGGAAAGTCGGCCTTAACGTTCTTGTATTGTTCGTCAGGGGTCACGATTTTAACGTCGGCCGTCACGATCATTCCCTTAAGAGATCTGACGATAAAGCTCAGGGACAACATTTTGATTCAATTCCACTTACTCAAGTCTCTGATTGATATTGACAAGAGTTGCTTGAATGGCAGCGAGGATAGTGAAAATATCAGAGTTATCCATCTCAGTTAGAGGAAGGGCTCGCTGATTTCTAAGCTTTCTGACTGGGTAGTTTGGGAGGGACAAGAAAGGCTCTTCGGAATTTGTGATGGTGCTGCGAAGACGCATTCACCAACGGTGGAAAACTAGGAATTGTGGGAACGTGTTTGCTGAAATTTTTGGAAACGTGACCTAAATGCACCTAAAATGAAAAAAAATATTAATGAACTAGGTAGTTAAAACCGAATTTTGGAACTAATCGGTCTAGGAGCGATTAGTGATTAATCGGTTAATCGAAAAATAATCGAGGATTAAATCGGAAAAAAACGTTATATACATAATTAAAAAAAGATATATCCTCATTATGTAGCTCCCCTAAATTCTAACATAAAACTATTATGAAATTATCGAATATGAACATATAGTTATCGAGAAAAAGAATTGAGTACGTGGTTTGAGCTGAGTTTAGATTCTAGATGTGGGTCGGGTCGGATTTGCTTGTAGGTTCTATTAAACAAAAACAATCGGGGAGGAACAGTGTGAGTAGGAGGTGCAGCAGATGCGGGCAGGGTCAAGTATGTGATGACGCAGGGGAGTGACAGCGGATCGGGTTGGGATTTGCTCGAGGAAGAAGAAAATCAGTTTGGGTTCGGGTTTTGAAGAGAATCAGTTTGAGTTTGGGTTTGCGCGAGGAAGAAGAGAGCGGCGACATGTCAAATTTGGGTTTGCGCGAGAATCGGAAGGGGTTTGAATTTTGGATTTGGATGTGAGTTTGTGTTGGATATACCCAAATAATAGAAACAAACATGAAAATTAGAGAAAATTTAATCGGTTAATCGGTCACTTAAAATCGGCCGATTAACCACTAATCGGCCGATTATACCTAATTAAATCGCTAACTATTTGAAATGTTATAAATAGCAAAAAAAAATATCGCTTTGCCTCCGACTAGGGTCGGGTTGGGGTTTGCTCGAGGAAGAAGAAGAAAATTAGTTTGGGTTTGGGTTTGAAGAGAATTAGTTTAAATTTGGGTTTGCACGAGGAAGAAGAAGAGAGCGGCGACATGTCAAATTTGGGTTTGCGCGAGGATCAGAAGAGGTTTGAATTTTGGATTTGGATTTGAGTTTGTGTTGGATATGCCCAAATAATGGAAACGAGCATGAAAATTAGAGAAAATTTAATCGGTTAATCGGCCACGTAAAATCGGCCGAATAACCACCACCGTTTTAAATTTCCTCCGATACGGCCGAAATTTCGTTTCGACTAGCTTGCCGATACGAAATCACATATTTTATACTTTATATCGTTTTGGACCGAAATGTGTAGATTTCGGCCGAAATGTGTAGATTCGGCCGAAATTGTCGAAATATCGGCCGAAATATTACCGAAATTAGCAAAATATTAGCCGAAATAGACAAATGTTATTGTGAATATATATAAAAAATTTGTTTTACTTTTTGCATATATGTCTTTCAAATATAGGACCTTAAGCTAAGATAATGTGAGAATTTCGTCTAGCTATTATTTATATATATGCAAAGTCAAGTAAATTTATTAACTAATATATTTTTTCTAATCAATGCAAATTCAATTTAGTTATATACTTATATTATTACATTCTCTTTTATACTGCTATTAAATTCTGTGAATATTTACCGTAATTGATTCATGTCATTAGTTACATTATACAATATTTTATTTGATAAATGACATGTAGACATACAATATCTTATTTAGTAACCAAAAAAATATTTATTGAGTAGGGGAAATGAACATCCGATATGATCACATTTCCTCAAAATCTCCTCCGATATCTCCGATCCGAGACAAAACACCCCTTGCCGAGACGAGTCAAAATCTGAGATTTAAAACCATGATAACCACTAATCGGCCGATTATAGCTGATTAAATCGCTAACTATTGAAATATTATAAATCGCTAAAAAAATAATCGCTTGGACTCCGATTAGCAATTAATCGGGGATTAATTGGGCGTAATCAGAAATTTTAACTTCTTAGTTAATGAACTAAAAGTGCTGAATGCAAATAATTCCTAAATAAATGCAGAAATTATGACTAAATGATACAAGAACTAAGGTTTTAAAAACTTTCGCTCTGATACCAAAATGATGTAAACTTAACCCTACATAGAGAATTTCCCAAGAATATTAAAAGATTAAGTTTACCAACATGTAATACAGATTAAGTCATAAATTAAACTACTAATTGGTTTGTTGGATTTTCAAGATATGAAATAGTTTAAGCCCAATTAAAGATTCAATCCTAACAATCAACAATTATATTCAATCGTTCTTAGCATGTAAGATATGCAATAAAGATTTGTACTCTAATTAACAAGTAGAAGCACACGCACTTAATATTTGTGGATGACAGTAAATGCATATAATATTCTCATGGTTTTAAATCTCGAATTTCGGACTCGTCTCGGCAAGGGGTGTTTCGTCTCGGATCGGAGATCTCGGAAAAATGTGATCATATCGAATGTTCATTTCCTATACTCAATACATAATTTTTTTGTTACTAAATAAGATATTATGTCCTACATGTCATTTATCATATAAAACACTGTATAATGTAACTAATGACATGAACCAATTACGGTAAATCTTCGCATAATTTAACAATAATATAGAAGAGAATGTAATATAAGTATATAACTAAATTGAATTTGCACTGATTAAAAAAATATATTAGTTAATAAACTTACTTGACTTTGCATATATACAAACAATAGCAATACGAAATTCTCACATTATTTTAGCTTAAGGTCCTATATTGAAAGGCATATATGCAAAAAGTAAAACAAACTTTTTAATATATTTACAATAACATTTGTGTCTGTTTCGGCTGATATTTCGCCAATTTCGGCAATATTTCGGTAATTTCGGCTGAAATCTACACAATTCGGTCCAAAATGATGTAGAGTATAAAATATGTGATTTCGTATCGGCAAGCTAGCTAAAACGAAATTTCAGCTGTAATGGAGGAAATTTAAAATAGTGAATATTCTAGAGATGATTGGCAGTACACAAATAATGGAGAAGTGAAAAGAGATTACCGAGTTCGAAGAAAATTGCACTGGTTCTCGGGGGGTTGCGATAGCGAAGGCAGCGAGGTGGTCGGCAGTGGAGATGCGATGGGGTTACGGGTGAGACAGCAAACAGTGGGGCGTCGAGGATGGGCGAATGGTGGTCGCGCTGGCGGGGCATCGGGGGAGGGGCTGACGATGGGTATGAGGTGGCGGCATGGTTGTCGTTTCGGGAGATGGGGAGAGAGGGAAGAGGAAGGCGGCAAGGGAGTAGACGACGGCGAAAGGTCGGCGACGGTGAGAAGGGGGGACTTGGGGTGGTCAATTGAAGAGGGAGTGCGGCGACTAAGGTGGAGATGGGTTCAGGAAGTAGGGAATAGGAGGAAGAAGAGAGTGGGGGTGGCGGCTGTGAGATGAGACTCGTGAGAGAGAGGGAATTAGGGTTAGGGTTTAAAATAAAATTGAGGATTTGAGGGTATAGTTAGAGCTTCTCACAAACCCTAATACTTTCTTAGGATTTCTCACAAACGCTAATAATTTTTTATGGTATCACACACAAGAAAAGAATGCAGAGCAACAACTCAACACACAATAATTTTTATTCAATAATAGCATACCTTATCATTATTCTCAAGGCCTATATATAGGCTCAAAACAAAATTTCAAAACAAATCTCCAAAAATTCTAATGCAGAAAATAAATGGTGCAAATTGCAAAACTACTACATATAGCTAAAATTACTAAAAACAAATATGAATGTTGAAATAAAGATAAATAGGCTAATAAAATAGTCATCATCGGCAACGTATGCGCTGATAGAAATGCCTGAGTCGTCTGAATCGATGTCCTCAAAACTATGTTACCTACCAAGTATAATTAAATGCACATGTTTACAAAGTTCTACAATTAAAATTTTCACAACTTTTTTTTGTTTATATAGCTTATTAAGTATATTCTATATTAACATGCTTTTAGGTTCATGAAGTTTATATAATTAAAAGTTTCCAAAAAACAATTCCAACTAAGGGAAGATTTGGCAGACGAAATCTCTTAGAATATTCCAAAACTAGTACATCATATACCTGGACACATATCAGGGCAGAGCCCCACTACAACTTTAGAAGACCTCATGCCTTCATAGTCAGACGTGCCTGCAACATCATGAGCTTCTTGAACTCGGTCATGTTTATTTGTAGAAAGCTTGGGAATTGAAAGATCCTGCGACGTTTGCAATGGTTGTCTTAATTCAACATTGAAGCGAGCCAATCTCTTCGCCTTTGCTTGAATTTCCCTGGACTTGTTACAATTCTATGTCAAATTCAAACAACTAACTGAAGCATTCTACACTGAGCTGCGTTAACAAGGAGAAAACAGTTGAACTACCTCTCAGATTCAAGATGAATACTAGATGAGGTAGAAGATGTATCGGCAGGCTGTAAGGAGGGGGACCTGGTTCGTTTAGGATTGGGGTTAGGGTAAGAAACTCGTAGCAGTGATGGGCTACCAAGAGCAGACTCAACCATGTGCAGAGAAGATGAACCAGAAGCACTGTTAGGGGACTTATGCTGACTGTCAATTCTTTGAGGGGCACTGTCATGCCTGAAACATTAGCCAAGAACATGAAAGTAAAGTACAAGATATAATAAGGACTGGAAGATGCAAAACGGGTCAGCTGATGGTGTATTAAAGAAAGAAACTTACATACAGGGACAGGAGATGGAGGATGCAAAATTGCAAACAACCAGAAGAATGAATTAACTTCTATTCAGAAAACCTTTCACTAATGGCAACTGAAGATATATTTTTTTTTTAAATTCCTCCATATTTTTTATGTCCTTTCCTCCAAGCACACTATGTGCGAGAGGCCCCGAATTTGGGATAAGCCCCAGGTGAAGCACTGAAGTTTACTGTCTTGCCTAGGCAAGCAAATAGAACAACAGCCGTAAGCCTGATGCAATAATTTTAAATTTATATTCACTAATTATTTCATTTTAGAAATTTTGCACAAAAAAATTTTAAAAGACGTTCCAAAACTTTACTACCCAGCCTACAAATCAAGTTGATTTCTTCTTATATAGCTTGCCACAAACCACCTTATGCATAGAACAACTATTCCTAGTCTACCCTTACCAAACTTATCCTTCTCTCTTAGCCTATTCCATGTATGCATCTATTCTAAATGATACTGCCCAGTCTTAGTCTGAATTCGGTCAAGGCAAATGCTATAGGAATAAGTATGGCAGTTCAATTAGTTCAAGAAAAACAGCATAAAAAAAAGTCAATGAACATGGGAACATGTGATGATATTTGATACTTGAATGCTGCAATGACAACAACCACTGGAGTTTTGTATCCAGATCTAGGACAATTAGTACAAACTTTCTCTGAGATGTCTTCGGAGAAGAGCAAAGAAAGAATTCACACACAAGTGAAAGAAAACTAGTTTATCTTGGAAATAAATAAAGAATTGCAATGAAAATCCTTTGCAACCCTTGAGGGTGCCCACAATTGTTCTTCCTTCCCAATTATTCTTCTACTAATGAAAATTATCCACACTCTCACACAGTCCATGTTTCCACAAATATCTCCCGGGTAACTGAAACTAATGACCATTTCAAACAAAGAAAATAACCAATCAGGATAAAATGATGCAATCTTACATTTTAGAAATACTAGTTGTTTCATTATAGGCCGCCAGAGAATCATTCTCATGCGATGGCAAAGGTGTCCTGACCCTTTTGGCACGATCAGCACTAACAAGTTTTGACGGAAAACTAACTGTGTCGCTTAGTGTAGTGCTATTAGCTGCAATAGATGAAAGTGTCTGGTAGTTCATAATAGAAGGAAGATCAACTGGCGTCTTTGGTTGATTACCAAAACCCGGAGACATAGCCAACCTGCACCATAAAACATACATTAAATGAATTTTTGCTGCAACTGGAGCTCAAAACCAGTGTCCCGAACACCCGCCCAAAAAAAAGTGTGCTTTGAGATGTTAACATGAGTCAAGATAGTTAAATCAAGGAGTAAAACCCCAAAAAAAACACCTACTTACGTGAAATATATGTAAACAGCGGTTCCATACGAAAAGTCTTAAGCAGGGAATGATGTTTCATACCAGTTTTAGTAGGGGACGTTCGAAAACAACTCCAATAACTCGGGGTTTGCTAAAACTGGGGAATTAAAAAGGGAAGTGTATACTTTTTTATTTTTACAGGATAACCATATGTAGTAGTCTAGTAGACAACGGAACCAACCTATACTGCATGAAAGTCAAAGGTAAAAGACAGATTTTCTTAAAAGTTAAAACCCAACCCTGAATCCAAAATAATCAAAACTAGTGAGATCAAAGGGAGGCACGTGCGGGACTGGGTGGTGGGTTTTATTCTTTGATTTTGATTTTGATTTTATTTTTTGGGTGGGTGGGGGGGGGGGGGGGGGGATATGCTCTATTTACATATACATTGTTTCATTTGCAGGGAAACAATATTAAGAATGAGGAATATTCTCTGCTCGACTTGTATTTAACAATACAGACATTTAAAGAAACTCAAGGCAAACTGTCCACCTCAGCAGAAACAATTACTAAATTGACTGAACACTATCATATTAAAAGTGGCATGGAAAATCTGAAACAAATAAGGGAAAACCAATAGCTACCTTCCAGCATTAGGGTTTGGGGGATTATAGATGCCCAAAATATCATCCTCATATGTTTGGAAAGGAGGCGTCCTAGTCCTTTTGGCAGCACCGATGTTGTTAGGCTTGATTGGGATGTTAGCCTCAGCGACATGTGCTGTGTTACTAGTTGAAGCAGGAGATAATCTTTGGGTATTTGTAATATACGAAGCATTCACCTGTTGCGTTGGCCTATCATCCCAACTAGAAGACGTAGAAGGCCTTCACCAAAAAATGAAAATAATCTCAGTATCATAATTCCAAATCATTAATACAGAAACAATATCAGTATCATAGTTCCAAATCATTAATCTGGAATCATGTTAAAGAAACAATAAAAGAAATAGTTCCCGGGATCACCTACATTCTAAAGCAATCAAAATATCCTGTACCAATGTACCAACTGATGATAAAGAGAATTAAAAGTAAAGTTTTTGTTGTTCGCCATATATATGAACAATTAAACATCTTCAAACGTGTAAAAAAAAGTTGGTTAATTCTTCAACATGAAGTGATATTGTTCAGAATATGGTATCTTTTACATCTTTTATATGCCATCTACCAACATGAATCCATAAAACTATCTTTTTCAAATTGAATTACAACATGAGAGACTGAGATTCATTAAATTATATAATTCACTCAAATCTCACTATTTCTCTAAAATTTTAGCCACCAATCTATATAATAAAACACAAATAAAGCTATCAAGTGGCTCTCCTTCAATCCCCCCCAAATTAAAGGCCCAGATCTAACCTCACAAAACACATCCCCCCCCACCCCAAAAAAAGTTTCCCCCAAAACTCAAATTCAAATCCCCCCCCCCAAAAACAACTCCTTGATTTATTTAACATCCCCCCCCCCCCAAAAAAAAAGTTTCCCCCAAAACTCAAATTCAAATCCCCCCCCAAAAAACAACTCCTTGATTTATTTAACTCTCTCTCTCTCTCTCTCTCTCTCTCTCTCTCTCTCTATATATATATATATGTACTTATGGAAAGATGGACTTTTATTTACAACTAATTATTGTCACACTATTCAAATTTGAGCTACATAATTGTTGATTTACTGTTTACAAGGCTTTTTATATGTTGTATCGTTCTGAAGACGTGCCGTAGGCACGTGCCCACGGGCAAATCTAGTAGTTTTACAAAATTCGTAAACAGAATTAGACATATTATAATGTTCGATGATTTCTGATGAATTTCTGATATGTGCATAAGAGGAAGAAAAGCTTATAAACAAATCTAGTCGAACCGAATAAATCAGCATCGCACACTAGTTCAGTGCCTACCTCACGAGTTATAACATACCAACGTGCATGTGCCAACTGCCAACGCACAATCTATAGGTGCATTACAAATAAGATCCCAACAGCCATATTTTAAAAATAAACTTGATTTTAAAATAAAGCAACCTGATATAGAACAGCTCTCGTGAGGTTATAATAACAGCAATTTTGTATAGTTTCCCTGTAATATATTTATTCATCAATTGTTAATATAATATCTACTACTATAACTCAAGAGTTGAAGTTGTGTAATTTGTAGACAAGCCAACTTAATTAATCTAATCACAATCACACATTTTTAAGTGAGTTATATTAACCATCTCTTTCTGACTGATTAATTAGCCAGTTACAATAATACCCTCAAACTTCAAATTTATTTACCACATAATTATTCACGAAAGTGTTATTCACATAAAATAAATATCGTTGTCATTAGGGGTAATTTGTGAAGAGCAGAAGCTTTAAAAAGAAGTCGTGCATCATACGTGCAAATTATTAGTATCATATAAGTGTAACTAAAGTAACAGGATGTAACCAACAACAACAACAACAACATCAACAACAGAGCATTTTTCCCAACTAGTTAGGGTCGGCTGCATGAATCATGGTTTTCCATTGTTGTTGTTGTATATAAGTGTTAACTAAAGTAACAGGATGTAACTTATCGACTCTAATTCGCTTGTTTAAACCAACACATCTTAGACACTCTAACTAAAAGTAAGGTTGACTCAAATATCTCCCGATCATATTGAATTGCTTATTATCATTGAAATCAAATCTAACTAATATATCACTACTGTTATAACTTCAAAAGGAGGGGGTCATGTCAACATGTGGTTGTGTGGCCATAATGAAATTACAGCCATCCATTTAAATGGATTCTCTTCACCCCAAATTCAAGCTTTATACTTGAATCTCCAACCCATCTACTAAATAATCCTTCTAGTAAACAATTTTCTGTGTCTGATTTTCAAGACATTAACTTGCCATAGGCATTGCAATCATTATGTAAGTCAGTGTAGTGCACATATCCACGTGCACCACACATGCCAAACATCTAGGACACTTAAAATGGATGCAAATGATATGAGTCTACAAGTTGACCTCCAAAAAATGCCTCCAAATAGCATAAATATATTACTTGCACAACTTCAAATGTTTAGGGGAATTGTAGTATTTTAACTACTGGGCTCAAATTGCCACAATTCTAATTGCATTTGAATGCGAATTTTGAGAGCTGTCAAACAAGATTTGACGTGTCCCAGCTTACATGAGTTATGGAATACAGTCAAGATCGAAGAAGAACCGCCCAAGCATCCTTTGCAGGGATATAACTGGTATGAGAAATCAAATTGAAACTAAAAAATTATTATGTTCATAAACTTTTGGAAGAGAACCAGTTGAGGTTTGAAACTTTTGAATAAATTACCGAGAGGGGTTTAAGTATATATTTAGATTTTCATCCTGGGACATATAGAGCTCCTTCCCTCCTTATTCACAACTCCTTAAAGATGAATCCTTTACATGTTTATAGCATGAGATATGTATATATATATATATATATATGGGGAAGTAAAATTCAACTCATTTGACCTTTCGACATATGATTAAGCAGATAGATTAACCCAATGTAGAAAAAGCAACGCGATTAGTTACTTACCCCTTTTGACTTCCTACATTATTAGATGAGATTTATTCTTAGGAATGAGTTCCCATTTTGCCCTTTAACTTGTAACATGCCACAAAGATGCAATCCCCTATAGAAATTCAATTTAGTCTTCGTCCAAGCTTCTTTTGAAACCTCCAGGACTTCGAAGGGTTATTGATGAGGTCAAACTGCATAACCAGTTTTGAACTTTCCTTACCTACCAATCATATATATTGATATCTGCCTAGTAGACTTGATGGGGAGGCCTTCTCTTGCCATAGTTTCATCAGCTAGGATGCTAAAAAAAGGTTGAAATTGAGTTGACAACCATTACAAATCACAAAATATTATCACTTTCACAGGGTCTTCCTGACTTGGAGATATGCTCCAATGGGAGCAACAATAAGATTTAAAAAGGATACATGACGGTGGATTTCATGTTCGTAATCTACTATACAAATGTACCTAGTTCAATATATATAATTGGCCAACCTTATAAGACCAATTTGACCAACAAAATGATACAACAAGAACAAAAATAAACAATCTAGTTAGTGTATAGGCTATATTTAAATAGATAAATAATAATAATAATAATAAGAAGAAGAAGAACAACAACAACAGTAATAAAATAATTTGTTTCTCCTAATAACCAATTAAGCCCCAGCCTCCCTAACTTTTTGTTTCTATCAATCAACCCCTCTGATCATTTAGATTATAATATGATGACACACAAGATGATTTAATGTTATTCAGGAAAAAGTTGCATCCCTTTAGAAATTAGAGGTTAATTTGATTAATTAAGAATTAAAGATATAATATGTCCCATACTTACAGAAGCAAATTTTTTAAGAAAGGGTTATTTGAATAGATTCCACTCACAAATTTTAATATTGTGATTTGGCAACCCTCAATTTTGTACTTGTTTAAACACCACTAACAAATTTGTGTATTTGTCTAAACACCACCCACAAATTGAGTATTAGTCTAAACACTCTTAACCATGTTTTGGATTAACCTTTTCCTTTATAAACTATAGTTAGAGTTTAACCTATGGATAGCTACTTAACTATAGTTAGTATTTATTTTATATATATATATATATATATATATATATATATATATATATATACACACTTCTTCACCAAATTGTCCCTCATTCTGAACATATTCTATAGAATGGAAGAATCACATCACTTATTCCCATATTGGTTTATAAGAAATAAAAAAAATTAATCCAACACATTGTTAAGGGTGTTTAGGAAAAATGCACAATTTGTGGGTGGTGTAGACAAATACAAATTTGTAGGTGGTGTTTATATGAATACACAAATCTGTGAGTGGTGTTTAGACAAATACAAAATTGAGGGTGCCAAAATCACAATATTAAAATTTGTGAGTGGTGTATATGCAAAAAGCCCTTATAACTACTTTAAGTGTTACCACGTGATGTAATTAACTGGTAAATGCTCACTACATATAGGTTACATATATATATATATATATATATATATATATATAGAGAGAGAGAGAGAGAGAGTGCAATGCTCCATTGCAAACCACTGAAGCCGTTGTTCGGAACAACGGCTTTGTTTATTTGAACCTAAGTTTTCCGACGGCTTTGTTTATTTGAACCTAAGTCGTTGTTCCGAACAATGGCTTAGGTTATATTCGGAACAACGGCTTATGTATAAAACCTAAGCCGTTGTTTTAGAATAACAGCTTAGGTTTATAACCTAACCCGTTGTTTTCAACAATGGCTTTAGTGGTTTGCATACCCGTTTGTACGGGACCCATTTGCAATGGAGCATTGCTCGTATATATATATATATATATATATATATATATATATATATATATATAGAGAGAGAGAGAGAGAGAGAGAGAGACCCCTTCCGTTGTGCACTAGGCCTCCGTGTGCACTTGTGTGCACTCTGCCTTCCCGCCTTCGTATTGACGATCCGAACCGTTCACATTGATCTATACATCTAAATTAGTCTAAATATGTAAAATCAAATCATTTGAAATACATCTGCTCATCCATTTAAGTGTTACAAAATTGTATGGTTGAAAATTGTCCTTTTATAGTCACATGATGGATGGGCAAATAAATTTCAAATAATTTGATTTTATATATTTAGACTAATTTAGATATGTAGATCAATGTCAACGGTTCGGATCGTCAATACGAAGGCGGGAAGGCCGAGTGCACACGGCGGCCTAGTGCACAACGGAAGGGGACTATATATATATATATATATATATATATAAGAATGAGGTACAATTTAGTCAAGAAGTAGCTATATATATATAAGAATGAGGTAAAGTAGCTATATATATAAAGAGAGAGTAATGTGAGCCTCATATTTGTATGAGGAAATTGTTCTCATACAAAGTGATTAAATTCACTTGGTAGGGGCCCTCATGAAAGATCCACTCCGTCTATTATGTTTATCATGCCCAAAGATGTATGTGTAGAAAAAATCAAGTGGTTTGGAGGTCATTCACTCATGCATCATGTGGATCCAATCTGTGGTTGGATTTGTATTACTATGAAAATTGTTCATTTTTCAACCACATGATGCATGGGTGAATGACCTCCAACCACTTGATTTTTTCTACACATACATCCATTAGCATGATAAAGATGATGGACAAAGTGGATTTTTCATAAGGGCCCCACAAAGTGAGTATAATCACTTTGTGGGAGGAAAAATTTCCTTATACTCTATATGAGATTCACTTTTCTCATATATATATATATATATATATATATATATATATATATATATATATATAGTAAAACACAAAGAAAGCTATCAAGTGGCTCTCATTCAATAGGGTTGAAATCAATGGTCCGGATCTTACCTCACAAAACATATTTTCCCGCCTAAAAGTTCCCCCCCCCCCCAAAACTCAAATTCAAATCCCCCAAAACAACTCCTTTATTTATTTATTTATTTATTTATTTCTCTCTCTCTCTCTCATTCTCTCTCTATTTACTCAGAAATTTATATTTTCAGATTTTAGGTTTGTAAATTTTCAAATTTTTTATACATTTTTTTATTGCTCGTGTTACATTCAAAATAGCAAATATCTTATCAACAATGAAATTTCATCAATAGTTCTAAGAAGTTGGATTTTACACCCCCATTTATAATTATTTTTCAACATATACTAATGGAAACATGGACTTTTATTTACAACTAATTATTGTTTTACTATTCAAACTTGAGCTACATAATTGTTGTTTTACTATTTACAAGAATTTCATATGCTGTATCATTCCAAAGACGTGCCGTATGCACGTGCCCACGGGCGAATCTAGTATATATATATAGCTACTTCTTGACTAAATTGTACCTCATTCTTAACATTTTGTATAGAATGGAAGAATACACATCAATCATTCCCATACTCGGTTATAAAAAATAAAAATAAAAATGAATCCAACACATTGTTAAGGGTGTTTAGAAATATACTCAATTTGTGGGTGGTGTTTAATCAAATACAAATTTGTGGGTGGTGTTTATACAAATACAAATTTGTGGATGGTGTTTATACGAATACACAAATTTGTGAGTGGTATTTAGACAAATACAAATTTGAGGGTGCCAAAATCAAAATATTAAAATTTGTGAGTGGATTATATGCAAAAAGCCCTTCAATAAAATAGGAGTAGATGTAACTACTTCAAGTGTTACCACGTGATGTAATTAACAGGTAAATGCCGCTACAGATAGGTTATTTATAGAAAACAACTATATGCTGAACATCTAATGTGTCAACAAAGTTTTAGTCTAAGATGATGGCCGGGGTGATCAATACAGACATTTTTCGTATTGATCATTTTAGTTCCTTTGGGTAGGGCTGAGGGATGACTGAATGGAGGGGGATAATGAGGGTAACATATGATATTAGGGGACAGTTAAAAAAACATCACTGTGTTTCTGTTAGAGAGTACCATGCCTCACTTAAATGCCCATAACTCCATTTTGAACACAAGCAATATCAAACCATACCAATAGGGCCTGATTACCCATACAAGAATCTAGCTGGATAAAGGAATTGAGCAACACAACAATAAAAAAACTAAGGATAATGAAGATGCCACTATTCTACAAGGGAATATGCATTCATTCCTTACTCTTTAATAATGAAAAACTCCAACATCTAAGAGAGAACATTACTATCTAATTCTACGCTAGAGCATGTTGTGCATGAAACAAGGCTGCTCATAATTCCACACAGACCAGTTTCTTTTTTGGCTGAAATCCAAAAAAAAGGTCTTATAGAACAATTACTCTTTGCTAGGCTAAATATCTGAATTCTACAGGTACATAAACATTTTTTTTAAAATAACAATGCACACAGTAACATAATTACCATGCTATATGATTACACAAAAGGAATTCAAGACAATGAAAGGGAAAAAAAACAAACATACCGTCTAGCATTAGAATTTGGGGGATTATAAAGCCCCAAAATATCATCCTCACGAGATGGCAACGGAGGTGACCTAGTCCTTTTGGCAGCAGTGAGGTTGTGAGGCTTGGTTGGTATGTTAGCCTCGGTAAAATGTGTAGTGGTACTAGCTGAAATAGGAGATAGTCTCTGGGGATTCATAGTATACGAAGCATTCACTGGTTGCTTTGGATTATTATCCCAACTAGGAGACGTAGAAGGCCTACACCCACATATATTCATACAAAATGAAAGAATATAATATCAGTACCTAACTGATCAACAATTAGAATACTAGACGAAACAAAAGAAATAGTTCTAACATCACCAATAGTAAATATATATACATATACCAATACAAAGTGATGGCAATAGAGATTACGACATAATTTTCGTGTTGGCCGTATATATCAAATAACAGTCGAAATTCAACAGCAACAGATAACTTTTGCATGAACATCAAATTATTAAATTTTCAATAAATATAGCAATTAAACTATAAGAGCCATGCACCTATCAATCAAATGGCCATTTTGAACACGACCAGTCTCAACCAAGCCAAGTTCACAAGTCGAGAGTAATTAGGGTTAAAGAACACGAAGCAACTTTCCCACAAATGACTAGGCACCATTCCTAACTCTTGAGCATATTGTAATTAAAATCAAAAAATTTGGGGATAACTGTCAAAAACTGAGCTTTCCATGTGGATTAATCTTTACTAAGCTAAAGATCCAAACTTCTTACAGATAACTGTCAAATAATTAGCACAGCTACACAAAAAGACTAAGCAACTGAACCCGAAAACGGGGAAAAAAAATGAACCAAGAAATCACTCACCTTCTAGCATTAGAATTAGGGTTATTGTAGAGGCCCAGAATATCATCCTCATCTCGAGATGGCAATGGATGAGGAGACGACCTAGTCCAAATGGTAAGGTGAGGGTTAGGGTTAGGGTTTGGAGGAGACAAGAGGTTTGCAAAGGGATTGGGTTTGGGGTTGAGGGAAGGGCCCGAGTTCTTGCCGAACCCAGCCATGGAGTCGAAGGTGTTTCAAAAGAAAACCCTAATTTGTTAAAGGGATTATTTCAGAGGTATTTTGGGAATTGGTGATAAATCGCCATGGATGCAGTTGTCGTCGATTGACGAATGAGGACCGAGTGATGACAGGGAAGAAGAATGGCAAATTCCGGTCGGGTTTGCGGGTAATCGGACTCGGAAAATATAATACCCGATCCGATCGAACTCGAGCGGAGACTCCTTGCGCTCGCATAGGTTTAGGTTCCTCGAGCTCGACAAGGACCCGGCCTACACACTCAAAAAGAAAATACAATCAGACTAAATTTAAAACATAACAACGATTCAAACACTTCCCTAAATTTAAAACATAACAATCGGAATCAAACACTTCCCTCAATACAATGGAACTAAATTTAAAATATAACAACCAAACAACTATTGAGATTTTCAATGCTTGTCTTTATAATTCAGTTGTTCTGCTGCTGCTTCTCCTTCTTCTTCCACTTCTTGTGCTACACACCACTATAACTGCAAAAAAAAGGAATTGAAAAAAAAAATGGAAAAAAAAAGTTTACAAAATTATACCTGAACGAAGATGTCGGGGGTGGAGAAGAAAGAGTTTCGATTGGGTGGGTTTCGATTGGGTTTTGGGGATATGGGGGAATTTCGAAAGCAGGAGAATGGGCGTCGAGAACTTTCGAAAGCAGGGCGTCGACAACGAGTTAGGGTTTCGATCTGGATGGGTTTCTATGAGTTAGGGTTTCGTTCAGGAGAGTTGAGAGCCGGGAAAGAGAAGAGAGGAGAGGGTTTGCGCGATTTGAGAGCTGGATTTGAAGCGGCGCTGAGGTGGAGGTAGAATCGAGGAAGCTAGGGTTTGGCTTAACGGGGGAGTTTGGAGATCGATAGAAAAGAGAGCAGGAGATAGAAAGAGCAGATGGAGAAGATGGAGAAAAGATGGTAAAATGACCATAGGAATCATTTGCGGTACTAGGCCACTTTTTGAAACTATTTGCGATATTAGGTAAGTTTCCAAACTATTATCATTTTTGGCTAGTAAGTGTCACGTCAGCAGCGGCCGCAATTGGGAATAGCGGCCTCTTCATAGGGACCAACACATTGGATTTCCACACTTGGCAGATTTGTATAATTACAAACCACTTGGTGTAACTGAGGTCGTTATTGTCATAGCGACCTCGTCTAACTAAAGTCGTTATTCCCAATAGCGATCTCAGGTAGGCTTAAAAGCAATTGGGCCAACATGCGGTCGCTATTGGGAATAGTGACCTTGGTTATATAAGGCCGCTATTGATAATAGCGACCTCAGTTACACCAAGTGGTTTGCAATTATACAAATCTGCCAAGTGTGGGAGTCCAATGTGTTGGTCGCTATGAAGATGCCGCTATTCCCAATAGCGGTCGCTGCTGACGTGGCACTTGCTAGCCAAAAGTACCAATAGTTTGTCAACTGGCCTAAAATCACAAATAGTTTCAAAAAGTGGCCTAGTACCGCAAAAAATTCATGACCGTAGTGCCCCCATCAAGTCAACTGAGAGAGCGGTTGAAAGGAGAGCCACGGGATTTTGATCATGATGAGGATCAAAATCGTGTGGCTGAGGAAGAGTGCGCAAAGAGCAGTGCGCAACTGAAGCACCCTATATATATAGTAACTAGTATTTTCCACGTGCAATGCACGTTTTGACAATAGTTGGAGGATTTTCACGTGCGATATACGTATTAAAAAATAATTGTGGAGTTGGGCGTGCATTGCACATAATTGGGGGAAAATATTTTGAAAAAAAATATATACAATTTGTACGTGCAATGCATGTGTTTATAAGTAGAATTTGAGTTGTATGTGCAACATAAGTGTATGTTTAGTGTTAACAAATATTATAAAATTATCTTGCACGTTTTAAATAGGTGGATTTTTTTTATTTGTTTATTTTTTGTTGTAATTAATGGGATAGTTGAAGTTGTACGTGCAAAGATATGATTGTAAGTACGTATATGTTGTCTAAAACTTCTTCCTTCTTCGGACTGATCAAGATAAATGCTCATCAATTCTGGAGGAACTGTTATTCTCGGCAATTGCACTTTGCCTTTTTGACAACACAAGCCAACTGATTTATGAAAAAATAATTTCCCCGCCCAGTGTGGGCACCTTCTTGTGGGTGGTAAATGAAATTGTTGACAGCGAAATGAGTCAACATGGTTTCTTGCAGAATTATGATGCCTCATAATAGTTCGAACTCTTCTTGGCACTTGATTATTTCCAGTTGTTTCTATGTAATTTTTTAGAAATATGACAACAATTGGGAAGAAGGGAAAATAGTGGTGGTAAAAAAAAATGCAGTATTAAGTCATACCTTCATTCACAACGGAAGTTTCTTCATTGTTGTCAGTATTAGCCACAAACACACCTAATTAAATAACAGTATTGATACAATGATTTAATGATCAGAAAATTCGTGGTAGTGATAGAAATGTTTAATGCTTATTATTATTACGATTACGAAATCAAACGCTAGAGACATAAGGTGTACGGTTAAAGTGCATAAAACTCGATAGTCTTAAGGAAAATAAAGTGCAGTGTTAAATCATACCTTCATTCGTAACATAATTATTTTCATTGATGTCTGTATTAGTAAATTGTAATGCAGTACTATCCAGATCATTATCATCAACCCTTCGTACTACTTCATAAGATAAAAATAGTTATGAGTAAAGACAGGATGAGAAGATTAAGTGAATTATGGAAATTGTTTTGATAGTTGATACCTCTGTTTAATGTAGAGTGTCCATTAGCTCTTCTATCCCTTCGATATTGGCGAAGTCTCTCCCTACGTTCAGCTACTTGCTGTTCGTTCATTATTGTCACGCCCCGCTTCCCAGAATACAGGAACACAGGCACTAACTGAGGCCTAGCAAATGATTTAAGTACGCCAACTCTTATCATCCATAACCTGTACCAGTCTTAACTCAACAACATGAAATAAATAATCACAACCACGCAAAAAACATAATCACATAAACGAGAATAATTTTCAATAACCAAATCTGGAATATTAGAACTTACCAAATAGCTCGAGAGGCTCCTTCTCCAATCCTAGAAGAACTGCTCACCAATGCCTTCTGGTAATTCTCTGTGCACTTGTACTTGTTCATCTAAAAGAAAGAATAATTTATCCTTAGAGCAAGTACGGACAGCAAGTAGTGAAAAGCAGAGAGTAAGAGAACAAGGTACATGAAGGAATATAAATCAAGATCAAATTATGAAGGCAATAACGGTATCAATAAACAATGGTCACGATCAAGTATATACGTGTCAACTTAAGTTCATTAGTATGTTGTTTTTCCTATCTAGTGTATATACCACTGCGTCCCATACCACAGATTCGGTGCACGCAAAATAGTGTATGTTTTAGACTTCGTGATGGGATCTACAGAGCGTGTACTCGGTGTATCACGATAACAAGATAATAAGTTCATGTCTTCACAAGAAATTCTCTACCTTCCATGTCAAGATTCCATGTAACAAGAAGGGTCCTACCGAGTATATTTTATGAGACTATCCACTACTAAGTCAACCCTTATTAACCCCGGCTTGTTTAGTATTTTATTATTAAGTCATTCATGTTCATGCAAGTATGTGTAAAGATGACAAGGGGATGATAAGAATGCAGCAACATGATGCATTGCACAATAATAAACATAAAGTAGTGAATCTGAAACATCCGACACAGTAACACTAAAATAGCGATAACTCATAGACTACAATTCAGAATTCAAAGTTCCAGGATGTTATCAGCAACTAGACACTTAGGGATACAATTCATCTTTATATTATTTTAACTGATTCCTATTATAACTGGGTCGAAACCTCAGTACAAGACAGACAATGCAGCAGGAATTATAAAATGTCATCACATATATGTTCATCAAGGTGGGTAATTAACATGTTATTGTGTCATGAAATGTATCAACACTAATGTACATCAAGTAGAATGGATTTTTACAATGTACAAGTCAAGTTATCAAGTCATAGTTCAAGTCACAATATCTCAATTAATCAACATGTATTTGATCACAATGTATTTTCCTCATATGCAAGTTCTAGCCATTTTATTCATGTCATGTGTGTATATATAGGCTTGGGTTTGAGTCAATGGATAATGATACGATGTCAAGAGTACGTCGGGTTAGCTCGTGTAAACCCTCGATACTTCCAACGGAAAGGACACAAGGCAATTTTAAGATAATTGAAAAAGAACTACTTGCAGTAGGTCAATAAGCTTGAACTAGGAAATTAAAAAAGTTCAAGTGGACTTGCCTTTTTGTAGACGGTTCAATACGAATAAGGAATAACGGGATCAGAATCCCGGGGAGCAATCCCAAAAACACGTGTGAAAACCGTGCAATCCAAACCAAATAGCAAAGTAGCAAAGTCCCAAGACAGCAAGCAGCAACACAGGGCTCCAACAGCAAAACGAAGCACGACAACTCCACGCAAAACAGGGAACAACGAAAACAGCCAATCAATTCCCTTCTCCTCACACCGGATCTGGATCCAAAACAGGGGACAGCAATCGCGATCCAAGGTGGCCAGAACACGGGACGGCAAATCCCACCAATCACTTTCCTCCTTCTTCTTTACTTCGACTAAGAGAGAGCGAGCGGTGGAAAGAACGGCGACCGGCGTGGGCGTCTGGTGGCGACAGGGCGGCACGGCACTCGAGAGGAGGACGACAGGCGACGAACGACGGCAATCGGAAGTGCCCTGTTCTCGCTCGAAACAAGGGAGACGATGCAAGGGGTGAACGGGGCTCGCGAGGATGATGGTGGGCTCGAGCTCTGGCAGCAATGGCGGAAGTAGGGGAACTGGTGATGGTGAGGAGTTGCAGTGGTGTCTTGATTGGCCGTTGCTCGGGGAATAACAAGGAAGGAGGTGTGAGCGGTGGCGCTTGGGCTGGAGCGGTGGAGGGAATGACTACTCGGGGATGGCAGCAAGAGAGCACGTGGTAGCAGAGATTGGAGACAACGGCAATGGCGGTGGTTGGCGACTGCGGGGACGATGGCAGCAGCGATCGGGAGGTGCTTGCAGTGCGAGGGAGTGTCGAGGTTGAACAGGGGAGGCGAAGGCGTGGAGTAGAGCGGCGCTTGAGCAGGAGGTGGAAGACGAGGGGCTCGAATAGGGGGCGATGAGGGAGAAGGGTTGCGAGGGGGTTGAGCGACAGCCATGGCGGAGCTTCGATGAGAGGTTGATGGCGAGGTGATGGTGCAAGCGAATCTTCGATGGGTTGCTAACAATGGGTTTCGGTTTGGGGAGAACGAGGGGGAAGAAGTGGGGGTCTTTTGTTTTGGTTTGGGTTTTTGTTGGGAAAAACATGAGAGAGAGAGAGGGAGTAACGGGAGAGAGTGTGGGGGAATGTTATATTAAAATAATAAATATAATATTAAATAAGGGGTAGTTAGAGATAGTGGGGATACGGGGGATTGTGCAGAGTGGGGAAATGTGGAGGAATTGTATACTGTGAGTATATAGGATTGATGTGTGCAACATAGATGGGTACTGGGTTTGGATCCAACAATATGCGGGTTTGGGTTTAGGGTTAGAGTCCAATAGGAGATGGGCTAGGGTTTGGGTCTCAATTAGATATAATAAATTCAATGATAATTATTGGGCTCCTCATGAATTCAAAATAATCAATAAAATGATAGTATGGATTAACTTGGGCTTCAAAGTAAATAAATAAAAAGAAGAGAGACAAAATTCTAGTTTGGAATATAAATTTAGGTTTTAATAGGAGATTCAAGAGGATTTAAATGCATTGGAAAATTGAAATACAAGAATACATGGAGAAAGAAAGGAAATGGAAATCCGTATAATCGGAAACAGTGGTTACAAATCCTACCCACCTTACAAGAAGAATTTCGTCCTCAAAATTCATTCTGGCAGGCAGCAGAACAAAACAGAAGCAAATTTAAGAAATAACAAGGCATGAAAATTAGAAAAGAGAAAACTCAAGTGATGCAAACACCAGGACAAGAAAAGGACATAGATAAGATTGATGTCGAATAATAAATCGACAAAAGATGACGAGTGAAAAGACGAACAAGATCTGAACGATGCAAAGAAGAAGGAACAACAATAGAATCCTGGGACCTGTGGGTTATGGGCCCACCACGCTTCTGCTGCGCTACTCTGATGGTGATGTCCCAAGCAACATACATGTCGATGTAGGCCACATGACACCATCGACAAACCGAACAGGAAGACAAGAATGAGACATCGGGATCAAAGAGAGTATGGGTTCAAGATAGATATAAGCAAATAATGCAAAATGAATGTAAAGTTTTGTTTCAATTTAAATAATTAAAAGATATGTTATTGGTCAAAACTGATGGGCTTTAACAAAAACAATAATAACAACAGATATTAGGAATAAAATAATAATATCAATAATATCAATAATATCAATAATAATAATAATAATAATAATAATAATAATAATAATAATAATAACAACAACAACGAAAACAATAGTAATAATAATAATAACATTATAAAACAAAAATAAGAATTTGGCTTTATCAACTCTATAAATAAATCAAACAGGAATATATATAGTCGATCACTTATAAATGGAAAGTGAAGTCAAATAATCCATTAATTCCCATTCGTAAGAAAATAGGAAGACTATTCACATAGAATACGAAGTCAAAAGTGAAGAGATAAAACCCAACTATAAAAGATTGATAACCATGCAAACAATAAAGGAACATAAACTTCAAAGGTTATATAAAAAATAAAAAAATAAAATAAAATAGTTCTGGAACAATAACTAGCCGAGACACATCAAAATACGAACAAATTTAGCTAAGTAAAGAAATATTAATACAATGAATGTAAAAGACATATAATAATTAGTGAATGTTGACATTATACTCAATACTCGAAAAATATATTAAAGGGTAACGAGCAAAATAGACCAAAGATATAAATATTCCAGAAGACTTAAAAGGAGTTCATTAAATATTACCAAAGTAAGCGTCAAATCATTAATTAGGACGTGGAAACAAAAGTAAGTGAGAAATCCAAAATATTAAAGAATTGAAAAACGGTGATAATAAATAGTAATTCACAAAGGAACGAAAACTTAGACCATCGTTGATGTACTCACTCTTAACATAAATGAAAAAAAAATTGTAAACACAAAACAGAGTGAAATCAACTATACTAGTTCAAATTGTATGGAAACATAAAGTGTAATTGTATAAACAAAATGTCATAATGAAAATATTTCTTTACCATTAGTTTCATTTTATGAGTAAAAAGTCTTGAAATATCAATTAGTAAATAGATGGAAAATGTTGCTTCCTTAATATCAAGTTGTATGTTTGCCTTCACGACTTCAGGTTACAGGTTGCCGTCTGGATATTCGGATGCACATTTTGCCTTCCCGACATTCAGTTGCAATTTGCCTCCATTGATATCGAGTTGCATATTTGCCATCTCGACATTGTTTGGACCGAAATGGTGAAAATGGAAGATGTAACCTTCCATATGCACAGGGATATGAGACATTTAATTTAAGTATGATGTTATGTTTTGAAATTCGTGATAGTAGAAAAGTAAGGAATATAGTTGAAAGTCACACAACAGAACATCAAAATAAATGTATAGGTTATAAATATCGAACACAACAGTACAAAATAGTAGTAGTGAAAATGATTTATAAAAGTAGGGAAAAAAAGAATGAAATACATGTATAAGCACAATGCAAATGTGAATGAGCAAATAAATATGCAGTGTAGTAAATTTACACAATAAATATATCATAAAAATATACGGTAACGTAGGAATTAAACGAGCCTCTAACATGTCGTTGAAGATCTACCGATGCAGATTGACGAACCATGCGGGAAGAAAAGAATGGACAACTCCAGAATCAAAGGGATATTGGTACAAAAAGAAAGAATCTATACCCAATGAAGAATCAATGAATGTGAATGAATGGTAGGGACGAAACAACTAAGAGACAAAGAAACTGAATATGAAGGGATCAAAAGGTGAATCAAATTAGAGGAGTTTCCAGATTATATGTTGGTTATTACATGTTCATGTGATTAACGTGGTGCGCATATTATTGAGTTAGACTGGCTAGAGTCGAACCTGACTAACGTATTAGCCAATCAAACATGATTAACACATTAGCCAAACCAGCAAAACTCCAACATAGTTAGAGCCTAACCTGACTTTGATACCACTAAAAACCTGTCACGCCCCGCTTCCCAGAATACAGGAACACAGGCACGTAACTGGGGCCCAGCGAATGATATAAGTATGCCAACTCATATCATCCATAAGATGTACCAGTCTTAACTCAACAACATGAAATAAATAATCACAACCACCCAGAAAACATAATCACATAAATGAGAATAATTTTCAATAACCAAATTTGGAATATAAGAACTTACCAAATAGCTAGGAGGCTCCTGCTCCAATCCTAGAAGAACTGCTCACCAATGCCTTCTGGTAATTCTCCGTGTGCACCTGTACTTGTTCATCTAAAAAGAAAGAATAATTTATCCTTAGAACAAGTACGGACAGCAAGTAGTGAAAAGCAGAGAGTAAGGGAACAAGGTACACGGAGGAATATGAATCAAGATCAAATTACGAAAGCAATAACGGTATCAATAAACAAGGGTCACGATCAAGTATATACGTGTCAACTTAAGTTCATTAGTATGTTGTTTTTCCTATCTAGTGCACGTACTACTGCGTCCCATACCACAGGTTCGGTGCACGCAAAACAGTGTACGTTCTAGACTTCGCGGAGGGATCTACAGAGCGTGTACTCGGTGTATCACGATAACAAGATAACAAGATAACAAGTTCACGTCTTTACAAGTAATTCTCCACCTTCCATGTCAAGATTCCATGTAACAAGAAGGGTCCTACCGAGTACATTTTATGAGACTATCTACTACTAAGTCAACCCTTATTAACTCCGGCTTGTTTAGTATTTTATTATTAAGTCATTCATGTTCATGCAAGTATGTGTAAGGATGTCAAGGGGATGATAAGAATGCAGCAACATGATGCATTGCACAATAATAAACATAAAGTAGTGAATCTGAAACAACCGACACAGTAATACTAAAACAGCGATAGCTCATAGACTACAATTCAGAATTCAAAGTTCCAGGATGTTATCAGCAACTAGACACTTAGGCCTAGAATTCATCTTTATATTATTTTAACTGATTCCTATTATAACTGAGTCGAAACCTCAGTACAAGACAGACAATGCAGCAAGAATTATAAAATGTCATCACATATATGTTCATCAAAGTGGGTAATTAACATGCTATTGTATCATGAAATGTATCAACACTGATATACATCAAGTAAAATGGATTTTTACAATGTACAAATCAAGTTATCATGTCATAGTTCAAGTCACAAGATCTCAATTAATCAACATATATTTGATCACATTGTATTTTTCTTATATGCAAGTTCTAGCCATTTTATTCATGTCATGTATGTATATATAGGCTTGGGTTTGAGTCAATAGATAATGATACGATGTCAAGAGTACGTCGGGTTAGCTCGTGTAAACCCTCGATACTTCCCAACGGAAAGAACACAAGACAATTTTAAGATAATTGAAAAGGAACTACTTGCAGGAGGTCAATAAGCTTGAACTAGAAAATTAAAAGAGTTCAAGTAGACTTGCCTTTTTGTAGACGGTTCAATACGAATAAGGAATAACGGGATCAGAATCCCAAGAAGCAATACCAAAACACGTGCAAAAACCGTGCAATCCAAACCAAACAGCAAAGTAGCAAAGTCCCAAGACAGTAAGTAGCAACACAGGGCTCCAACAGCAAAACGAAGCACGACAACTCCACACAAAACAGGGAACAGCGAAAACAGCCAATCAATTCCCTTCTCCTTACACCGAATCTGGATCCAAAACAGGGGACAGCAATCGCGATCCAAGGTGGCCAGAACACGGGATGACAAATCCCACCAATCACTTTCCTCCTTCTTTACTTCGACTGAGAGAGAGAGAGAGAGCAGCGGAAAGAACGGCGATCGGCGTGGGCGGCTGGTGGCGACAGGGCGGCACGATGCTCGGGAGGAGGATGGCAGGCGACGAGCGACGGCAATTGGTGGTGCCCTGTTCTCGCTTGAAATAGGGGAGACGATGTAGGGGTGAACGGGGCTCGGGAGGATGATGGTGGGATCGAGCTCTGGCAGCAATGGCGGAAGCAGAGGAACTGGCGATGGTGAGGAGTTGCAGTGGTGTCATGATTGGCCGGTGCTCGGGGAATAACAAGGAAGGAGGTGCGAGCGGTGGCGCTCGGGCTGGAGCAGTGGAGGGAATGACTGCTCGGGGATGGCAGCCAGAGAGCGCGTGGTAGCGGAGATTGGAGATGACGGTAATGGCGGTGGTTGGCGACTGCGGGGACGATGGTAGTAGCGATCGGGAGGTGCTTGCGGTGCGAGGGAGTGTCGAGGTTGAACAGGGGAGGCGAAGGCATGGAGTAGAGCGGTGCTTGAGCGGTAGGTGGAAGACGAGGGGCTCGGACAGGGGGCGATGAGGGAGAAGGGTTGCAAGAGGGTTGAGCAGCAGCCATGGTGGAGCTTCGATGAGAGGTTGATGGTGAGGTGATGGTGCAGGCGAATCTTCGATGGGTTGCTAACAATGGGTTTCAGTTTGGGGAGAAGGAGGGGGAAGAAGTAGGGGTCTTCTGTTTTGGTTTGGGTTTTTGTTAGGAAAAACATGAGAGAGAGAGAAAGGGGGGGAGTAACGGGAAAGAGAGTGGGGGAGTGTTATATTAAAATAATAAATATAATATTAAATAAGGGATAGTTAGAGATAATGGGGATACAGGGGATTGTGCAGAGTGGGGAAATATGGAGGAATTGTATACTGTGAGTGTATAGGATTGATGTGTACAATATAGATGGGTACTGGGTTTGGATCCAACAATATGCGGATTTGGGTTTAAGGTTAGAGTCCAATAGGAGATGGGCTAGGGTTTGGGCCTCAATTAGATATAATAAATTCAATGATAATTGTTGGGCTCCTCATGAATTAAAAATAATCAATAAAATGATAGTATGGATCAACTTGGGCTTCAAAGTAATTAAATAAAAAGAAGAGAGACAAGATTCTAGTTTGGAATATAAATTTGGATTTCAATAAGAGATCCAAGAGGATTTAAATGCATTGGAAAGAATTTATACGGAAATTGAAATACAAAAATACATGGAGAAAGAAAGGAAATGGAAATCCGTATAATCGGAAATAGGGGTTACAATTATTGATATTCGACTTTGCATATTTTGTTGATTTCTCGATCTTTCATCAGCCAATTGTTGCGCATTCATATTGGAGCGCCGATTTCTTTTATACTGTCTATGCCTCTCTCTTTGTTCCGCTAATTGATCTTCAGACATCGATAATCGTCGATTTCTAACATATTCTCATCGTCTTCGTCTAAACTCTTCCAATTGTATTGCAGTCCTGTTGGCTGTTGTAAGTGGTAGATGAAATTGTTGGCAGTGAAATAAGTCAACATGGTTTCTTGCAGAATTACAGTGCCTCATAATAGTTCGAACTCTTCTTGGAACTTGTTTATTTCCGGTTGTTCGTGTGTTAATTGTTTAGAAATATGAAATAGTTCAGAAGAAGGAAAAAACAGTATTGGTAAAATAAAATGCGGAATTAATTCATACCTTCATTCACAACAGAAGTTTCTTCACTGTTGTCTATATTAGCCATAAACACACCTAATTAAATAATAGTATTGATACAATGATTTAATGATCAGAAAATTCGTAGTAGTGGTAGAAATGTTGCATGTTTATTATTATTACAACTAAAAATCTTAAGGAAAATAAAGTGCGGTGTTAAATCATACCTTCATTCATAACAGAATTATTTACATTGATGTTTGTATTAGTAAATTGTAGCGCAACACTATCCAGATCATTATCATCAACCCTTCGTACTACTTCATAACATAAAAATAGTTATGAGTATGGACATATGATGAGAAGATTAAGTGAAATATGGAAAATGTTTTGATAATTGATACCTTCGCTTAATGTAGAGTTTCCATTAGCTCTTCGATCACTTCGATGTTGGTGAAGACTCTCTCTACGTTCAGCTGTTTGTTCGTTTATTATAGATATTTGACTCTGCATATTTTGTTGATTTTTTGATCTTTCATTAGCCAATTGACGTGCGTTCATATTGGAGCACCGGTTTCTTTGATACTGTCTATGCCTTTCTCTTTGTTCAGCTATTTGATCTTCAGACATCGATAATCGCCGATTTCTAGCATATTCTCGTTGTCTTCGACTTAACTCTTCCAATTGTATTGCATTCATGTTGGCTCTTCTATTTATTTGATACTGTCTACGTCTCTCTCTGCATTCATCAACTTGTCGAGTTTCTGATATTTGAGGTATTTCAGTTGATGGTTGAATTTCCCGATTACATTGCAAGTTTTCTTCGTTTACTATTGTTATGCCAATCAATCTGTCCTGATAGAAACAATGTGAACTAAAAAGTTAGCTTTATTATTGAACGTAAAAAACCATAAGTTGGTATAAATAGAACTTATAGAATGTGAAAAATTACCATGGACGTAGCAAATGATCAGTAGCATTGAGAACGGGGGTAAAAAATAACACATCTGTAATCTCTAATATTTAATATCTTATCTAATTGCTTATTAATTATCTAATATATCTAATATCTAATCTCCCTGAACTCGTTTGCCATCACAGCCCCATCAATGATTTCTAGTATAGGCAGAAGAGAAGGAATTGAATATGATGCAGTTCAAACATTGCAAAGATAAATGATAAACCAATCAAACATTGCAGTTGAATAATTTACATGTTTATCAAAAAAATTGAATAAACTCCCACGGTTCGTATCTAAACATTTATATTAACTTGTAACAGAAATATATGTGTAGACTTCTATTTGAACAAACTATGTAGTTATACAAAATTTTACTGAACATCTCTTGATGAATAAGGAAAGAACAAGAAACATCGAGGAAAATTCAAAATTAAGTAATTAAGGCGAGAAGAAGGATGAATTGCTATCTCAAAATAGTTCAATTTTTTATAACTGTTAGTGATAAATAAAAAATGCAGTACAATGCATTCATAGAACTCGGATGATTGCCACTAATCCTTAGATTAAAATCACACACTTTAAATTAAATATGAAATTCAGCATACATGATACATGTAGCTACAATATTTCTAAAAGAAGAAAGAGTAAAAAAAAACATACCCATTGATGAAACAGCATAACCAAAGAGGGAAAAAGGAACTAACTTAGGTCAAACGCAGATGCACTAATTTTGATGGGATAGGGCTAAACACTTGGAAACAATTATCTTCAGTAAGAGTTGCAACACCTGTAAGAGTTATCTTGAAGAAACAAATGCATAGGCTAAAGATGGTAGACATTATTATGTAACAATTTGATTATTGTATTGGTATTTAGGCCAATGTAAAATACAACTTCTTTAATATCTACATTTGGTAAGTAGTTTTTAGTACTAAGTGAAAAGGGCCGATGAGATTCATTTAATCAATAAAATAAACATGTTTCATTTCTGAAACAATAAAATAAAAATCTAACATAGTTAATTAATTATTCTAAAATAAAAGAGTTTTTGCATCAAATAGTATCTTCATATATCATCACTATTCAAGAACCAAGAAAATTTAACATCAGTTAACATCAATTAATTAAAAAAAATTAATAGCCCTAAAATGAAAGTTTGCTTAAGCAAACAGATAATTAATTATTCTATATATCTAAAGGAGCAATAAAAGAGTTTCTGCATCAAATAGTATATCCATATATCATCACTAATCAAGAACCAAGATCATTTAACATCAATTAAAACACAAAATTAATAACCCAAAAATTGAAGCTTGCCTAAGCAAATAGATAATTAATTAATATATATATCTAAAGGAGCAATAAAAGAGTTAATGGATATGCAGTAGATGTGCATACTTTCTTGGCCACTTACCCTAATAACGAAGTAGTGGGGTGTGACGATAGCGGTGGGCGAAGCGGCGACGGCGGGCAAAGCAGAGACGGCGGGCGAAGCGACGACCGTGGGTTGATTTCGGCGACTGACAAAGCGACGACTGCTGGCAAAGAGATGATGCTACGGAGCGATGGCTGGCGTCGAAGCAAGAACTGGACGAAGCTTGGTGGGCGGCAGACAGATGGTGCAAAGTTGAGCGTTGGCAGAGGGCAGGGGAACGAATGTACGATGGCGATGGGGTTGATTTTGATAGAGAGGGAGAGGAATAGACGTGTATTTGAGATTTTGTTTTTTTCTTTGATTGCATGTGTGGTTTACGGATCAGATGAGTTTAGATTGGGGGTTTTAATTGTATGTGTATTGCACGGGTTGGTAGATTGACAAAACATTTACAAATGACACTAAGGCCTTCTCCCATTATAATATTAGAGATTGATAATGCTCAGTTGCAAACGGGTCCGTTTGCACAAATCCGTGCAACGGCATTGCTGGTCATTGGATCAAGTTCATCTTTGTAACACCCTGTATTTAGAGAATATATATATATATATATATATATATATATATATATATATATATATATATATATATATATAGCACTCCTTTCCGTGGGCACTCGCCCTTCTAGCCATCATATGGATGATCCAAACTGTTCACATTGATCTACATGTTTAAATTAGTCTAAATATGTAAAATCAAGTCATTTGAAATTCATTTCCTCATTCATTGAAGTGTTACAAAAATTATATGGCTGAATATCTTTTTTTTATAATGACATGATGGATGGGCAAATGAATTTCAAATGAATTGATTTTATATATTTAGACTAATTTAAACATGTAGATCAATGTGAACGGTTTGGATCATCCATGTAATGGCTAGATGGCGAGTGCTCACAAAACTAGTGCTCAACCGAAGGGCCCTATATATATATATATATATATATATATATATATATTAGAGGGTGTCCTATAGAGATGCCTATGTGCTTTGAAATAAATGAATTATTAGAAAAGCCTATAGTAGAATATATGGAGCTTAGGAAATATAAATGGATTAAATGAGATATGAATGGAAGGAGTGAGAAAGTGGCTGGTGTGTTAGAAAAAGTGGGGAAGCTGTCACTTTCGGAAGTAAGGGAGTGGCCTTGATGACTTCAAGATGTGTGCAAACTTGATAATGAGGATGGCATGCATGCACATGGTCATGGCCACGTCAGTTGGCTTGGGAATTAATGTCCCATATCGGTTAGAGAGGTGAATGAGTGTAAGTATATATTAGGAAAACCATATGATAAAGGTTACCTAACGGGTATACTCACCTTTTGATGGTACCTGTAGTGGGCGTGGCTAGAGTTGTGTATCCGTTCTTTCGCGTGTGCGTACGTGTAGCTGCGTGCGTAGCTGAGCCGAACTCGGGTTTTACAAATGGTATCAGAGCCGACTTTCGACACCGATTATGTGCAAGATGTACGCCTGAGAGGGAGCGAGGTTGGGACAGGTCGCCCGGATAGGGGACTGTACAACTAGCAGAATCAGGGTAATCCTCTCCACATCGGCTAGAAAGAGATTCTGGATCAAGTTGCAAGTCCCGGGCTCAGCGAGGACGCTGATTTCTTTAGAGGGGGTGAATGTAACACCCTGTATTTAGAGAATATTATATATATATATATATATATATATATATATATATATATATATATATATATATATATATATATATATATTAGAGGGTGTCCTATAAAGATGTCTATGGGCTTTGAAATAAATGAATTATTAAAGAAGTCTATAGTAGAATATATGGGGCTTAGGAAATATAAATGCATTAAATGGGATATGAATGGAAGGAGTGAGAAAGTGGCTGGTGTGTTAGAAAAAGTGGGGAAGCTGTCACTTTCGGAAGTGAGGGAGAGGCCTTGATGACTTCAAGATGTGTGCGAACTTGATAATGAGGATGGCATGCATGCACATGGTGATGGCCACGTGAGTTGGCTTGGGAATTAATGTCCCATATCGGTTAGAGAGGTGAATGAGTGTAAGTATATATTAGGAAACCCATATGATAAAGGTTACCTAATGGGTATACCCATCTTTTGATGGTGCCTGTGGTGGGCGTTGCTAGAGTTGTGTGTCCGTTCTTTCACGTGCGCGTACGTGTAGCCGCGTGCGCAGCTGAGCCAGACTCGGGGCGTTACAATCTTCATCCAATGTCCGTGATCAAGCCCGCCCATCATTCCCATCTCACTTAAGTAATGAGGGGTAATTTCGGAATTTCGTCTCAAATAACTCTTCGGCTAATTTGCTGTCTCACTCACTCCTAAATTTGAACCTAGGTCGTTGTTTGGAAACAACACGGCCTAGGTTGTAAAAAGTACAAACCCCTACGTTCATTCAACGAGTTGTCTGAAACAATGACGTTTTATAACTTAGGTCATTGTTGGAAACAATGCCCTAGGCTATAAAAGGTCGTTGTTCCAAACAATGGCCTAGGTTCATTCAACGGGTGGTGCTTGATCATGGCCTTTGGATCAAGATGGACTTGATCCAATGGCCAGCAATGCGGTCTATGCAAACAGACCCGTTTGCAATGGAATATATATATATATATATATATATATATAATAAAAAAATTATAACAGAGGTCGCAGTTGGGAACTACGGCCTATATTTAGTATATTTTTACTTAGAAAAATTTGTTTAAATCTCGAAGTCTCTTTAGCCTAAATATGAAATGAACTAAGGCCGCAGTTAGGAACTACGGCCTTGAAAAAATACACATTTTTGAAGAGGTCATTTCCATCTACGACCTCACAATCAAACAGGCCATAATTAGGGGAAAAAAGTCTTTTCTATGCAAGTTTGCAACACGTGAAGCATATATCATATAATAAAGTATATAAAAGAAACCAAATTACAAACAAAGAAAATAAAATGTATTTTGAGTGACCACATATTCCAGAGTAACAATTGTTGTACAGAAGTGTAGAAAGGTCTTGGATAAATTTTGTAAAAGGAAGAGGCAGCGGAGAGTTTTAAATAAATCTTACACGTAGGCGTGGCAGTGCAGTGGGCCGGGTTCAAGTTGGACTCATCTAAACCTGTGTCTGGGTCCATTTAAATATCAGGAGTTCAAGTCCGGCTCATATATGAATAAGACTTGAATATATAAACTCATGCCCAGGCATAAGATAACCTAGTCAGGCTCAGGATAATATTAAACTCTCATAACACATATGTATCATTTTTTATTTGAAGAAACATGTATATAACTATTTAAGTTATTTAGACTTGAGATAGGAATTTTTTAATTCCATGATATATTTGACATGGAGAATGGAACATAAGTCTTGAAAGTGGAATAATTTTGTAAAATAGTTAATGAATACAAGATGAGGTGCATTGATGTATGCTTTTTTGCCAGTGATGCCATCTTAGTAGACGAGACTAGAGCATGAGTCAATGCTAAATTAGAATTGTGGAGAGAAACTTCGAATATAGAGGCTTTAGAATAAGCATAACTAAACAGAGTATATGAAGTGTAATTTTAGTGATATTCGGAACACAACTGAGGAAGTAGTCCTTGATGGTCAAGAGATACCCGAGAGAGACTGTTTCCAATATTTAGGCTTGATTATACAAAGAGATTGGGAGATTTGTGAAAATGTTATATAGATGATCAAAGCAGGATGTCTTAAGTGGAGAAGTGTTAGTGGTATTTTGTGTGACAAACATATACCATTGAAGTTGAAGGAAAATTTTTATAGGACAGTTATTTGACCATCAATGATGTATAGAACAGAGTTTTGGGCAATAAAGAATCAACATGTCCAAAAAATGAGTGTAACGGAGATTATGATGCTAATATGGACGTGTGGTAAAACCAGGAAGGATAGAATTAGAAACGAGTATATACGAGACATGTTAAAGGTAACTCCTATCCAAAATAAGCTAAGAGAGAATCACCTTAGTTGTTTTGGAATGTCATATGTAAACCTAGTAGTGCCTACCGTTAGAAATAGTGATTTGATAAGTATTGAGGGTAGAGTTCAGGGTAGGGGAAAACCTAAACTTACTTGGGTGGAAAAAGTGAGAAAATATATGATAGCTTGTGACCTTATAGAATATATTGCACTAAATCGAGCAGAATGGAAAACCATGATTCATGAGCCGACCTCAACTAGTTGGGGAAAAAACTTTATTGTTGTTGTTGTAGTTAATGATTCTAGAAGAGTTGTATTTTATAATGGTTAATGAATGACATATTCGATGCTCAAAAAGATAATTATTAGGCTTATATATTTATATAAAAAAATAGTATACATAGGGTATACGAGCCTGACGGGCTTATATATTAAACCCGAATCCGACACATTTAATACATGGGCTCAAAAGCTAAGACTTCTAGTGAAAGTTAAATAATATTTGAGAGCACAAAACCACCCGATTATATATAACATCAATCCCGCTCCAAAGTGGGTCGAACTAGGGATGCTCTGATAAGGATATATTCAATTCAATCTGTATCCAAATCTGAATTTTTTGCCGATACGGTTATAAAAAATCTGTATTCGAGCAGATACGGATTCGGATATCCAAATCTAAAAAAAACCGGATACTGATATCCTTAAAAAAAACGGATGCGGATACAGCAGATATCCGCTTTATATATATATATATATATATATATATATATATATATATATAGGGAAAGCTTCAGTTGTGCACTCCTCTAGGCACACGGCGTGTGCACTAGGCCTTCGGGCGTTCATATCGACGATCCGAAGTGTTCACATTGATCTACACATCTAGATTAGTCTAAATATGTAAAATCAAATCATTTGAAATTCATTTGCCTATCCATCATGTGACTATAAAAAATAATGATTTTCAGCCATACAATTTTGTAACACTTCAATGGATGGGCAAATGAATTTCAAATGATTTGATTTTATATATTTAGACTAATTTAGATGTGTAGATCAATGTGAACGGTTCAGATCGTTGATATGAACGCCCGAAGGCCTAGTGCACATGTCGTGTGCACTAGAGGTAGTGCACAACCGAAGCTTTCCCTATATATATATATACTTAACCAGTGAAAAGTGAACCCCCCCTCTCTCCCCCAAAGTCCCCGACTCCCCAAGTCTCCATTCCCCAACCCTAATCTTCTAAATTCAGCAAACCCAACTTCTCGATCGATCGATCTCCTCGACACCGCGACGCTGTCGATTATTCTACCCAAGCTTCACCCATCGCTGTCGATTACTCCGCCCAAGCTCCAAATACTAAAAAATTCTCAAATCAGAAACCATATTTCTCCCTCTTTGCATATATACTAGCCCTATATATGCTGCTGCAGTTAAAGATCATTTGGATGTGGTGAATGCCATATTCGAAGTGGACGAGAATTCAATGCTTATTGTGAGGAAAAAAGGAAAGACTTCGCTGCATATGGCAGCTAGAAAATGGTTATTATCGGATTGTGAAAGCATTGATTGATAAGGATCTCGGAATAGTTTGTGTAATAGATAAAAAGGGCCAGAGTGCTATTCACATGGTTGTCAAAGAGAAGAATACTGATGTTGTAGAGGAGTTGTTGAATGTGGTTCCTTCTATACTGAATTTGCAAGATAAAAAGGGAAACACTGGTTTGCATATATCTACCAGAAAATGGAGGCCATTGGTAAGGTTTACTTTACAGTTTCCATTTTGTGCATTATTTCCCAGTTAGCCACTTCTGTTTGATTGTCATACATGCAGTTTAATCCTTATATCAGTATGTTTAGTTAAGCTAGTCAGTCTCTTTGGTCTTTACACACATCTCTTGTATTGTTGTGGTTTACAGTAAAACGCTATCTCATATGAAGTGATCATTAATGATCATCATGTACTTATTTTAGAAGTATATCTCTACACATTTACATATTTTAAACATGTTTTGTATGAGGCATTAAACTAGTCGCGAAATTTGGTGCTAAAGCAAAGTTCTTTTTTTGTGCCTTTATACAATTAGTTCATTAGTTGAAACATGCAGTTTAATCCTTATATCAATATGTTTAGTTAAGCTAGTCAGTATTTTTGGTCTTTACACACATCTCTTGTATTGTTGTTGTTGACAGTAAAACGCTATCTCATATGAAGTGATCATTAATGATCATCATATACATATTTTATAAGTATATCTCTACACATATACATATTTTAAACATGTTTTGTATAAAGCATTAACTAGTCATGAAATTTGGTGTCAAAGCAAAGTTCTTATTTTTTGCCTTTATACAATTAGTTCATTAGTTGAGCTATTTATACTGTTATACGGTACATGATGTCTTTTATGGCAACGGTAGTTAGGAGTTGTCAATTACCGTTTTGGTATAGTAACCTCAAAATGCTATTCGAAATGGGGTAAACTGGAAACTATATGTTTGATATTTGAATTCGTATCCGTTATTTGGTAGATTGTATCCGATTCGCATCCATATCCGAAATTTGCAGATACGGATATGATATTTTTTTTCGAGTCATATCTGTATCCGTATCTGAATCCGTCTTTGGAATGCGAATACGGATGTTGGTATAGCCAATATCCGATCCGAAAGCATCCCTAGGTCGGACTCATATGACTCGTATTTGTAAATCACCCTGGGGGGTGAATAGGGTGATTGTGCGGAATTTAAAAATTTTAAAAATTAAGTTGCAAAGTAAATTAGAAGAGATAAGAAATGCAAACACAACAAGCACAAGTGACACAGCGATATAACGTGGTTCGACTCCCAGGTCTATGTCCACACCAGCTACTTGTAGCAATTCTCCGCCACAAGCGTTCCAGTATACTCCCCTTGTATAGTGATTCTCGGATTCAGGCCGAAGGACCTATTACACCCACAAGACTTCTAACATAAGCCCCGTCAATCTCACCGAAGTGGAAGAAAAGAAAAACTCAAGATCCTTAATGATCCTGACTGAAGAAAACAAATAATTATCACACACACTCGGATTGATTGCTGAATTGATTAGTTTAGAAGATTTGTCTCAGAGTAATAGGTGAAGAATACACAGTGGGTTCGTCCAAATATATAGACAGGGAAGTGTATCTATCAAAAATAAAAACGATGCATTCCAAAAAAAAAAAGAACTGCGCGAGTTACGGTCGACCGCAATAAAGGGACAGCGACCGTTCATCTTTAAACAAAAAGTCGAAAGATTAATGGTGACTGCTTCATTATATTGCTATAATGTGCGATCGACTGTGGTGCGATCAACTGACATTGAAGTACGGTCGACTGCAATCGTGCTGTTCATGACGAATCCACTTTATATTCTTACCATATACTAATCAATTCACAATCAATTAAATACATATAAAATCTCACAGATATGGAATCCCAAAAACTGATTTTGCTGGCTTTCTTGGGCACTAATTAACATGTGCTTCTTTTTGAATAACTTATTCTTTTGCTTGATCTTGCAATCCTTCTTTATTGCTTTCCTTCTTTGCTTATTCTTGAATCTCTTTTGAATATTTTATTGATATTATTTAATCCTAAAAATCTGAACAACTCAATTTAAACTTATTAGTATTTATAGGTACGTTTTGTGGCACACCAAACTAAGAGTCAACAATCTCTCCCTTTTGGTGTGAACAAAACATACCTTTGAATGTTGAAAATAAAAAGTGAACAATAAATCATATAAATACTCCCCTTTAATTCAACACTTCCTGTAACACAGATTTTCATAGATAAAGAACATTTAAGAGAGATTTGTAAAGATTAAATTTATTTTCAGTTAAAAGCATTCATAAAAAATTCTCCCCTTTTTGGAACACACCAAGAGGGGGCATATGAATATCATAAAAGAATATCACATACTCCCCTAAATCCATTAAATTAACATACATTAAGCAAAACAGGAGATTAATTTGGGGAAGATACTACTTTTTAAAAAACGTAAGGGAAATCTACTTACATGATACCGTTGATTGCGAGACTCTTTGATATACAGTGAGAGCTCTTCATGGTATTATAGATTTGAGATTTTCCCAATACAGACGCGTGGCATAGAATAAAGAAAGAAGAAGATTGAATTTCAATAAATCAAAACCATAGAATACTGTCAATTTTACCTTTAAAAGATAAATCGTTTTTCATCTAAAGGCTTTGTAAAGATATCAGCAAGTTGAGAATCAGTGGAAACATATTCAAGAATAATATATCCCTTTTGAAAATGGTATTTAATAAAGTGGTACCGAATATCAATATTTTGTGCGACTATGTTGATCAGAATTTTTGTCATATGAACAATACTAGTATTATCGCATTTAATTGGAATGTAATCAAAAAATACCTTGTAGTCCTCTAAAGTGTGTTTCATCCATAATACCTGCGCACAGCAGGATCCAGCGCAATATATTCGACTTCGGCAGTAGAGAGAGTTACAGAATTCTGCTTCTTGGATGCCCATGAGACAAGGCAGTTTCCCAAGAAGTGACATGTGCCGCTAGTGCTTTTTCTGTCTGTTAAGCTGCCGACATAATCTGCATCAGTGTACCCTACAAGTGAAACAAATTTGTTTTTCGGGTACCAAAGTCCAGTATTTGGTGTGCCTTTCAGATATCGAGTGATACGCTTAACGACAACTAAATGCGATTTTTTGGGACACGATTGAAAGTGTGCACATAAACAAACACTAAACATGATATCTGGTCGAGATGCAGTAATATAAAGCAAACTACTAATTATACCACGATAAGTAAAAATATCAACATTGTTACCAGATTCAACCTTGGAAAGCTTAGTATAGTTGCCATAGGTGTTTTGTAAGCATTTACATTTTCAAGTCCAAACTTTTTGACTAGTTCCTTTGCATATTTGGATTGATTTATAAAGTTGTCATCCTTTCTTTGTTGTATTTAAAGTCCAAGAAAATAAGTTAGTTCACCCATCAAACTTATTTCGAACTCATCCTGCATTTGCATTGATAATTCCTTGCAAAGATTTTCATTAGTAGATCCAAATATAATATCATCAATCATAGATTTGAACAATTAAAATATCTTTAGAAACATGTTTTATAAATAGTGTAGTGTCTACTTTCCCTTTAGAGAAGCCTATGTGAAGTAGAAACGAACTTAGTCGTTCATACCAAGCCCGATGAGCTTGCTTCAAACCATACAAAGCTTTATCAAGACAAAATACATGGTTTGGGTGTGTGGGATAAGTGAATCCCGGTGTTTGTGCAACATAAACTTCTTCCGAAATAAAATCATTTAAGAAAGCACTTTTGACATCCATTTGAAAAAGAGTAAAGTCCATATAAGCAGCAAAAGCAAGTAAGATGCGAATGGCTTCAAGCGGTGCAACAGGAGCAAAAGTTTCATCAAAATCAACAAATTTCTTTTTAGATCAGGTTATGACATAGTTATGTGTTGTAGAATTCATAGTGCATGTATTTCTTAGATAAATAACGGATGCTTTAGACATTTTATTTTAGAAATAAGTCATATTCATATGGATTTATGCTAGTGTAGATTTTACTCGCTGCTATACTTATCTGAAGGGCTAAGGTCCTTCTCCTTTTTCCTTGATAGAGATGTAGATTTTGTTAGTATAACTTATTGTGACTATCGAGCATCTTCTATCAAGGTACCTGCGATTTTCTAAGTTGAGGGCGTCAAACCACCTACATGGAATTTTGTAGGTGTCCAAGTAGGTTTTGAACCTGCATTTACATTCTTTCTTACCCAAACAAAATTAATATTCCTTTTTAATGAGCAATTATAAGAGATATGCCCTAGTCTACAGCAATAGTGACATGTGATACGATTATGCCTTGGGTCACGCACACTTTTTCTAAATACGATTATGCCACATGTGATACGATTATGCATTTTAGAGAGAAAATTGATGCTTAAGTTTGAACTTCTCTATGGCTCCAATTGGATTCTAAAATTTCAAAACAATTAGGATGTTAAAGCTTTGACTCAATAGCTTTTAACTCCATTTCCCCCACAGTTTTGATAATTAGATCACTTTTAAGTCTCTTAGCAAGAGCATTAGCCATATTTTATTTCAATAACACTTTATTTATGAGAAAGTTCAACTAGGCTTCTTTCAGCCTTAATATACTCCTCTTACTATTATAGAGTAAGCTATGAGCTACAGTGCATTATAGCTTGATAGTCGCATAATAGAATTAGAGAGTTACTTAAACTTCTTAATGGATGACTAGCAACAAATTCTTCAATCCACTCAGCCTTTTCCCCTGCAGAGGATAACACATAGAAGTCTGATTTCATGGATGATAGCACAGTGCCTGTTTGCCTTTTAATTTCCATAACATTTCTGTTCCTCTTAGTGTAAACACATATCCACTAGTTATCGACTTTCACTAAATTCTGAGCATCATAATGCATCAGATCAGCCATTCATTCGAAGAATGACTAAAGTAGCACAAAGCAAACTCTTGAGTACCACCCAGGTATTTCATTAGCCTCTTAAGGGCACTCAAATGTGTATGAGATTATTAGTGAATCTGCAAACATACCTATCTCAAAGGCTATGTCTATTCTAGTACAGATCTTTGTATACATGAGACTTTCAATTCCTTTAGAATGATCTACCTGTCTCATAGTTGCACCACCATTAGGTGTCAACCTTTTATCATAATCATAAGTTGTTTCAAAACACACTTTCAGTCACTATATCCCCACTTTTGAAACACATTTTGATTTGATGAGTTTGACTAAGAGTTATCCCTTGCCAACCGAAACTCACCCTTATACCTATGGTGTCCACAATACATAGGTTTTTCATGTTGAATTCTTTGGATAGATAATTTTAACTTCATTTGTAATAGAGAGGTCACTTCCAAGAACATGCATGTCAACAGAACAAGTAAATAATAGCCACTATATTTGACACACCACAAAGTTGAAGGCACTGATCTGAATTACTTGATTCATATACTAGGTTCTTTCAGAAAATTTTCAAATTATTTATTCGTCGGTTATACATGTTTTAAGAACATACAATGATTTTACTAAATTGTAAATCTTGTTCACTAAACATATTAGTTCAAAACGTTTCAGTACAAAACTGTTCAGTACAAAACATCAAGTACAAAACTTTTAGTACAAAACTGTTTAAATATCCTTTATGAATAAAAAAAATTTCAATAGATGTAAGGGTAAGAATAATACTTATTGTAGCAATATGACAAACATGTGAGTAGACATCAAATAAATATACCCCATTTTTCTCAGTCAGTCTCTTAGCTACTAAAATGCATTAAAATTGCTATTGAACAATCAAAATTAAGTTTTTCCTACAAAACCCCACTTACTTACTATAGTTTTAGCCTCTTTCGGCAGATCAACTAAATTAAAGTATTATTGTATGACACAAAATCATCTCATTGTCTACTAAAGACTCTTCTTAGCTCATTTGTCACTCAGGTTTTTAAGTGTCAGAAAGGTTGGTTCTTGATTTCAACTGTGAATCATTGACCGTGTCTGTAGGACTAGATTATTTCATACATTTATTTTTGATGAACACATCCTCAAAGAACTCTGCAAGTCTAGATTATTCTAACACAAATTAGATAGATTCAACATCTGTCCACAAAACTACATTCTGCACTTTCTAAACACACACAAATATTTGTTGTAGATCCTACTTTAGGCCTTCTAGGATCATGTACTCTATCAAATGTATCACAGCACAAATTTTCACTTTAACAAAATTATTTGTGTTTTCATGCCACGATCTACAAGGTGTATTCAATTTAGAGTGTAGCAACACATTAGAGATATGATTAACAATACAACACCACTCATAATTACATAAGATAAACAACGGTCAATATTATAGAATTCAACATTTCACTAAATGTTCAATTCTAACTTTTATCAATACTATTTGACTATTGTAAGTAGAGTGCAGTAGAGATTATGCCATATGCAAACTTCTCCAAAATCAATGAAACATATTCACTACCTCTATCAAATCTGAATCCTTGATTTTTAGCATTTAACTAGATTTTTATAATTCAATAAGAATAACAAGTGCTTCATTCTTCACATATATGACAGACTTATATTAATCATCTACAAAAGCGATTAAATACTTCTGATCAACAATTATCTCATCTAGTCTCAAAGCTACTGAGATCACAAGTATGAGAACGTATTGATTCAAAAGGTTGTGAACTCTTAGAGACCATACAAAATGATTTTCTAGTGATCAAAATCTGAATTCAAACTTTACATTTGTCATATTTAATGAAGAGTCATTTAGCAGAGTTATGAGTTTTAACAAGAACAAACAATTTAATATATAGTTCTCAAATCCTAGCCAAATATGCAATGTTCAGGAACTATACACAATTAGAACTATTATTATTAATTATCTCATTTGTTAAACTCAACTTATACATGCGATTGACAATATATGCACATTATAAGAGTTAATACAAAATTACTCTACCACATTTCATAAAACTATTTGCTTTCTCTAATGATTCTAACAATGTCCACTTGCTCAAACACATTGAGCGAAGAGTTCTTTCCTTTATTCGTTCTTCATCATCTTCATAACACTAAATGAGATAATGACTAACATATTATAATTCAACTTTGCACACCCAGTACAATGAACAAGAAAGAACAAAACGTAACTAATAGAGTCATATCCTACATTAAGAGATGTTCTCTCCTAAGTTACAAATATCTGTTATACATCTTATACATCAAAAATTTTATTTTATTTTATTAGAGAAGCAAGTATATGATCTCACACAAACTGCAAACAATGAATTTGTTAAAATATTTATACACATAGTATGATAAAGCACTTAACAACCCTAAACATGCTAGTTTTCAAAGCCAGAATAACTATGATCTAAAATTCTCAATCATGTGATCAAACGCACAAAACGTTAACACATTTATCACATGAAAATTGTAACACCCCGAATTCCAAATAAGAATGAATTCGAGATTCCACAGGATCTTTACTTCACTTCGTACAATTTTACAAGAAATTTAAAACTTTTTCAAAAACAATACATCGGAGTTTAAATATAACTTTGTTTTACACAGCGGAAGAATGAAAGATTACAACATTGAAAACAATAATACGACTTGTACAACTTTATCAAATAAGTCATCAAATGCATCATAACAGCTTTATTGCTTCAAGAATAGTCCATTACCTGCATATCAACCTGTGGGCACGTCAGTCACTTACAACTGACGAAAATATTATACTCGGCTATCCTCTCTATGCCGTACATATAACGATCTCATTACTTTAACAAATCACAAAAATTGAATGAACAATAAAGTGTTAAATTGTGACTACGCTAAACATGTAAGTGTATGCCATGCCTTAATGCCTAATGCACACATTTTATACTAGGATGACACTAATGCATACTTGTTCGAATTCTATGCATCCCATACTACATAGGTCCGAGGGCAAGCACCTACTTACTCCACAATAAAGAGTTTGATCCCTTGCCATGACAACTACCCAGTAATAAGACAAGGTTTAGATCATTCCACGAATTTGAATCCCAGCCCTGGAGTCCACCGCTGACTGTTATAACAGATCCTACATCGTGCGAATCATCCCGCAAGTGACCCTCTAGTCCCGGTATACGTATATACATTGGAGTATGGCAAACTATCTGCTCGACTACTAAGATCTCGGAGTCCCCTTCATCTTACACGTGCACGTGTTGTGCACTAGTGCACACACATACAGAAAATAAATACAACTCCTATAGTTTAAAAATGTATATTAAAAGTTGTAACATGTCATGTAGTAGTCCATGCACAACTTAAAAATAGAATTTTAATGAATTCAAAATTGTTGTTTACTGTTTTTAAAATTCAATCTCAGTCAAGAGAAAATTTATTCCAAATCCTAAAAAGATTGGATCTTTGGATAAACGAGTTTGTGTGAAAATGAACCACTTTCTGAACAATTTAAACAAAAGTAAACTAATACAATTTCTAAACAGAAAATACACTTGGACTTATTGGTTAGCCGGTGCAATACAGAGCACTGTTTGTAAGAGATCTTGAGTTTGAAACTTGATAGTCACTGTTATTTTTAATTCTTTTAGAAAAATCCCGAAACTGAGTGTCAGCATATGACCATTTCGGCATGTAAATTTGATGCCAAAGTCCATTGGACTTACTGGCTAGTGTGATTGGATTAGGGCGTTGGCTGTGTGGTTCGGTAGGTCCTGGGTTCAAAACTTATAGCCACCTTTTGTTTTTTTTTTGAGTCCTTTTTCATATAATCAAGTTTTTGATGTGAAGGAAATTTGAGTAATAAACTTTATTATTGATATAAAATGAAATATTAAGAGATAGTATAAAGTTTTCTTGTATATTTTTGAAGTTTAAAAAGAAATAAAAATTTTGAGAATAGAATTTTGTAGTGAAGAAAAGCAAAGTATTAGTTTGTGAAGTGATTTTCTTGAAGAGAATTATACTCTTATTTATTTAAAGAATGTTTGAAGTGAATTGAGATATTGTAAGAGTTTGAATTTGTTGATAAATTTCATGTGAGGAAGTTATGTTCTTGAAAGAAATTAATTGCTTATAAAGATGATGAATGAATAAATAGATCATGAACAGTGACAAGATTTTGATCATTTGTGAATGAAATTGAAGATAAAAATAATCTAAGTTTAAGTCATGTTTATTAAAGGGTATGTGTACCCATGGAATCTTGTACATGAAAAGTTGTGATTTAGAGTTAGTAAGACCTTGGGTACCGGCACTATTGATTGGAAAAGAGTTGAAATATATTTTTGAGATGTGGCCATGAAGCTATCTCGTATTTTATTGATTAAGTCTAGTAAAAGGTAAGACTAATTCTAGATTTGAAAATTTATTTATGTCTTGAACTAAATGATTAGGCACATAAGTGAAGATGTAGTAAACCTGGGCAAACGTAAGTGGGGTGCTCTATATAGTTGGCGGTGGATCTCCGTGGCTATAGACCCAGTTGATGGACTGAGGTTGCTTCGTGGGAGACGGGCTTTTATATTTAAATCCGGGACTATGAGGACGGGTCAGCGGTGGACTCCGGGATCTTGAGTAGTCGGGCGGATAGTTTGCCATACTCCAATGTATATATGAATACTGGGGCTAGAGGGTCACTTACGGGATGATTCGCACGATGTGGGATCTATTATAACAGTTAGCGGTGGACTCCGGGGCTGGGATTCAAATTCGTGGAATGATCTAAACCTTGTCTTATTACTGGGTAGTTGTCATGGCAAGGGATCAAACCCTTTATTGTAGAGTACGTATGTACTTGCCCTCGGATCTATGTAGTATGTGATGCATAAAATTCAAACAAGTATGCATTAGTGTCATCCTAGTATAAAATGTGTGCATTAGGCATTAAGGCATGACATACACTTACATGTTTAGCGTAATCACAATTTAACACTTTATTGTTCATTCAATTTTTGTGATTTGTTAAAGTAATGAGATCGTTACATGTACGATATAGAGAGGATAGCCGAGTATAACATTTTCGTCGGTTGTAAGTGACTGACGTGCCCACAGGTTGATATGCAGGTAATGGACTATTCTTGAAGCAATAAAGCTGTTATGATGCATTTGATGACTTATTTGATAAAGTTGTACAAGTCGTATTATTGTTTTCAATGTTGTAATCTTTCATTTTTCCGCTGTGTAAAACAAAGTTGTATTTAAACTCTGATGTATTGTTGTTGAAAAAGTTTTAAATTCCTAGTAAAATTGTACGAAGTGAAGTAAAGATCCTGTGGAATCTCGAATTCATTCTTATTTGGAATTCAGGGTGTTACAAAAATACTAAGAAAGATTAGAGTAGATCATACCGACACTTCAAGTTAGAAGTGTTTTCCAAATTCGATGGAGAAGTCTGCGTAGTGCAAATTTATCATACCATGATACAAATTCATCGTCTCCAATACACACAATTTGTAAGTAACTTTGAAGTTCCTACATTCATCAAATTGTTAAAGATTACCCAATTAAAAAAATTATTAGCACTATTTAATTCAGAACAATTTAATTTGAGATTCAATTTTATAGTCAAAACCTATAATTTATCAAAATGAATATTTGATCAATAGCACGTAGCCAAAGTAGTTATTCAGATTTGTATTTAATTAAACAATGCATAATACGATTTTGAACTTTAGCACTTAGCAACAAAATTCAAACAAATAATTAAATAACAATTTTAATTTGGTGAAGAATTTATCTTTAATTTAGAACTGAATTGGAAGTACATTGCAGTAGATCCGGTCTTCTCCCCAAACACGGAATACAAAACAATACCCAATGGATTGTCTCCACTGGTTAGATCCAGATTGATTCCTTTTTACTGGATCTGGATCTGATCCAACAATCCAAACACCAAATAACAAATCTCCAACCAATAGAACAACTGTTGGACTGGTACTAAATCTGGATCTGCTCCAATAGTCTAAACACCAGACACCAAACATCAATTTCCAACCAATAGAGCAACTGTTGGACTGGATCTGAATCTAGATCTGCTCCAACAGTCCAGACACCAAACACCAACACCAAACACCAAATACCAAACACCAAATTCTCAACTAATGAAAAATTCTTGTTTGGTCATATCTGAGTTAAACTTAGCTGCTAGGATCCCCTCTTCAACCCGAACACAAAACACCATAATCCACCAATCGAAAAAAATAATTTTTTTGGATCTGAGTCGTCTCCTTCTTCTCCTTCGATCTCACATGTGGGGAAGTGAGAAGGGGTTGTCGGTGGTCAGTGGCGGCGCCGTCGACGCTAGTGGAGGCGATGGCCAGAGGCGGCGGTGGTCAGATTCCAACGACTGGATCTGATCCCCTCAAACGATCACTCACAGAGATCGAGTAGAAAAGGGGGTCGATGAGGGTGCAGCGCCTGGCGAGGGGGCGACGGGTCAGATCGCGGCGACGCCAGCGGAGGAGACGACCCTCGGCGGCGGTGGCTGCGTCGACTTCCAGAGGCGGCGGTGTGCGTCGATGCCAACAACGACGGAGGCGGTGGCCTGGGCGGCAACGGCATGTGTCGATGCCAACCCAAACGCGGTGGCGACCTGCGTCGATGCCAACAGCGGTGGGGCGGCTGGCCTGAGCGGCGGCAGGCCGCGGATTCCGACGAATGGCCAACTTCGACGATCTCTCTCTTAATCTCAAAATCAAATTAAATATCTCAAGATTGTTAAAGATTATGAGAGATTATAACAATAGAAATTAGAGTTAATATCCTTGACTAAGGTGCTTGAGATATTTACCCTAGGTATCAAAATTGGAATACCTAGACTACTATTATAAGCAGTATTTATGTTTGGGTACTGGGTTCTCAACCACTCAACCCGCGTTCCGATATCTATACAATTAGTACGTGTAACACACGTGTTACTCATAAAATAATATTACACATAATATTATTTATATAGTGAGAATATACCTATGTATCCAACGATAACATGTAACATGTGCTGCTTTATGGATCTGTTACATAAGATAAAGTTAAGGGGGGTTATGTTGGTTGGTACAAAGGAAATTTCCAATTCTATGAAAAATTTCAAAATATCAAATTATGGTCCTTTTTAAAATGAGTAGTTTCCATCTTTTTTAATGAATCCGGACAATCCTGGCATAACATTGGTTTGAAGCACAACCTAGAAATTTTGATTATCGAAGTAAGAAAAAAAAAGAGAAGAGCTGCCAGTTAACTTAGATTTCAACTCCCATCATCGTTAATGACAATCCAATTGGATGCAGAATTTGATTCGCATGATGGCATATATTTAAGAGCAAGACTTTTGTACCATGCACTAGCAAAGCAAATAGACACTTACCCTCATTCTAGTTTACCAAGGCCAACAACATCCGCAGGCTGTCATTGATACCACTGTTCCAGAGGAAGTCCCTAAAGAGCATTTTCAATTTTTTCTTCTCAACCTTGCCAGCAAGAGAAGTAAACCTGAGCATATACAGCGTAAACGGAACTTAAAACCTGCCTAATAAGTAATAATAAGAAGAGTTAATCTGCCTGCCAGCCATAGAAAGTAATCTTGATTTCCAGTTTTGAGACTTGTTTTTGGCCATTGCCTAAAGTCACTTGGTCTTGGTCATGCTGTTCAGAAAAATCCTTCTGGCCGCAATAAGGTCCCCAAGGTATTCCGGAGATAGAAGTTTGAATGCTTCGACCAATGGCCACTCGACAACATATAGTTAAATTTTCTTTCATAGTAGGATATGGTCTGGCTCCTGTAGGATTCATTCCTTCAATTTGTGTAGTTTTTATACCAAGAATCCTGATCACTTTAGATTTATACAAGGATGTAAGGTAGGTACCCTGCTAGATCTAGCTACTTGGTTCGCAGTTTTAACATTAACATTAATACATTACAAAGTGGGTATAGACTTATTTACTTATATAAGTTAAAGGTCAAATTAGCTACCTCCGTTTTCAACTATTCCATTATGAGTACTCTTTGTCATACAAGATCACTTCCTTTCCTGAAAAGCAAGGCTTGTATTACCATGTCCTATTAAATCAAATATCAGGGCTCTCAAAATTTTAGAATCAAATGCAATTTAAATGTTGTGATCAATCTGTACAGCTAAAATATGTATCGATTTTCTGCTTAGCAGTTGTACTTGAGGCACTTGTTTATTCAAATTATGTGTTGCTTGGAAGAAACCTTGTCAGATTTTAGTGCATTTGCATTCATTCAAGTATATATCAGACAAAATGAATTAGAGTATAGGATAAGCGCAATATACATCAAAAGTAAGTAAGTTACCACATTCACATGGCGATCACTATTCAATAAAACTAGAACTGGTGGTATATAATTCTCAGATACAATCGGAAAGTTGAACCAAAGGTTTTATCTCAATTACTCAAGTCACCAATCTGACCTCACCAGAATTATGTGGGATAAACACACAATACTACAACCCAGCAGTCTACTCAAAACCATGTTATACAAATCTTATTATAATAAATAAATAAATAAATCCAGCTTTGCAAACATTCAGAGGAAATAGAGAAATGTCTAAATAACAGAAGTAATAATCAGAGGAAATAGAGAAAACATACAGCTTTGCAAACTTAACATCATTGGCATGAATTTTCACACACTTACGCAGGAGGCCTTTGGATTCAAAATTCCCCCTTCTACAGCGGCAGTGGAGATACTCCACACAAAATTATTGAAGCAAAATACCGAAGCATTTCTCCAGAAAAATAAGTTCAAATATACCCACAACGGAAACAAATATGTAAATTAACAACCTCAGTAAATGATTTTGATTTGTGCTAAGTTGCTAAAAACCTCCCTAAACTCTTCAATCCCCTCGTCTCTTGAGCGCCCAGATCCAACTCGTAGGCTTCTCCAATCCCCTCCCCTTCTTCATTAAAGTTCCTCCTCTCCCCTATCTCTCCAAACCCTTTTCTTCTCGGCCGTTTCGCCTTCGGTTTTTAGCTTCGCCTTTCGTCCCCCCCTTGCCTTGGGTGGGTGCGCTCCGTGGCCCACGGGCGCCCTCTCTTGCGATCCTTCGCTCAGTCAGCTGTTCCTCCGTCGGCCCCGCGACCTCTTGTCCGCTCTGGGAGTATTGAAGCTCTTGTCCGCTCAGAGAGTATTGTAGCGTCCGCTATCCCTCCCTCCCGTGTCTCCTTCAGAGTAGCCCCTTGGCCCTCTTCAGGGTTGCCTTTGATCCCCTCCCTCAGAGCCCCTCAGCGCAGTTTTAGGTGGTGTTGTCTTCTTTGATTTCGTCGGTTTTTTATTTCTTCCTAGCACTGTAAGTTCTTCTTATTCTATTTTTCAGATTTTATTTTGGTGTGCTGGTTGGTAGTGCCCTTCTCTGGGGTTTGTGCGGTTGTCTCTATTTTTACCGGTGTATTTTTTTTTCTCCCTGTTGGAGCTCCGTCTCCGCATTGGTTTGTTCTGGCCAGCTCTCTAGCGAGAGTGGCTTCAGATCTCTCCAGTGGTTTTATTACCCCCGGTTGGAGTTCCGTCTCCGTTTTCTGTTCCTCTAGAAAGCTTGTTCCACTCGGTGGACTTCTTAATTTTCGCTCTCTCTATACCTTCTCTCTTCTTCCTACCCTCCTTCTACATTCTCTCTTCGCCCGTGGTTGTGAGCCATTGACCTACTGTTGGGGCTGGGTTCATCTCCAAGCCATTCCCTCCCCCTGATTTTGCTCTCCTTTTGTGGGCCTCCTCTGTTGTGGCCCATGGATTTAACTTGGGTTGAAAAGAAAAAAGCTGTTAACTTGTTTAATCCCAATGGGCCTCACTTCAGTACTGGGCCTGAGGCCTCGGCCTCGTTAAGACCCTTTCTCGAGAAGCATCCTAGAGGCTCTACGTCTTCTATCTCCCGCCCTCTCACCTCACCTAGTCTATCTCCTTCTCCTCTTCTTAGTTCTAACTCTCACCGCCTACCGCCTACCTGTTTCCGGTGCCTTTAGCGCGGCCACTTAAAGTTGTCCTGCGTTAACAAGATGAAATGCCTTTTTTGCCTTAAGTTTGGCCATGCTAAGCACCGTTGTTATGCTCTCCAAAAAATTCTAAGTCTCCCAATGGGAGCTCCTATATCTGATCAGGTGTTAGCGGCGGTTGATCTCCCTTCCCTTCAAAGTAAGTTGACCGCTTCAACATCTTCGATGCCCATGAAGCAGCTTTCACCTGCTGGAACCCCTTTTCTTCCTACCCCTCCTTCGGATCATCGTATCACCGATAGCTCCCGTCCCCCTCCTCCTGCCCCTACAGTCTCCGCGAAACATCTGGCCAAGCATTCTGTCACTCAGGTGTTCCTCCCGAAATCTGAGTTGACGGATCGTTTGAAGTATTTTGGCACCTATAGAGCCATCTCTTTCTATGGAGGTACTGTGTCTTTCTTCACCTTGAATTCCTTTCTCAGTAATTACTGTAACGTCAAAGACTGGGATTGGGTGCTCTACAATTGTTCTAACGGAGATATGGTGATCCGATGCCCTTCACCTAAGATCCTGGAAGATCTTATTGCGAAATCGACCCTTGCCATTGGAGCCATCTCTCTCTCATTTCGACAATGGGTTCAGATTTCTCCTCCTCAGGAATTTGGCTCTTCCGACACTAGGGTTTCCCTTGTTAGTCTTCCCCTATTCTGCGATTCCCTGCGTTTGGTCGGGGATATGGCCAAATGTATCGGTGATATTGTTAGTATTTATTCTAAAGCTAGATTAGCGTATGGCAGTTTACAGGTTGAGGCCCTATTTCGATGCCCCAAACATCCAGCTCAAGTAGAGGCCTTCTGCTTGAGAGATGGTATCTCCTCGTTCACTGTGACTATTCAATACCATGACTCTGTCACCGCTAGTGGGAACCCTCCTCTTCCCCCCTCTGGGTCCTCCACGCCGGCCTTTGGGCCTGATCTCTCCTCTCCATTTCATCCCGGCTATTCTCCTACATCTAAGTCCAAACTAGCAGCTGTGAAAGGGGGTCATAATGTTGCTGGTCGAAGCAAATATTTCCTTCCCATCAAGCTAGTTGTCCCTCCTTCCAAATCGAAGATCTCTCCTTCTAAAGGGCCTAACCTAGTATGGATCAACCCGGAGCTTCAAGCTGCGAAGGGCTCTTCTTCGGTTCCCTCAGCAGTATCCCTGCCTCCCACTTCTCTCCCAGCTCTTCCTCCTAAGGCACCGCTGCCTGATATGCATACCTCGGCTATCTCTGTTTCTGCTGTCGCCTCCTTCTGCCAAGTGCAAGGAGCCCACATCTCAGTGGCCTGCATGGGATGTCAACCCGCAGTTTGCTTCGGACTGGGATAAATTCCAACAATTAGCTCATTTCCCCACGCCGAGCAAGTCTGAGCCCGCTTTCTCTCCTACCAAGAACAAGCTTTTGTCGTCCTCCAAAGCTTCTAGATGGATGGACCAGGATTCCCTTCTGATGGAAGAGGAGGCGAAGCTTACCCGTGATCAACCTGCCAAACAGGTACTCTTTTTTCCTCCCACTGAGTATTCCCCTGTTTTTTTAAATTTCATTGCCGACTGGTTCTTCAAGCTTATTCATTTGGGTTTTTTGTGTCATTTAAACACTATTCCGTTCCATGTTTCGCCCTGTCTTAGGGTCGCCCCGTTTGGATCTTCGTTCCGCGGCTGGATTTCTCCAGTTCTAGCGACGAAGGCCCGGGGTGCCATGGAGCCCACACCCCCCATTCCACTTCCTTATTCTTGGCTCAGTTTCGATGAGCCATCCAGGACGGATAAGGCTCAGTTCTCCTTATCTATTTCTGTTCGCACCTCCCCCCTTCTAATTCTAATTTTGCGGACGCCTCGTCTCCTCCAGTCTATCCTATAAAGGAGGCGAGGTGCCCCGACTATGGGATCACGCCTTCCAACGGGCTTCCTCATTGCATTATCAGATCTAGTGCGCGCCTTAAGGCTAAAAAACTCTTGGCCTCCAATTCTGCTAGATCCTCTGCTGGTTTCAGCCATTCTATGGGCGCCCCGAAGGCCTAGCACTCTCCTTCCTTACCTCTGCCTCACCATAACGCTTTAGGCTCCATTTATTGCCCCATATTTGACTCGCTTTCTAATTCCGAATTAGCCGCTATAGCGCAGGACATGGGTTTTCTGGTTGATCCCTCTGACTCCCCCGTGTTACTTTCCCTTAGACAGAAGGAACGTCTTAAAGTCAAGGAGCATCTGCATCCACATGATTAGTGTTTCTTGGAACATCCGGGGTCTTAATTGCCCGTTTAAGCAAAGGGTGATTCTCGATTTAATTTCGTCCTTCCACTGCGACCTTATCTCTATCCAAGAATGGAAATTGGATTCTCCCTCCCCTTCCACCTTGCGCGCTATAGGTGGATCCACTTTTATAAAATGGATCTCACTTGACGCAATATGTTCTAGGGGAAGGATCCTTCTTGGCTTCAAAGAAGCGATCTTCTCCCTTGTCGCGGTTCAGCGTCTCAATTTTTTTCTCATTGTCCAACTTCAGTGGACGACCTTCAACTGTCCCCTCACCGTAATATCGGTTTACGGCCCTTCCTCTCCTGAGAGGCGGCCGCTCTTCTGGAACGAATTCCTTTCGTTACAACATTTCACTAACGGTCTCTGTTTTATATGTGGTGACTTTAATGTCACCAGATTCGTTTCAGAAAGGTCGAACCCTGTCTCCTCTAATTCCCAATCATGCCTTTTTAACGATTGCATCCGTGATCTTCAATTATCTGACTTACCGATATCCGGTAGATCTTTCACTTGGTCTAACCAACGTCACCCTCCGATGTTGGCCAAACTCGACCAGTTTCCTGATCTCGCAAACCTGGATTTCCCGTTTCCACAACTCCTCCCAGGCTCTTCCCAACCCCTCTTCCGATCACGTCCCGATCGCTCTCTTCTCCAACTTCCACTTCCATCACCATCACAAATTTCGCTTTGAAAAGCTCTGGTTACAAGATCAGCTCTTCGTCAATCTGGTTGTGGAATGTCTTGCTTCAGTCACCGGTTCATCCGGGCTGGGCAACATCCTTCTTAAGCTCCACGCTATCAAACATGGTTGCAAAATCTGGCGTTCCGAGAGACAATCCAACACTAACTTTCTTAAAAACTTCCTCCTTTCCATCGATTCCATCGATAAATTGGAAGAACAGGGTCCCTTGTCGGAATCCTTTCGTTCGGAACGTCGATCTTGCAAGCATGATTATGCCGAAATTCTTCTTCAAGACCATATTAAATGGGCTCAAAGAGCTAGAGTTAAATGGCTTAAAGAGGGTGACGCCAATACTGCTTTCTTTCATAATTTCGCATCACATAGGCAACGTAGTAACCGGATCTCCTCGATTACCGATCAGGGGGTGGATCTTACCTCCGATGCTGGGATCCACTGGGCGTTCCTTTCTTTCTATAAAAACCTTATTGGCACGCACAAACATCGCTCAATTGAGCTTGATTGGTACCATCTTTACGGCAATCAATCTCATGACCTCTCTTCTCTCGAGGCCCCTTTCACTCTGGAAGAGATTAAATCGGCCGTCTTCGCTTTAAAGAGTGACTCTGCGCCGGGGCCCGACGGTTTCCCTGCCTTCTTCTTCCAAAAATTTTGGCACTGGCTTAAGGATGATCTGCTCAATATGTTTAAAGATCTCCACCGGGGTTGCTTTTCTTTTGATCGCATTAATTATGCGCACATCGTGCTCATTCCCAAATTAGAGGGAGCACACGTGTTGACTAACTTCAGGCCTATCAGCTTGATCAACACTTCTTTCAAAATCATTGTGAAAATTCTCTCTGCTAGACTGAGTGCGATCATTTCTCCCCTGATTGACTCAGCCCAATCAGGTTTCATCAAGGATCGTTTTATCCTTGATAGCGTAGCTTCGGCTCAAGAGATCATTTCCCACTGTCATAAATCTCACTCTGAGGGCATCTTACTCAAGCTTGATTTCCAAAAAGTTTACGATAATGTTAATTGGGACTTCTTGACATTCTCATTTACCGAGGGTTCGGCCTAAATGGATTGCTTGGATTAAATCCAGCTTGTTCTTTGGGACCTCTTCGATCCTTATCAACGGATCGGAAGGTCACAAATTTAAAATCAAATGTGGCCTCCGACAGGGGGACCCACTATCATCCCGCCTTTTTTCCCTCGTAGCAGACGTCTTTAGTAAGCTCCTTCGTAATGCTTGGAACTTGCATATGATCGAGGGACTTGGCAATTCTCATCTTTTCGAGGGGGTGCTTAATCTGCAATATGCAGATGACACTATTATCTTCACCAAACCGAACGTCCCATTCTCTGCGTAACCTTAAACTTCTCATTTATTGTTTCGAAATGGCTTCGGGATTATCTATTAATTTCCAAAAGTCTTCGGTCCTTTGGTTGGGAGGTTCCCCCAATCGCCAGATTGAGGTTTCCAATTTCTTTAACTGTCCCATTGCCTCTTTTCCTATCTCTTATTTAGGCATTCCCCTTCGATGGGGCAAATTGCAAAGATTCGACTGGTTTCCGCTTGTGGATAAAGTGGAAGCCAGACTCAATGTTTGGTCTGGTAAAGTGCTTTTCCGTGGTGGTAGATTGATCCTTATTAACTCGGTTCTTTCCGCTATGCCTCTATACTTGATGTCTTTCTACTTTATCCCCTCCTGGATGATCAAGAGAATTGATCAAATCAGGAGTAACTTCTTCTGGACTGGATCCTCCTCTTTTAAACCGGGCTCCCACCTCAGCAATTGGAAATTGATATGCTCCTCCAAAGCGGAAGGGGGGTTGGGTGTCTTGAATCTCAGGAACCATAACATCGCCCTCTTAGGGAAATGGCTCTAGAGGCTTCATAAATTCGACCATTTATCTTGGATTCAATGTGTCAAGGGTTATTGGTCCTCTTCTTGCAATTGGTGGGATTTCCCCTCCTCTGTTAATCGTAACGCTTCTCCTTTCTGGAAAGAGGTCTGGAAGGCGGCCGACGCCTTCCAATGTGGTATCGCTCGTATCTGCTCGGATGGGTCTAGGTCTAAATTTTGGACTGATCTCTGGATTGGTAATACCAAGCTTTCCACTGCGTACCCCTCTTTATTCCGGCTGGCTGCCAATCCCTTGGCATCAGTTGCGGAATCCTTCATTATGATTAACGATCTTAGATATTGGATCATACCGTTCTCGGTTGACCTTCCCCCTTCTCTTTCTGCGGTTTTTAATGATCTTATCTCTTCTCTCAATAACTTCGTGTGGCGGCCTATCGAAGATATCGCTTGGCGTTGGAACTCAGCCGGGATTTTCTCGGTTAGATCTTTTTATTGTTTCCTCAACTTTAGAGGCGTCCAATCGCCCGTCGCTAAATTCTTATGGGACTCCTGCCCCCCCTTAATGTTAAGATCACTTCATGGCTAGCGTTTAATAACAAAGTACTTATTGTTGAAGTTCTTACCAAAAGAAATTTGGCTTGGGGGCAGCTTTGCCCTCTATGCACAGAGCACTCGGAGGATGTTGATCATCTTTTTGTTAGGTGCGCCGCCATCCTTCCGTTGTGGAAGATTAGCACTCTGGCGTGGGAAACTGAGTCTATCCCCCACTTGTTAGCTGCTTGTTGGTCCTCTACGCCTTCGAACCCCAAGTTTCGAAGTGCGTGGATTCTGTCGGTTCAGACCATTATTTGGATCTCTTGGAAGGAAAGAAACAAGAGGCTCTTCCAACATCGCGGATCACCCATCTCCGCTCTGATTGATGAATTTTTATTTCTTTTTAAGCACTGGGCCTCGGCACTAAAAACCGAAGGCAGTGTACCTCTTTTTTGTCATAGATTAGACGACTCTGTTCGTTGCCTTAGCAATCTTAATGCTTTATAATCTCTGCTTTTTCTTCTTACCGTTTTTTCTTCCTACTATTCTCGCAGGTCTGATCGTCCCCGGGCTTCTCTGCCTTGTTGGCTTGCTTATTAGATGGCTGCGTTGATTTTGGTGTTCCTTGGCTTTGGCTTACCTGGGTGTTTATCTACTATTTCTCTCTTTTCTTCCTCCTTTGTGTATCTCTGTTATATTCAGTACTAATGGGTTCTTTTGGTGCTTGTGCGATCAACCCTGTTTTTGTGTTGGTTCATTGGCTTTCTTAGCCTTCTCTTTGTTTGGCTAAGCTGCTCTTAGGCTTGGTTGCATGGTTGTTGTGTTGTTTTGATGTCTGTTTATTGTCTTTGTTGTAACTGTTTGCGTTAGCGCCATCCTGCGAGTAGTTTTTCTTATTTATGGGGGCGGTCGCTCTGAGTTGCGCTCGATGAAGTTGGTTGTGTTTTGTGGGGAGTTTGTTTTCTCCTTTTGGCTACGCAGCGAGCTTTCTCGAGGTGTCCCCGGCAACGGACCTATGGATTTGTTGTGCAGTGGGCTTCCATATGGGTTGCCCCTGGCCTGAGTCTGCTCCCTCCTCGTTTCTCTTCCGGTGGCTGGCGCGCCGGAGCACCGCCTTCAGAGGAATGTTCCGTCTGTGTGGAGCCTCCTTCTCGTCAGCTGATTGCCTCGGCTTTTTTCTTGTTTTATTCCTCCTCCTTTGTAACCTCCTTTTTAGCTTTTATTGTCGTTACTTTCCTTTTGCTTGTAGTTTTTGTGTTTTACGTCTTGTAAAACATGACGATCGCCCTTTCTATTAATATAATTTTTTGTGATGGCTGGAGTCGTAAGACTCTATCCGATTGATAAAAAAAAACAACCTCAGTAAATATAATTAAGCCAAACTTAAACTTTGGCTGTATAAATTCAATCAGCAATACTTTTGTTAATGCTATGTATAACTAAACAAAATAAGCATCATTGAACTGAAATTATACAGAATGGAGGATATAAAATTTACTATGCCTGCAAGTGTAAGCTGAAAATAAATAACAATAGTAACTGACTCTTCATCTAGAAAACTATACATAGACCCTTTATTGTATACTGGATGCCTTTCAAGAATAAGAAAGAGAGAACGGTTTTGTTAACGCTTGCACTTACGACAGTAATGATCTATCTTCATCTCTGTCGCACATCCATAGCAGAATTTGTAGCCACACCTGAATATCATAAAAGAAGACAAAGACTTCAGTTTGATTGTATGGAATTTTCAAGAACCCTAACCCTAGTAGCAGAAAAAACAAAAAACAACAGATGTTTAAACAAATGGTTTGTGTACAAGAACCAAGTAAAAGTCACGGGGAATTAAGTTAAATCATAAATGGTGCATGAAATGCACGACACAGTATCGATACATTATAACAAATCTTTGAAAACATTCCTAAAATAAGTCTAGTGGTTACTGTATGAATATGGAAATATATTTTTCTAAATAAAACAAACTAAAAAAACTGTATAACCTCAACCATAATTCATACGAGAAGCAAAATCCAAATCCATCATAAATTGATGACTTGAAGCATAATAGAAGTACCGACCACAGATTAGAAGTTAAGAATTGTCATTTACAATCCTTCAGAGGATCATTAATTACTCTGACCTGCTATTTGTATAATTGTATTATTACGTCAAGTGACTAGTATCAGGTGAAACTAATGCACCATAACATCTTAACTAAGCAATTTCTCTTTTATCCTAAAAACTAATCAATAGAGAACTTCCAATTATAAAATCGATAAATGATAGAGCATTACCTGCACTGAATGAGCATACACCCTGAAATCCTCTCTACATAGAACTTGCACTTCGGGCACCTCTGCCATTTGCTACTCTCAGCAATATTCCTCAGCATTATATCCTCTCTCGACCTCTCGTCAGCCCCCAACTTTGCAAACACGTCACAATTCACCCCTGCATGCCAGGGCACCTTACACTGTGCACAGAACAGTCTATTACAATGAGGGCACTCCGCGCTCGTTATCGCCTCACCCTGTCTCACTGCTCCTTCATCAATCAATAAAGCAGAGCAATCTTTATAGGGACAATAAAATTTCATCGACCCAATCATAGCCTCACAGAGAGCAACTCCCCACCGATTGAAAACTTCAGGTTTAAGAAGATACCGACACATTTCTGGCTCCATATAACCATCCTTGCAACCGGGGTCTGGGCACCGAATAGAAATGACATTCTCCTCAACCTTGGCCTCCACATAATGTTCAACACATAAAGCGCAATACAAATGGGTGCAATTCTTCAATGTGAAACACTCAGACTTGAACTTGGGCTCCATGCAGATGTTGCAATATGCATCTGGCTCCATTGGATGAGGGTTTGAAGATTCACTAACCTCCCTTGACCTCTCATCAGCTCCCAATGTTGCAAACACCTTGCAATTCACTCCTGCATGCCAGGGCACTCTGCACTCAGAACAAAACAGTCTATGACAATGAGGGCACTCTGCACTTGTTATCACCTCACCTTGCATCACTTCCCTTTCATCAATGAATAAAGCAGAACAATCTTTATAGGGACAACATAATTTCCTTGACCCAAGCATAGCTTCACAAAGAGCAAAACCCCACAGGTTGAGAACTTCAGGTTTTAGCAGATATCGACACATTTCTGGCTCCAAATACCCATCCTTGCAACTGGGGTCCGGGCACCGAATGGAATTGACATTTTCCTCAAGTTTGGTCTGCACATAATTCCCAACACAATCAACACAAAACAAATGGGAACAATTTTCCATTACAAAAAATTCGTGCATGAATTTGGACTCCATGCAGATGTTGCAATAAGCATCTCGCTCCACTGGAGAAGAGTTTGACGATTCCCCAAGCATTTGTGTAAGTATGGGAATCTTCCACCATTGCTCTCTTTTCGGTTTTTTACCTTTGGGATCAAATGTGTCTACTTCAGATGAACTTAAGCAGTCAAAGAATATATCCTCAGTATCGTACTGATGAACCAAGAGAGAATGGTTGCTATCATCAACAACCTCCATCGCATCATCCTCTACAGGATTGTGCTCAATCAGGCTGCCTTCTCGAGAACTTTGATTGCCAAAGGTTTTATCACTCTCCCCTTGCCTTACACCTCTGTCACCCTCTTCAACGTTGTCAACTACACATGCGAGTCCATGGACGAGGTGTTTTTGATTGGTAAAGTTGTCATTTTTACCCTTCTTCCCATTTCTTGGACCCCTTCGTTCATAACGTTACACAAAGAACAATCATAACCCAAGTAACATAGGCCAAGGAAAAGAAAAAGATAACAAACTCAGCACACAAAGAAATACTTAAAAATCAAGAAACACTTGCCTTACACTTGGAAATATCCAGAACAAATTAGACAAAGACTTAAACACAAAATATACAGATTTGGAATGAAGAAGACAAATTGAGGGTCTGTTGTGCATTTTAGGGGCTAAATGCTGCTGAGGTCATAAGGGAATAAATTCCCTATGGTGGCGTTAAAAACTAAGGATACCAAGCTGTCAATAGAATGGCTACATAGAACCAATCGAAAACCCATTGCAGCCATAAAATTCAGGTTTTACCTGGTTTTTATGAAACTTCTTGAAACCCTTCTTTGGGGTATAGCAAATCTTGTTTCGATCTCTATAACCTTGATAGGTGAAACCAAACAAACATAAACAAAATATAATAGTTTTATAATTTCGTGATTGGGATTTCGGGACTTCTAGGGCCACTAAAATCATAATAACACAAAGAGGTTAAATAGGGTTTCATGGGAAATTAAAAAATGAAACCCATTTCATGAAACCATTCTATCTACCCAAGTTTCAACAAAATTCATCGAATTAAACAACCACTAAAATCCTATTCAAAATACTTGAGCTTTCAAGCTACATCTCATACTTTCCAAAAAAGGAAAGTTGAGCTTCACCCAAAGACACCCACATAATTTGACATGGGAAAAAAACCTTTCCAACAAAGAGATGGGCTTTTCTTTCCTACTATGTGATGCAGTCCAAAGCTCAAGAGTCAGCAGCGGGGGTGATGAGTAGCTCAAGAGTCAGCAGCGGGGGTGATGAGTAGCTGCAGTTGGGTTGGATGCGAAGGTAATGGAGAAGAAGAGATGGAGTATATCTGATTGGTATCAGATCACATGTAATAGATGAATAGGTAGGGGCTTAGTTGCAAGATGTAAATATGAATCGTTATGAGTGTAAAGCAGCCGTTGGTTGCTAGGAGATTAGATTTGGGCCGTTGGATGGAGTGGGACCCACAGTGTAACCATCTGAACGGCCATTTCCGAATATGCGCATAGAGCGTAGTAGCAGTATAAATAATTCCAGACTCTGCTGAGTCTGGATATGAACTTTGTGGATCAATTCTTTGTCTTCTCTTCTTGATTTCTTCTTCTCTAACCTTCCAAATCGCCATTACTCTGTTCTAGTATCTGTATACACATCGTCATGGCCAAGAACAAGGCCCGAGGTGTATCAATGGTATCAGAGCCGTCCGATCTTGTAGTTAATCCCGAAGATGAAGAGGGAAATCCTCAGGATCCAATCAACGAAGGAGTCCTAGGTATGGCTCCAGTGCTTGAATGGCGGAGAAGTCATCAGTTCTTGAATGAAAGAATAGTAACGGTGGAGAATCAAATGAAGGAAATTTCATCGCAGGTCTCCCAAATCCCTCTGATTTTGGCTCAGCTCCGTTATTAACGCAGCAAGAATCGTCAAAAGTGGTTCCTCCGTCAAGATTCAATGGTAAGCACAATCATAATCTTGAGTTAGATGGAAGTGGTGGTTTGCTAAATAGAACTATGGAGTTAGGAGTTAGTGATGCTAGTAACTCAAGAGGGATAAATTTTTTTTCAAAACCTCCGAAATTGGATGTACATCCTTTTTCTGGTAGTGGTGATGTCCTTAATTGGATCTTTCAAATTGAACACTATTTTGAGATGTACAATATCCAAGGTGAAGAGAAAGTAAGAGTAGCTTTCTTTTTCCTGAGGGATGATGCCATTCAATGGTGTCGATGGTTCTTGAAGACCAATGAAGGTGTAGTGACATGGAAGGAATTCAAAGAAGGTATTTGTAATAGGTTTGCCCTTGGTATCTATGAGGATGCTGCCAAATCTTTGTGTCGATTAGAACAAACTTCCACAGTACTTGAGTACCAAGTGAAGTTTGAAAAACTCCACTGCTTGGTTGAGGGAGTTAGTGAGCAATTCTTGGTTCAGCAGTTTGTAAGTGAGCTTAAGGAGGAGCTTCAACATGATGTGTTTATAGCTGAACCTCAAACTCTCAGTGAAGCTTTCAAGATAGCTTTAAGATTTGAGAAGAAGTTTAATTCCCTTAGACAATTTTATTGACCACAATACAGAACACAATTTAGGAACCCTGTGTCTACCTATAATCCTTCTCCTTTTTCCTCGCAACCTGCCACTTCAAGCCACTCAAATAACCAGCCAGTAAGGAGTTCTAGCAACACAAATTCTGAAAGTTCAGAGAAACCTATTCTCAAGAAACTTACTCCTAATGAAGTTTGGGAAAGAAGGAGAAAGGGACTGTGTTTTCATTGTGATGAAAAATACCTACCAGGGCACTTGTGTAAGACTAAGTCCTATATGTGTATCGAAGGGGAATGAGATATTTTCAGCCTTCAAGAAGATGAGGAACTCAGGCAGTTGCTGGTTGAGGATGAGAGTGCAGCTATGAGTAACGAGATTGTTGATCTCAACACTGGAACTGGTGTTAACACTGAGTGTCTCATTCTTCAAGCTCAGCTAAGAGGAATTGATATACACATTCTGGTAGATAGTGGTGCCACCCATAACTATATTGATCCTTTTATATTAAAGAGGACTGGATTACAACTCACCATTAAACAATCTTTTAATGTAAGGGTTGCTGGTGGGAAGGAAGTCGAAGGCAGTGGGTTATGTTCGAATGTCGAAATTCAGTGTCAAGGTTATAAATTTGTAGATGATTTCTTGGTGTTTCCTATAGGAGGACATGATGTGGTTTTAGGAGCAAAATGGATCAAGAAAGTTAATGAGATCACTGTTAATCTCATTGAGAAGCAGCTTAAGTTCAATCACAATGGGATTAATTGGGTGTTGCAAGGGTTACACCCAGGTCCTAATCAATGTTTAACAGATAAGGAAGCAAACAAAATTGCATTACAAACACACAGAGGTTTTGTGTTGTACTCAATGTCAATGGAAGATGAAAATACTTTTGCTATTCCTGAAGATGCAAACCTACTTGATTTGCTGAAGAAGTACCAAAACTTATTCGAAGAACCATACAGCTTACCCCCTGCAAGATCATATGATCATCAGATCCCTTTAGAGAAGAGCTCTAAACCAGTTTGCATTAGGCCTTATAGGCACTCTTTCGAGCAAAAGAATGCAATTGAAAACATCATTGAAGATATGTTGAAGCAAGGTATCATTCGTCCAAGTAATAGCAGCTACAGTTCCCCAGTAGTGTTAGTAAAGAAGCAGGATGGATCTTGGAGGTTTTGTGTGGACTATCGATCACTTAATCAACAGACTATCAAAGATAAGTATCCAATTCCTATTATTGATGATTTGTTAGATGAGTTGTATGGGTCTAAATTCTTTACTAAGCTAGACTTGAGGTCTGGTTACCATCAAGTAAGAATGAATGCAAATGATGTTTCCAAAACTGCATTTCGCACCCACAGTGGCCACTATGAATTCCTCGTCATGCCCTTTGGATTAAGCAATGCACCTTCTACTTTTCAATCTCTTATGAATGATATTTTTAGACCCTATTTGAGAAAGTTTATACTGGTCTTCTTCGATGATATTCTTATTTTCAGTGCATCTTGGCAGGAGCATTTGGCTCATTTGGAGAAAACATTTTCAGTGCTTCAGCAGCACAAATTGTTTGTAAAAAAGTCTAAATGCACATTTGGAAAAAGTGAAGTGGAGTACTTGGGTCACATAGTTTCATCTTCCGGCATCTCAGTTGATCATAAGAAGGTATCTGCGGTTAAAGAATGGCCCATTCCGCAGTCAGTCAAGGCACTTAGAGGCTTCCTTGGGCTCACAGGATATTATAGGAAGTTTATAAGGAATTATGGTTCGATTGCTGCTCCCTTGACTGAATTAACAAAGAAGGAAAACTTCCATTGGAGTGAGGAAGCTGCTAAAGCTTTCGATCAGCTGAAAGAAGCACTCATCACAGCCCCAGTTCTCCAACTGCCAAATTTTGATGAAGTTTTTGTGGTTGAATGTGATGCTTGCAAGGTTGGTATAGGAGCTGTTCTCTTGCAAAACCAACACCCAATTGCCTACATTAGTCAAGCAATTAAAGGGAAATGTCTACATTGGTCAGCTTATGAAAAAGAGATGCTTGCGATACTGTTAGCAGTAAAGAAGTGGAATCTCTTTGGCAGGTTATTCATCATTCGAACTGATCACCAACCTCTCAAATATTTGCTGGACCAAAGATTGTCCACAGAAGCTCAACACAAGTGGCTAGTAAAGCTCTATGGGTTCAATTTTGAGGTAGAATATAAGAGAGGAAGAGATAATGTGCCGGCAGATTGTTTGTCTAGAAGAGAATGGGATTGTTCTCTTGTGCAGTTGAGCTCTCTTCACCCCAATTTGTGGGATGATGTGATTAAGATGAATGCAGATAATCCCTACTTTAAGGAGCTGGCAGATCAAGCTGAGAGATCAACTAATACTAAGTTTTTAAAATCTCATGGAGTTTGGTATAAGGGATCCAAGGTAGTGATTAGTCCTACGTCTAGTCTGAGAAGATTGATCATTTTTGAACACCATGACACACCCATAGGGGGTCATTCTGGATATGATAAAACTTTGCAAAGAATCCGCAGATCATTTTGGTGGAAGGGTATGAAAACTGATGTCAGGATCTATGTACAAGAGTGTGCAACATGTCAGACTAGCAAGTATGTTTGTCAATTACCTTCGGGGTTACTTCAACCACTACCCATACCTGAGAAAATTTGGGATCAAGCTAGTATGGACTTTATAGAAGGGCTTCCAGTTAGCTACAAGTACTCAGTAATATTGGTTGTAGTGGACAGACTGGGTAAATATGGTCACTTCTTCCCCATTAAACATCCATTCACAGCTTCTACTATTGCACAAGTACTAACTGATGGCATCTTCAAGTTATATGGAATGCCTATTTCCATAGTATGTGATAGGGGGGCTGTATTCACAAGTGCAATTATGAGAGAATTCCTTCGTCTACAGGGTACTAAGTTGACCTTCTCTACTGCATATCATCCTCAAACTGACGGCCAAACAGAAGTAGTTAATCGGAGTTTAGAAACTTATTTGCGGTGTTTTTGTCACTATAAACCCAATGATTGGAGCAAGTGGTTATCATGGGCTGAGTATTGGTATAATACTTCCTATCATAGTGCGATCAAATCCACTCCATATGAAGTTGTCTATGGCAGAGCACCTCCAACTCTCATTTCTTACATTCCTCATACAGCGAAGAACCCACAGGTGGAGGAGAACTTGCTAGCAAGGGATGTCAGCTTGAAATTGCTCAAGGATAATTTGAAGAAAGCACAGGATAGGATGCGGAAACAAGCTGATCATCATCGGCAGAATAAAACTTTTCAGGTGGGGGATTTAGTCTATGTAAAGCTGCAGCATTATCGACAAGTTTCGGTGGCAACAAGGGCTATACGGAAGCTATCTCCTTTGTACTATGGACCTTATGCTGTGCTAGAGCGTATTGGTTCTGTTGCTTATAAACTTGACTTGCCAGTGGGGTCTAAAATCCATCATGTGTTTCATATTTCACAGCTTAAGAAGCACATTGGTCCTTCAATTAGTGTGCAGCGGATGCAGTCCAAAGCTCAAGAGTCAGCAGCGGGGGTGATGAGTAGCTCAAGAGTCAGCAACGGGGGTGATGAGTAGCTGCAGTTGGGTTGGATGCGAAGGTAATGGTGAAGAAGAGATGGAGTATATCTGATTGGTATCAGATCACATGTAATAGATGAATAGGTAGGGGCTTAGTTGCAAGATGTAAATATGAATCGTTATGAGTGTAAAGCAGCCGTTGGTTGCTAGGAGATTAGATTTGGGCCATTGGATGGAGTGGGACCCACAGTGTAAACGTCTGAACGGCCATTTCCGAATACGCGCATAGAGCGTAGTAGCTGTATAAATAACTCCAGACTCTGCTGAGTCTGGATATGAACTTTGTGGATCAATTCTTTGTCTTCTCTTCGTGATTTCTTCTTCTCTAACCTTCCAAATCGCCATTACTCTGTTCTAGTATCTGTATACACATCGCCATGGCCAAGAACAAGGCCCGAGGTGTATCACTATGACAATGACATAGAAAAATAGTATCTTTCCTCTGATTTGTCGTCAAAAAGAGAGACTTGGGTATGAAGTAATTGAACCTAAAAACCCAAACTAGAGAAACCCATGGATGAATAAGATGAAAGTTGTTCTTAAAAGAAGCCATGATTTCATTTCAGTAAAAGAACAAGTAACAAATAAACTAAAAACATGAACAAGAAAAAAAGGGTTTTTGAACTCACCAGAAGTGTAGGATTTCCTTCAACCCTTCACGGAGTTTGATCGGCATATTGAAGTCGAGGGGTTGGTGGTGTGTATGGTTTTTGCCCATTTTGTTGCTCTTGTTCATTTTTCTGTATTTGGGTGCAGTAACAAAGGAAAAGAGGGATGCGGAGGAAAGAGCAGAAAGGAAAAGTTAAGTTCTGAAATGGGTTCGGGTCAGACCCGTTAACTAGATTAGGATAAAAAAACCCAAACCTGAACCAGTTCCCTTCTTTTAACTCTTGGCAACAAATAGAATGTGAGAACATGTGAAATTTATGAACAATTAGGGCGTGGCAACTGGTCGGGTTCGGTTTGGACCCTATAAGATCCATACCGTACGCTGATTGCATGCTGTATTGAGTTTTTAATATTTCACCAAACTGACCCACATTTTGAAAGTATTTACCAAACTGATCCACTTTTGAAAGTATTTACCAAAATGACCCACTCGCTATCTCAGGATAGTTTGGTTAAAACATCATCACTATTTGAGATAGCGAGTGTATGGTTACGTGGTTGAAGAAAACATCAAGTATATACTTTTTATCTCAGATAGCGAGCTTATGGTTGTATAGAAAATCCCCTCATCGACCATCACTATCTAAGTTAGCGAGTGTGATTATATCACTCGCTAACTGAGATAGCGATTGTAAGGCGTTGAAAAAAAATTCCTGAATCTAAACTTGCTATTTCAGTTAGCAATAGATTTTCTACTAAACTCGCTAACTGAGATAGCGGGTGTCGATTGTGGAATTTTTATAGATGCTGTTTCGCTCTCCCTCACTTTTATCTTTCCATTCTCTCTCTAACTCCGAAAGAAACCCAAAATGAACAAACCCTAGCCTCCCAGATTCGTTATTTCACAAACAAAATCCGTCTAAAATCTTTGGAGATCCAATTCCTCACTCACAACACTTTCTACTCCCACTCTCAAAACCCTAAACCCATCATCGAAGATCCCAAATTGCTCAATATTCATGTTCATACATTTGAAGGTATTATTTGTATATCCTTTTATCTTGTACACTTGGGTAGATTAGATTATGTGTCTCATTTTTGTATAAATATGTATATGTATGGATAATGATATTCCTATGTGGATTTATTTTGGTGGTAAAATTATTCGTGACACAAAGATAAGTTGTTGTTATAGTGTTGTTGATCCTGAAATAATTTGGGCACCCCGTACAATTACAATGGCAGAATTAGTCGAGAAAATTTATGAGGTTACTAATTGGGCTAGAGATCAATGGAATTTTAAAATTTTAGCTCGATATGCGGCGAGTAAAGGAGAAGGTCAATATTTATGACTATGCCCGTAGCAAATGACACCGCTCTGAAGTCCATGAAGTAGATGAGAGTGTAGAAATTGATGACGAAGTGGAAGAAGATGAATATGTAAATGTTAATCTAAATGTGAGAAACGATAATGACGTGAACGTTACCGATGCCCTTAATAATGTTAATGTTCATGTTACCGAGGAGATGTCACAAAGTTCTAGAGTAAATCAAGTTTCACAAGAGTCGTCCGGTTCATCGAACGTCAATAAATTGTACATTAGGCAGGAGTTTCAAAGTAAAGAATCGGTCTAACAAGCGGTTAAGCTATACTCCATCAGGAAACATCGGAAATTTGTCACATTGAAATCTACACCCACTCTATATCCCGTACAATGTAAATTGGCACCTAAGAAACATACCATTGAGGAGATGGTGCAAATTCCACCAGTCGTAAGTGAGGGTGGTTGCCCGTGGAGATTACGTGCAATTGTTCCAAAGGGTGGGACAAATTTCATGGTGAAGAAAATTGTAGGGCTGCATACATGTTTGAATCTCACGTTGAATCAAGACCACCGTAAAGTTGACGGTAAACTTGTATGCAATTTGATTGTGAATGTCGTTAAGGCTGAGATAGGAATAACATCACGGACCATTATTGAGATAGTCAAACTATTGTTGAATTATCAGATTTCGTATAGGAAGACTTGGATTGTAAAACAGAAAGCTATTGAGAGATTATTTGGTACCTTTGAAGAAGCATGTACTAAGTTGTGCATATCATGCAATTGATTACAAGTCATTTGCCGACACATTTTATTCCACCAGTGCCTTAGCACAGACATGGGCTCCCACCTTTCATCCGACACTAGATCCAGCATATTGGCCTGTGCTTAGTGGACCATGTCTCATTGCTGATACGAGCCTACGTCGTTGTAAGAAAGGAAACGGCCGAAGACCACGAGAATTCATAATGACATGGATGTAAGAGACAGGTTAAGCACTGGTATGGGGATGACTTGTTCCAAATGTGGTTTGAAAGGTCACAATATGCGCCGTTGCCGGAAACAATCAAGTCAAACTTCACAAAGTCGTGTATGAATTATATTTCGCATTTATTTCGAACTCATGTTTCGGGTTATTGTCTTCTGTATTACTTTGGTAATGGAATTTAGTTATATATAATTTTAGTAACAAAGCCGATACATTTGTGGACTTTTATTATGTACTATTTTGGTTGTTTAAGTTTATGAATGCAAGGAAGAATGCTATGAGATTTGAGATTGAAATTGAGATGATATGAGATGTGAATTCTGAGATTTCATATTGAAATTGAGATGATATGAGATGTGAAAATTTGAGAATTCTGAGATGGAATCTGTGTTAAGTGTCTGTATACAGGGATGAGTTTTAGAAGTTCCCCAACAGTTTATGAATATACCTAGGCTCACTAACTCATTTAGCGATGCTGGTTCAACCAGAGTCGCTAACTGGGTTAGCGACTGTTGGAAGTTCATACTTCAAGAGACTTGCAAATCTCTGGAAAATTGAGAATTACCACAGTCGCTAACTCAGTTAGCGACCCTTGTTGGGTTAGCGACTATTAGAAGTTCATACTTCCAGAGACTTGCAAGTCTTTGGAAAATTGGGATTAGCGACCCTGGTTGAACCAGGATCGCTAACTTTGTTAGCGAGCATGGGTATATTCACAAACTGTTTGTGAGATTCTAAAACTCATCCTTGTATACAACTTAAAGTCCAGAATCATCTCATATCATCTCAAACCCAGAATCATCTCAAACTCAAAAAAATTGTTGTATATAGAAACTCAAAAAACTCGCTGAATTGAACTTCCAACACACATGTAGTTATACGCCCCAACACAGACACATTCCCAAAAATCTTAAACACATAATTGAATTGAACTTCTCAAACCTATCAACGCATTCACACATTCTTTTTTTTTGGACACATTCACACAACCACATTCACACAGACACATTCACACAGCCATCTCATACCCAGAATCATCTCAAACCCAGAATCATCTAATATCATCTCAAACTCAAAAAACTCACTGTATACAAAAACTCAAAAAGCTCGATGAATTGAACTTCCAACACACATGTAGTTATATGCCCCAACACAGACACATTCACACAGCCAAACATGCACACATTCTCAAACACATTCCCAAACACAGACATGTAGTTATACTAGTTATGGAAACACAGACACAGAAAAAATAAAGTGCATAGTCCATCTCACAGTCCCAAATTTGTACAATTTAACAACGATAAAAAAATAAATAAAACTTACACAACAAATCTTCAACAGATTATGAGTCGGGGGTGAAAAAGTTTGGGGGTCTCCTCATTCGTTTGGGACGGCTTGGAGTTGCTTGAGAATGTCCATAAAGAGGAATGCTATCATCATCATCTTCATCTTCCTCAGCGGCTTGGAGATAGCGAGTATGAATTTGGTATTTTTTCAATTTTTCCCACAAGTTTGGAGAAACACATGACCATACATTAAATAGCCAGTAGATCATTTTGGTAAATACTTTCGAAAATGGGTTAGTTGGGTAAATAATTTTAAAAAGTGGGTCATTTTATTAACAATTTTGAGATTTTAGGGTTCAATGTGAATCCAAACTCACTGAAATATGGGTAATGCTACACCTACTACCAAATCTACTACTTTTTTCTTTACTACCTTATGTGGCACATTATTAGTGGAGGTTATTGTAGAGTAGGTGGTAGAAACATCCAATAATGATGTACCACCTAAGGCAGTAAAGAGAAAGGTAGTAGATTTGGTAGTAGGTGTAGCATTACCCCTGAAATATAATGGTTCATTTGGGATTCAAACCCGCTAAAGTTTCCAATTTAGATTTGGGTTTCGGATTTATTCAAAATTATAAATTATAAACTTCTATACAATATATTATTAATATAACCGTGTGCAATATATTAAACATAATTTTTTAAAAATGTGAAAATAACAAAACTATTTTTGAAAAAATTTCCTAAATAATATTTCATGCTTTTTAAAGGTTTGATTAAGGGATATGATTGTACTTTAAAATTTAGATGGAGAAAGGGTTGGGAGTTGCCTCCTACATTTGCTATCTTTTTTTATTTTAAAAAGAAAAAATTAAAAAAATCCTTGGACCAAAAGTGGTTTAGCATAATATTGTATAGATGCTAAACCACTTTTGGTTCAAGAAATTTTCTTCCTTTTTTTTCTTTTAAAAATAAAAAAAATGATAGCATAAGTAGGAGGTAACCATCCCACTCTTTCTTCATCCAAATTTTGAATTAGAATCATCTCCCTTAATCAAACCTTAAAAGTTGTGCATTATTATATAGATGTTATTAGATGAATTTTTTATTTTTTTTAATTTTTATTTAAAAAAAAAATTATGTACAATATTGCACGAGTTATTTTTTGATGATACTGATAGAGTCAACTGATTCCAGCCATTCAATAATCGATAAAAATGTCTAATTACACGGAGGGTTTTACGAGAAGTAAAACAACATACAATAGACAACCGAGTAAAATTTACAGCTAGCCGGGAGAAAGCTAAAAAAAGAACTACAACAATACAAAAAAGGGCCGAAGACAATGGGGAAAGAGCCTTCCTGACGGGCTACAGGTAGCTGATGATCCGACCCCGTCGAATTCCACAAGCAAGAGCCCCGACGTAATCAGCTCGCAACCGAAGGCCCATTAATCGACCATAGAAAAACCCTCTATGGTACGAAGAAGAGAACGACAGTAATAACCCAGACCAACAAACTCAAGCCGATCGAACAAGCCAAACGACCCATGAAGCAAACATCCACCGAAAACAACAGCATTTGAAGAGTTGAATCAAACCGATCCAAGACGCCATTAACCACAGAAATAGATACCAGCGGTGCCGCACCATGGGCAAAACCAAAAACAAACATCTATCCAACAATTTATAACAAAGAACATCTAGATTATAAAGGAAGAAGGATAATATAAGTTTAATTACAGACAAGTGAGAAGCCATGAAGCTCCCAAAATTACAGCAGAACCCATATAAACATAATTAGCTCCGAGAAGAGCATCAAAAGGAAGAAGATGCAGAGTAAGGCATCAGCATCAGCGAGGTATGGAGAAAGGAGGCTGCATTCCCTCCTAACAAAATGATAAAAAGCCATCCACACCAAAAGATACCAGCCAAAAACAACCAGATGAGCACAGAAATGCCCATTCACCCCTGCATACAAAACAATAGAAGGAGGAGTCATGCGAATCAGAATACTCTAACAACAGAGAAGAAATAAAAGAACACTGAATCATAAGAACAGAAACGACATGAACTTAGTCCAAAAATAGTTAAACCCACGTCACCAAAAAGAGTTAAAAACCGAGAGCGTTAGATAGCATTGAGGCTTCGAAGACATAGAAAAGCATTTTCCAGTCTATAAAACAGAAGGGCTTCTTTGGCTTCACGGGTTAGAGACGAGGACCAAAAGTCAAAAAGATATAAGAATTTGTCGTAAATAGAACGGGAGGAAGAAGCCGATTGATGGAAAATTCTCTTGTTTCTTTCCATCCACGTGATCCAAACGATAATCTGAAATGATAAGTACCACGATCTGTGATACTTGCCATTCGAAGGGAGCCTAGTCCAGCATTCGGCTAGATTGGATGGAATGACCATCACTTCTCAAGCGAGCGAGGAGATTTTCCAAAGAGCACTAGTAAAATCGCAACTCACGAATAAGTGGTCTGCATTTTCTGCTTCTGAAGAGCGCAGAGGACACAATTGATCCCACGCTAAATTTCTCTTGTTGAGAATTTCCACGGTCAGAAGCTTATTGTTGAGCGCTAACCAAGAAAGGATTTTCACCTTAATAGGGGCACAGGATTTCCACACAAGTTCGAAGAATGGAGATAACATGCCTCTAAAATTAAGAAATCGATAGAATGATTGAACCGAGAATGTTCCTGACGTGTTCCAACGCCAGTACAAATCTTCTTTGTCCCTCCAAAAAAAGTTGTTGAGAGAGGAAAGGAGATCGTTAAATTCAGTAACTAAATGGGAAGAAAGATTGGTCGATAGAGGAATCAGCCATTGCCTTTGCAGGTTGGAGATGGTGTACGAATCAGCAACCAAAGCAAGGGGGTTGGCCGCCAGACGGAAAATAGCTGGGAAAGCGGTGGTAAAAGAAGAATTACCGATCCAGAGATCGGTCCAGAATCTGGCCTTAGATCCATCGGAACAGGCGTGGGCTAAGCCACAATGGAAAGCCGCCGCCGCTTTCCACACCCCCTTCCAGAAATGAGAGGCGTTATGGTGGGTTTTAGACGGAAAACTCCACCACTTATCTACCGAAAAGTATCTGTCTTTGATACTGATGATCCAAGGTAAATCCTCAACTTTGAGGAGCCTCCAGAGCCATTTACCCAGAAGTGCCAGATTCTGGTGCCTAAGATTCAACACGCCTAAACCTCCAGCTTCTTTAGAAGAACAAATAAGTTTCCAATTACAGAGGTGAGATCCAGGTTTGTGAATAGGAGATCCAGACCAGAAGAAGTTACTTCTGATCTGGTCGATCCTCTTGATAACCCAAGATGGTAAGTAGTAGAAGGATATCATATAAAGTGGGATCACCGAAAGGACAGAATTGAGGAGAATCAGACTACCTCCTCGAAAGAGAAGTTTCCCTGACCAAACTGATAACCTGGATTCGACCTTGTCAATCATGGGGGACCAATCCGATTTATGCAATTTACCCCATCTGAGTGGAATACCCAGGTACGTAATTGGAAAAGAAGCAATAGGGCAGTTAAAGAAGTTTGAAATTTCTTCCTGCCTGTTAGGCGATCCCCCCAACCAAAGAACAGACGACTTTTGAAAATTGATCGATAGCCCTGAGGCTAATTCGAAACAATAGAGCAGGAGTTTCAGATTTCTAAGAGACTGAGCATTAGGTTTGGCAAAAATAATCGTGTTGTCGGCGTACTGGAGATTCAGTACGCCATGGAAATTACGAGAGTTACCCAGGCCTTCAATGACCTGGGCTTCCCAGGCATTGAGAAGGAGTTTACTAAACACATCCGCCACCAATGAGAAAAGAAGAGAAGAAAGCGGGTCGCCTTGCCTAAGACCACATTTAATTTTAAATTTTTTGCCTTCAGCACCATTAATGAGAATCGAAGAGGTCCCGGCGAAAAGGCTAGCTTTAATCCAAGCCATCCATTTGGGGCCAAAACCCCTATGATACAGAATATCAAATAGGAAATCCCAACTGACGTTGTCGTATGCTTTTTGAAAGTCTAATTTAAGAAGAATACCTTCCGAATTAGTCTTGTGACAAAGCGAAATGACCTCTTGGGCCGAAGCGACGCTATCAAGAATAAAACGATTCTTGATGAAACCCGATTGGGCCGGATCAATGAGAGGGGAGATAACATCGCTAAGTGTAGCCGAAAGTACCTTCATAATAATCTTGAAGGTGAAGTTGATCAGACTAATCGGCCTAAAATTAGCCACAGAATTCGCTCCCATCATTTTAGGGATGAGAACAATATGAGCATAGTTGATACGGTCGAAAGAGAAAGAGCCTAGGTGAAGCTCTGAGAACATGCAGAAAAGGTCATCTTTCAGCCAGTTCCAGAATTTTTGGAAAAAGAAGACAGGGAAACCGTCCGGGCCCGGAGCTGCGTCACTTTTTAAAGAAAAAACTGCCAATTTGATTTCTTCCATGGAAAACGGAGCCTCAAGGGACGAAAGGTCGTGAGCTTGCGGCCCGTACAGATGGTTCCAATCGAGACTAATGGCTCTACGTTTTGGGGAACCGATGAGATTTTTATAGAAAGAGAGGAACGCATGATGGATTTCATTGTCTGTAGAAAATTCGATACCGTTGTCTACGATAGAAGAAATACGGTTACTCCTTTGTTTATAAGATGCAAAGTTATGGAAGAAAGCGGTATTGCAGTCTCCCTCTTTGAGCCATCGAAATTTGGCTCTTTGAGCCCATTTCAGATGGTCTTGGAGAAGGATGTTGGAAAATTCCTGTTTGCAAGATCATCGTTCTTCAAACAGCACTGCAGAAATAGAACCCTGTTCCTCCATCTTATCAATAGTTTCAATGGAGGTCAGGTAAAAGTTTTTAAGGAAATTAGTATTGAACTGTCTTTCGTTGCGCCAAATTTTACAACCGAATTTAATGGCATGAAGTTTCAGGAGAATGGAACCCAGCCCGGAGGATCCGAAAATTGTTGACAAGCACTCAACAATCAGATTAACAAAAATTTGATCCTGTAACCAAAATTTTTCGAACCTGAATTTGTGATGATGAGGGAAGGGGAAATTAGAGTGAAGAGCGATGGGAACGTGGTCAGAGGAGGGATTGGGTAAAGCCTTGGCAAAAGTGTTGTGAAATTGGTTAATCCATTTATGGGAAACCAAGAAGCGATCGAGTTTGGCCATCGTCGGGTGGTGTCGAAGGTTCGACCAAGTGAAGGTTCTGCCCGAAAGGGGAATGTCGGAAAGCTGCATCGAGTGGATACAGTCGTTAAACTTTGCAGAAAGGCAATCAAGATGTGAAGCAGTCGACCTTTCGGTAGCGAATCTGGTAACGTTAAAGTCGCCACAGATAATACAGAGATCGGTAGAATATGGTTGAAGAGCTTGGAATTTGTTCCAATACAACTGACGGCCGTCAGAGGAGGACGGCCCGTACACAGAAATCACCGTTAAATAGGCATCAAGTGGCACCCAATAAAGTTGAACGATAAGAAAGAAATTGAGACGCTTAATCGCTATAAGCGAGAAAACGGCCTCTTTGAAGCCTAGTAGAATACCTCCCCTAGATCCTATGGCATCCAACGAAATCCATTTCGAAATAATGGATCCTCCAATAGATCTAAGAATAGAAGGAGAGGGAGATACGAGTTCAGATTCTTGTATGGAAATGAGGTCACAGTGAGATGAAGAGATAAGCTGAAAGATCGCCTTTTGTTTGACAGGACAGTTAAGTCCTCTGATGTTCCAAGACAGACTAATCATAACAACAATTGTGCTCTAAAACTCTGAATCGTTCTTTATCCCTGATGGCGAGAGCCACCGACGAGTAAGAGGATTGGGTCACAAATCCCAATTCCAACGATGATCTAATCAGATCGTGATCAGACAAAGAATCAAATTGAAGTTGGAAGACTGAGCCTAACGGAGTGGTTTCTGCTAGGGGAGCAGACTGATCAATCAGTTCATGAACGTTCGCAACCTGCGAAACCGATCCCCTGTGCGCTTTGGAGACAGAAACACGCGCAGAGGCTTTGGCCAATAAACGTGCACTAGATCTAATAAGACGGGGAGGGGGTCTCTGATCCGGGGGGGCGAACACCCCCGGACGCTCGCTCTTCCTATCCATTGAACAGGGGGAAGAAAATACCGCTGCGACGATGGGGCAGTTATCATCGAGAATACAAGCAGAAGATCGAATTGGCAGCGACGGAGACTGAAAGAACGGCTCCGCCGCAGCAATCTGATCATTTGCAATCGTAGGAAGAATGGGCGTTGAAAGACCTAGGACAGCCTTCATAGAAAGGTTAAGGTCGGGAGATACCAAGACACTCTCTCCCGACAGTAGGTAGAACGAGATAGAAACCCGAATAGGGTGAGGGAACCGACCATAAAAACCACAATAAAAAAATACCCGTTGAGTAGACAATTTAAAAATAGAACTATTTAGACTTGAAGTTAAAAACAGAATATTTACCTTAAGGCTGGAAAGGTCCCGCTTCCGGTCCGCCTCCTCATCTTCCAACAGATCATCTTGGTCGATCCAGTTAACAGCTTTCGATGGGGAAGATCTAATGACCTTGATGGGAGATAGCTTAGGATCATTGGCAGTGATCGAAGAGAGATGAGCTTGTTTTTGGAATTTTTGCCAGTCAGATTCGAAGTGCGGATTGATCTCCCACCAAGGCCACTGAGAGGATGAAGAAGGCTGAACTGAAGTCGCGGAGGAAGAAAATGGAGTGATGGTGGCGGGAACTGGCAACGCCTTTTTCATCTGTGAAGAACCGGTAGCGGTAGGAGGAGGAGAAAGGACATTAGGAGCAGAGGATACCGAGGTAGACTTCTTACCCTCCTGAATAGAGGGGAGATCAGGGTTGATCCAAACCAAGTTGGGAGGTTTGGAAGGGGAGATCTTCGAACTACCCAAAGGAGCTTGAATCTTACTCGATAGAGGGTGTTTTTTCTTTGACGATAACTTGTTAGCCCCCTTCCACAGAGATTTCGAATATGTAGTAGAATCGGGATGGAAAGGAGCGGAGGAACTAGTAGGCTTGGAAATTGCCTTTGGAGGAGCAGAGGGAAGTGCTGGCACAGAGCCACCAGAAGGCACCGAATCATGGTACTGCACTGACACAGGGAAAGAGACTTTGCCGTCTTTAAGCACATAAGCTTCGATGCGATCTTGATGCTCAGTAATATTGAAGATTGCTTCCACTTGCATACACCCCGAAGCTAATTTAGCCGAGGAAGAGATACTAATGATATCATTAACGCATTTAGCCATAATACCCACAAGGCATAAAGAATCGCAAAATGGGGGAAGGCCAAGTAACGTAACCTTAGTGGGAGAGGAACTGGGGCTGAGAGCCGGGGGTACCACCTGAACCCATTTTCAAATTGAAAGTGTGATAGAGCCAATCGCTAACGATGAGTTCTCTATCAAATCTAGAAGCATTTTGGGGGAAGGGCAATGGATGACGACGTCTCCGTTAGAGCATGAACCACGAACCCAGTCCCAATCCTTCACACTGCAAGAAATGTTCAGGAAAGAGTTAAGGGTGAAAATAGGGATGGTACCTCCGTTAAAGGAAATAGCCCCATAAGTATCGAAAAATTTCAACCGATCCGAAAGCTCCGTGCAGTTGTCTCTATTTTTTCCGGTGTGTTTTTTTTTCTCCCTGTTGGAGCTCCGTCTCCACATTGGTTTGTTCTGGCCAGCTCTCTAGCCAGAGTAGCTTCAGATCTCTCCAGTGGTTTTATTACCTCTGGTTGGAGTTCCGTCTCCGTTTTCTGTTCCTATAGAAAGCTTGTTCCACTCGGTGGACTTCTTAATTTTCGCTCTCTCTATACCTTCTCTCTTCTTCCTACCCTCCTTCTACATTCTCTCTTCGCCCGTGGTTGTGAGTCATTGACCTACTGTTGGGGCTGGGTTCATGTCCAAGCCATTCCCTCCCCCTGATTTTGCTCTCCTTTTGTGGGCCTCCTCTGTTGTGGCCCATGGATTTAACTTGGGTTGAAGTGGTAAAGAAAAAGAAAAAAGCTGTTAACTTGTTTAATCCCAATGGGCCTCACTTCAGTACTGGGCCTGAGGCCTCGGCCTCGTTAAGACCCTTTCTCGAGAAGCATCCTAGATTCTCTACGTCTTCTATCTCCCGCCCTCTCACCTCACCTAGTCTATCTCCTTCTCCTCTTCTTAGTTCTAACTCTCACCGCTTTCCGCCTACCTGTTTCCGGTGCCTTCAGCACGACCACTTAAAGCTGTCCTGCGTTAACAAGATGAAATGCCTTTTTTGCCTTAAGTCTGGCCATGCTAAGCACCGTTGTTATGCTCTCCAAAAAATTCTAAGTCTCCCAATGGGAGCTCCTATATCTGATCAGGTGTTAGCGGCGGTTGATCTCCCTTCCCTTCAAAGTAAGTTGACCGCTTCAACATCTTCAGTGCCCACGAAGCAGCTTTCGCCTGCTAAAACCCCTCTTCTTCCTACCCCTCCTCCGGATTGCCGTATCACCGATAGCTCCCATACCCCTTCCTCCTGCCCCTACAGTCTCCGCGAAACATCTGGCCAAGCATTCCGTCACTCAAGTGTTCCTCCCGAAATCTGAGTTGACAGATCGTTTGAAGTATTTTGGCACCTACAGAGCCATCTCTTTCAATGGAGGTACTGTGTCTTTCTTCACCTTGAATTCCTTTCTCAGTAATTACTGTAACGTCAAAGACTGGGATTGGGTGCTCTACAATTGTTCTAACGGAGATATGGTGATCCGATGCCCTTCACCTAAGATCCTGGAAGATCTTATTCCGAAATCGACCCTTGCCATTGGAGCCATCTCTCTCTCATTTCGACAATGGGTTCAGATTTCTCCTCCTTCTCAGGAATTTGGCTCTTCCGACACTAGGGTTTCCCTTGTTGGTCTTCCCCTATTCTGCGATTCCCTGCGTTTGGTCGGGGATATGGCCAAATGTATCGGTGATATTGTTAGTATTTATTCTAAAGCTAGATTAGCGTCTGGCAGTTTACAGGTTGAGGCCCTATTTCGATGCCCCAAACATCCAGCTCGAGTAGAGGCCTTCTGCTTGAGAGATGGTATCTCCTCGTTCACTGTGACTGTTCAATACCATGACTCTGTCACCGCTAGTGGGAACCCTCCTCTTCCCCCCTCTGGGTCCTCCACGCCGGCCTTTGGGCCTGATCTCTCCTCTCCATTTCATCCCGGCTATTCTCCTACATCTAAGTCCAAACTAGCAGCTGTGAAAGGGGGTCATAATGTTGCTGGTCGCAGCAAATATTCCCTTCCCATCAAGCTAGTTGTCCCCCCTTCCAAACCGAAGATCTCTCCTTCTAAAGTGTTTAACCTAGTATGGATCAACCCGGAGCTTCAAGCTGCGAAGGGCTCTTCTTCGGTTCCCTCGGCAGTATCCCTGCCTCCCACTTCTCTCCCAGCTCTTCCTCCTAAGGCACCGCTGCCTGATATGCATACCTCGGCTATCTCTGTTTCTGCGTTGCCTCCTTCTGCCAAGTGCAAGGAGCCCTCATCTCAGTGGCCTGCATGGGATGTCAGCCCCCAGTTTGCTTCGGACTAGGATAAATTCCAACAATTAGCTCATTTCCCCACGTCGAGCAAGTCTGAGGCCGCTTTCTCTCCCACCAAGAACAAGCTTTTGTCGTCCTCCAAAGCTTCTGGATGGATGGACCAGGATTCCCTTCTGATGGAAAAGGAGGCGGAGCTTACCCGTGATCAACCTGCCAAACAGGTACTCTTTTTTCCTCCCACTGAGTATTCCCCAGTTTTTTTTAATTTCATTGCCGACTGGTTCTTCAAGCTTATTCATTTGGGTTTTTTGTGTCATTTAAACACTATTCCGTTCCATGTTTCGCCCTGTCTTAGGGTCGCCCCGTTTGGATCTTCGTTCTGCGGCTGGATTTCCCTAGTTCTAGCGACGAAGGCCCGGGGTGCCATGGAGCCCACACCCCCCATTCCTCTTCCTTATTCTTGGCTCAGTTTCGATGAGCCATCCAGGGCAGATAAGGCTCAGTTCTCCTTATCTATTTCTGTTCGCACCTCCCCCCTTCTAATTCTAATTTTGCGGACGCCTCGTCTCCTCCAGTCTATCCTATAAAGGAGGCGAGGTGCCCCGACTATGGGATCACGCCTTCCAACGGGCTTCCTCATCGCATTATCAGATCTAGTGCGCGCCTTAAGGCTAAAAAACTCTTGGCCTCCAATTCTGCTAGATCCTCTGCAGGTTTCAGCCATTCTATGGGCGCCCCGAAGGCCCAGCCCTCTCCTTCCTTACCTCTGCCTCACCATAACGCTTTAGGCTCCATTTATTGCCCCATATTTGACTCGCTTTCTAATTCCGAATTAGCCGCTATAGAGTAGGACATGGGTTTCCTGGTTGATCCCTCTGACTCCCCCGTGTTTAAGGCTGGCAATTGACCCGAACCCGATCCGAGCCTGACTAAGTCCGACCCGTTTTTAGTAGCCCATGGGCCTGAATTTGTAAAAAAAAATCGGACTCGGGCTTAATTTTTAAGCCCGAATTAATTTTCGGGCTGGGTTCGGGTTTGTACAAGTCCGGCCCGAACCCGACCCGAATTTCACATTTCTCCTTAAATCCACTCTCTTTTCTCCTTAAATCCCTCCATCTTCTCCTCTTTCTCTCTCCTCCATAATTTTCCCCATTTAATTCCCTCCATCTCCACATTTCTCTCTCCCGCTCTTTCACTGTGACATATCCCATTTAATTCCCCCATTTTATATCAAATCCACATTGGTTGAGGAACCGACACTTTTTAATTTTCTCTGCTATTGAATTCTCTCTCCTGCTCAATCAGCACTTCTCCCTTTGCTGGTTCGAAATCCTTCTCCTCTAACTCTTTTTCCAAGTGGCATTTCCAGAATGGTGGTCCCCCTGCCTGTCCCATAATACAGGCGCCACATTCGAGACTTGACGCATCATTTACCCTCTAGAAACCCGTTGTCTTTCCTTGGGCCCCACACTCACCTCATCCCTTCCATGTACAACGATGTACATTGCTACAAACCCCCAGCCATCCCACGTGAATTGTTCCCCGCAATCCATTTCACTCCATCCAAAGAAACGACACTTTTTAATTTTTTGAAGGGTACGGGCCGGGCTCGGGTTTTTTTGTTTTATTCGGGTTCGAGCTTGGGCTTGAATTTTGGAGCCCGATCAAAAATTGGGCTGGGCTTAGATCTTTAAAAAAAATTCGGGCTCGGGCTCGGACATGTGTGAGTCCGGCCCAAACCCGGCCTGTTGCCAGCCTTACCCGTGTTACTTTCCCTTAGGCAGAAGGAACGTCTTAGAGTCAAGGAGCATCTGCATCCACATGATTAGTGTTTCTTGGAACATCCGGGGTCTTAATTGCCCGTTTAAGCAAAGGGTGATTCTCAATTTAATTTCGTCCTCCCACTGTGACCTTATCTCTATCCAAGAATCGAAATTGGATTCTCCTTCCCCTTCCACCTTGCGCGCTATAGGTGGATCCACTATTACCAAGTGGATCTCACTTGACGCAATAGGTTCTAGGGGAGGGATCCTTCTTGGCTTCGAAGAAGCGAACTTCTCCCTTGTTGCGGTTCAGCATCTCAATTTTTTTCTCATTGTCCAACTTCAGTGGACGACCTTCAACTGTCCCCTCACCGTAATATCGGTTTACGGCCCTTTCTCTCCTGAGAGGCGGCCGCTCTTCTGGAACGAATTCCTTTCGTTACAACATTTCACTAACGGTCTCTGTTTTATATGTGGTGACTTTAACGTCACCAAATTCGTTTCCGAAAGGTCGAACCCTGTCTCCTCTAATTCCCAATCATGCCTTTTTAACGACTGCATCCATGATCTTCAATTATCTGACTTACCGATATCCGGTAGATCTTTCACTTGGTCTAACCAACGTCACCCTCCGATTTGGCCAAACTCGACCGTTTCCTGGTCTCGCAAACCTGGATTTCCCGTTTCCACAACTCCTCCACCCAGGCTCTTCCCAACCCCTCTTCTGATCACGTCCCGATTGCTCTCTTCTCCAACTTCCACTTCCATCACCATCACAAATTTCTCTTTGAAAAGCTCTGGTTACATGATCAGCTCTTCGTCAATCTGGTTGTGGAATGTCTTGCTTCAGTCACCGGTTCATCCGGGCTGGGCAACATCCTTCTTAAGCTCCACGCTATCAAACATGGTTGCAAAATCTGGCGTTCCGAGAGACAATCCAACACTAACTTTCTTAAAAACATCCTCTTTCTTTCCATCGATTCCATCGATAAATTGGAAGAACATGGTCCCTTGTCGGAATCCTTTCGTTCGGAACGTCGATCTTGCAAGCATGATTATCCCGAAATTCTTCTTCAAGACCCTATTAAATGGGCTCAAAGAGCTAGAGTTAAATGGCATAAGGAGGGTGACGCCAATACTGCTTTCTTTCATAATTTCGCATCACATAGGCAACGTAGTAACCGGATCTCCTCGATTACCGATCAGGGGGTGGATCTTACCTCCGATGCTGGGATCCACCGGGCGTTCCTTTCTTTCTATAAAAACCTTATTGGCACGCACAAACATCGCTCGATTGAGCTTGATTGGTACCATCTTTACGGCAATCAATCTCATGACCTCTCTTCTCTCGAGGTCCCTTTCACTCTGGAAGAGATTAAATTGGCCGTCTTCGCTTTAAAGAGTGACTCTGCGCCGGGGCCCGATGGTTTCCCTGCCTTCTTCTTCCAAAAATTTTGGCACTGGCTTAAGGATGATCTGCTCAATATGTTTAAAGATCTCCACCGGGGTTGCTTTTCTTTTGATCGCATTAATTATGCGCACATCGTGCTTATTCCCAAATTAGCGGGAGCGCACGTGTTAACTAACTTCAGGCCTATCAGCTTGATCAACACTTCTTTTAAAACCATTATGAAAGTTCTCTCTGCTAGACTGAGTGCAATCATTTCTCCCTTGATTGACTTAGCCCAATCGGGTTTCATCAAGGATCGTTTTATCCTTGATAGCGTAGCTTCGGCTCAAGAGATCATTTCCGACTGTCATAAATCTCACTCTGAGGGCATCTTACTCAAGCTTGATTTCCAAAAAACTTACGATAATGTTAATTGGGACTTCCTTCTTGACATTCTCATTTACCGAGGGTTCAGCCCTAAATGGATTGCTTGGATTAAATCCAGCTTGTTCTCTGGGACCTCTTCGATCCTTATCAACAGATCGGAAGGTCACAAATTTAAAATCAAATATGGCCTCCGACAGGGGGACCCACTACCATCCCTCCTTTTTTCCCTCATAGCAGACGTCTTTAGTAAGCTCCTTCGTAATGCTTGGAACTTGCATATGATCAAGGGACTTGGCAATTCTCATCTTTTCGAGGGGGTGCTTAATCTGCAATATGCAGATGACACTATTATCTTCACCAAACCGAACGTCCATTCTCTGCGTAACCTTAAACTTCTCATTTATTGTTTCGAAATGGCTTCGGGATTATCTATTAATTTCCAAAAGTCTTCGGTCCTTTGGTTGGGAGGTTCCCCCAATTGCCAGATTGAGGTTTCCAATTTCTTTAACTGTCCCATTGCCTCTTTTCCTATCTCTTATTTAGGCATTCCCCTTCGATGGGGCAAATTGCAAAGATTCGACTGGTTTCCGCTTGTGGATAAAGTGGAAGCCAGACTCAATGTTTGGTCTGGTAAAGTGCTTTTCCGTGGTGGTAGATTGATCCTTATTAACTCGGTTCTTTCCGCTATGCCTCTATACTTGATGTCTTTCTACTTTATCCCCTCCTGGATGATCAAGAGAATTGATCAAATCAGGAGTAACTTCTTCTGGACTGGATCCTCCTCTTTTAAACCGGGCTCCCACCTCAGCAATTGGAAATTGATCTGCTCCTCCAAAGCGGAAGGGGGGTTGGCTGTCTTGAATCTCAGGAACCATAACATCGCCCTCTTAGGGAAGATTCAGTGTGTCAAGGGTTATTGGTCCTCTTCTTGCAATTGGTGGGATTTCCCCTCATCTGTTAATCGTAACGCTTCTCCTTTCTGGAAAGGGGTCTGGAAGGCGGCCGACGCCTTCCAATGTGGTATCGCTCGTATCTGTTCGGATGGGTCTAGGTCCAAATTTTGGACTGATCTCTGGATTGGTAATACCAAGGTTTCCTCTGCGTATCCCTCTTTATTCCGGCTGGCTGCCAATCCCTCGGCATCAGTTGCGGAATCCTTCATTATGATTAACGATCTTAGATATTGGATCATACCATTCTCGGTTGACCTTCCCCTTTCTCTTTCCGCGATTTTTAATGATCTTATCTCTTCTCTCAATAACTTCGTGTGGCGGCCTATCGAAGATATCGCTTGGCATTGGAACTCAGCCAGGATTTTCTCGGTTAGATCTTTTTATTGTTTCCTCAACTCTAGAGGCGTCCAATCGCCCGTCGCTAAATTCTTATGGGACTCCTGCCCCCCCCCCCCCCCCCCTTAATGTCAAGATCACTTCATGGCTAGCGTTTAATAACAAATTACTTACTGTTGAAGTTCTTAACAAAAGAAATTTGGCTTGGGGGCAGCTTTGCCCTCTATGCGCAGAGCACTCGGAGGATGTTGATCATCTATGGCCGTTCATTGATTCTTTCGTCGTGGTGTTTATCGACGATATCCTCGTGTACTCCAAGTCAGAGGGGGAGCACACCGAGCATCTGGCAGCAGTTTTGCAGAAACTGGAAGAGCAGAAGTTGTATGCCAAGTTATCCAAGTGTGATTTCTGGAAATCTGAAGTGGCATTCCTAGGTCACATCCTTTCTAAGGAGGGAGTGGCAACTGACCCTCAGAAGATAGAGGCAGTAAGAGATTGGGCTAGGCCTACTACAGTGAAGGAAGTCAGAAGTTTTCTTGGGATGACTGGATACTACAGGAGATTCATTCAAGGTTATGCTCAGATAGCTGTACCGCTTACTGGACTGACCAAGAAGAATGTGAGCTTCAAGTGGACTGAGCAATGTGAGGCGAGCTTTCAGGAGTTGAAAGAGAAGCTGACTACTGCACCTATTTTGGCTTTGCCTAGAGCAGGTGTTGAGTATGATGTTTATAGCGATGCTTCACATCGTGGGCTTGGTTGTGTCTTAATGCAAGAAGGTAGAGTAATCGCTTATGGGTCTAGACAACTACGACCACATGAGAAAAATTACCCGACTCATGATCTGGAGTTGGCTGCGATTATCTTTGCCCTGAAGCAATGGAGGCACTACGTGTACGGTGAGAAATTGAACATGTACACGGATCACAAGAGCTTGAAGTATATATATCAGCAGAGGGATCTGAATCTGAGGCAGCGGAGATGGTTGGAAGTGCTCGAGGACATGCGACCTGAGATCAAGTATCATCCTGGAAAGGCTAATGTTGTTGCTGATGCACTTAGCCGCAAGAGCAGTTTGGCCAGTTTGATTACAACTCAGAAGCATCTGATTGAGGAGTTGGACCGAGCAGGTATTGAGGTTGTCTTGCAAGGATTGGGGGCATCTTTGGCTCAGTTGAGGCTTCAGCCTACTTTGAATGCAAGGATCATTGCAAGTCAGGAGGTTGATGCTGATATCTTGGAGATGAAGGAGCAGGTTAGTGCTGGTAGGTTGCCCGGATTTCAAACCAGGGATGGAGTGCTGTGGTTCGGAGATAGACTGTGTGTTCCAAATCAGACGGACCTGAAAGAGAGTATTCTTCAGGAGGCGCATGCTACTCTTCTGTCTGTACATCCTGGGAGTACTAAGATGTACAAAGACATCAAACAGCATTTCTGGTGGTCAGGTTTGAAGCGGGATGTGGCTGAATTTGTTGCGAAGTGTGAGGTTTGTCAGCAAGTCAAAGCCGAAAATCAGAGACCCGAAGGTCTACTACAGCCGTTACCTATTCCGGAATGGAAGTGGGATAACATCAGTATGGATTTCATCACGGGATTGCCTAAGAGTTCTAAGGGCAATGATGCGATTTGGGTTATAGTCGATCGACTGACCAAGTCCGCTCACTTTTTGGCGATAAAACTCACTGCTTCGATGGACAAGTTGGCTGAGTTGTATGTTGGTGAGATTGTCCGACTTCATGGTGTTCCCTCAACTATTGTGTCTGATCGAGATGCGCGGTTTACTTCGCATTTCTGGAGGAGTCTTCAGACAGCTTTGGGGACCAAGACAGATTTCAGCACTGCTTTTCATCCGCAAACCGATGGGCAGACCGAGAGAGTCAACCGTATTCTTGAGGATATGCTTCGGTGTTGCATACTAGACTTTGGAGGCAGTTGGGAAAGGCATTTACCTTTGGTAGAGTTTGCCTACAACAACAGTTTTCAGGCTAGCATCGGGATGGCGCCGTACGAAGCTTTGTATGGTAGGAAGTGCAGGACTCCTGTTTGTTGGTATGAAGTTGGGGAGCGTCAGTTGTTTTGTTCTGAGCTTGTGCAGCAAACTTCTGAGAAGATTGTTCTGATCAGAAAAAGGTTGGTAGAAGCTCAGAGCAGGCAGAAAAGCTATGCAGACAACCGGAGAAGGGACCTTGAGTTTGAGGTTGGTGACTTCGTCTTTCTGAAGGTATCACCCAGTAAAGGTGTGGTCCGATTTGGCAAAGGCGGGAAGTTAGCCCCGAGGTTTATAGGCCCGTATAAGATATTGAAAAGGATCGGAAAAACTGCTTACCGGCTTGAATTACCGGGAGAGTTGTCTCAGGTGCACAATATCTTCCATGTGTCTATGCTGAGAGGTTATATTCCAGATCCGAGTCATCATTTGCCTGAAGTGCCAGAAGGTTTGCAGTTGGATCTGAATTACATCGAGTCTCCTATAGAGATTGTTGATCGTCGAGAGAAAGTCTTGAGAAATAAGACGATACCGATGGTCAAGGTGGTCTGGAGAAACCACTTGGTTGAAGAGGCTACTTGGGAATCTGAGGAGAAGATGTTAAAGGACTATCCTGAGCTTTTTGCTTGATTGTATTTTTTGTGTGTGTGTTGTATTTTTTTTTTTGTTTTCCTCGCTCTTGACTGTAGTTCCGGGGACAGAACTATTCTAAGGAGGGAGTGATGTAATACCCTGATTTTTCAAATATATGAAAGATTATTTATTTTTACATATGGTATGCATGTGTAGTATGTTGACTATTATTTCTCAACATGATGAATAAAGAGTATTGTTTTCGATAAAGCATTTTCCTAAAGCCCAATGTTAGTTTGCTTATTTTTCTTTTAAAATATTTATTTTGGCCCAAATTGATTTAAGCCCATGGTTTAATTCTTTTATTTTTGCAACTTGTTTTGTGTAACACCCTCTTTTTTTTATAAGACTTGTTATGAGTGTACAAGTTTTATTAGTGTGGCTTGTGCTTACACGTGCACTCCATGTACACGTGCATAAGCACACACTTCTTGGCCGGATTGTGGAGAAGTGGGATCAAGTCATGGGTAGTTTTGTAGAGTGTGGGTAGTTATTTCAACCCCCTAGTCCATCCTAGCCCTTGATCCTACAACTCCCTAGTGCATCCTAGCCCTCCATCTCACTCTAATTGGTGTATAAATACCCCCTCTCATTCATTATTTCTTTTACACTAAAATCCTATTGCAAGAGAGTATATTGTGAGAGAGTTGTGTGTGCTTTTTCTGTGGAGGCCGAGTAGCACTTCTGGAGTTTCGGTGTGAAGCAAGGAGCAAGAAGGCGTCCATTGCATTAAGGAGTTTCCTGGACTTCGATTACTTTCGTCAACAAGGTGGGTTCAATTTTCTTTATTTCTAACTAGGAAATATATGGAAGAATAATGAGGCATGAAAAATGATTAATAAGAGTACACATTTAATTGGAAAATGAACTATTGATTGATTCATGTATGGATGAGAATTTCATGTGACTCTATTGGTAAATGACAATGTAGAAAGAATTGAAAATGGTCTGTGCAGTCGACTGTCCAAGGGACAAGTCGACTGGTGCGAGGCGAATGTTTTTCATGATTCTAAGTTAGAATCCTTATTAAGACTAAAGGTTTATTGTGTATATGTATGCAACTAAAGTGATAGATCGATTGCTAGATCAATGTCCTCCATGTGATACACAACCTAGAAAATATGAATGATTGATTATTGGGAAACTGGAAATGACATATACAGTCGACTGGGAATGTTAACAGGCGACTGGTCTATTGAAATAGAATATGAATAATTCAGAATTCTATAAACGATGTATTTTAATATGATGTCTAGTATGTTAAATTGAGATTAGCATTTACCTCTGAAAGTAAATGACGAGTAAATGAAAGTGCATGCTTAGTAATTTCTTGAGAAGAGAAACATTAGCTATGTGATATTTACGCTAAATCGAAATGATGTTATGATGAGAATTACATGCTATGTTGACACGAATTTAATGTGATATGGGTAATGAAGAACAGAAGGAAAGATAATTCCTCAAAGTGAAATTTAACCTGTTCAGTCGACCGAATGCTTGAAGCAGTCGACTGTACCGAACATGATAAGTGTATAATTGAACTACACAGTACAAACGACTGATTTGCAGAACAGTCGACTGTTAACTGTATGATATTTTAATGTGGAAACTGCGGAACGGCCGACTGGCCATGTGCAGCAGTCGACTCTTCCGAGTATTATTAATGAACTGTATTTGACTGGATAAGTCGACTGGTGGAGTTCCAAGTCGACTGTCCAGAGTGCTTTTTGGTATATCCGAAATCGTATGATTTGTTTGTGGTAAAGATTGTGAATCTGGATATTGGTAAACTCTATTGTTCTTGCATGAATGTACATGAAGCAAATCATTTATTGTGAATTATGAAAATTAAATGGATATGAAAGCTATAACATGAAAAAGAAAATCTTCGAGATCATGAAGTGAACTCATGAGTTGGAAATGTTCAGATTTTAGAAATTGTGAATTTGAATTGAAATGAAAGAGTAGCTAAGTCTCCCCCGGCAATTGAAAGAAATGAAATGAGAATTTGAAATGAAAGACCAAGGTTGGTCATGTGAATAAATGAATAAGTCCGGTTGAGTGGAGAGGCTAACTCCAGAGCTTTGATTTTTATTCATGATTCTAATAAAAACTAAGGATTTAGCACATAGTGGAGATGTGATGAAAGTAGGAGAAAAACATGAGTGAGAGCCATTGGGTAGCGGCGAGAGCGTATCCCAGGAATTCCCATGATGAGTCTAGGTGAGGATGCGGCTCCAGAGTACCGTCCCGGTGGTGACGCTCGTGGGATGTTCGAAGACTACGGGTGGTGTCATGTTTATGGTGAGAGCTGAATTACCACAGGATGTCTGCATGATGAGTCATGTCAGCGATGAGATTCCCTCCAGAGTGCCTAGGCATGAGTTCGTAGGTCAGAAGACATCTAGGATACTTACCGTAGTTACAGTAGTAGAGTAAATCATAACGAGGGATTGAACCCTATAAAGTTGAAGGACGATTAAGGGCTTGCCCTAGGACCTATGTAGTATGGGATGCATAGAATCCGAACAAGTGCGCATTAGTGTCATGTAATATAAATAATGCATTAAGGACTAAGTGCACAAATCACAATACGACATCAATAGGGTAGTCCCTGTATTTGAAATGTGACAAGTTTGTGTTTGTTAAATATGGAAAATTGAGTTATACTATTTCCGGCATAGAGAGGATGGCCGTGTATAATGTTCGTCGGTTGAATAAACTGACGTACCCACAGTCTTATATGCAGGTATGTTAAAGATCAAAGAGGAACAAATGCTTAAGGATTCATTCAATGTTGATGTATAATTGTTTCATTGTTGTAAATTCTACTTCCGCTGTGCAATGTAAATGTAATATTGATGTAAACTCTGATATAAAAAGAAAAGTTTAAATTCCTTGTAAAGTTGTACTAAAGAAAGTGAAAGGATCTTGTAGAACATCTCGAATTCAGTGTATTTGGGATTCGGGGCGTTACACTGGGCCTTGGGACTAAAAACCGAAGGCAGTGTACCTCTTTTTTGTCATAGATTAGACGACTCTGTTCGTTGCCTTAGCAATCTTAATGCTTTATAATCTCTGCTTTTTCTTCTTACCATTTTTTCTTCCTACTATTCTCGCAGGTCTGATCGTCCCCGGGCTTCTCTGCCTTGTTGGCTTGCTTATTAGATGGCTGCGTTGATTTTGGTGTTCCCTGGCTTTGGCTTACGTGGGTGTTTATCTACTATTTCTCTCTCTTTTCTTCCTCCTTTGTGTATCTCTGTTATATTCAGTACTGATGGGTTCTTTTGGTGCTTGTGCGATCAACCCTGTTTTTGTGTTGGTTTACTTGTTAGTCATTGGCTTTCTTAGCCTTCTCTTTGTTTGGCTAAGCTGCTCTTAGGCTTGGTTGCATGGCTGCTGTGTTGTTTTGATGTCTGTTTATTGCCTCTGTTGCAACTGTTTGCGTTAGCGCCATCCTGCGAGTAGTTTTTCTTATTTATGGGGGCGGTCGCTCTGAGTTGCGCTCGATGAAGTTGGTTGTGTTTTGTGGGGAGCTTGTTTTCTCCCTTTGGCTACGCAGCGAGCTTTCTCGAGGTGTCCCCGGCAACGGACCTATGGATTTGTTGTGCAGTGGGCTTCCATAGGGGTTGCCCCTGGCCTGAGTCTGCTCCCTCCTCGTTTCTCTTCCGGTGGCTGGCGCGCCGGAGCACCGCCTTCAGAGGAATGTTCCGTCTGTGTGGAGCCTCCTTCTCGTCAGCTGATTGCCTCGGCTTTTTTCTTGTTATATTCCTCCTCCTTTGTAACCCCCTTTTTAACTTTTATTGTTGTTACTTTCCTTTTGCTTGTAGTTTTTGTGTTTTACGGCTTGTAAAACATGACGATCACCCTTTCTATTAATATAATTTTTTGTGATGGCCGGAGTCGAAAGACTCCATCCGATTGATAAAAAAAAAACAACCTCAGTAAATATAATTAAGCCAAACTTAAACTTTGGCTGTATAAATTCAATCAGCAATACTTTTGTTAATGCTATGTATAACTAAACAAAATAAGCATCACTGAACTGAAATTATACAGAATGGAGGATATAAAATCTACTATGCCTGCAAGTGTAAGCTGAAAATAAATAACAATAGTAATTGACTCTTCATCCAGAAAACTATACATAGACCCTTTATTGTATACTGGATGCCTTTCAAGAATAAGAATGAGAGAACGGTTTTGTTAACGCTTGCACTTAGGACAGTAATGATCTATCTTCATCTCTGTCGCACATCCATAGCAGAATTTGTAGCCACACCTGAATATCATAAAAGAAGACAAAGACTTCAGTTTGATTGTATGGAATTTTCAAGAACCCTAACCCTAGTAGCAGAAAAAACAAAAAACAACAGATGTTTAAACAAATGGTTTGTGTACAAGAACCAAGTAAAAGTCACGGGGAATTAAGTTAAATCATAAATGGTGCATGAAATGCACGACACAGTATCGATACATTATAACAAATCTTTGAAAACATTCCTAAAATAAGTCTAGTGGTCACTGTATGAATATGGAGATATATTTTTCTAAATCAAACAAACTCAAAAAAACTGTATAACTTCAACCATAATTCATACGAGAAACAAAATCCAAATCCATCATAAATTGATAACTTGAAGCATAATAAAATAACTGACCACGGATTAGAAGTTAAGAATTGTCATTTACAATCCTTTCTGATCATTAATTACTCTGACCTGCTATTTGTATAATTGTATTATTATGTCAAGTGATTAATATCAGGTGAAACTAATGCACTATAACATCTTAACTAAGCAATTTCACTTTTATCCTAAAACTAATCAATAGAGAACTTCCAATTATAAAATCGATAGAGGATAGAGCATTACCTGCACTGAATGAACATACACCCTGAAATCCTCTCTACATAGAACTTGCACTTCGGGCACCTCTGCCATTTGCTACTCTCAGCAATATTCCTCAGCATTATATCCTCTCTCGACATCTCGTCAGCCCCCAACTTTGCAAACACGTCGCAATTCACCCCTGCATGCCAGGGCACCTTACACTGTGCACAGAACAGTCTATTACAATAAGGGCACTCCGCGCTCGTTATCGCCTCACCCTGTCTCACTGCTCCTTCATCAATCAATAAAGCAGAGCAATCTTTATAGGGACAATAAAATTTCATCGACCCAATCATAGCCTCACAGAGAGCAACTCCCCACCGATTGAAAACTTCGGGTTTAAGTAGATACCGACACATTTCTGGCTCCAAATAACCATCCTTGCAACCGGGGTCTGGGCACCGAATAGAAATGACATTCTCCTCAACCTTGGCCTCCACATAATGTTCAACACATAAAGCGCAATACAAATGGGTGCAATTCTTCAATGTGAAACACTCGGACTTGAACTTGGGCTCCATGCAGATGTTGCAATATGCATCTGGCTCCATTGGATGAGGGTTTGAAGATTCACTAACCTCCCTTGCCCTCTCATCAGCTCCCAATGTTGCAAACACCTTGCAATTCACTCCTGCATGCCAGGGCACTCTGCACTCAGAACAAAACAGTCTATGACAATGAGGGCACTCTGCACTTGTTATCACCTCACCTTGCATCACTTCCCTTTCATCAATGAATAAAGCAGAACAATCTTTATAGGGACAACATAATTTCCTTGACCCAAGCATAGCTTCACAAAGAGCAAAACCCCACAGGTTGAGAACTTCAGGTTTTAGCAGATATCGACACATTTCTGGCTCCAAATACCCATCCTTGCAACTGGGGTCCGGGCACCGAATGGAATTGACATTTTCCTCAAGTTTGGTCTGCACATAATTCCCAACACAATCAACACAATACAAATGGGAACAATTTTCCATTACAAAAAATTCGTGCATGAATTTGGACTCCATGCAGATGTTGCAATAAGCATCTCGCTCCACTGGAGAAGAGTTTGACGATTCCCCAAGCATTTGTGTAAGTATGGGAATCTTCCACCATTGCTCTCTTTTCGGTCTTTTACCTTTGGGATCAAATGTGTCTACTTCAGATGAACTTAAGCAGTCAAAGAATATATCCTCAGTATCGTACTGATCAACCAAGAGAGAATGGTTGCTATCATCAACAACCTCCACTGCATCATCCTCTACAGGATTGTGCTCAATCAGGCTGCCTTCTCGAGAACTTTGATTGCCAAAGGTTTTATCACTCTCCCCTTGCCTTACACCTCTGTCACCCTCTTCAACGTTGTCAACTACACATGCGAGTCCATGGACGAGGTGTTTTTTATTGGTAAAGTTGTCATTTTTACCCTTCTTCCCATTTCTTGGACCCCTTCGTTCATAACGTTACACAAAGAACAATCATAACCCAAGTAACATAGGCCAAGGAAAAGAAAAAGATAACAAACTCAGCACACAAAGAAATACTTAAAAATCAAGAAACACTTGCCTTACACTTGGAAATATCCAGAACAAATTAGACAAAGACTTAAACACAAAATATACAGATTTGGAATGAAGAAGACAAATTGAGGGTCTGTTGTGCATTTTAGGGGCTAAATGCTGCTGAGGTCATAAGGGAATAAATTCCCTATGGTGGCCTTAAAAACTAAGGATACCAAGCTGTCAATAGAATGGCTACATAGAACCAATCGAAAACCCATTGCAGCCATAAAATTCTGGTTTTTATGAAACTTCTTGAAACCCTTCTTTGGGGTATAGCAAATCTTGTTTCGATCTCTATAACCTTGATAGGTGAAACCAAACAAACATAAACAAAATATAATAGTTTTATAATTTCGTGATTGGGATTTCGGGACTTCTAGGGCCACTAAAATCATAATAACACAAAGAGGTTAAATAGGGTTTCATGGGAAATTAAAAAGTGAAACCCATTTCATGAAACCATTCTATCTACCCAAGTTTCAACAAAATTCATCGAATTAAACAACCACTAAAATCCTATTCAAAATACTTGAGCTTTCAAGCTACATCTCATACTTTCCAAAAAAAGGAAAGTTGAGCTTCACCCAAAGACACCCACGTAATTTGACATGGGAAAAAAACCTTTCCAACAAAGAGATGGACTTTTCTTTCCTACTATGACAATGACATAGAAAAATAGTATCTTTCCTCTAATTTGTCGTAAAAAAAAAAGACTTGGGTATGAAGTAATTGAACTTAAAAACCCAAACTAGAGAAACCCATGGATGAATAAGATGAAAGTTGTTCTTAAAAGAAGCCATGATTTCATTTCAGTAAAAGAACAAGTAACAAATAAACTTAAAACATGAACAAGAAAAAAAGGGTTTTTGAACTCACCAGAAGTGTAGGATTTCCTTCAACCCTTTACGGAGTTTGATCGGCATATTGAAGTCGAGGGGTTGGTGGTGGGTATGGTTTTTGCCCATTTTGTTGCTCTTGTTCATTTTTCTGTATTTGGGTGCAGTAACAATTAACCAAGGAAAAGAGGGATGCGGAGGAAAGAGTAGAAAGGAAAAGTTGTTGCGTTTGGTTTGTTGTTTTAAAACATCTTTCTGAAAAGAGTTTTCTGAAAACGAAAGTGTAAAAGCTGTTTGGTAATAATTTTTATAAAAATAGTTTTTTGAAATGAGAGTATAATGTATGTATAGATTTGGTTGTATGTATATACTGTATACAATATATATACTCTGATACATACATGTTGTATACATATACATACATACTAATATATAATAATATAAAATATTTGATTATAATAAACATATTTAATAATATGCATATATATATATAATAATATATAATAATTATAATAATATATATGTAATAATAATATATTCAAATCATATATTAAAAAATTTATTATAATAATAATAAATTATATAATAATATATATAATAATAATATAATATAATAATAGTATATATTAAATAGTATATATAAAATAATAATAAATTTTAATAATTGTATATTATATAATAATATGAAATAATTTATTATAGTAAACATATTTAATTATATACATATATATAATAACATATAATAATTATAATAATATATATGTAATAATAGTCTATTATAATTACGTATTAAACAATTTATTACAATAATAATAAATTATATAATAATATATATTATAATAATAATAGATTATAATAATCGCATATATAAAATAGTATATATGAAAAAATAATATATATGAAAAAGCAATATATATATATATATATATATGAAAATTTAAAATATAATAATAATAATAATAATAATAATAATAATAATAATAATAATAATAGAAATAATAATAAAAATATATATGTAACAATAATATATTATAAATATATATATAACAATATATTATAATAATAGTATATTATATAATAATATATAATAGTAATATATTATATATTAATATATATAATAATATATAATAGTAATATATTATATATTAATATATATAATAATATATAATAGTAATATATAATAATAATAATATATATAATAATATATATATAATAATAATATAATATAATAATAGTATATATAAAATAGTATATATAAAATAATAATATATATAATAATAATATAATATTATATTATATACAAAATAGTATAAATAAAATAATAATATATATAATAATAATATAAGAATAATAATAGTATATATAAAATATTATATATAAAATAATTGTATATTATAATAATTGTATATTATATAATAATATGAAATAATTTATTATAATAAACATATTTAATTATATACATATATATAATAACATATAATAATTATAATAATATATATGTAATAATAATGTATTATAATAATATATTAAATAATTTATTATAATAATAATAAATCATATAATAATATATATAACAATATATTATAGTAATATATAATAATAATAATATGTATTATAATAATAATAGAATATTATAATAGTATATATATAAAATAGTGTGTGTATATATATATATATATATATATATATATATATATATATATATATATATATATATATATATATAACAATAATATATTATAAAAATATATATGTTAATAATAATAATAATAATAATAATAATAATAATAATAATAATATATAAATATATTTAGAGAGAGGATGTGAAAAAACAGAAAATAGTTAAAGTGGAGTTTTGTGAAAACTGTTTTCACAAAACAACCTATTTGGCAACAATTTCAAAATTATAAAGTTAGTTAACTTTGTAGCTGGCCGCAATTAAGGACGAAGATAAGCAGGGGCGGATCTAGGATTTAAAAACTGGGGGTGCCTTTATCTATTAAATAATTATATAACTCGACAGAAAAAATAAATAAAAATAAAGTAATAATATCTCATATAGTTAAAATGGCATAATGAAGTACGCTGCAACTTGAATCAAATATATAATTCTATTACAAGTTTAGTTGAACTCTCCTCTTCTTCATAGCCTGAAAACGCTTAATTATATCTAAATTATCGACTGTGCTAAACACTTCCTTCTCCACAAAAGTGATTAGACAATCATTAAGCCAAGGATTAGACATCCTGTTTACATTTTATTAGAGTTTTCTAACCTTTTCTTGTTTCTTGTTTTCTAGAGTTAGAATAATTAGAGTTTTCTAGGGTTAGAATAATTAGAGTTTTCTAATTATTTTCTAGATTAGACATCCCAAACATGCTAAAGTTAGAATAATTAGAGTTTTCTAGAGTTATGAGACAGTAGTCCAGACTGAACTTTGTTCATTAACATAGCCTTAATCAATGAAAATCAAAGACTTCCATCTCACATAAAATGATATCACAAAAATAGAGTTCAATTCTTCGCACCATAATTATTAGAGGAGTTCACTATTAAAAACTGATGCAATAGATGTAATTGAATGGACTACTAGAAGTGAGAAGACAACATTTCGATGCAAATAATCCTTTCTGTGACTCCAAAAAGGGGCCATCTTCCTCCTAATAATTCATTCCATAACATCCAACATATTCGTCTCAACAAATTTTAAAATCAAACATTTCTCAATATTTTACTTTTGGAAGAAAATGTGCAGTATGGGAAACGTTGTTCTATCAATGAGCAAACAAACCCGGCTGAATAAAATTTCTCAAATAATTTCAATGAACTCTACAACATTATGCACAAACTTAAGACTACACATATTACTATGAAAACCCAAATCAAATATTACTATGAAAATGGGTATAAATAACATCAAAAAATATTTTAAAATATAAAATAATACCTGAAGTTGAGGAACTGGCCGAAAAGGAAGAGGGGGTAAGAGTAACAAGGGGGAAAGGAAAAGGTAGTGACGGAGAAGAGAGAGAGGAACTGAAGGGCTTTGAGCACGTGCGACACTTGTGCCATCCGGATGGGAAGGGGAGCAGTGGTGGGGGAGGGTGTCGCGACTCGCGAGTGGTGGAGAGAAGCGGGAGAGGAGGAATGGGTTCCGTTCGGCGGTTCGAGACCTTCCGCCTTCGAGTGAGAGAGATATGGGAAGAGGATTAGAGGAAGAGGAAGAGGAAGAGTAGAAGTAGGGGTTGTTGGCGGCTGGGAATATGAAAGGTAAATAGGGTATTAGGGTTAACAGGCCAATGGTGTTACTGTGGGTTAAAAAAAATAAAACAAAAAAGGCCCAGATTTGTTGGCCAAAAAAAATCTTTGCTGTGGCCAGGATTCGATCCTGGACCAGCTAGAACATAACCCAAGACATTTACCATCAGTACTAGAAGAATTTTTTGTAATTCTGGGTGGTCCTGGGACTACTTGGACCCATGCCAAATCCGCCCCTGAAGATAAGATAGAATCATAGAAGTAGTGAGATCGCTAAAGCTCACCTCATGATAAACTCGTACTTTGGATTAATTTCCAAGAAACCTCCTATACTTTATTTATATTTTTATTATTTTTATATTCCGTTTGTCTTCAAGGGCATAACATTCTAAGCCCTATAAGACAATTATACTCTTACTAGTAACTAGTATCATGCACGTGCGATGCACGTGGGGAAGAAGGAAAAAGACAAAAAAAAGGAAAATAATTTCCAAACTGATCCACTGTCGAAAATATTTACCAAACTGGTCCACTGTCGCACGTGCACGCGGAGGAAGAAAAAAAAAAAAGACAAAAAAAGGAAAATAATTTCCAAACTGGTCTACTTCCGAAAATATTTACCAAACCGGTCCACTTTCGAAAATATTTACCAAAGTGGGTCATTTTGTCAGCACGTGCGCTGCACGTGCTGGCTTCAAAATGACAAACAATGACACTAAGGCCTTCTCCCATTATAATATTAGAGATTAGAGATTAGAGATTTACACACGTGCGTTGCACGGCTTAATAAATACATATTTTTTTAAAAGTAAAAATTCAGACACTCATGTTGTACGGGTTGGTAGAAGGACAAATTACACTAAGGCCTTTTTCCTTTATAGTAGTAGAGATGTGAGAACATGTGAAATTTATGAACAATTAGGGCGTGGCAACTGGTCGAGTTCGGTTTGGACCCTATAAGATCCTACCGTACGCTGATTGCATGCTGCATTGAGTTTTTTAATTTTTTACCAAACTGACCCACTTTTTGAAAGTATTTACCAAACTGATCCACTTTTGAAAGTATTTACCAAAATGACCCACTCGCTATCTCAGGAGAGTTTGGTTAAAACATCATCACTATCTGAAATAGCGAATGTATGGTTACGTGATTGAAGAAAACATCAAGTATATATTCTTTATCTCAGATAGCGAGTATGTTTGTACTAAACTCGCTATCTGAGATAGCGAGTTTATGGTTGTATAGAAAATCCCCTCATCGACCATCACTATCTCAGTTAGCGAGTGTGTTTATACCACTCGCTAACTGAGATAGCGTTCAATATTTATGACTGTGCCCGTAGCAAATGACACCGCTCTGAAGTCCATGAAGTAGATGAGAGTGTAGAAATTGATGACGAAGTGGAAGAAGATGAATATGTAAATGTTAATCTAAATGTGAGAAACGATAATGACGTGAACATTACCGATGCCTTTAATAATATTAATGTTCATGTTACCGAGGAGATGTCACAAAGTTCTAGAGTAAATCAAGTTCCACAAGAGTCGTCCGGTTCATCGAACGTCAATGAATTGTACATTGAACAGGAGTTTCAAAGTAAAGAATCGGTCCAACAAGCGGTTAAGCTATACTCCATTAGGAAACATCTGAAATTTGTCACATTGAAATCTACACCCATCCTATATCCCGTGAAATGTAAATTGGCACCTAGGAAACATACCATTGAGGAGATGGTGCAAATTCCACCGGTCGTAAGTGAGGGTGGTTGCCCGTGGAGATTACGTGTAATTGTTCCAAAGGGTGGAACAAATTTCGTGGTGAAGAAAATTGTAGGGCCGCATACATGTTTGAATCTCACGTTGAATCAAGACCACCGTAAAGTTGACGGTAATCTTGTATGCAATTTGATTGTGAATGTCGTTAAGGCTGAGATAGGAATAACATCACAGACCATAATTGAGACAGTCAAACTACTGTTGAATTATCAGATTTCGTATAGGAAGGCTTGGATTGAAAAACAGAAAGCTATTGAGAGATTATTTGGTACCTTTGAAGAAGCATATACTAAGTTGTGCATATCATGCAATTGATTACAAGTCATTTGCCGACACATTTTATTCCACCAGTGCCTTAGCACAGACATGGGCTCCCACCTTTCATCCGACACTAGATCCAGCATATTGGCCTGTGCTTAGTGGACCACGCCTCATTGCTGATACGAGCCTACGTCGTTGTAGGAAAGGACGGCCGAAGACCACGAGAATTCGTAATGACATGGATGTAAGAGACGGGTTAAGCACTGGTACGGGGATGACTTGTTCCAAATGTGGTTTGAAAGGTCACAATATGCGCCGTTGTCGGAAACAATTAAGTCAAACTTCACAAAGTCGTGTATGAATTATATTTCGTATTTATTTCGAACTCATGTTTCGGGTTATTGTCTTCTGTATTACTTAATTTCGTAATGGAATTTAGTTATGTATAATTTTAGTAACAAAGCTGTTACATTTGTGGACTTTTATTATGTACTATTTTGGTTGTTTAAGTTTATGAATGCAAGGAAGAATGCTATGAGATTTGAGATTGAAATTGAGATGATATGAGATGTATACTTATACTTGCACACCTACTCCATCAGTAAAAGGTTTTCCTTTTATGTATTAGTTATATGCGAAATCTCCATGTGATCCTTTCAAAACCAGATAATGGTGGTTTTCTTTAACATCTGCATATGTTTCACTTCATCGAAAGTCCTTTTGACACATCATGTATATATATAAATTTCGTATCAGTGCAAGGGGATTCCATATATATATATATATATATATATATATATATATGGGTAAAAGGGATATGAGCAACTTGCTCATTTAGTAAATGAGCAATTGATTATGTGGCATGCATGTGATACATTAGACAACTAACCATTTTAATGATTTTTCAATCACATGCATGCCACATCATCAATTGCTTATTTACTAAATGAGCAAGTTGCTCATACCCCTTTTTTCCTATATATATATATATATATATATATATATACTCCAAATCAATAACATGTTATATATATCTCTTATATATACATAATGGTTCATTTCCCACAAACCTACCTACCTATACCGCATACCAGTTAAGAAATTTCTATATGCACACATTTATACTTTATCTCAGTAAAGAGAAGTTTTCTTATATATATACATATATGCAAATATGCATATTTTCAGTACAAGAGCCATTATATATATATATATATAAAATTCAGTATAAGGGGTTTCCTATATATATCAATCATATAAGGGTATACATATGTTTCAATTAAATAAAGTGCATCTTCACTTGTCTGCATACATACTTTATATTAGTGAAGGGGGGAATTTTCTATACTATAGATATATCATTTATATGCATATGCAGACTTCTTTTCACTAAAGGATTTACTTCTTCATAACCTGCTTACATTTTCACTTCACATCAGTAAAAGGGAATTTCTTCTATATCAAATACATACTCATATACTCAATCAGAGAAGAGGGGTTTTCTATATTACCTGCATATGCTTCTTTTCAAAAAGAGCTTTCTTTCTACATATATCTGCATATGATCTATTCCTTTGAACCTGCATATGTTTCAACTCAATAAAAAGAGAGATTTTATATATACATCATATATATATACATATATACCTCATCTCGAAAAAAGGGTTTCTTCTATGAATCAGATACATACACTTCATGCTAGTTTAAGAGATTACTATATCATATATATATACACTCATGCACAAACATTATGAATGAATGAATTTTCTGTGAGTAAATTAATAAAGAAATGAAGAGATTATAAAGAAAGATTTAGTTTCTATTGATGGTTGAGTTATGAATCTCTAGGAGTAGAGTGAGAGTCCTGTGAACTGGCAGATGAGATTTTGTGGATTTAGATCAGAGGGTTCTTGGGTTTGTTTTGTGGAATTAAGTCCTGCAGGATACACTAACTCTAGAGAGGAGGAATTCGTGTTCTTTTAATAATAACCAACTTAAGGACATGCACTAGTGGAGATGTGATGGAACTTGGGAAACGTAAGTATATGTTCTTGGTTTTGTTAGTCGAACAGATGCGTTCCAGGACAGTTTATTGTTCTATCTCGAGAGGACATTTGTATGTTCGCGTGTCGAGGGTCTGCAGGCCTATTCATGGAGCATGTAGGGTGCATTCGCGTGTTGAGGATCGGCGGGCCTATTCACGGAATGTACCTGGTGTATCTACACGTTGAGGGTCTCGCAAGCCTATTCGTAGGGTACACGGCAGAGAGGCGATTCTCCGGTTGTTGAGCTATTCTTACATGATGCTTGCGCGTCGAGGGCTGTGATGCCTATTCGCAGAGTATTCTGGATCTTGTTTCCATCACCGTAGTAAGATTAGTTGCATAACGAGGGATCTAACTGTATAAAGTGGAGATCGTTAAGGGCTTGCACCGGACCTATGTACTATGGAATGCATAAAATCCGACAAGTATGCATTAGAGAGTCAGCATATAGCACTGATGTTTTCTTGACTGTTTTATGCATGTTTGTTTCTGTTTTTTCCCATACTTGACACTTAGTCTAGTTTCACTTATTGTTTTCATACTTTACTATTTACTATCTTATATTCCTTGATGTTTTCATGTTTTATTTATTGTTATTCATTATTTCATTTATTCTTGTTGTTAATACATGTTGTTTTATGACTTTATGCCTTATGTTTTATTTATGTTGTTTTCTTTTGATGTCACTCACACCGTTATGGCTGACCCCTGTAGTTTTGGGGGTTAGGGTTATCTCTAGCCTCATGTTTTACAGGTAGGTGTCTATAGCTTTGGGATTTGGATGCTTGTGCTAAATTGATGTTATGGCTTATGTAAATTGTAAAAGATGTGTTGTAAAGAAAAAAGTTTGTAATTCAAGGTGTTTTTGTATTCCACTGTATTTTGTAAACAATTATTGTAATAAAAGCTGAAATAAAAATTATCTATGTTTTTGGCTATGTTTACTATTGCAATTGAAGTTGATGTTGGGAATTGTGCCACGTATTTCTGAGATATCATATTGAAAATTCGGGGCGCTACAGATCTGACCCCGAACCTGTGCTCTTCCATGGCACCAAAGGTCAGGAAAGCACCAACGGAGGGATGTCAAGCCGACCCTCCTCATCACTCACGCAGTCATGCCATCATGCAGGGGTCCCGAAGGCAACTAGCCGAGGGTCAGTCAGAGCCGGTTCGAGCGCTTCACGTTCAGTCGCCGACGACCTTCGGTACATCCGCAATAACTGATGCCCTGCGAAAGACCTCTGGCATCAGCTCAGCCGACCGAGGAGAGGGGTTGCTCCCTCTAACCAGGGTCCGACCCACAACAATTGTCCGTATCAGGTCGAGAGCATTGGCGCACCCCCTCTTCGAGAGATAATCCGCCCCCGCGTGACCATGGCGAGCAGGCCTCGATCTCGAGGGCCGAGTTTTGGGACTTCTGGAACGAGGTCCTCCAGGCTCTCCGAGGCTGTCCCACAGCCGAGTGTCCAAATAACGACCCTCGCAGGGAGGAAGCCTAGGGCAGTAAATCTCGCGGTTTAACGCGACTGAAAATGCATGAGGAGGCCGTTCTTTAGTGCCTCCAAGAAATGGAGAATCGCCTTGCTCAGATCGTAGAGAGCAGGTCTCAACCGAACCGAGGGTTTCTGCCTGAGCGACGCCCGTTTTCTGTGGCCATACTCGATGCTAAAATCCTGAAGAACTTCAGACCCCCTCAGTTCGAGAAGTACAGCGGAGAGTCTAATCTTGCTGATCACATGGAAGGGTTCAAAACCTTCATGATGATTCACAGCACCTCTAATCCTCTCATCTGCCGCGCATTTCTAGCCACTTTACGCGGCCCGCGGGAATGGTTCTCGAAACTCTCTTATGGTTTGATCTTCTCGTTTGACCCACTGGAGGCGAGCTTCCTTGCCTACTTCGTGATTAGCTGGAAAGTCGAGAAGACGAGCGCGTCCCTCCTGGACCTCAATCAGAAGGAAGGAGAGTCCCTTCGGGACTTTGTGCAGAGGTTTACTACCTAGGCCAGGGCAGTTTCTTCTCTAGACGCTGGCGTTGTATCCGCAGACTTCCGTCACAATGTTCGCCATGGCCAACTTAAGGCATCCCTGGCGATGAAACCACCTCTTGACTTTCTCGACCTTCTCAACAGGTTCAAAAAACACATCCGAGCCAAGGAGGCTCTATACCTAGGAAGGCAGAAAGAAGTCCCCGCCAAGGGGAAGAGAAAAGCCGATGACTCTGAGCTACCAAAGGCCCCGAAAGATGCCTTTGATCCAAAGTGACCTACACCCATTCCCCATTTTGAGAGATTTACTCCCTTAACCCAGAGCGTATCTGCCATCCTCATGAAGAGGGACATGAGGTTCTATTATCGGTTCCATCGGGACCACAGGCACGAAACCGATAGTTGCCACACTCTCAAAGACGAGATCGAGGCACTCATACAGAGGGGATATCTGAGATAAATCACTCGAACTGACCCGAGGGACCGGAGAACATCACCCCCTCCCCGGACGTTCGGCAGGGATCCCGAACGGAGCTTGAACCAGAAGGGGCCGGGGGGCCGGCCATCTTTCACTGCGTCCACGGAGGACCCATGGGGGGAGAATCCCGCACCTCACGCAAGGCCTTTGTACGTGAGGTTAACTCTATTCACAACTACATGCCCCCCATCCCGCAAGTGGTGTCGATCTCATTCTCAACAAAGACCTAGAAGGTGTTTGGCTCCGTCACTGTGATGCTCTTGTAATTGGCCTCGGCATGGCGAATCACGAGGTCCACCGAGTCCTAGTCGACAACGGAAGCTCCGTTAATATCTGTTCCAGGAGACCTTCGAAAAGCTCAAACTCCCTCACGAGAAAATGAAGCTGGCCGGGTACACTTCATGGGGTCTCATAAATTGAGGGAATTATCACTCTCGACGTGACAGCCAGAATGGCCCCGACCATCCGAATGGAGGCCATAGACTTCATAGTGGTCAACGTCAAGGTCGCCTATAACGTTATCCTGGGCAAACCCTGCCTCTGTTCCCTATAGGCGGTACCCTCCGCCTATCACCTGAAGCTTAAATTTCCAACTGATCACAGGGTTGGCAGTGTCCGAGGTAATCAGGAGTCCGCACGTGCTTGCTATATGTCCACCGTGGGGGTGGAGTCTCCCCCCTTGATGCAGTGGAACTCCCATATGATAGAAGCCAGTTGCATGCAGAGCCCATCGACAAGTTGGAAGAGATCCACTTCTACGAGGGGGACGAATCCAAACGGTTCTGAGTAAGCCAGTCTCTCGCTCCGGACCTAAAAGCTCGATGTTATTGACTACATCCATCGGAATTCCTATCTCTTCGCTTGGACACCCTCAGACATGCCAGGATTTTGGAAGAATTCATTATGCACAAACTGAACGTCCATTCGGACTCCAAACCGGTTCAGCAGAAGCAGCATAAGTTCGCTCCCGACAGGCAACATGCCATGAAGGAAGAAGTGGACAAGCTCCTCTCGATGCACTTCATACAAGAAGTCAGTTACCCGCAGTGGCTGGCAAATATTGTAATGGTAAAGAAACCAAGTGTCAAGTGGAGGATCTGAATAGACTTCAGAGACCTCAACAAGGCCTGTCCCAAAGTCCGTTCCTTTTAACGAGCATCGATGCCCTGATAGACGCGACCTCGGGTCACGAGCTATTGAGTTTCATGGATGCCTTCTCAAGTTACAACCAGATCAGAATGTTCTCCCTAGACATTCCCAAGACCGCCTTCATGATAGACCAAGGTCTCTATTGTTACAGGTCATGCCCTTTGGGTTGAAGAACGCCAGTGCCACGTACCAAAGGCTAGTCAACCGGGTATTCAAGAAACAGATAGGGCAGAACATGGAGGTATATGTCGATGATATGCTCGTCAAAAGCCAGAGAGGGCAAGATCATGTCAACGATCTAGAGGAGGCTTTCGGGGTCCTACGATCCCACAATATGCGACTTAACCCCTCCAAATGCGTCTTCGGTGTCACTTCAGGAAAATTTCTCGGGTTCATAGTCAGCCAGCGAGGCATCGAGGCAAATTCCTAGAAGATCCAGGCCATACTAGCCATGACTCCTCCGAGAAATGTCAAAGAGGTCCAAAGGCTTACGTGTTGACTAGCGGCCATCGACCGTTTTCTCTCCAAGTCTGGAGAAAAGTCGCTCCCATTCTTCAAAGCACTTTGGGGGGCAAAAAGCTTTGAGTGAGGGAACCCTCAATAGTAGGCCTTCGATCAGCTGCAGTCTTACCTGGCCAACCCCCCGCTCCTCAGCAAACTTGAGCCGGCCGAACCCCGGTTCCAATACCTGGCCGCGTCAGAGTACGTGCTCAGCGCTGTATCAAAGTCATGGAGGAAGACGGGGTCGAGAAGCCCGTATACTATGTCTGCAAAATTCTGCTTGACGCTGAACTCCGATATGCCGGAACAGAAAAGATCGCCTATGCCTTAGTGAAAGATGCTTGGAAACTACAACTGTATTTTCAGGCGCATTCCATCCAAGTCCTAACAGACCAACCTTTCAAAACTGTCCTCCACAAACCGGAGAACTCTGACCGCATGATCAAGTGATCCATCAAACTCATCCAGCATGACATCAGTACCAACCTAGGACAGCCATTAAGGGGCAGGCCCTCGCAGAATTTATCACGGAATGCACCATTTCGAAAGCCTCAGAAGTCCCAGAGGATGATACAATATGGGAAGTCTGTGGACAGGTCATCATGCGAAGGAGGAAGCGGAGCTGGCGTCATACTCAGAGGACCCGACAACTTTTCTCCCCAGTGTTCCCTATGTCTAAACTTTCAAGCATCCAATAACGAGGCTAAATACGAGGCGATGATCACCGGACTCATGCTAGCACATAAAGCAGTGGCAATACGGGTAAAGGCCTTCAGTGACTCCTAGCTCATGGTCAATTAGGTCACCAGGGAGTACGAGGCCCGCAACGTCCAGATGATCCTGTGCCCCCAAATGAGAGAATTCTCAATTTCTTGCGTCCTTGCCACTCGGCTTGGACTTCGAGCAAGCAGCCAGCATCCTACAAGCTGCTTGACGCTCGGCACGACCTGTGCCCTCGAAATGAGAGATTTTTCAATCTCTTGCATCCTCGACACTCGGCTTGGACTTCGAGCAAACAGCCAACTTCCTACAAGCTACTCGACGCTCGGCATGACCTGTGCCCTCCAGACAAGAGATTTCTCAATCTCTTGCGTCCTCTCCACTCCCCTTGGAAATTGAGCAAGCATCTAGCTTCCTACAAGCTACTCGACGCTCGGCACAACATGTGCCTCCAAATGAGAGATTTCTCAATCTCTTACGTCCTCGTCACTCGGCTTGGACTTCGAGCAAGCAGCCAGTTTCCTACAAGCTGCTCAATGCTGGGCATGACCTGTGCCCCCAAACGAGCGATTTCTCAATCTCTTCCATTCGAAAATGAAAACGAGAGGTTCTTCAATCTCTCAAGTCCTCGCCGCTCAGCCTTTTGCAAGCCACACAGGTCCGAACCCTTCGGTTTGAACCTCGAACCATCATCTCTACTAGTCACACAGGTTTTCTGTTCAGCACACATACGTGACTCGGCGAGAGATTATCTCTCCTTCCGACCACACCCCCTCCAAAATGTTTTGATTATATTTATTGTCCTCGCCTTCGGCAAGAACCTTGAGCTCTCGCTCCCCTAAGTCAGTCCCTCTCCCACCCGCTGACAACCAGGGACAAAGCAGCCCCTAGGGCCATTACCCCTAACTGTTAGAGGATGATATGAGAACCACCAGGAGAAAGAGCCCCCAAGGAACTAAGAGATTGAGAATGAAGGGGGGAGGGGTTATATAGCTAGGGAGGCGATGATGTGCCTCCCACATCGCATTAATGGCGGCTCAATAAATACCCATGGAAGGCGAAACGTCTCCAGTTCAATTAATGTTATTGGAAGGCGAAACGATGCACATTCATCCGGTTCAGGTGAACAGGGCTCGATGCCCGACTTCGATCACGGTTCAGCCCTACGATCTCTAGCCGAAAGGACTCGAAGCCCAATATACCCCTCGTCGAAAAAAGCAGATCCCTTCCAAAGATGGACCTTGACCCCGGGCAAAAGATAGAGAAAAGTAGAATCATTTCTATGACAACATACGAAGGTTTATTAATACAATCGGCAAGGCCGCATTATTACATGATTATTACAACCTCGACCTAATCCTTCTCTCGGGGGGCCTTAGAACTCACACCAGCCAGCTCCAGCCTTATCGAGCGGGTCTGTTCGTCAGCTCGTCCATTGGGGTCCTCTGGGGTCGCCAAAGAGGACACTCCGACAACAGAGCTCTGGGCATCACCCGACCTCACCATCTCTAGCCTTAGGGCCAGAGATGTGCCTCCAACGGCGGGTCAATCACCCCTGAAAGGACGATATTGAGATCCACTCATGCCGAGCATTACCTTGAACCGTTATATCTCCAATTCCTTCTCCACGATCACCTTCCTGAGGAACAGTTCCGAGTTTGGTGTCCGAGTGGAAGCACCAGACATCGATCATCTAGTCCCAACGCTCCCCATGTTGCGGTCCGGCAATCGTCTTCTTCAGGCGAGTCGACTCCAAGCTCAACTCCTTCGATTTGTTCATGAAATAAGAAATGACCGCTTCTCGGTCTTGACCTTGTTTTCGGTAGCGCGCCAAGATGGACTCTAGGGATGCGAGCTTGCCCTTGAGGCACTCCACCTCAGTACCATGAGGGTCGACCCCGAGGGGCACGTCCATCTGGCACAAAGAAGGGAAGAGTACATCATTTCGAACCTTAGAAATCTCAAAAACTCACATCACAGATTACACCAAAGAAATCTAAAGTCAAACGGTCCGACCAAAAAATCATTTCATAACCAAAATCCTTACAAAACTACGGTGGCCAGCCGACGCTTGACAAAATACAAAAAAAAAAACAATATTAAAAGGATAAAAACTATTGTAGAGGAGAGAGGGGAACCTCTTCGCTGGCCTCCGCATCAACGACTGGGTCGGCAGCCCCTGCTATGCCCTCCTCGGAGCGCATCGCCTCACCCCTCTCCACGCCGTCGCCACCGGGCATATCGGTTGCTCGGGAAGCTCCATCCTAAAATGAAACTCCTCGAGCTGGAACTCAGGGAAATAAAACTTAATGTGCTTGAGGGCCCGATTGTACGTCTCGTCTTAAGTGGTGATGACCTTGTCGATGGCGGCGGTCTTAGTCTTTTTTATCTCCCGGGTGGCCACCTTCTTTATTTCTCCCTCGGCCCAGACTCGGTCGTCCACCATATAAGCTAGTTCAGCCTGAAGGTCCTGCTCACGAGATGTGGAAGCGTCCAGCTTTAGCTTCAAGTCCTTCATCTCATGCTCGTACCGTTGAGCATTCCTCACCTCCCTCTAGAGCTTGCGGGAGTTTAGCTTCATCATCTGGGCCCCGACCATGGACGCCTACAAACGAGGGGGCAAAAACTTCAACTATATATATATATATATATATATATATATATATATATATATATAGGGAAGTCTTCCGTTGTGCAGGCGTGTGCACTCGGCCTTCCCGCCTTCGCATCGATGATCCGAACCGTTCACATTGATCTACACATCTAAATTAGTCTAACTATGTAAAATCAAATCATTTGAAATTCATTTGCCCATCCATTGAAGTGTTACAAAATTATATGGCTGGAAATCATTGTTTTTATAGTCACATGATGGATGGGCAAATGAATTTCAAATGATTTGATTTTACATATTTAGACTAATTTAGATGTGTAGATCAATATGAACAGTTTGGATCGTTGATACGAAGGCGGAAAGGCTGAGTGCACACGAGTGCACACGGTGGTGAACAATGGAAGATTTTCCTATATATATATATATATATATATATATATATATATATATAAAGGATGGGGGAGGGAGAGTGAGAAGACTTACCAGCACGCTGGCCTGAGCCCACCTTATATAGCAGGACTCAAGGGTCTAGATCATCAGGGCCTCTCTATCGCGAGGCGTGCCCAGCTTTTCCACTGCCTTGACTGCCATTGGCCCCTCGGCCAGTGTGTCGGCCACCCTCACTGTCCAGTTGGGAGTCCACAGTCGGAGCCCCTCATCGCCCACTGCGTCCTGAGCGGCAGGATGAATGGGAGGGATTCCACCCATCAGCACCGCCGAAACCCTAAAGTTACCGGGGATGGGAGTCGCCTTCGACGAGACGGGGGTCCCAAGATCTTTTGTTTCTTCAGATTCAAGGGGCCTTTGCCCCTACTTGAGAGGACCACTTCTTCTGCTTCGACGACTCGGCCGCCCTTTTCTTGGCCAACTGGGCCCGTCCTGCTTTGAACGCGGCATCGTCCATATATACAAAGGAAAAATGAGATTGTAAGAACCAAGAGAAAAGATTGAGTAAAAAGAAAACAATGGACATACGGGGATGAACGGGGCTCAGTCTGATCCTGGCTAAGTGCCTCTATATCATGTTCGGCCAGCCGATGCTATTCCCGAAAATAATCTAATCTACGTCAGCTCACTCCTCGGCCATCAAGTCCCTGCTCCTCGGAGGTTTATATTCGGCTTGTAGAAATTCCAGGTTGTAGGAATCTCCTAAGGCACCTGATTTAGGACAATAAAGTATTTTGCCTTCCACTCCTTTATGGAGTCCGGATGTCCGTGAACTACCTTCATGTGGGGACGAGACGAGATGTTGTAAATTCCTTCATAGTTGCCCAACGAACTGACCCCCAACACGACTCGAAAGTACTTGAGTTTCAAATGTACTCCCCTCTCCTCGCAAAGTAACATGAAGCACAAGATCTGCTTCCAAGAGTTTGGGCCGTACTGCATCGGATACAGTCTCCCTAAGTTAAGCACCTCTTGGATGAACGGGTGCAGTGGCAACTATAGCCCCGAAGCATAGGCATTCATCGGAAACATGCAATACCACGGCGCTAGATTATCCGTGGGACGGAGACCAGGGCTAGGGATCATCAACTTGTACTCCAGCCCTATGAAGTAGTTGGCCCGAATCAGCGGCAGGTCATCGACCATCAAGGTGCAAGGCATCTTGTCCATCTGGATCTTCTATCGAATCGGTAAAGAAGGTTGCACCCCATATCGAACCAAGTCTCCAACATCGTCCGGATATATCCTAATGGAGCTCGGTTGCTGACGGTAAGGGATGTCGAGCCCATGATCGGGAAAGAATTCGTTCAGTTGTACCATACTGTAAGGGAGGGTCCACTTCTTCTTCTTTTTTCAAATTTGAGGGGCCTTCGGGGGGGGGGGGGGGTGCGGCGTCGCCAATGTCTTCAATTTGGAGGCCTCCAACAACGGATCGACCTCGACCACTTCATCATCATCTCCCTCAGCAACCGCGCTACCAAGGTCATCCCCCTCCTCTTCATTTTTCGAGTATCTGTTTCGGCTTTCACTTTATAAATTGCTTCAACACAAAATGAGAAACGGTCTCTCCATTGGCCACTTACTCCTCTCCTTTCGAGTCACTCGATTCTATTACAAAGGGCTTTCGACTATGTAGTGGCTGGACTTTGTAAACCCCTTCCTTCGTCTTTCAGGACGAGGAATCGGAAAGGAGACCCTCACTATCATGATCAGACGTGGAGGCAGCAGAACCGGACCAAACCCTCGATATAATAAAAATACTAATGTTATTTAACAGAAAGTTCGCCGAAAAAGTTGACAGCCGATGACTGAAGAGCGCTTAGTAAGAAAACTCAAGGTAAAAAGTTAAAGGAGTAGGGGATATATAGGCAAATCTGCAATGCCTCGATATCCACAAAAAGATCTCAATCGCTCATCCAGGTCCAACGGTTAGCAAAATTTCGACACCTCGATTCCCACAACAGTGACGTTAGCATCGCACATGCATCACACATGTCACTATCAGCAGATGTCTTTTTGAGACTCAGAGGCTCGACACTCGGTATCAACCTCGAGCCAGTAAGTGTCTTTTTCACAAGACTCACAAAGCATAAGCCTCGATGCTCGGCCTCAACCTCGAGCCAGTAGGTGTCTTTTTCACAAGACTCACAAAGTATGGCGCTCGACGCCCGGTATTAACCTCGAGCAAGGGCCTGAGTTTCTCACAAAGCATGGGGCTCGACGCTTGGCATCACCCTCGAGCAACGACCTAGCTTTTGCATAAAGCATGAGGCTCGACGCTTGGTATCAACCTCGAGCAAGGGCCTGACTTTCTCACAAAGCATGGGGCTCGATGCTCGGTATCACCCTCGAGCAAGGGCCTAGCTTTCGCACAAAGCATGGGCTCGACGCTCGGCATCAACCTTGAGCAAGGGCCTAGCTTTCTCATAAAGAATGGGGCTTGATGCTCGGCATCAACCTCGAGCAAGGGCCTCGCTTTCTCACAAAGCATAGGGCTCAACGTTCGGCATCAACCTCGAGCAAGGGTATAGCTTTTGCACAAAGCATGGGGCTCAATGCTCGACATCACCCTCGAACAAGGGCCTAGCTTTCGCACAAAGCATGAGGCTCGACGCTCGGTATCAACCTCGAGCAAGGGCCTGACTTTCTCACAAAGCATGGGGCTCGATGCTTGGCATCACCCTCGAGTAATGGCCTAACTTTCGCACAAAGCATAGGGCTCGACGCTCGGCATCAACCTTGAGCAAGGGCCTAGCTTTCTCACAAAGAATGGGGCTCGACACTCGGCATCACCCTCGAGTTAGGGCTTAGCTTTCTCACAAAGCATAAGGCTCGACGCTCAGTATCAACCTCGATCAAAGGCCTAGCTTTCTCACAAAGCATGGGGATCGACAGTTAGCATCACCCTCGAGCAAGGGCCTAGCTTTCGCACAAATCATGGGGCTCGATGGTCGACATCAACCTCGAGCAAGGGCCTAGCTTTCTCACAAAGAATGGGGCTCAATGCTCAGCATCAACCTCGAGCAAGGGCCTAGCTTTCTCACAATGCATGGGGCTTGACGCTCGACATTAACCTCAAGCAAGGGCCTAGATTTCGCACAAAGCATGGGGCTCGACGCTCGGCATCACCCTCGAGCAAGGGCCTAGCTTTCGCACAAAGCATGGGGCATGATGCTTGGTATCAATCTTGAGCAAGGGCCTGAATTTCTCACAAAGCAAGAGGCTCGACGCTCGGCATCACCCTAGAGCAAGGGCCTAGCTTTCGCACAGAGCATAGGACTCGATGTTCGGCATCAACCTCGAGCAAGGGCCTAGCTTTCTCACAAAGAATGGGGCTCGACGCTCGGCATCAGCCTCGAGCATGGGCTTAGCTTTCTCACAAAGCATGGGGCTCGACACTCAGCATCAACCTCGAGCAAGGGCCTAGCTTTCTCACAAAGCATGGGACTCGACGCTCGGCATCAACCTCGAGACAACCACTATCTTAGGTACGAGGCTCGGAACTCGACGCTCAGAAGTCGGAGCTCAGTCATCACAGAGCTCGGCATCGAGCCCATATCACTCTTCAGGGATCTTCTAGCCTACTCTCATGAAACACCATCTACCGATCTTCTTCCAGTAACAGACTACTCCTCAACGCTTGATACATACAACCCTCTAGAAGTGGGGGGGCTATGATGTGGCTAAATAATCTGGTTCAATCTGGGCTATCTGATCCCCTCAAAATCTGCTCCTCTCTGATCATCATGCTTGATGATCCAATGGACTTTCTACAGGTTCAGGCCCACCAAGAAACGGGTCGACCTGTCCTATTAGGGTTAACATACACACTTTCTCTATCTATAAATATCAGGCCCCCTTTCCATTTAGAGGTAACGAACTTTTCTCCACTTGAACCATAACTTTCATTTATCCCAGTGACTGACTAGATCGTCGGAGGGACTTATCGTCGGGATCACTCCCGGTGTTTCTAAGCATTTTGTAGGTACTCAGGGGGTCATCTACCAGTAACTCCCCTTCCACAACTCCACACAGCTTCCATATCTCAGATCCAGATCTGTGGCTGAAATCTATCTCAGATCTGTCCCTTCCATTATAAATTACAAGAGCTCACACCTGGTGCCCCTACACATAAAAAAGCAGCATCAAATATTATATGGAATATATCGTTTATGGGTATTATTTACTAAAACAAAATTTCATTCAGGTTTTTATTTTTATTTCATTTTCCCCTTGCCCTTTCAAACATTTATCATATATAATTGAAACCATAAGCATTCGTCATTCTCCCTGCATACGTAAAAGGCTAAAACATTCTTGTACTTTCTTAATTGAAAATGTGTTGTATCTATCTATCTATTTCTATTATAAAAACCAAAATAAATATGCCCATAGGCAATCTCAACCATTAATTTAATTAACATCGGAGTGATCTCAACCATTCAAATAAGAAAAAGTGAATATGTACATAAAGGATCTCAGCCATTGATTTAATTAACATAAGAGTGATCTCAACCATTCATTAAATATAAATATAATATTATTGAAAAAAACAGAAAGGCAGACCAGACCAGCCTTCTGTTTCTCTCTCGCATCCCATGCCGCCACTTTCTTTCTCTCTTCGATCTCACAACCATCATCGACGTCACAATCATCCCTCCAACAGCCCACGCCGCCGCCCTCTGTCTCTCTTCGATCTCACAACCATCATCGACACCGCAATCATGACTCCAACAGCCCATGCTGTCGCCCTCTGTCTTTCTTCGATCTCGCAACCATCAGTGACGCCGTCCTCTTTCTCTCTTCGATTTGACTATGAGATCCTAATCAAAACCAACATGGTCGACTACGCCATGGTAATCCACACGACCCTCTACCATGCCGAAGATGGTCCTCGAGGTGATCTAGAATTTTTCTTTTTAAAGTATCTGCAATTTATGAATTTCATGTCCTAATTCCATTAAGGTTCTGTCTAGAATTTAGTTTTTTGAACATTATTGCTATATATGATGACATGATGTTGTCCACTGTACTTTTGTATTATCTTAATCGCGTCAAGTTTCTTATATTGAATTCAGTTGGTCTTACAAGTTCAAATTATACACAAAGATTATTCATGATTGTTAGTTAGGGAAAAAATAGTCCGAAATCATCTTTTTTTGGCATAAGATAGAACATCTAAAACCTCGTAAGATAGAACAACTAAAACATCTAATCATACTCAAATTGGTTAGCATATGGAGTTTTTGATGAAATTCTTATGAGAACTTTAGATGCTACACTTTAGTTTAAGTTCAAATGATGTTTGATGAAATTGCCTTAACTGCAAAAGGCCTTTTACCTATTGTGGTTAAAATGGTACTCATATACGTTTTTAGAGAAAATACTCTGATATGTCGGGAGGGCTGTTATGTAGACATGCAGGTTTGTGACACTGGATCTTGAGCCATTTAACATGCATGGTGTGTAAAGGACTAGGTTTTTTCTCTATGAATCCCCGTATGTATCACTTATCTTTACCTTTTTTATTCTAATTAAAATTTGCCTAGATGGTTAATCTGTAGCTCTATATTTAATTAAAATTAGTAGTCTTACAAGTTAATTTTGATAATGTGTAGTTCTTTTCTTCCAAAAAAAGAAAAAAAATGTCGTTTTTTGGTTGCATAACTGTTTTCCTCAAAAATATGTAAATTTTTTATGTGTGGAATTACCCTTTTTCCTTCTCATACCAGCTAAACAAATGAAATAACTTCAACTTAAGTCTAACTACACTGATTTTGTTCCCCACTGAAAGGCTCAGAAACACTTATATATTTTTGAGTTGTAAGTTATCTAGGTGGTTTGCATACTTAATTGAGATTCTAATATGTTGTTCCTCCCTTATAACAAATGATACAATGTGAAAGTTAATGCTATCATCATTTCCATAATGCTCAACTATTCTTTGTGCAAGTTTTTTGTTACTCTGCCTAATAAGAGTCACAAGTTTGTTCTTTTAGTTATTTGAAATTGGCTCTTGAGTTCAAAGTTAATATCTCAAGATTTTTTAAATTATATTTATATCATTTTTAAGGTTTTATTCTATTTAGGTGACAAGAGTTGTATGTCAGATATTGGTCGAACATAGCATTTAAAATCAAGTGTTTGTTATGACAAATGTTAAAATGAGATATGATGGCCATTTGTCTATATCAGCTCACAAATGTCATCCTCCACTTTTCAGGTACAAAATATTTTTCTCTTGATTTTTTTTATCTATGCGTGGACGTTCTCCTACAGAATATTCTGATGGATATGAGTATAGGAAGTATGCTGTAAAACTTTGTATCTAGATTTTGTTTTGTTACATTGTCATCAGTTCCTCTGCGTTTGTTTCTTGGTGAAGAAATAAGATTTGTTATATGTTCTCTATTATGACTTGATCACATGCTTTCTTCTTGGTAAATGAATATTGGCCAATTCAAAAGCTTGAATTTGTTTCAAAATGGAAGAAGGAAAGAGGGTAGTAAGCTAATACTTGTTTTGCCTACTCTACTGTGCTTACATTGGTTGAATAACAAGAAACATCTCAAAAAAGGGATTCTCAAAGACAAATTATTATTATTATTATTATTATTATTATTATTTTGGGGGGGGGGGGGGGGGTTTCCATTTTCACATTTCAAATTTTGTCTATTTCCATATTCCCACCCGAATTCTTCATATTTCTACATTCCACAAATCAATATGATAATTCTAAAAATACACATAATATTTAAAAGACGATTTTGCAATTTTGCTTTTTATTATTCTATAATTCTTCATTAAACCAAAGAAAATTCAAGCAATCCTTTTGAATTTTCTTCAAATCTTTTGCAAAATCATACTCATGTAACTATCAATTCCTTCAACTTCCCCCTCAACACAAACCTTACATTCTTATTTCTTTAAAATCTCCATGATCATGAAAAATTTAAGGGCTATACGTTAGGATGTGTTTTTTTTAATTAAAAGAGGGAGAACATAATTGAAGTGGAGATTAGGTTGTTGAGTACTTTCTTTGTTTTTATTTTATCAGGTGATGAATCATGTTAGGATTTATTGTATAGATATTAGAGTTAGTTTTGCTATTAACAAACCCTAAAATTTCTGATTTTGTTCTTTTTAATTAGTTTCATTTCACCTTTAGTTTAGTTTAATTTAATTTAGTTATTTTTTTTGGTAACACTTTCGGTTCTCTAAATAGTAGATAATCTGGTGAATTTTGGTACTCAATTAAATAATTAGTCCTTGTGGGTTTGACACTCTTTTCTTTTAAACTATACTACTTCTTGTGACTTTGGGCGCTTGCAAATTATTCCATCATCGATTTTGTTCTTCATGAAGAGATAAAGTCGGTGACTCTTCTGTTGGTAAGATCATCCACACTCGTTTTTGCTATTTTGCCAATTTTGGCAAAATGAGAAATGACAAATTGAGTGTTTCTTTGCACTTGTCGATTGCTATAATTTTAGATAACAATAAAAAAGAGATGATCGGACAAAATAACATTTGTTGTTTGATTGATTTTTTTTTTCTTTATTTAAATGTGAGATGGAACATGTTGTTCCATCCAACTAATTTTTTTAAAAAAGTTTGCATACAACGATACATGTTCCGTCCCCTTGTTTGTGGTTTTTTTTTTGTTTTTTTTTGTGTGTGGATTTTAAGCTTTGGGCGAAAGAGGATGTCTCTCCCTAGGCTTGCTTTTATGCAAAATTTATTGCGTAATTGGCGGGACGACAAATGATCATTCGTCTCCACTTAAAACAAAGTTGAAATTCAAATTTTACCCCTTCTCGACCTCATTATAAATCCAAGCATTGAGGTCCTGTGAGATTATACCATATCAAACATCTCTTCACTGCTTAAACTACTTCTATTCTTCTCTGCTTATCAAACCACGAGTCATATTCTAATTCTCTTCTCTGCTTATTATAACGATCATGTCGTCTACAATCAAGTGATTCCTAAGCAGAGTAAAATCAAGGCGCCACGCTGGGTCTGAACAAACCAATACAAGAAGAGTGGAGAATACAGCTGTGAATTATAGCGATCCATTTGAGTGTAACAGAGTTGTCAACAATCGCCAACACGTACATCAACATATGTTACCGCTGAAATCGGTGTGGGGGCAAACAGATAGATTTGTGGATTCTTGGGATGTTGAATAGTCAAACCTGAAAAACTTTCACCGGACTTGATCGTGATCTCCCGCCGATGACCTGCAAAAAGTGCGAAACACCAGGGTTGATCCTGGAGACGCACCCTCCGACGCTCTAGTCAGTAATCAGAAAGATTATGAAAGAGCTTTGATTGGCAAAAGATTGATTACCTTTTAACAGTGGGGGATGGGGGGTATTTATAGCCGCCTTAGGGACCAGTTTTGGGATAAGATCAAATCCCTACTTCCCAGTGAATGGATAGAAGAATCAGGGCCGTTGATTAAGTTGAATCATAAACCCTAATTCTATCGAGCCGGGCTGGGTTTCTTGCAGGTTGGAACCCGCACCCAGTTAGGACGGATCCGTTCGTGGGCTATTGGGCCTTTTGAAAAAGGCCCAGTTCCCATTTCAAACCCGTTTGTAGGTGAAATTACCATTTTACCCCTCAGCTTTGAGATTCACGCCTAATTTGGACGGTTCTGATTTAACCCTTATTTTTAGCCATATCAAAGGCCCCCACTCCTGAAGACTGAGTTTGATCAGCCTTTGCGGAGTAGTTTTGCTATTTTAATGGCTTGCGGAGTTGTATCGGAGTCCAAATGAGGGGCGAATCTTTATATGAGGTATTATGGCGATTTTCAGAGTTAGTTGCGCGCTCAAGGTTGTTCTTGAGCTCTCCTGGACTTTTGGTGATTTTTTGGACCATTTGTTTAATTTTGCGGAGTGGTATTCTATTTTTCAGGAGCACTAATTAATTATTCTAAGCAATAATTATTTACTCAGGGGTTCAAAAAATTTTCCCCGAATTTATAATTATTATTTAGAATTTTTAATCAATTTTCCTAAATTTTAAACCATTTTCCCACAATTTTTAAATAACTAATTCGAATTAAATAAATAGAAATATATTTTTTAATTCTATTTATGACGTGGCACGATCTAGGCTCTCCCTCATCATGGGGTGCGAATTTTGGTGAGATCTTGTGCCCGTGGTTGCTCAAAGGTGTATTTCTCTTCATTCGGTGGCAAGTTGCTTCGGTGACGTTGCTGGCCCCCTCCAAATATGTGTTAGGAAGGAGGCCGAAGTCTAGGGGGGTTCGGGATCTCCTGCTGAGGTGCAGAGATACCTCGGCGCGGCGACACGTGTAAACAAGGGGTTCAGCGAGTCTTTGCCAAAGTCCGAAGAGGGTTTTTTCCATGTTTGAGCGTTGGTGCCAAGAGCGCTCGGCGAGGCGTGCCAAAGTCCCAAAGTGAAGATTTTTTCCATGTTTGGGCGTCGGTGCCAAGAGCACTCGGCAAGGCGTGCCGAGGTCCCAAAGTGAGGATTTTTTTCATGTTTGGCGTCGGTGCCAAGAGCGCTCGGCAAGGCGTGCCGAGGTCCCAAAAGTAAGGATTTTTTCCATGTTTGGGTGTCGGTGCCAAGAGCGCTCGGCAAGGCATGCCGAGGTCCCAAAGTGAGGATTTTTTCCATGTTTGGGCGTCGGTGCCAAGAGTGCTTGGCAAGGCGTGCCGAGGTCCTAAAGTGAGGATTTTTTCCATGTTTGGACGTCGGTGCCAAGAGCGCTCGGCAAGGCGTGACGAGGTCCCAAAGTCAGAAAATTTTTCCATGTTTAGGTGTCGGTGCCAAGAGCGCTCGACAAGGCGTGCCGAGGTCCCAAAGTGAGGATTTTTTCCATGTTTGGGCATCGGTGTCAAGAGCGCTCCGTAAGGCGTGCCGAAGTCCAAAGGCGAGGAAAGTGAGGATGACAGCTTGGAGATGACAGCTGGCCTTTTGCTCGTTGATCTTCTGACGACTTTGACCGTTAGTTATTAATGCGATGGTACAACTTTTGTCGTTTTGCGTAAATGGGCCTGACTATTGGTCTTTTGAGGCCCGAAATCCTCGTTTAGTGTGCCAGCTTCTATAAGACTCACCTCCCCTCATTTCTTCACTTCTCAAATTTTTACTCAGGCGGTGATTTTTACTATCGAGAGCTTCCGACGATCGTCGACCGTTTTCCGGTGAATATTCCGACCGCGACTGTCACTTCAAGGTAACTTATACTTAGTTTATTTCAAGTAGAAAAATATCCCTTTCCCCTGTTTCGAAGCCCTCCCCCTCTGCTGGCGAAGCGCCGTCTCCGAGTCAGAGACCTCGCACCGACAAGGGCAAGAGAGTTGATGGTCGAGAAACCATAATGGAAGATCCGAAGCGTATGGGGGAGTTCGGCAGACTACCAGGGGTGCTGACGGGGCTCCATAGGGTTCGGGAACTTCCGGAGGAGCACGCCGAGCGTATAGTACATGGGAGGGGGCAGAGCTTCGAGGAGAACGCAGCGAGAGAGACCTCGGAAGCAGACGACACAGTCTCCATTCTCAATGAGGCAGACTTGGCCACGATTCGGGAGTGTTTTCATATCCCAGAGGAGTACGAGTTGATACTGCCGGGTCTCGGGGTGAGGGCTAACTCGTCGATGCCAGTAAACATGTGTTTCTGGCCGGTCGACGCCTTCATCGCCGGGGCGCGGCTTCCTCTCCACCCGTTCGCAGTTCATGTGCTTAGGTGGTTCGGGGTCAGCCCCATCCAACTAATGACGAACGTGTGGAGGGTCATTAACGGGTTTGCGCTCCACTGCCAGGCAGCCGAGATCGAGCCGGAGTTGAGGGTGCTCCGGACACTCTATCGGCTTCATCAGCAGCATAAGGCCGAGTTCAGATACTACTTGGCTCCGAGGCATGGTGCTCGGCTCGTCAGTTGCCTCGACTCGATAAAGCACTGGCGAGACAAGTATTTCATAGTTCGGTGTCGCGAAGCGTGGCCCATACCCTCAAGTTGGGTGGAGGAGGTGACGAAGAGGGTGAGGGAGTCGCCGGTGTTCCACCCCAACGAAGAAGAGGCGGTTCGGACTCTTCTTGACCGGCCAAAGTTCGACTGGAGGGATCTGACCGAAGACGCGTTCTTCAGGGGAGGGCTCTGTCGCGTAGACCCCAGTACGCGACTTTATCTTTTTTTTTTATCATAACTTGTGTTTTAACCAACTTTTCTTGCTGCAGAGACTATGGACTACGACGCAATTCTGGCACAGAGGACGACCCTCAGAAGAAAGGCGCCTAAGAAGCACAAGAGGGTCGCCACGAAGGTGACCACTCCGAAGCCCCAGACGGTCGCCAGCACCGTTCCGGAGGTGGAGGCTTCGGCGATTGTGACCCCGAGGAGGGCACCAGCAGCGACCTCGACATCGGCCAAGGCTGGCGAATTCCCGATAGCTGCTGCTCTCGGGATGGAGGTGCCTCCACTGACGGCGGAGGCCGAGGTGTTCCTGACCATGGAGCACAAGAAGTTATTCGTTCCGGACTGGTAGGTTTGGAAACTCGACGGCTTCCTCGGCGACTCGACGTCGAGTATGCAAGCGGTGAAGCATTTGGCGATGCCGAAGGACCGAGCTGCCATGGACGCTGGCAGCGTGGGCGATGATGCCTTCGAGATCGATCGCTCGGCAGTATCGGTGAGTATCGATCTCTTTCTCTTGGAATACTTGCATATTTATCTCTAACTCTTTTTTTCCTTTTTTCTGTTGTTCGGCTGCAGAAGATGACGGAGCTCGAGAAGGACCTCAAGAAGGAGGTCGACCATGCCCGAGCGGAGAAAGCTCGTCTCGCCAATGAGCTCGATAATTTGAAAGTCGAGATCGAGGGGAAGACGACGAGGCTAGAATACCTCGAAGGCCTCGTTACGAAGCTCGAGGGTGATCTACTTCGGCAGAGGGAGGAGTCGGCCAAGTAGCAGGCAGAAGCTGTGGGAGCTGCCAAAGTTGCGACGGTGAAGGAAGCCGAAGCTGCGACCATGGAGAAGGCCCAAGGCTTCCTCACGGCGAACATGGCTAAGGCATACGCTCAAGCCATTAAGCAAGGTGTCGGAGCGGTACCCCGAGGTCGACTGCTCTGGATGGCGGCTCTTCCCCGACCACATCGACGGCTTCGATGCCGAGTCCGAGGGAGAAGTAGGGGACGATGAAGAGGACGTCAAGATCGAAGTCGTTGGCGAACATTAGGGGTCCGTGGTGACTCCGCTAGCAATGGTCGCACCTTCGGGGGAATCTGACCCCGTCCAATCCCGTCGCCCTGGGAAAGAGGTCGCCCCCTGACTTCTTCTGCTTTCCCTTCTCTTTTTTTTGTGTCTTTTGCTCTTTTGAATGTATCGCCTAATTGCAGACTGGCCACCGCACTTTTTGTGATGAATGAAAATCCATCTTTTTGAGTTCGACTATATGTTTGTGAATCTTTGGAGATGAGTTTGTAAAAATTTTCTTGAAATTTGGCTAAGTGTTTACGTCGCCTTGCCCAAGGCTTCGGCTTCGTGTTTACAATTTTTTTTTTTTTGAAATTCTGTTGTGTACACGTCGCCTTATTCAGGAGTTGGCTTTGTGTTAACCGAATTTGCCAATTTTTGCTAACTGTTTTCGTCGTTTGCCTTGGAATTTTCAACTCGTGGAGGTGACACAACTTGTCGAACCAACTCATGTGACGGAGGAGCTATGTTCCGTGGTCGGCCTAGGGGTGACGAAGCTGTGTCTAACTAGGTGCCGAGAGCGCCTTTATGAAGTCGAGTTGAGGCTGCGCAGAGCCGATAGCGAACGAAATCATCTGCAACTGATTGTAGGCCGCCGAGACATCGAGATTTGAAGACTAGAAGGGAGGCTTGCTGAGATGACTCCCGAAGGCGATGACGATGGCTCGTCAACAGCCTTTACACTTGGCCTGAGGCTTAAGTGTCTCCGTCACTCCTTGTCGAAGATGACGACGGAGAGGGACGAACTATTAGCCGAAATCCACCACTTGCAGATAGTAGAAGAAGAGCTTTTGGCGGAGGAAGAAGAATTAACAACGGCGGTGGGCAAGTTGAAGGCCGAGCGCGACGAGTTGACGACAGAGGTCGATGAGTTGAAGAGGGTTACGGTTGACAAGAATATTGAAGTTACTCAGCTCCACCGAATTATTGCCGACAGCTCTGGTGCCGCAGGCTCCACTGTGCCCCGTCGCTTCACGGTAGTCGTGAAGGACGACTCTCAGAAGTAATGAATAGTCGAGCTAGAGGCGAAGGTTGCTCGCCTCAAGCCCTATTCGGGACCGATCAACGTCAGAAGCACTTCGTGCACTCGTGAAGAGAGCAAGCGAGGCATTTCGTTTTACGAGCTTGCGACTCGTTCGACTGTTGCTCGGCAAAGTCCAGGTGATGCCCAAAATGGGGTGGCTATCTCGTCGAGCGGAGCATCCGTTGTTGCGACTGTCAGAAGTAGCGCGGAAGATACATCTTAGTTCGCCGGTCTAGGGACGAGCTCCGAGGTTAGGCGCCGCTGTCCCCGGGTCTCTTTAAAGCGGAACATCCCTGCGCCTAGGAGGCATTGAAGTAGTCTTTTGTTTTTCAAGTTTTGCATCTTGTCTAAGTATTACGAGTCAGTCTTGTAATTTTAGCTTTTCAACTCTTGTAACTTCGTTGTAAAGAGAAGTACTGTAATTGTAGCTTTTTAACTCCTGTAACTTTGTTGTAAAGTAAAGTACCATCTTGTAATTTTGATTTGTTCCACAACTTTTTAGGAGCAAAGCTTGTTCCCTCTTTTGGACTTGTGTGTTTTGTTAGTCATCTGTGGTTGTAGGAGCACTTTTGAAGGGCGGGCCACTTCTTACTCACTTATGAGAGCACTCGGCAAGGTGTGCCAAAATCCAAAGCGAGAGTTTTTTCTCACGTTTGGGCATCGCTGCCAAGAGTGCTCGGCAAGACATGCCAAAGTCCAACGCGAGAGTTTTTTCTTACGTTTGGGCGTCGGTGCCAAGAGTGCTCGGCAAAATGTGCCGAAATCCCAAAGTGAGAATTACAACTTCAACTTTTGACAACTACTCAAAATCAGAAGCGAATCTTCCTTCTTAAAGGTAGGGAATGTCAACCTTTTGAGCTTGAGGTAAGCGGTGCTATGGTTTTTGTAGCCTCCCCCATATGAGAGCTATTGCGAATTGTAAGAGAAGCCAGTTTCTTGCAGTGGAGAGCAGTCTCTTGAAGAATTACATTAACTTTAAATGAACCATAAGGTTAGCTCTTCTAAGTACTCTTCTCCCATGTCTAGTATAGTGGTAGAAACTCAGTTGTCCAGCCAAGTGATTTGGATTCCGAACACGTGGTTTGAGTAAGTTTCAACGGTTGTGGGAGCAGTTTCGAATGGCGAACGACTTCTAACTCGCTTAAGAGCGAGCTTGCAAAGCGGAATCGATCCAAGTTTGGACTCCGAACACGTCGTTCGAGTAAGTTTCAACGGTTGTGGGAGCAGTTCTGAATGTCGAACCACTTCTAACTTGCTTAAGAGCGAGCTTGCGAAGTGGAATCGAGCCAAGTTTTGGACTTCGAACACGTCGTTCGAGTAAATTTCAACGGTTGTGGGAGCAGCTCCGAATGGCGAACCACTTTTAGCCCGCTTAAGAGCGAGCTTGCGAAGCGGAATCGAGCCAAGTTTTGGACTCCGAACACGTTGTTCGAGTAAATTTCAACGATTGTGGGAGCAATTCCGAATGGTGAACCACTTTTAACTTGCTTAAGAGCGAGCTTGCGAAGCGAAATCGAGCCAAGTTTTGGACTCCGAACACGTCGTTTAAGTAAATTTCAACGGTTGTGGGAGCAGTTCCGAATGGTGAACCACTTCTAACTCGCTTAAGAGCGAGCTTGCGAAGCGGAGTCGAGCCAAGTTTTGGACTCCAAACACGTCGTTCAAGTAAATTTCAACGGTTGTGGGAGCAGTTCCGAATGGCGAACCACTTCTAACTTGCTTAAGAGCGAGCTTGCGAAGCAGAGTCGAGCCAAGTTTTGGACTCCGAACACGTCGTTCGAGTAAATTTCAACGGTTGTGGGAGCAGTTCCAAATGGCGAACCACTTCTAATTTGCTTAAGAGTGAGCTTGCGAAGCAGAGTCGAGCCAAGTTTTGGACTCCGAACACGTCGTTCGAGTAAATTTCAATTAAAGGTCTTAAATGGAGAGATAAAATAATTACAAGAGAATCATCAGGAGAAAGAAGTTCTTTATTGATAACTACTAATCGGCTGCTTCTAAGTTGCAAGCCGTTATTACAATGAGAAAATAAAGAAGCAAGTACAAATAAAAAGAAAGGAAGGGCTCGACACTTGAATGTACTTGGAGAGGCGTTCAAACACCCTCTTAGTACTTCAGTAAGTGGTCGGCGTTCCAAGTTCTTGGTATCTGTCTGCCTTCAAGGTCTTCAAGACGATATGCTCCTGGCTGGACTACTTTGGAAACCTTGTACGGTCCTTCCCAATTCGGAGTCAGCTTACTCTTTTGGCTGGAAAATGAGATAGCTAGCTTTCTGGGGACTAAATCCCCTTCCTTGAGATCGGTGGGATGGACTCTTTTGTTGTAGACCTGCTCAATTCTCCTCTGATAATTTTGCTGGCGAATTGAAGCTCTTTCATGGAGCTTATCAATAAGGTCCAAATTTGCCCGGAGCTCTTTGGCGTTCTGCTCTTCATCATAGGCAATAAGGCGAGGGGATGGCAAGCCAACTTCCAAGGGGATTACGGCCTCAAACCCATAGGTGAGGTTGAAGGGCGACTCTCCTGTGGGGGTCCGTTTCGTAGTGCGGTAGTTTCACAATACGTTAGGAAGTTGTTCCGCCCATAAGCCTTTGGACAACTTATCTAGTCTCTTCTTGATACCGGAGAGGATCTTCCTGTTGGCATTCTCTACTTGGCCATTGGACTGAGGATGGGAGACGGAAGAAAAGCGTTGCTGAATGCTGAGGTCTTCACATAAAGATCGAAATGCTGCCCCTGTAAACTGTGTTCCATTATCTATTATCAGGACCCGAGGTACGCTGAACCTACAGATTACATTTCTCCAGAAGAACTGCAGCACTTTGTTCTCAGTAATAGTGGCCAGAGGTTCGGCCTCGATCCACATAGAGAAGTAGTTGATTGCCACGATAAGGAACTTGAGCTGGTCGGAAGCTGGTGGGAATGGACCTAGCAAGTCCATCCCCCACATTGCGAAGGGAATTGGACTCGACAGAGATGTAAGTTGTGCTTGGGTTAATCGGCGGATGTTGGAGAGCTGCTGACAAGGGCTGCATTACCGGACGTATTGCTCGGCATCTCGAAGTAGAGTAGGCCAGAAGTACCCGTAGTTCAAAACTTTCCTAGCGAGGGACCTTGACCCTGAGTGGGCTCTGCCTATGCCTTCGTGGAGTTCTTGCAGGGCATACGAGGCTTCTTCCGGAGAGAGGCATCTCAAGTAGGGTCGGCCATCTACTTGGGTATAAGAGCGTTTGTACAAGACTCCTTCAACAAGGGTGTACTGCTCCGCTCTTGTTCGGATTCGATGGGCTTCTTTTGGATCTTGGGGAAGGGTCCCATCCCTGAGGAATTCTTTCAAAGGCTTCATCCAGTTGTCCCGGAGTTAAACGGGCAACGACTCCATCGAGTCGGGGGCTTCTTCTTCTATGCTTGGTCTGAGGAGTACTTCAATTAGGACGGTCTGCTCGAGACCCTGGAGGGAGGAGGAGGCCAATTTTGAGAGGGTATCTGCTTGGGAGTTTTCTTCTCTATGGATCCGTTGGATTTGTACCTCTTCAAACGAAGCCATGAGACTTTGGACCTTGGCTAGGTACTTAACCATTTGGTCGTCTCGCACCTCGTAGTCTCCTAAGACTTGATTAACCACCAGCTACGAATCACTGAATATCCGGACGCGTTGCGCTCCTGCCTTGCGAGCCATACCCAGGCCTGCTATTAGGGCTTCACACTCAGCCTCGTTGTTGGAAGCTTTAAAGTTGATGCGGAAGGAGTATTGGAGAACGAAGTCATCTGGGCCTGCCAGAATGACTCCGGCTCCGCTCCCTTCGGCACAAGAGGACCCATCTACATATACCATCCACATGGGTGGCCCATTTGCGGCTCGACTCATTTCCGGGTTGGTGCTTTCCACTATAAATTCAGCTAAGGCTTGAGCCTTGATTACAGTCTGAGGCTGATAGGATATGTCATGTTGACTAAGCTTGATCGACCACTTATCAGATGCCCAGAGGTCTCGGGCTTGTGCAGGACTTGCTTAAGTGGCTGGTCGGTAGGGACGACCACCGAGTGGGATTGAAAGTAAGGACGGAGCTTCCTGGCTACCATTACCAAGGCGTACGCTATCTTTTCCAACCTCGGATAGCGGAGCTCGGAGTCTCTAAGGACCTTGCTCACATAATAGATAAGCTTTTGAGCCTTGTCTTCTTCCCTCACTAGAACAACACTGAGGGTTTGCTCGGAGGCAGCGAGGTAGAGGTAGAGTGTTTCCCCGGGAATAGGCTTGCTGAGGAGTGGGGGGTTGACCAGATAGGCTTTCAGTTGGTCGAACGATTCCTGTTACTGTTGGCCCCACTCGAAACCCTTAGCCCCCCTGAGGGCTTTGAAAAAAGGAAGACACTTCTCTCCTGACTTAGACAAGAAGCGTCCTATGGCCGCGAGGCGTCCCGTAAGCTTTTGAACTTCTTTCACACTTGTAGGAGGAGCCATATCCAGTATGGCTTTGATCTTCTCGGGGTTGGCTTCGATCCCCCTTTGACTGACCATGAAGCCCAGGAACTTACCAGACGAGACCCCGAACGCACACTTGTTCGGGTTTAGTCTCATATTATGCTTCCTCAATACGTCGAAGGCTTCTTGTAGGTCGGCGACATGGTCGGACCCATGGATACTTTTGACCAGCATATCATCAACGTACACTTCCATGTTTCGGCCGATCTGATTCTAGAAGACCTTATTGACGAGGTGCTGATCGGTGGCACCGGTATTTTTTAGCCCGAAGGGCATCACTCTGTAGCAATAGAGGCCTTGATCTGTGACGAAGGACGTCTTCGGGATATCCGGGGAGAACATTCTGATTTGGTTGTATCTAGAGAAGGCATCCATGAAGCTCAACAGCTCATGGCCTGAAGTAGTGTCGATTAAGGTATACATGCTGGGGAGAGGGAAATGATCCTTAGGGCACTCCTTGTTCAAATCCGTGAAGTCAATGCAAATCCTCCAACTACCATTGGCCTTCTTGACCATAACAACATTAGAGAGCCATTCGGGATAGTTGACTTCTTGTATGAACCGGACTTTGAGGAGCTTGTCCACTTCTTCCTTTATAGCTTGCTGGTGTTCAGGAGCGAATTTGCACCTCTTCGGCTGGACTAGTTTGGACCCCAGGGCAACACTTAAGTGATGGACGAGGAGGTCCTCGGAAATCCCTGGCATATCGGCGGCTGACCATTCAAAGAGGTCATGGTTCTTCTTGATACATTGGACTATGTCGGAACATAGGGCAGAGGGGAGGGTCTTGCTGATGAAGAATTTGCGGTTCGGATCTTGCTCCGAGAAGAGCACTTCCTCCAGCTCGTCTACCGGTTTTGACATAGGCTGGGTGTTCCCCTGGGGAATTTCAAGAGTCTCGAGAGAAAGAACGGGTCCTCCGGTCGAGGTCATGTAGCATTTGCGGGCCATCTCCTGACTCCCCCTTACTTCCCTTACACCTGCCTTGGTTGGGAACTTCATTTTGAGATGATAAGCCGACGGGATGGCTTCTAAAGTAGCTAGGCCAGGTCAGCTTAGGATCACATTGTATGCAGCTGGAATGTCGACGACCATGAAATCCATTGGCTCCGTCCGGGTAGTAAGAGTTTTGCCAGCGGTTACGTCGAGGGTTATCACCCCTTCGATAGTCACTGGCACTCCCGTGAACCCATGGAGCATATAGCTGGCGGGCTTGAGCCTGTCCCGCGATAATTTGAGTCCTCGGAAGGCCTCCAGGACAAGGATGTTGACAGAACTGCCATTGTCCACCAGAATCCTCTCCACTTTGAAGTTAGCCATGTGGAGGTTAATCACTAGTGCATCACAATGGGGGGTTCGGACACCCTCCAGGTCTTCATCTGAGAAAGTAACCGGAACTTCGAGGCCTTTGGGGGGGGGGGTATAATGTGCACCGAGTTGACCTCCCTGATAAAAGCCTTTTGAGAAGAGTTGGAGGTTCCTCCCATTGAATCCCCATGGATGAGGTGCAGGAGGCGCTCATCTTTGAATTTGGGGCTCTTGTCGTGCTTCTTGGGCCCCTCTGGGGATAGGAGCAAGATCATTCCGATCCTTTCTTGAAAACTTGGACAATTGTCTTCTCTGAATAAGGGCTTCAATTTCATTCTTCAGAGGCTGGCAGTCATTGGTGTTGTGGTCGTGGTCCTGGTGATAGCGGCACCACTTCTCCTTATCTCTCTTCTTCCCGGGGGTATTCATCTTCGGGGCAGGAGGCAAAACTCCTTCTTTCTCGACTTCCATGAGGATAGTTGAAACATTGGTGTTGAGAGGGGTAAACTTCTCAAATCTGGGAGGCGGGCAGCACTGACCCCCGTTGTCCTTCTGGAGCTTCTTAGCTCCTTCATCTTTGGCTGCCTTTCTCTTGGTTCTGGAGGAAGACCCCTCGAAAGTGGGGCGATGTTCAGCTTCCTCTACCCGGATATACTTCTCGCTTCTGAGAAGAAGGTCGGAGAAGTCTCGTGGGGGCTTTTTGGCTAGGGAGGACCGGAGGCTTGAGTTGAGGACATTGGATTGGAAGGCGGCTGCAGCGAGCGATTGGTCGAGGGAGGCAATGAACCTAGCTTCCGCGGTAAATCGCTTGACATAATCTCTTAGTTTCTCACCCTTCTTCTGATTGAGGAAGATTAGTGAAATACTAGTCTTCTCGGTTCGGCGGCTGCTCACGAAGTGGGTGACGAAGAGGGTTTCAAATTGTTCAAAGGAGAAGATGAAGGATGGGGCAAGGCGAGAGTACCATTCCCGAGCCGGACCTTTGAGAGTAGCAGGAAGGTCTTGCACAGTAGAGCATCGGAAGCCTAGTGGATCATCATTAGAGTTTTGAAACTCTCGATGTGATCCACGGGGTCTGACTCCCCCGTATATGTCTCGAACTGTGGTGGCTTGAAGTTTGCTGGAACGGGAGCATCCATGATGGTTCGTGAGAACGGAGGTCTGCTTGGGCGGAGGGTCCTCCTTCTTAGCTCCTCTTCCCTGTCAAGCTGGCCAAGGCGTCTCTCCATCTCGTGGAGACGATGATAGACAGCATCATCCCTTCGACAGTACCCTGGCGAGCCTCTAGACTCATCTTCGTACGAAGGGGAGCGTGGAGTTCGGCGATGGTGGCTAGGAGAATGGTGAGGACTGGCGATGTGATGGCAGTGGCTCGGAGCTTGAGGAGGAGTTAGGGACCGATGGCGAGGACTCTGGAACAGAGGAGGAGTGGGGACCCTCTGAACATTGTTGTTGTTGTTTGGTCAAAGATTGAGGGCCTGCAAGATTGTAGCCTGGAACTCTTGGAATTCGGTTCGAGTGATGGTTCCGTTCTCGTCCCTCTGGGGCTGCCGACCAGTGAGAGAATGATGTCTTCTTTGACGATATTCAGGGGACTCCCTCTGCCTCCTATGAAGAGGGGACCTCCTGTGGTCACGGCGACGAGGAGATTGCTCATTTGGACGTTCTGAGCGGGTGGCTCCCTCACAGAACTGTCTTTCATCAAAATGGCAGCAAAGGTCCTCTTCTTTCTGCCGGTTGATGTGGATGTTACGGAGGTCTTCGGAAGGTCGAGGGTTATGAGATGCCATTGAGTCGGTTGAAGGGTTATGTATGGAGATGAGGTCACGGTGAAGGGGTTGCTTCTGAGGAGGAGGATGAGAGGTCCCAATACCGGTGTTCTGGGGCCCGACTGGAGCCCACTGGTGCTGAAGATTCTAAAGAGGAGGTTGTTCCTGCTGCAGAGGCTGATCAGGCTGAGGAGGGAGTTGTCCTTGCTGCTGGATGGTTTGGAGGGGAGCCTCCTGTTGCGGCTGAGGAGGAGTGGGCCCACGGTTGGACTCTATGGATCTCAGTTTCCTTGGAGGCATGGCTGGAGGTGATCTTAACCGATGGAAGAGGATGGATTGCTATTCGTGGTTCCCACAGACGGCGCCAATCTGTTGCCGCTGAAATTGGTGTGGGGACAAACAGATAGATTTGTGGATTCTTCTGATGTTGAATAGTCAAACCTGAACAACTTTCACTGGAGTTTGATCGTGATCTCCCGCCGATGACCTGCAAAAAGTGCGAAACACCGGGGTTTATCCTGGCGATGCACCATCCGACGCTCTAGTCAGTAATCAGAAAGATTATGAAAGAGCTTTGATTGGCAAAAGATTGATTACCTATTAACAGTGGGGGATGGGGGGTATTTATAGCCACCTTAGAGACCAGTTTCGGGATAAGATCAAATCCCTACTTCCTAGTGAATGGATAAAAGGAATCAGGGCTGTTGATTAAGTAGAATCATAAACCCTAATTCTATCCAGCCGGGCTGGGTTTCTTGCGGGTTGGAACCCACACCCAATTAAGACGGATCCGTTTGTGGGCTATTGGGCCTTTTGAAAAAGGCCCAGTTCCCATTTCGAACCCGTTTGTAGGTGAAATTACCATTTTACCCCTTAGCTTTGAGATTCGTGCCTGATTTGGATCGTTCCGATTTAACCCTTATTTTTAGCCATATCAGCGTATTATCGAGCATCATATTGGAGGATTTGTTACATTCAGGGAAACTGTAAGGGTCCAATCAAGGCTTATAAAAAACTGTTCACTGTCCCACTAATTAAGCACTTGATCGAGCAGGCAGGGTGACACCATTTTCTGACTATTCATACGGAGAAGTCTTCAATACGGCTGGTCGAGGCATTGGTTGAGAGATGGTGGGACATGACATACACTTTCAATCTTTCGTGTGGCTAGTTGGGATTTACACCGTTAGATTGGGCAATGGTAACATGATTATCCATCGGAGTTGGTGATGCACCTCTTTGTAACGATAAGGAGCTTACATTCAAAGTTGTGCAGAATCGCTTCTTTGATGAGATTATAGAAGATGATTAGAAGTCTCATGGTGTACGTTGCTCGTTCTTCAAGAAGTATTTTGTTAGCAGTTGGATCAAAGCAGCTAAGACGAATGCCGTGGTTGCATTTAAAGTAGCACAACATTCTTTACGCACTTCATCAGGGAGTTTCTTTTGCCTAATGTAGATTCGGTAGTCAGATGTGACTAGTTTGCTGCATTTGAAGATCTTAATATAATGGGCACGTATGATTGGGGAAGTCCTGGATTGGCACTGTTGTATTTCTCTCTCGATAACCTTGATCGGATTAAAATTGAAATCTTTTAATGGGCCACGACAAATACTTAAGGTAATATTTGAACATAATTGTTAGATTAAAAATTGATGGAGACTAGTTCATGTTCTATTTTATCAGTATTGGGCTTATGAATACACAGGTGTTTGTGTTTCTATGTGTGATAGAACGATAGAATTTTCGATTCATATGCAAAATACCGATGTACGACTGAAAATTTGCCATTGGAATCGCAGTAAATTGGACCATAGTCGAACAAATATGATTCGGTATTTCTATGGCCCGGGATCAGTTGGAGGTGATGTCCACAACATATATTATATGACAACTATATAAAAGATCATGAATGGGATTCGTTTGGTGGGTAGTGAAAGAGCAAAGGTATCACGTGAAGTATTTTGTTAAAGTGGATTGATGTGATATGATTATGATGGTTAGTGTTTGAGTGAGAATCAAACACTAACTTTATGTTGGTTATTTAAGGTGGGGTTTGGTCTGATACAGATCATTCACTCTACATCATCTCCAACTGATTCTATCATGTCTTCATCTTCAACGTATTTCTCTCCAATTGAGCAATGCCAATTTTTTCTTCATCTTTTACCTCAACCCCATCAGACGAAGAATCTGAGCACCAGGATGATGTAGCAAGAATTATTAATTACTGTATGTAGTTATTGGCCATGGGGGTTCATCATAGCCAACATGTTGCTCATCGACGATATATTCATCGTGAAAGAGAAAAATGTGACAGACGTATGTCGACGGATTATTTTTTTGATAATCCCATTTACGACGACAATATTTTTCGTCGACGATTCCGTATGCGTCAGGTTTTATTCAATCGGATACTGGAAGCAACAGTTGGTTACGATCGATAATTTCAACAGCAACGAGATGCAACTGGAACTATGAGCTTATCTCTGCATCAGAAAATGATTGCTGCAATACGATGTTTAGCGTACGGATCTTCGACAGATGCAGTTGATGAATACGTCAGAATAGGAAAAACTATAGTATTGAAAACAGTACATCAATTTTTGTATTGCAATTGTGAATATATTTGGTCTCAATACACATGGAAACCAAACGCACATGATGTTCATAGATTTCTCAAAAAAAATAAATCTCTGGGCTTTCCTGGTATGTTGGGTAGTGTAGATTACATGTATTGGGCATGAAAAAGTTATCCGGTAGCATGGCCTGGCCAGTATACAGGTCATGACCGGGAGTATACAGGTCATGCTCGGGAGCCTACAATTATTCTCGAAGTGGTGGCTTTGTAAGATCTCTGGTTTTGACAGTCATTTTTTGGAATACCGGGATGTAATAATGATTTGAACGTACTGAACCGGTTCACCTTATGTGACAATATTCTTGATGGTTGTGCACCACTAGCAAATTTTGTTATCAACAATCATAATTACAACATGAGATATTATTTAGTAGATGGTATATACCTTCCGTTGGTTACTATAGTCAGAAAATACACTGCTCCGGACACTCAAAATAAAAAGAAATTTGCCCAAATGCAAGAAGGTGCTAGAAAAGATGTTGAACGCGCATTCAACGTCTTATAGGAACGATTTGCATAGTAAGAGGTCCAGCAAGATTGTGAGATGTCGACAATCTATCTTATATCATGAAGACGTGTATTATTTTACATAATATGACTGTTAAGGACGAATGAGAAGAAGTGATTGAGGATTATGGTTACAACCATTGTTCTTCCTCTACAACCGTCATACCTAATAGAGCTTCCCCAACTGAGCAGACAACCCGTTTGACACACATTGTCGTTTTACATGACATACAAAAACATTATGAACTTCAACAAGATTTGGTAGACCATATTTAGAATGAATATAGAGATGACGATTAGCAAAACATGTCAAAATTAAGTGATTGGTAGTATGTTGTATAATTAAATTAAGTGGTTTTCCATATTTGCATTCAGTATATGTCTTACTTTGTATTGAACATTTGTTGTTTTAATTAAATTTATGTGATTTTGGATATTTGTCTTCATATTGAATTGTCAAAGCACACAGGGTACAATCATGAAATGATACAATAGATTCAGGATACTATAATAAAGGATACAATTGAGAATCCTATCCAAAAATAAAGGATACAGATACATTTGCGAAATAATAAAGGATACAATGGGTAATTCTCTCTAATAAATAAAGCTCTACTTCTCATTACCCCCCATTGTAATCTCATTTTTGCATAATTTCATTTTTTCTACACATGAAATAATAGCGTTGATTATCAGCTAATGTAGTTAGGTCCATACCCATAATGCGATCTCCCTCTATTCGTTATTTCAGTTTGTGATCTTTTTATTTAATAACAAGCTTCATTTCTACGCATGGATCCTCCGTTCTTGCGTCTCTTTATAGAAACAGTTAAAAATTTTAGTCTCTTCAAACATTTTAGCCAACTCTAATGATTCAATTATTTTTTTCCCCTTTCCTCCTCTTTACTTTCCAACCAGGTGGACAGGGGAGGGGTGTAGACGAATCCACGTCAGGCGGTACATCTGAATCGCAATCTACCGTCTTGGGGGAACATTGACTACTACCACCTTCCCCAGATTGAGAACTCGGGGCAGAGTCGAACACATGGACTGTACGCAACGAAAATTTTGGCAAATCTTTAAGTTATAACGTTCTTTAAATCTAAAGGCTTTCCCACCTGAATGCATGTATTCACTTCTAACTTCACGTATCTATAAAATTTAAAAAGTACATACATTATAATTAGATCAAAATTTTAATATAAATTAATATCGCAATAATTATACATACCTTATCAGCCTCAATAGAGCGACTTGCTTCGAGATTATGTGGAATCGACTTGAAAGAGAGGTTGCCCCGTCCGGTCGATTGGAGTACCTAAAAGAGCCTTAAATGTGGAAAATACGCGATACCAAAATTGCATCCCCGATTGATCTGTAATACCCCAGGTTCTTTTTTAAAATAATGCTTTTAAAATTAATAAATGAATTAAAATGATTTTTGGTGATTTAATAAATATTTTTCTGAAATTTACCTTTTACAAGTGCAAAACACGTGCACATATTTTCTTAGGAAGTTCAAAGTCAAAAATTATTTTGGGGAACCCATTATTTATTATTAGATATTATTTGTGAATTTTTTGGATTTTTCTGATAATTATTTGATCTATTTGCAAATATTACAAAAAGAGGGACTTTTGTGTAAAATTACCACTTGAAGTGAAAACTCCATATTTTTGGATTTTTGGGCTGGGCATGATACCTAGTCAACTCAAAGGTAAAGAGTTTGCCTTTTGTTTTAATAAATTTGGTTTATTTTGCAAGTTTTGATAAAGAATGGTCTTTTTGCAAAATTGCCACTTAGAGGACAAAAGTGCAATTTTATTTTCTGGGTTTTCAAAACAGTACCGGCTGATAATAGAGCAGTTTTTCTTGTTTTTAAATCTCAATTAAGATGGTTTTATTTGATTGCCAAGTATAGGGATTTATATATGTAAATGTATATTTAAAAGAGATATTTTGCAAAATCTATTCAAAAACCCTAGATACCATATTTCCGGCCTATATAGGGTGAGGTGCAGCCGTCTCCTTGCTGCACAACACAAAAGGATTTCTTTATTATTATTTTCTTGGAGTTTCAAAGTGAGGATCTTGGTTTTCTTGCGAAAGGAGGGACTTTTCTAATTTCTTATTCATCTTCAGTTGATTCTTCAATAAGTTGAGTGACATATGTTTGTTTTCTTATTATTCTAAGCATGTTGTATGTGATGATTTATCTATTAGAAAGAATGTTAGATGATGGTATGTAGATATAATGAATTTTAATGAGTAGATGAAGTAAAAATTGAATCTTTTCATGAAACCTATGCTTTGATGATTAAAATTACATATAGATGGCTTGAGATTTGTTAAGAACCTAACAGAAGTCATGAGTAGGTTGTTTCCCTTCATCTACTTGATATTTTGACTGGTCATGATGAGATTGTATGTCGGATAATGCACAATTTGAACAGAGATGAGTTCTTTTAATATTGAGTATGCATACACACACTATTTGAGGTTTTGATGAGTAAAGAACTTGATGAATGATTGTTTTATTGATGTATTCATGAGTAAATTGATGTAATCATTGGGGTTTGTGTTTAACAAGTTGTAGAAGAGTTATTGAACTAAAAGAATCAAGTTTTGAGTGAAAGAGATGGAGTTGAGTTTCGGGTCTGTTTGTGTGCAGGCCAAAATTTGGTTTTCGTGAATTTTGTGATGTTTTCGATTGATTCTAGAGTTGTTTTGATACTGACATTAAATTAAACTTTACACCACTCCTATACACTGATTCTTAATGCTTAAACATATATACCAACATATACACGTAGGCCAACATATACACGTATATAGAGAGAGAGAGAAATCTTCGGTTGCACACTACTTTTGGTGAGCACTCCGTGAGCACTCATGAAATATAGCACCTATGACAAATCCGAACCGCTCATTTTGTTCTATATACCTTAGATAGCCTAACAATAAAAAATCAAGTAATTTGAAGTTCATTTGCCCATCCATCATGCTGTTAGAATTTTCAGCCATACAATTTTGTAATGATGTAAATCATGGGAAAATGAACTTCAAATTACTTGATTTTTTATTGTTAGGCTATCTAAGGTATATAGAACAATATGAGCGGTTCGGATTTGTCATAGGTGCTCTATTTCGTGAGTGCTCACGGAGTGCTCACCAAAGTAGTGTGCAACCGAAGATTTCTCTCTCTCTCTATATATATATATATATTCATATCCTGTTTTGAAAGATTTTGTGAAAAATCACTCTTTTAAGATCTTGATATGTTTTGATATGTGTTGATATGTGTTATAAGTTCCTATACGTCATACAAGTTATAATTAATCATATCAGGAAGTCAAATTTTGATTTTATAAAGTTTAATCGATTATCAGTCGAAACATGCACAAAAGCCCTACCTGGCTGTATTGCAGGTCACGGTCGACCGCACGGTCGATAGTCATGCTTCTATTTTGGGGGTTTCTAATTGACAGTCGACTGCCCTTCTTGAGCGGTCGACCGTCAATTGTTCCTTTGAGCTGTTTTGTTGAGTTTTCTTCGTTTCTTTTAAACGATTATTTTCTCGATATTATGGATTATTGCCCTACTGTTTTAGATGATGTTTTACTACAAATTACAGTATTTTACAGAGAGTTATATTTTATTTATAAGAGAGTTTTAAATGTATTCTTATGATCTTATTAAGAGAGTTATATGTGTTTTCAAAGGAGTTGATGTTTTAGTGATATTCTACGACTTAAAAATATGATTTTCTGTTATTTAATGAATTTAATATTTTATTTGAATTCTGAAATTTTATGAGCACATTATATAGATGTGGATTTTTTTCGATTTAAGAAGTTTTATTCATATAATCGTTTTGATGATGGATTTGTGAGTTTTATTGAAGGTTTTGGTATTGATGGTTGAGCTATGAGTCTTTAGAGTTTGAGTGGGGCCCTAACTACCGGCGGTTAAGATTTTAGTTGTTGTTTAGTTGAGTTAAGTCCGGTAGGGTACACCAACTCTAAGAGATTCGCAATCTAATAATAATTAATTAACTTAACAAGATAAGAACTGGCACTAGATGGTGATATGATAAAATGGAAACATAGGTTATGGACCTTAGTATGGCCTGCGGTGTGAGATAATCCCCAGAATTATCGAGGTGTGAGTGAAATAGTCTTCGGAATTATCGGGGTTAGGGCGACACTCATGGGGTATTCGCGTGATAAGGCGTCATAGCTTGCGGTGTGGGGTATTCTAGAATATTCCTAGGTGTGAGTGAATAGTCTTCGAAATTATCTATGGGTAGAGATTGACCTCCAGAACTATCGGCGCATGGGCTAATATTCATAGTTTATCTAAATCTCATTGTAGTCATCGTAGTAGGATTAGCTGCATAACGAGGGATTAAACCCTATCAAGTGGGGAACGATAAGAGCTTGCACCGGACCTATGTAAAGTGGGATGCATAGAATTCGACAAGTATGCATTAGAGAGTCAGCATATAGCATTGGTATTTTCTTGACTTGGTTTTATGCTTGTTGTTTTCTATTTTTCTACACTTGACACTTAGCCTAGTTTCACTTGGTGTTTTCATGTTTCATTTATTGTTATTTCTTACTTCATTTATTCTTGCTGTCGGTACATGTTGTTTATGACTCTATGCCTTATGTTTTATTTATATTGCATTTATTTTTATGTCACTCACACCGTTATGGCTGACCCCTGTAGTTTTGGGGGTTAGGGTTATCTCTAGCCTCATGGTTTACAGGTAAAAACCTATAGCTTGGGATTTGGATGCTTGAGATAGAATGATGTTATGGCTTATATAAATTGTAAAAGAATGTGTTGTAAAAGAAAGAATTTGTAATTCAAGGTGTTTGTTTTTCGCTATGCTTTGTAAAGAATTAATGTAATGAAAGTTGAAAAATTTTCTCTGTGTTTTGGCTATGTTTTCTATTACAATTGTGGTTGATGCTGGAAATTGTGCCACGTATTTCTAAGATATTATATTAGAAATTCGGGGCGCTATAGAGGTTGGTATCAGAGCATGCTTCAATAGTAATTGTAAACATGGTATAAAAATAAACCTAGGTGTGGACACTAGAGTGTGAGTATCACATAGAGTTAGAACATGATGTTTTGGTTTAGGATATGGTTGAGGTTTTTCTATGAGGTATTGATGTGAATATGAATTGTGTTGTGGTGCTTTAACTTTACCCTCATTTTGCAGTATTCAGTAATGGCAGGACCCAGGACTAGGAATGGTAGTAATGGTGATGGGGCTGGAAGTTCCCATAGGGCTGGACTTGATCTTGAGACTGAGATTGCCAGGGTGTATCAGACCTTGAATGCATTTATGGCAACTAATATGGCACAGAATCAGAATCTGAATCAGGGGGCTGGACCAGTATTTGTTAATACTGATCTGATCAAGCAGGTTGAGTCCTTCAAGCGGATGAAGCCGCCTGTGTTTGAGGGGCAGTCTGATCCAAATGAGGATGATGATTGGATTAGACAGATGGAGATGGTCTTCGAAGTCTTGAAAACCCTAGCAGTCAATAAGGTGAAATTGGCTACTATACAGTTAGAGAAGGATGCTGGCGTCTGGTGGCAGTCAGTGAAGAGGACTTTTGGAGATCAGCCGGTGACTTGGGAAGCTTTTATGGATGAATTCAGAGATCATTTCTTTTCTCTGGATATTCAGAAGAAGAAAGCAACAAAATTCTTGAATCTGCAGTAAGGCAATATGACAGTGCGTGAATATGAGACTAAGTTCGCTCAGCTGTCAAGGTATGCACCAGAGCTGATTGTTGATGAAGTGAAGAAGGCCAAGAAATTCGAGCAGGGCTTGAGGCCGAATTTGAGTTCGAGGATGATTCCTCTAGGCATAAGGAGGTTTGATAAGCTGGTCAGAAGAGCAGTGATGACAGAAGAGGATATGGACCAGTTCCAGAAGAAGCAAGAGACATGGAACAGGAGGAAGAGGCCAGCAGCTAGTCAGAGCGGGAAGAAGTTCCTAGTGAAGCAGGGCAAGTTCAGTAGGCCAGAGCAGAGGGCACCTGCAACTCAGGAGGTGACTTGTGACTACTGTAAGGAGGCGGGTCACTTCAGGTCAACATGTCCTAAACTGGCGAAACAGACTTGTTTTCAGTGTTGGCAAGTGGGGCATACTAAGCTCTTCTGTCCACAGTTGAAGAAGGGTGGTGCAGGCGGAGGCAAATTTCAGAGGCAAGGGTGAGTGTTCGCATTGACTGAGGAAGTTGCGGGTAACTCAGAGGATGTGATCCAGGGTATGCAAGAATTTTGAATTTTAATTTATTCAATGTATTAAGTAAAACTTTGTTTGAGAATAAATTGAAGATTTGAGTATCATTCTTCATGTAACAGGATTTGTTTTGGTTAATGGAATAAAAACAAAAGTTTTATTTGATACTGGTTCTTCGCATACATTTGTGTCGCCCAATTTTGAAAAATTCTTAGGTGTGGAACCTAAGTTGTTTCCAGGCAGAGTCTTGTCGGTGGCAACGTGGAAGAAGAATTGATTGCTGATCGATATTATGAGGGCTGTGATATCGAGATTGGTGGGAGATTATTTGGCATTGATCTCATTGAGCTGCAAGTTCTGGGTGTGGATGTGATTGTGGGCATTGATTGGATGGCAATATATGATGCCACAATTGAATGCAAGAAGAAAGAGGTGTCGGTGAAGGCACCAGGTGGTCTCGCAGTGACTTTTAGGGGAAGATGAAGGACCCCAAAGTGGCTGCAGTGGTGTCTAAGTTGATGATTCTAGAGTATGTCAGAGGCATTCCAGTTGTCAGGGATTTTCCTAGAGTGTTCTTGTAAGATTTACCAGGATTTTTGCCGCAGCGAGATGTGAAGTTTTGCATTAATGTTCAGTCGGGGAGTGCTCCGATTTCTAAGGCTCCGTACATGATGGCACCTGTAGAGCAGGATGAAGTTAAGAAGCAGATTGAGGAATTGCTGAGTAAGAGTTTCATCAGGCTGAGTTCTTCACCGTAGGGTGCGCCGGTGTTGGTGGTGAAGAAGAAGGATGGGTCAATGAGGATGTGCATTGACTATCGGGAGTTGAATAGGGTGATTATTCAGAACAAGTATCCACTTCCACGGATTGATGATCTGTTCGATAGGCTTCAAGGAGCAGCTGTGTTTTCGAAGATTGATTTGAGATCAGGGTATCATCAAGTTCGATTCAAGGATGAATATGTGAGTAAAATAGCTTTTAGGACTCGTCATGGACTATGAGTTTTTGGTAATGCCATTCGGAGTGACGAATGCGCCGGCAGTATTCATGGATATGATGAATCGGATATTGCGGCCATTCATTGATTCCTTCGTGGTGGTTTTCATTGATGATATTTTGGTGTATTCGAAGTTGGAGGAAGAGCATTCTATGTACTTGACAGAGGTGTTACAAAAGTTACAGGAGCATAACTTGTATGCCAAGCTATCAAAGTGTGAGTTTTGGATGTTTGAGGTAGCTTTCCTTTGTCATATCCTTTCTAAGGAGGGAGTGGCCACTGATCCTCGGAAGGTTGAAGCAGTGAAGGATTGGCCCAGGACAACGTCAGTGAAGGAAGTCAGGAGTTTCTTAGGTTTGGCTGGGTACTACAGGAGATTCATTCAGGGCTATGCACAGATAGCAGTTCCTTTGACAGGGTTAACTCGGAAGAATGTGGCATTCACATGGACTGATAAGTGTGAGGCGAGTTTCCTTGAGCTAAAGGAGAGGTTGACGATTGCGCCTATCTTAGCTTTGCCACAAGCTGGGAAGGATTATGATATCTTCAGCGATGCATCTCTAAGAGGTTTGGAGTGTGTCTTGATGTAGGAAGGCAAGGTTATTGCCTATGGTTCGAGGCAGTTGCGTCCACATGAGAAGAATTATCCGACGCATGATTTAGAGTTAGTAGCTATTATCTTTGCCTTGAAGTAGTGAAGGCATTATGTATATGGTAAGAAGGTCAATATGTATACCGACCACAAGAGCCTGAAGTACATTTATCAACAGAAGGATCTAAATCTTCGGCAGAGGAGGTGGTTGGAATTGTTAGAAGATATTCGTCCCGAGATCAAGTATCATCCGGGCAAGGCGAATGTGGTGGCCGATGGGCTTAGTCGGATGAGCAGTTTGTCGAGCTTGATCACTACTCAGAGTGAGTTGGCAGCAGAGATTGATCAGGCAGGTATCGAGGTGGTACTGCAGGGTTTGGGAGCGTCTTTGGCTCAGTTGAGGCTGCAGCCTTCTTTGGGAGAGCAGATTGTAGAAGGTCAAAAATCAGATGCAGAGATTCAGAAGATGTTGCAGCAGGTTCCTGATGGCAAGTTGTCAGAGTTCTGTGTCCAAGATGGAGTTCTATGGATGGGTGAAAGGTTGTGTGTCCCGGAGAATGCAGATTTGAGGGAGAGTATCTTGCAGGAGGCACACAACACCTTGTTATCAGTACATCCTGGAGGCTCAAAGATGTACAAGGACACCAAACAACACTTTTGGTGGTCCGGTATGAAGAAGGATGTGGCAAATTTCATGGCGAGATGTCTGACTTGTCATGAGATTTAAGCAGAAAATCAGAGACCTGGAGGTTTGTTGCAGCCTTTGTCCATTCCAGAATGGAAGTGGAAGAATATCATCATGGATTTCATCACAGGTTTGCCAAGGAGTGCGAAGGGCAATGACTTAATTTGGGTTATTGTTGACCGTTTGACAAAGTCAGCTCACTGTTTTGTCTATGAAGTTTACTTGGTCGTTGGATAAATTGGCAGAGTTGTACATTGATGAGATTGTGAGACTTCATGGAGTTTCTGTGTTGATTGTTTCCGACAAGGATGCGAGGTTCACTTCGAGGTTTTGGAAGAGTATACAAGCAGCTTTGGGTACCAAAACCGATTTCAATACTGCTTTTCATCCTTAGACCAATGGTCAGACTAAAAGGGTGAATCGAGTATTGGAGGATATGCTGCGGGCTTGTGTTATGAATTTCAGTGGTAGTTGGAAGAGGTACTTGGTATTGGTTGAGTTTGCTTACAACAACAGTTACCATGCGAGTATCGGGATGGCTCCGTATGAAGCTCTGTATGGAAGGAAGTGCAGGACACCTGTTTGTTGGTATGAGGTTGGCGAGAGACAGATATTTGGGACCGAGATTGTGCATCAAACATCAAAAAAGATTGAGTTGATTCGCAAGAGGTTGGTCGAGGCTCAGAGTCGGCAGAAGAGTTATACAGACACTCGAAGAAGATACTTGGAGTTTGAGATTGGGGATGCAGTTTTCCTCAAGGTATCTCCGACAAAGGGGGTGATCAGGTTTGGTAAGGGGGGCAAGTTGGCGCCAAGGTATATTGGGCAGTACAAGATTTTGAGGCAGATTGGTAAGACGGCATATAGATTGGAGTTACCGGAGGAGTTGGCACATGTGCATGATGTGTTCCATGTGTCGCTGTTGAGGAAGTATGTGCCTGGTCAGAGCCATCAGTTGGTAGAAGTGCCTGAAGGTCTACAGGTGAACTTGAGTTACAAGGAGCAGCCTGTAGAGATTGTTGACCGCAGGGAGAAGGTTCTGAGGAGCAAGGTGATACCTATGGTCTAGGTGTTGTAGAGGAACCAGCAGTTCGAGGAGGATACTTGGGAACCGGAGGATCGCATGTAGAAGGATTTTCCTGAACTTTTTGTATAATTGTATTCTTTTGTATAATTGTACTCTTTGAGTTAAGTTGTATTTCTTTTGTTAGTTACATTCTCTTGTGTAATGGTATTTCTTAAAGTATTCCCATTTATGAGATTTCAATTCCTTTTGCTTATATTGTTTGGACCCTATTAGTAGTAGTTATGAGGACAGAACTATTCTAAGGAGGGAGTGATGTAATACCCCAGATTTTTTTAAAATAATGCTTTTAAGTATAATAAATGAATTAAAATGATTTTTGGTGATTTAATAAATATTTTTCTGAAATTTATCTTTTACACGTGCAAAACATGTGCAAATATTTTCTTGGGAATTTCAAAGTCAAAAATTATTTTGGGGAAACCCATTATTTGTTATTAGATATTATTTGAGAATTTTCTGGATTTTTCTGATCAATATTTGACTTATTTGCAAATATTACAAAAAGATGGACTTTTGTGCAAAATTACCACTTGGAGTGAAAACTCTAGATTTTCGGATTTTTGGGCTGGACATGATGCCTAGTCAACTCAGAGGTAAAGAGTTTGCTCTAAAAAAAAATTGGTTTATTTTGCAAGTCTTGATAAAGAAGGGTCTTTTTGCAAAATTGCCACTTAGAGGGCAATAGTGCAATTTTGTTTTCTGGGTTTTCAAAACAGTGCCCGCTGATAATAGAGCGGTTGTTCTTGTTTTTAAATCTCAATTAATATGGTTTTATTTGATTTCCAAGTATAAGAATTTATATATGTAAAGATATATTAAAAAGAGATATTTTGCAAAATCTATTCAAAAACCCTAGATACCCTAGTTCTGGCCTATATAAGGTGAGGTGCAGCCGTCTCCTTGCTGCACAACACAAAATGATTTCTTTATTATTATTTTCTTGGAGTTTCAAAACGAGGATCTTGGTTTTCTTGCGAAAGGAGGGACTTTTCTGATTTCTTTATTATCTTCGGTTGATTCTTCAATAAGGTGAGTGACATGTTTATTTTCTTATTGTTCTAAGCTTGTTGTATGTGATGATTTATCTATTAGAAAGCATGTTAGATGATGGTATGTAGATATAATAAATTTTGATGAGTAGATGGAGTAAAAATTGAATCTTTTCATGAAACCTATGCTTTGATGATTAAAATTACATATAGATGGCTTGAGATTTATTAAGAACCTAATAGAAATCATGAGTAGCTTATTTCCCTTCATCTACTTGCTGTTTTGACTTGTTATGATGAGATTGTATGTCGTATAATGCACAATTTGAACAAAGATGAGTTCTTTTAATATTGAGTATGCATACACACACTGTTTGAGGTTTTGATGAATAAAGAACTTGATGAATGATTGTTTTATTGCATGTATTCATGAGTAAATTGATGTAATCATTGGGTTTTGTGTTTAATCAAGTTTTAGAAAAGTTAATGAACTAAAAGAATCAAGTTTTGAGTGAAAGAGATGGAGTTGAGTTTCGGGTCTGTTTGTGTGCAGGCCAAAATTGGGTTTTCGTGAATTTTGTGATGTTTTCGATTGATTCTTGAGTTTTTTTTTATACTGAGATTAAATTAAACCTTACACCACTCCTATACACTGATTCTTAATGCTTAAACATATATATATACACCAACATATACACATAGGCCATATGTCTTTGTTTTGATGAATGGCTGAAATGGAATTTGATGTTCTTCAGGATGTTTTTGATTGAGATTGATTTGTTTTAGTGCTGAGATTGAGTCTAAACATTATACTACTTATATATGTTGTTTTATCGAAGTTTTATTGATGCTTAATCACATATATACACTCATATATATATACATATAGAGAAATCTTCGGTTGCACACTACTTTGGTGAGCACTCCGTGAGCACTCACGAACTAGAGACCCTATGAGAAATCCGAACCGCTCATATCGTTCTATATGCCTTAGATAGCCTAACAATAAAAAGTCAAGTAATTTGAAGTTCATTTGCCCATGATTTACATCATCACAAATTGAATGGCTGAAAATTCTAACAGCTTGATGGATGGGCAAATGAACTTCAAATTACTTGATTTTTTATTTTTAGGCTATCTAAGGCATATAGAACAATATGAGCGGTTTAGATTTTTCATAGGGTCTCTAGTTCTTGAGTGCTCACGGAGTACTCACCAAAAGTAGTGTGCAACCGAAGGGGACTCTATAGAGAAATCTTCGGTTGCACACTACTATGGGGACTCTATACATATATATATATATATATATATATATATATATATATATATATATATATATATATATTCATATCCTGTTTTGAAAGATTTTGTGAAAAATCACTCTTTTAAGATCTTGATATGTTTTTATATGTGTTATAAGTTCCTATACGTCATACACGTTATAATTAATCATCTCAGGAAGATAAATTTTGATTTTATAAAGTTTAATCGAGTATCAGTCCAAACATGCACAAAAGCCATACCTGGCTGTATAGCAGGTCACGGTCGACCGCACGGTCGACCGTCATGCTTCTATTTTGGGGGTTTCTAATTGACAATCGACTGCCCTTCTTGAGCGGTCGACCGTCAATTGTTCTTTTGGGCTGTTTTGTTGAGTTTTCTTCGTTTTTTTAAACGGTTATTTTCTCGATATTATGGATTATTACCCTACTATTTTAGATGATGTTTCACTACAGATTACAGTATTTTACAGAGAGTTATATTTTATTTATAATAGAGTTTTAAATGTATTCTTATGATTTTATTAAGAGAGTTATATGTGTTTTCAAAGGAGTTGATGTTTTGGTGATATTCTACGACTGAAAAATATGATTTTCTGTTATTTAATAGATTTAATATTTTATTTGAATTCTAGAATTTTATGAGTACATTATATAGATTTGGAATTTTTTTTGATTTAAGAAGTTCTCTTTATATAATCGTTTTGATGATGGATTTGTGAGTTTTATTGAAGGTTTTGGTATTGATGATTGAGCTATGAGTCTTTAGAGTTTGAGTAGGGCCCTAACTACCGACAGTTGAGATTTTGGTTGTTGTTCAGTTGAGTTAAGCTCGATAGGGTACACCAACACTAAGAGATTCGCAATCTAATATTTAATTAATTAATTTAACAAGATAAGAACAGGCACTAGATGGTGATATGATGAAATTGGAACATGGGTTATGGACCTCAGTATGGCCTGCGGTGTGAGATAATCCCCGAAATTATCGAGGTGTGAGTGAAATAGTCTCTGGAATTACCTGCGATGTGGGATTGATCTCCGAAATTATCCAGGTCGGGGCAACACTCATAGGGTATTTGCGTGATGATGCACCATAGCTTGCGGTGTGGGGTATTCTCGAAGATTTTCCAAGTGTGAGTAAAATTGTCTCTGGAATTATCTGTGCATAGAGATTGACCTCCAGAACTATCGGGGCATGGGCTAATACTCACAGTTTATCTAAATCTCATAGTAGTCATCGTAGTAGGATTAGCTGCATAATGAGGGATTAAACTCTATCAAGTGGAGAACGATAAGGATTTGCACCGGACCTATATAGAGTGGGATGCATAGAATCCGACAAGTATGCATTAGGGAGTCAGCATATAGCATTGGTGCTTTCTTGACTTGGTTTTATGCATGTTGTTTTCTATTTTTCTACACTTGACACTTAGTCTAGTTTCACTTGGTGTTTTCATGTTTCATTTATTGTTATTTCTTATTTCATTTATTCTTGCTGTTGGTACATATTGTTTATGACTCTATGCCTTATGTTTTTTTTATGTTGCGTTTATTTTTATGTCACTCACACCGTTATGGCTGACCCCTTTAGTTTTGGGGGTTATTGTTATCTCTAGCCTTATATTTTACAGGTAGGTACCTATAGCTTGGGATTTGGATACTTGAGATAGAATGATGTTATGGCTTATGTAAATTGTAAAAGAATGCGTTGTAAAAGAAAAAATTTATAATTCAAGGTATTTGTTTTTCGCTGTGCTTTGTAAAGGATTAATGTAATAAAAGTTGAAAAATTTTCTCTGTGTTTTGGCTATATTCATTATTACAATTGAGGTTGATGCTGGGAATTGTGCCACGTATTTCTGAGATTGTATTGAAAATTCGAGGCGCTACATGATCGCCACTGATCAAAGGATCTTGAGTTATAAAAAATCCAAGATTGGGAAAGTGTGGCGTCTTCAGCTTTTGTGTAAGCTCTCCTCCTGATACCACGATTTTCCATTATTTCCGACAATAATTTCTTTAACACCCCGTGTTAAAAAATATAAATATATGTATAAAATATGTAAGAGAATTGGCAGTTGTATTTGAAATATGGGATAGTGGAGGGCTCCACCGTGTGAAGGTAAAGCAGCAACAGCTTGCTTTGTTCCTTGCTGACGTCACCGAAGGGTGACGTGGCGTTCAGATGAGGGGCCCACCCGGGTATTGAATGAGAGGCAATTTAGCCTGCCTCACTGATGTGGCAAAGCTGGGCCCACCTTTGGGTGCTGCTTGCTACTGTTCACCCGGAGAAAGGTAAGTGAGATTGATCCCATGTCAGGAGTTAAAATGAATATTATAATATATAAATATAATAGCCTATGATCAAGAGTCACCAATTCGGTTAACCACCTTTTGAAAGGCAGCATGTGGTGGGCAATTGTACTACATAGTATCTAATTTGTCTTATAAATTGTATAAATTGTCTGAGCTAGAGGCATGGGCTTTACAATTTCACTTCAAAATCAAACGGTAGATTGAGGAAAATTTGATTTTTGTGAGACATAGTTGTTAACTCAAACATATATGTAGTGAGGGTAAACGTTGGAATTGGTATCAGTCGTTGAAATAGCCATTGGGGACAAAATTTATTCTTGATAGCCGTTGGAGGTTAAAATAGTCACACAAAAATTAAAAAATAAATACCCCTTAAATCTTGGACGGAACATGTTTTCCCGTCCAAGCAAAAAAAGCTTCGGACAGGACAATATGTTGTGTCTGATCTCTTTAAGTGTGTGTGTTTTTTTTTGGACAGTACATCATGTACCGTCTGATATTTTTTAGTTTAAATTATAATGAAAAAACCCTTAGACGAAACATGAAGATGGATCCGATCTTCGTAAAAAGTTATTTAAAATATTGAGGCGAAACATGGTGTACTGTCTTCTATATTTGGCGAAACATGGTGTACTGTCTTCTATATTTGCAATTGTCAAATCCGTTTCTCAAATATGAGAAACTATTTTTCCTCATTTGCTAAAATTTGGCAAACTAGCAAACGAGTGCAGTGCTTTTTTCTCATTATTTGCCAATTTGGCAAAATAGCAACAAGTGTGGATGCTCTAAAGAGATGGAGTTAGTTGACTTTGTTCTTCATAACGAGAGAGATAGAAATAGTTGTAAAGAAAGAGTTATAACTCTTCTTTTGATAATGATATAAGGTTTTTATAACCCCTTATGATGGAGAGATATAGGTAGTTTCTCTCTAGAGATAGAGAGTTTAAGATGATACTTCAGATAATTATGAACTCTTTCATATTGAGCTGCTATGGCAACCAAGTATGACAAGCATGTTATCGGTTGTCGGGCTTGAAAGATACTCAACTTTCTTTTACGGCCCTGTATCGGCCAAAATTTACTGTTTTATTCCTGAGGGCTTTAGGATACATGCCCGATTTGATACTATTTCTACCCATATCAACCATTGTCTCCTTGCTTGACGATCTTCCTCCCTAATTTTTTTTTTGTTTCTCTTTCCTTGTTATGCTCTTTTCCTCACAAAAACATAGCAATAGTGAGCCAGTGCTTGAGGGTAATTAATTTTGGGACTTCGAGAAACTACTTATGTCCGTCCGATTAAATTTGCAAACACTATACTCTTAATCTTACATTCCATTTAGTGGCTACAGACTTTTTATTTTTATTTTTATGCTTCTTACATTCTAATAGATCGAGACAAAATTTTTATTGGCTACTTGATGGAGATGTATCATCACTGTTCGGTAAAAGATTTTCTTTTGGCTACTATTTTGCACTTTAGATCCAACACTAACGTCAACTTGACTTTGTAAATGCTTTCAGGCATATACCAAAATTCTCGAGTATTCATCAATCAGCTTCTTTATCTCTCTAATTGTTTCATTGTGTATTTTATCGAAAGAAATTATGATATTTTATGACTCAGTTTTTGTAGTATTTAAATTTACTTATTGCACTACATAGTTTTATGACCATTGATAATTAGGTTAAAGTTATCAGCTAAATTCTAGAAGAAGTTGTTTTAAGCCTTTAAATCAATTACAATAATTGGTAGGTATACTCATTAAAGGCATCCAAAGTCGTGATTGCCAAAAATGACAAAATACATATTTACATGTAGCATATATAGCGTTTGTTATAGTCATCAAATACTATATTATAGTAATTTAAAATTAAAAAATATAAGACGGACTTTGGAGATCCGTCGGATGGCGAAATGTATTATCGGCCAAATTTAAAATTTATAAAATGAATTATTTATTATTTTTTTCTTCCGTCAGACAGATCTTGAAGATCCATCGGAAGGAAAAAAAATCAAAAAAGCAACGACGGACGGATCTTGAAGATCCGTCTAAGGGGAGGCGGATTTTTTGGGTTTTTTTTATATACGAAATATTATTTAAAATTAAGAGACGGACTTTCTAGTTCCGTCTGACGAAATAAAAAAATAATTTTTAAGATCCGTCCTGTATAATATGCATTATCTGCTCTCATATATAGCCATCTACTGCTGCGAAATCGTCAAAATATGCATAAATAGCAAATTTTTGACTGCAGCGATTCGTTTTCTAAAAAATGCATAAAGTGGATAAATAGCAAACGACTGTGGATGCTCTAACCAAGCTGAGCCTAGGTTCTATAGGCAAATGCACTTTTATATATATATATATATATATATATATATATATATATATATATATATATAATATATATAAAAGAAAAGTGAGCATCATATATATATATGTATATGAGAAAATTTTTCTCATACAAAAAAATTATACTCAATTGGTGAGGTCCTCATGAAAGATTCACTCCGTCAGTCATGTTTATCATGTCAACAGATGCGTGTGTTGAAAAAATAAAGTGGTTTGGAGGTCATTCACACATGCATCGTGTGGTCCAATTTGTAGTACTATTTGTAACACTGTTGAAATCGTTCATTTTTAACCGCATAATGCATGAGTGAATGACTTCCAAATCACTTGATTTTTTTTCCTACACATACATTTTTTGGTATGATAAACATGATAGGCAGAGTTAATCTTTCATGAGGGCCTGATTTTTTCTACACATACATCCATTGACTTGATGAACATGATGAACAAAGTGGATATTCTATGAGAGTCCCACCAATTGAGTGTAAGGAAATTTCCTCTTACAAATATGATGCTCATTTTTCTCTATTAATAATATTATATATTATATTATTAAATATTTTTTAATAATTTTTATAACTATTTAAAATTAAGTAAAAGAATTGTTAAACGGAGAGAAATTGAAATAGAGGGATATGGTTGGAGTTGCACATCTCCACTTAAGGCTCCTGCAAAATGCAGTCTCCCGTTAGGGATGCTCTAAGAAAGAAAGAAAGAATGAAAGAAAGAAGTGATTTTTTTTCCCTTAAACACACCAGATTTGAAGTGAGAAAAATACCTTCCTGATTTGTCTCCAAATTTCTTTGAAACAAAAACAAAAATTTCAAATCCCTCACTTGATTTCTGACAGTTGTACTAAACAGGTTTTCGTGTTTTTGAAACAATCTCCCCCTTGGTCTCACCGGACCCTAACTAAACATGACTCCAAAGAATAATCCAGGCCTTTACATTGCATGATCTTGAAAGAATCAGTGGATAAAACTGTGTTGGTTCATCTCTTGGTTATCTCTTCATTGTTGCACTATATGAAATTTGTGATGTTCTTATTGTTGCTTGGGAGCTAGAGAGCAATGGTTCCTTTACAGGTCCGGTCTCTATATAACAGTATTCATTTTCGGGGATGTAAACTTAGTTGGGCTCAGATCATCTGGAAAGCAAAAACGCCTCTTAAAGTTAGGGTTTTCATTTTGGTTGGTACTCAATAATATCATCATGACCAGTGTCACGCCCCTGCTTTCCGAAAGAGAATACAGGAATACGGATACGTGACTAAGCCCAGCGAATGATTTTCATCATTCATAAGCTGTTCGGAATCTTTACAACATTTCACAAGAATAATCAAAGTCGAAAGCAAAATGAGTTAACCAAGCATGCACATATGAGTCAAAACCAACAAGAATACTTAAAACAAAATATATTAATCTCAAATAATCTAGATCTGAATAAGTCAATATTCTGGCTCACATTGCCCAATACAAATAAATCCAAGTACAAGATACAATTGTTCAAACAAGTAACAAGAATAATGATAATAGCAAATCCAGCACTATTATCTCATATCACCCACCCCATCTGGCAGCTGATCATCCTGGTCTACAATTAAATAAATTGCAGGAGAAGGAAAAAGAAAACAAACTCCCGTCAATGCAAGTTACGGGCTGCTTGTAGTGCAGGATACAAGTACATGGGAAAAAATAACTAATAGCATGGAATAAGCATGATAATAAAATATAACAACTAGCATGACAAGATGAACAAGTGTAAGTAGCATGTATCAAGTGTCAAGTAAACAAGCATCATGTGAGCAAGTAACAAGTATCGAGTATCAAGTATAAGTATCAAGTATCATGTAAACATGTAGCAAGTGTCATGTATCATGTAATCACGTATCATGTAGTCAAGTATCAAGTATCATGTTCAAGTATCATGTAGCAAGTCTTGTAGTTATTGATAAGCACATAAAAATACTATGAATCTAAAATCACTTTTTTGAAACAATATTAGAAAGAGGAAAAATTCCATTGAGAGATCCCGTCCACCCAGTCTCCATTTTTCCTCCAGATCCCGACCACCTAGTCTCCTTTTGGCCCTTCTCCTTTCATTAAAGTCGTAGATCACTTGATTATCTACATACCCATATCCCCCTTTTCGGCTCCCTTGCTAGTTCCACTATTGGCTTCCCGCTATCCCCTTCCCTCCCCCTTCTCCCAGGAGTGGGATGCGACTCTAGAGGCGCGGTTACCTTTGTGTAGCTATTTTCCTTTTATGGCGTCGTATTTTCGGGTGCTTTCGGATTGCTTTGTGCTTCGAGTCCCAGTTCTGGCCTTCTTCAAGGGTTCTTTTGTGTCGGCTCGAGCTTTCAGATCCCCTAAGCCCTATCTTCTGCTAGCTCTGTCCAGCGCCTCAGGACGTCTCTTTTACGTTCTTTGCCACCGTTCACTGTAAGTTCTTTTTTTTGCTGTTTAATTAGGGTCTCTTATGAGATTCTTGGTTCTTCCGTGTTCAGGAAGTAATTTTCTTCATTTTATTTTCCTTATTATTTCGGGTGGTTTCTTGAGGGCTTATTCCACATCATAGTTTCTTGTTATTTTTGTGGTGGTATTTCCTGGGTATTGTATTTGTTTCACCTTGATTCTTATCAGGGTTAGGCCTTTTCACTCCAACCTTTCTGTTGGAGTTCATCTTCCCTTGTGTGATTTACCCTTGCTTTGTTCAATTTTCCCTTCTCTTCCTCAACGAGACCTTTTTATCGAACGGATTCTATTGTTTTTCTTGTCTGCTCTTTCTGCTTGGGTTGTCTGTTTTCGTTTGCTGTATTTTTTCCAGGATTTTTTGGTTTTTAGGTTTGCGTCCCCTCTATTTTCGGATCGCTACAGTAGCGGTTGGCGTTCTGGTTTCGTTTTCCTCTCTCTCCCCCTCTCTGGTTTGGTACTGGGCCAAATCATGGGCTCTTTGTGGGTTGATGTGGTTAAAAAGAATTTAAAAAAAAAGTCTCAAAAACCCATCAAAGGCCCATATCCCCAAACCTTCTAGGCTACGCCTTCCTTCCTGCCCCTCTGGTTCTTTCATTTCTTCATCTCCTCGTCTCTCTCCCTCCTCCTCCCCTTTCGCCCATCGCTGCTTCCGTTGTCTCCAGTCGGGACATCTTAAAGCTTTCTGCTCTTTCAAAATGAAGTGTCCATCCTGTCACAAATCCGGCCATTCACGCAATTGTTGCTTTTCTCTTCAATAACTTTTGGGTCTTTCCTTAGGCGTTCCTATTTCTAATCAAGTTATTACCGCCTTGGATTTCCCCTCCCTTCAAGCCAAACTCTTTGACCTTCATGCTCCAACACCGAAGGGAACATGAGTATCGGCTGAGTCAGCTCTTCTTCCTACCCCTCCAGCCTCTCTTCGCATTTCTTCTGCCCAGTCTCTCCTTCCCACCCCTTCTGCAAGTGGACATCCCCATCCCACCTGTTCAGTCTATTTCTAAGCCAACGACTTTACTGCCTCATGTGTCTCTGTATTTTGTTCCTTCGCCTGAGATCTTAGGAAAAATTGAAAAGTTGGATTGTTATGAGGCTGTAACTTTTATAGGAGGATCTATTTCTAATTATTCACTTGACTCCTTCCTTTGTAATACCTGTAATGTGTCTAACTGGACGTGGGCTGTTAACACCTGCTCCAATGGTGACGTGGTGATTAACTGTCCCTCCTCTAAAATTCTTCAAGAACTGATAGCCATTGAATCCTTTTCTATTGGGTCCACCGACCTCTCTATCCGTAGATGGGTTCAACAGGCTTTCGCCTCTCTGTCCCTCATTCCTTCTCCTATCAAAGTTACCCTTCTAGGCTTGCCGCCATTCTGTGATACTCCCCGGCTAGTCGCTGACATGTCTAAATGCATTGGCGACTTGACTTGCACGTCCTCTACTACTTTGCTCGCTTCAGGTTGTCTTCAAGTTGAAGCGGAGTATCATTGTTCTCCTCTGCAAAACAGAGTGTTAGCTTACTCTCTCCGTGTTGGTCAGTTCAACTTTGCTATCTCTGTCAACTATCACGACAGTCCCCCTCTTTCTGCTGTTCATGCTCCTATGCTTTCTAGAGACTCTAAAGCTTATATTTTTGAAGCTGTTCCTCCTAAGATCTTCTCTGTGGGTGCTTCCTCTACCCATGCGTCTCCAATCCCCAAGTATAAGGGCAGCCAGAAACCCATTCCAACCACCAAAAAAAAGTATTCCTTCCACCGCAGGAGTGGTGCTTCTCCTTCTCCTTCTACTATATCACCATCGAAACCACCAAACTTGGTTTGGATTAACCTCGAATTAACTTCTCCATCTGTCGTGAAGCACGGATCAACGTCCTTTGCTCGTTCATCGGCCCAACAATCTACTCTCCTTCCACCATTCAATCCTAAAGTACCGTCTACTACCTTTCCTTCTTCCACTGATGCTGGTACTGTCTACTTACCTGAAACTCCTATTGCTGCTGCTGACTCTAAGTGGCCAGCCTAGGAAGCTAATCCCACTTTTTCTTCTGATTGGGATAAGTTCAAGCAAGTTGTTCAAGGATCTTCTTCTTCAGGTGTCATGTCTAAACAGTCTAAGTTGAATGCTTCGGTGCCGTCAGTGCCGAAGCCAGATGCTTGGTTTGATCAAGACGATCTTCATTCCGAAGAGGCGGCTAACCTTTCAAATCCTTCTGCTCTTCACAAGGTAATCTTCCAAGTTACCCCAATTACTTTTACTGCTTATTATCAGTCTGAGTTTTCTTCCTCTTGCTGTATTGTTATTAATTTTAGTCCCCAGATTTCTATACCTGCTAGTTTTGAGTTTTTCTACTGGATGTCGATATTTAAATCATCTCTATCTGATGGGAGATCGTCTGCCTCCTCTCTTATGGGCTGTGATATTCGACATTCAAGCATAGAGGATACTTTTTCTAACTTTCTCTTAGCTCTCTCGCCCTGTTTTCTGCTCCCTAAGATTACCTTATTTTCCACTTTCGGTAGACTAGAGAATCCCTATCCCTCCTCTCAATCACCCGTTCAGGCCCATGCCACCACCAGTTCCCCTCATCGGATGTTGGGGTTCATCAAATGTACTTCTCCCACTAGGTGCTTATGTTGTGGATTCCACTCATTGCTCCTTTAGTAAGAATGTTACTCTTCCCTCTTCTCCGAAATAAAAATCATCGTTTCACTTTATTCGTTGAAGCGCTCGTATTAGAGAGAAGAATATTTTTCACTTATCTTCTAAATCGAAGGCCTCATTAGCTGCTCAGATACGTAACTTAGAAATTCCTCCCCCGATCCCAGATTCTCCTGCACATTCTTCACGGGGCTCCATTTACCAAGTTCATTTTGACTCCTTATCGAATCCTGACATACTTTCTCTTGTGGCTAGCATGGGTTTTGTGATTGATCCAAGTCATCCCTTGGATCTTGACTCCATTCGCCTCCGCGAATTGTCCAGAGCTACTGAGTTTAATCGTGCTCATGATTAGTATCTCTTGGAATATTCGAGGACTTCGAAGTGAGGCTAAAGAACAAGCCTTGTTCAATCTCATCTCTTCTTCTCATTGTGATATGGTCTCCATTCAGGAGTCTAAGTTGGCATCTACCCCCCCCCCCCCCCCCCCCCCCCCCCCCCGCCATCCTTCGCTCCATTGGTAGATCTTATTTAACTAAATGGATCCTGCTAGACGCTATTGGATCACGTGGTGGGATCTTATTTGGATTTAAAGATTCTCGTTTCACCCTTATCTCTGTCCAATGCTTAACCTTCTTTCTTGTCGTTTGCCTTCAGTGGCATGATTTTAATTGTCCCCTTACGATTGTCTCGGTCTATGTCCCTTCGACTGCAGACCGACGCAACCTGTTCTGGCACGAGTTTGAGTCTTTCCACAACAACATTGCTTGTTTTTGGGTGTTCTGTGGTGACTTAACGTCACCAGATTTTCTCATGAAAGATCTGGGAACGCTTCCATTAGCTCAGACTCCTCCCGTTTCAACGATTGTATTTGATCCTTGAATTTAACCGATCTCCCTCTTAATGGCAGATCTTTCACTTGGTCTAATATGCGACTTGTTCCATCTATGGCTAAGTTAGATCATTTTCTGGTTTCTCAGGACTGGATTTCATTTTTCCACAACTCTTACTTTTCTGCCTTGCCTAATCCTTCCTCAGATCATGTTCCTATTACTTTGCACTCTAACTATAACTTTGACAGACCGTTCAAATTCCGTTTTGAAAAATTCTGGCTGCAAGACCAAGTCTTTGTGAATCTCATCATCGATTGCCTTTCCTCTATCACGGGATCTCACGGGCTTGGTCGAATCCTGCTTAAGCTCCATGCTATCAAACATGGTAGCAAGATCTGGAGTAAAGAGCGATTTGCTAATGCCAATGCTCTCAAACAGTTCTTCCTTTCTTCCATCTAATCCATCGACAAGCTTGAAGAGCTTGGTCCCATTAACGATTCCCTCCATTCGGAGCGGATTACGTTTAAGCAGGAATTTGCTTCCATTCTTCATAATGATCATATTAAATGGGCTCAGCGAGCCAAGTTACATTGGCTCAAGGAGGGAGATGGGAACACAGCTTTTTTTCATAATTTTGCTTCGCATCGCTAACGGTGCAATCGTATATCGTCCATTGTAGATAATGACATTGAGATTTCCTCTGAATCATATTTCCACGCTACATTCCTGAGATTTTATAAAAATTTATTGGGGTCTTCAAAACCTTGCTCTATCCATCTGGACTGGGCCTAGCTTTACGGACATGAATTTCATGATCTGTCTAGTTTAGAAGCCCCCTTCTCACTGGAGGAGATTAAATTTGCCATTTTTTCCTTGAGAAGCGATTCTGTCCCAGGCCCAGACGGATTTCCCTCTCTCTTCTTCCAAAACTTTTGGGATCACCTCAAAGATGATCTCTTCGAGATGTTCCTTGATCTTCACCAAGGTTCCTTTTCTTTCGACCGCATCAACTATGCATGTATCATTCTTATTCTTAAGATTGCAGGGGCTAATTCGATTTCTAATTTTAGACCGATTAGCCTTCTCAATTCAACTTTTAAGATCATCATGAAAGTTCTCTCTACCCGCTTCAGCGCTGTGATCTCCCCCCTCTTTGATCATGCCCAATCGGGTTTCATCAATGATCGCTTTATCCTCGATAGTGTTGCTTCCGCTCAAGAAATTATTTCTGAATGCCACAGATCCAACTCAGAGGACATAATGTTAAAATTAGACTTTGAAAAAGCTTATGGTAAAGTAAGATGGGATTTCCTTTTCGATATCCTACTTCATCGTGGTTTCGGCCCTAAGTGGATTGCTTGGATTAAGTCCAGTCTCTTCGCTGGTACTTCGTCTATTCTCATTAATGGTTCTAAAGGCAACAAATTCAAATGTAAATGTGGTCTCTGTCAAGGAGACCCCATCTCTTCCCTTTTATTTACTCTTGTAGCGGATATCTTAAGTAGACTGCTTCGGAATGCATGGGAGGCCAACGTCATCGAAGGGATAGGTGGATTCCACAACTTCCTGGGTGTTCTCAACTTGTAGTTTGCTGATGACACCATTATTTTTGCCAAACCCAATGGTTGCACCCTTCACAACCTTAAACTTATTCTTTATATCTTTGAAAGAACTTCAAGATTATCTATTAATTTCCAAAAAACTTCAGTTCATTGGCTCGGAGGATCGACCAATCGTCACTTCGAGATTGCTCAGTTCTTCAATTGTGCCTTGCCTCCTTCCCTGTCAAGTATTTGGGTATTCCCCTGCGATGGGGAAAGTTACATAAAGAGGATTGGACTCCCATGATTGAGAAGGTGGAGTCTAGGCTCAACGCCTGGTCCGGTAAACACCTCTCTCGTGGAGTTCATTTGATTCTGGTCAACTCGGTCCTTTCTTCTATCCCGTTATATATGATGTATTTCTTCTATGTTCCATCTTGGGTTATCAATAGAATCGATCAGATTAGAAGGGAATTCTTCTGGTCTGGCGCTGATATCTACAGATCGGGAACACACCTTTGTAACTAGAAGGTTGCGTGTTCATCCAAAGCTGCTGGCGGACTGGGTATCCTTGATCTCAGACACCAAAATTTAGCTCTCTTGGGCAAATGGGTATGGAGATCGATCAAAGAGGATCACTTACCCTGGGCTCGTCTTATCACTCTTAAATGCTTCCGTCGTCAGCAGATTTTGGACTTTCACCCCTCTATTTCCTCCAGAGCGTCCCCATTCTGAAAAGGAGTGTGGAAAGTTGTTGCACCTTTCCTATGTAGAATTTCCCAAGTTTGTGCGGATGGCTCCCATACCAAGTTCTAGGTGGATCTCTGGATCGGAAATATTAAGCTTGTGTCCGCCTATCCAGCCCTCTTTCAGCTAGCTTCTAACCCCTTGGCCACTGTGGCCGACTATAGGTCGGTTCATAACAACTCCAGAGTATGGCAGATCCCCTTTTCTAGCGTTCTCCCCTCTCCTCTTCAGACTGAGTTCTTTAAGCTCATCGAGAGTTTGGAGAACTACTCCTGGCATCCATCAGATGATGCCAGGTGGCATTGGACCAGTTCTGGTTCCTTTTCTGTTAAATCTTTTTATACTTTCCTTAACTTCAAAGGGATTAACTTGCCTATCGCTAAAAATATCTGGAGCAGTTATGCTCCTCTCAAGGTTAAGATTCTCTCTTGGCTCGCCCTCAATAACAAGCTACTTACAGTGGAGGTTCTCAACAAAAGAAACCTTGCACTAGGCCAATTATGCGCATTGTGTTCTAATAGTCCCTGAGGATGTCGATCATCTTTTTCTTCACTGTCATTTCTCTAGCAAACTGTGGGCTATTTGTGCGATAGCTTGGCAAGTCTCCCCCCTACCTCTTTATCCTCTAGTTGGAAGTCTCATTTGATTAGAAAAGAATTTCGCAAAGCATGGATCCTTTCTATTATGGCTATTATATGGGTTATTTGGAAGGAGAGAAATTCTCGTATTTTCTCCCATACTTCCAAACCCAGTGACACAATTATCGATGATTTCATTTTCTATTCTCAGCACTGGGCCACCTCTTTACCCTCTCATAAAGTTGAGGCCTTGAGACTTCATTGACTTATTGAAGCGGTTTTGTTCTGCTTAGCCGCTATTAGTTTAATTTGCTCCTACTCTATCTTTTTATTCTATTTTTTTCTTCTTTTTTCTCTATCTTCTTCGTCTTTTTACTCTTATCTATTAATTGCCTTACTTCTCTTTTTTTCAGGCTTGAGTCGGATTTTGTTATGCCGCTGCTTACTTCTCTCCCTGAGGCTGTTATTCAGGGGGTTCTTGGAACGTTTTTTGGGTTTTCAGGCATACTTCGATGTGCTCTTGTGCATTCTATCTTTGATTTCAGGCTGTTATGCTATCTCTGATTATGTTCTACCTGTCTCGAGTACTCCTTATTTTGTGTTTGTTGGTATTGTAAACTTCTGTTTAGATACTCTATTTTGTCTTTAAGTTCTTGTTCAGTGTGGTAAAATTATTTCATTGCTTGATATTTTTTCTATTCTGATGGAGATTATGTTGGGGTTTCAGCCCTCCTCTTCTGAGTTGGCTTTGGGTTTGAGGTTGCTTTGTTTGGTGCTGCAAGTGGCTCTTTGGGCCTCTGCTTTGCTTTATTGAGTGGTGCAGGTGATCCTATTGGACTCTGGATTGATTTTAGTGATCGCTGTCCATGTTCAGCTTTGGCTGTTATCTCCCTCAGGTGCCTTATTGGGTTTTTTGGTCATTTGGCCTTGTATGCCAGTGTGACTCTCCGTCAACAAGCAGCTTCGTTCTTTTTCTCTGGTGGGATGTTCTCCTGTTTTTTTGTTTTTGCAAACGTGTTTCTGTGCTTGGTTCCAGCTGAAGGATTTTCTTTGAATCCTGCTGTTTCAGATGGTCATGATTGAGCCGGCCGTTGTCTGTATTGTCGTCGCCAGGATTTGAGGGACTTTTGGGGATGCTGTCTGCTGTCGCTGTGGAGGCATCTCTTTCGGCTGGTTTCCACTTTGGCTTTAGGAGGGCTGTCGAGTCTGGCTTTTTGCCTTTTGTCAGTATCGATTCGAGCTGCAATCTGTCGTATTGCTCGCTCAGTGATGTTCTTGTTATTCTTTTTTTGCTTTCTATCAGTTTTACTGCGTGTAAAATTTGTCATGGTTGTAAGACCGTTTTTTATTATTAATTATTTATTTGGCTGGAGCCATAAGGCTTATCCCCGCTATCAAAAAAAAAAGTCTTGTAGTTATCACTATCTAGGTAGCACTTCATACATACCGGTTTTTACTACATAGTTGCTACATTCAAACAGTTTCGATTTAGATTTCATAGTGGACCAAAAAGGGCAATGTACTTAGGGACAAGTATCAAGTAATCGAGCTCCATGCTCTAAGTATCATGTATCATGTATCATGTATCACGGGTCAAGTTGTGCAAGTGGCAAGTATTCACGTGTCTTTCGTGCAGGTGTCAAGTAATCACGTGTCAAGTATCATGTATCAAGTAATCACGTAGGATCTGTGGATCCCCTTCTGAGTACACGTTTATGTTTTATCCACTATTAGATCTTTCTCTTAAACCCTAACTTGGTTATTTATTATTATTATTAAACAAGCATGGGCGAGTATAAAATATGGCAAGAATAACATGGCATGATCAAGTAACAAGTTCAGGATGAAGAATAAACATGCATAGGTGAAACATAACTCATAAAAGAATAAAACAACGAGGATTCTAGTTCAGGACAGCAAGACAGTACTGCACTAAAATAAGGATTCCTGTTGCTACAAACATGTAAATTTGAGTCCGTCGAAAGGTATAGAAAATAGACTCCCGAAAAAATCCAGCAAGCATATATAAGTCATATAGTATTTTGCAAAAACATAACTCAAAACTATTTGAATACAAAAAATACGTTCAGCTAGAAATCAGAAGATCGTATTCAAAGTCAGGAAAACAGCATGAAAACTCATTAAATAAATCCACAAAAAATTTGGGGGCTTCCCCTATATGTATAGTAACAGAAAAACAAGTTTCATAATTTTCCAACAAAAATAGAGTAGTCAAGTAAAATCAGAAAATAACAAGATGCAGTAGTTTTGTAATTCTGGAATTATAAACACTGTAGTACGAAAACAACAATATCTCACAAAATACAAATCGAAATCTAGATCCGCCAAAAGAAAGATAAAATAGAAACAGTAGGCTAACTTTCATATTCAGAAATATTTTAGAAACATCAAGTAGAAATAGGTCAAAAATCAGGTTCTTTACTGAACAACATGAAAAATCTGCATGTATAGTAATTGTTTGGAAACATAAAACACTTTGTAAAACTCATCAAATAAATTCACAAAAATTCAAGGTTAATCCCAATCAGATCTAGAAGTACTGAGCAAAATTTCAGATCAAAATAATAATTTTAACATCACAATAAAAATAGATTACTCTTCAGAATTTATAGAAAACAAAATCTAGAAATTTTTCAACACCACTGTAGTAAAATAGACATAACTCACAACTCGTAAAACGAAACTGAGATCCTTCAAAAGGGTTGGAAAATAGACAGAATTCTCTACAAATCATGTTCACAAAATATTTTCAAATATGACCTTAATAGGGTCTAAAATACTGATCAAAACGAAAAAGCCAGCAAAACTGAAAATATCTCATGTGCACAAAATCAACTAGTTCGCATAGAACTCACCAAATTATAACCAAACATGAAATATGGTATACTAGATGTCCAAGCAACAGGTATTTCACAAGTCCACAACAAGTCTATCACGAATAACACAAACGAGCACAAGATATCATATGAATAACACGCACATATATAATAAGAAGTGGTCAATCCTAGGTTAATTCATGTCACATATGTCGTGAGGCAACTATGGTCAAATCATCACTATAGAGACAATATCAACAAGGGGTTTCACACACAAATTGTCTCTAGAGCCCAACTACATTACAGGCGGTATTTAGTACTTGTATTACACAAAGAAAAGAATACAAGTTACTTGCTTTATAACCGACGACGAAAACGGTGCAAAGCAAGAATAACGGGAACGGATTTCCGGGCAACGAACACGAACTCAAAGAACGAACTCCGAACGGAACACGAATCATGAACCAAGAACGTGAATCACTTCAACCAACAAAACACATGCACAGAAATTGCACGTGCACACACCACAAAAAACATGACAGCAAGAGCTCACGGCAAGAGCGGGGGACGGCAACGGCTAGGCGGCACAGTAAGAGGTGGAACAGCAGGGCACAGCAACGACGGGACAGTGGCTAGCTGCGGTTGCTGTTGCTGTTGCTGCAGCTGACGGAGAAGGCGACAGAGGGAAAACACGGCACTACGATGCTGTGTTGCTGCAGTGGCGTGGCGACCGGAGGGAGGCAGAGCAGGGGAACCAGAGGGGAGAGCACCGACGTGCTAGGGAGACGGAAGACAGGGAGAACGGGAGGGATGCAGGGGTGCGAGGTCGAATGGGGGGCACACAAGCAGCGGAGAGAGGGGCGATCGGGGAGAGAGATGGAAGTCGGAGTAGGGCTAAATGGGACGAGGAAGAAGGAAACGACTACTAGGGTTTGATCGGATGGTGACGGTTACAGGGTTCATGAAGGGTTTTATATATATATGTAGGGGAAGTTAGTTTTAGAGTTGGGGAGAAGTGGAGGCGGCACAGGGGTATCGGGTCTGGGTTGGGAGAGCTGGCGGGTATGGGTAGTTATAGGGTTTAATAATTAGGGTAGGAGAATGGGTATTTAGATAAATGGGTTTTAAAAAAACAAAATGATGGGAATTAATAGCTCACAATAAAAAAAATGAGATGATACAAATGGATAATAAAAAAAATAGGGCATGAACCAATAAAATAAAGAGAATCAAAATAACAGCTCGATCAAACAAGAAGGGAAAAGAAATGTAGACCGATAGCAACAAAAATCAAGAATTCAAATGAGACGAAGAATCAACCAAATGAATATAGAAAAGGAAAGATCCAAAATACGGTCCAAAAGATACAACTGAATCAAATACAAGGAAGGAAAAAAATACACTCAAAATACATAAAATGGAAAAACAGGGGTTACAAGCAGAGAAAATCTTGTCAAAAGGCAACCACACACCGCGACCAACTGTGGAATCTGCAATTTCCATACCGAGATTCTGAACCATCTCTTCATTGCCTACCAATGGAGTAAGGCAATGCTGATAGAGGTCCTACGGGCCTTAGGTACGAGTGATTACCCCAATACATATGAGGATCTATGAGTTGACCCCAAATTTGTCTCTAGACATCACGAGATGAGAGAAGCATGGTACATCGTCATCGCGGCCACAACCTGGATTTTATGGCTAGACATAATTAACTTTTACTTTCGTGCAACTTGTAATAGTATTTCTGGTATTTTAACTCATATAATGCATCTTATTTTTTTGGGGCTACAGCTACTGCTACAGGGGCGACATGGAGGATTTCCAGAGCCTTCTAGGTAGACGAGTACGATGATGAGGAGGCCGAGCTCGAAGCGACTCTAGACTGAGCGGAGCAATGATTCCCTGATTCTCACATTCCAGAGATTTGTTGGAATGACTGCTATGTTTGTTATTGTCTATCTTTGTACTTGTCTTTTGATCTATCTATTGGACTTTTGGATTGTCCCATCCTCTAGGGCGATGTTGAAGGTTTATGTTGTAATTTTTGCATTGTAGTTCCTTATACTTTCACCCGGTACCCCCGAGGTTGTTTTATTAAAATATTTTTAATGAAACAGGGTGGCGTTATTCCAATTTTTTTCTCAAAAAATATCTGCTCTAAAGAGTTTTGCTTTCTTAGACACTATCTGTAGTCAAGGCCACTGCCATTGGAGCATTTGATTCAACCACATAGGAGCACATCTCGATATTAAGAGGGACTTTACTCTAGTGAATTATTCCTTCGTCCTTAACTTGTCCCTCTCAAGTCTCCAGGTCTTGGTGGTTTGGTGTTGGCTTTCTTTCTTTCTCTTCGTCTTGCTTATTCTCTGTTATTGTATCTGTATCTTTTTCTCTTTTAATATTTTTTGTTGAATTGTATATAGGGATGCTTTCGGATAAGAAAATATATGACCCAGATCTGAAATTTTGGCATACACAGATGTGAAAAATTTGTATCCAAGTGAATATGGATACGGATTTGGATATCTAAATCCAATTTTTTTTTGAATGTGGATACAGATACGGATATACCTAAAACAAAACAAATTCGAATTCGGATATCTGCAAATTTAATATTTATTTATTATTTATATATAATATAAATTAAAAACTTCTCTAACACTATCCTATTAGCCTTTCGAGTCTCTCTTGGCTCTCTCCTCTCCACAAAACCCTAAGGGCCTGTTTGGTTGGAGGGGAATGGAGGGGAGGGGAGGGGAGGGGAGGGAAGAGATTTTTTTAAACAGTCCTTGTTTGGTTCATTTTTTAGGAGGGAAGGGGATGGGAATGGAGGGTTGCAAAATCCCTCATGAGCCAATTTTGGCTCCCCTCGATTATTGGGGGGATTTGGAGAGGAGGGAAAGTGAGTCTATTTTTTTTTAAAAGTGATTGGACTAAATTGTCCTTTCTAAATCTAAATCCCTAATCTTTCTCCCCGACTCTCTCTCTCTCTCCCACTCACCCTCTCTTTTTCCTCACACTCTCTCTTTCCTCCCCCTCATCCTGAAAACTTTGTTAATACCTAATGTTATCTTCCCAGAATTCCAGCTTAGATTTTTTTGTTATATTTCTAACTTACATGATCCACTGTCACGCCCCGCTTCCCAAAAAGAGAATACGAAATACGGATACGTGACTAAGCCCAGCGAATAATTTTCATCATCCATAAGCTGTTCAGAATCTTTACAACATCTCACAGAAATAATCAGAGTCGGAAGCAAAAGAATCAACCAAGTATGCATAATCGAATCAAATATACCAACAGAAATTTACTTGAAACCAAAATATAATAATCTCAAATAAATCAGATCTGAATAAGTCAAAATCCTGGGTCACATTGCCCAAATAGAAATAAATCCAAGTATCAAATACAATTGTTCAAATAAGCAACAAAAATGATAATAAAAACTCCAGCACTAATATCTCAAATCACCAACTCCCTCTGGCAGCTGATCATCCTGGTCTGCAATTAAATAAATTGCAGGAAGAGGAAAAAAAAAAAACTCCCGTCAATGTAAGTTACGGGCCGCTTGTCGTGCAGGATACAAGTACATGGAAAAGATAACAAGTATAAAATAACAACAGAACAAACATAGCATGGCATAGGCATATCAACAGATTATGTTATCTAACATGAATCAGGGAAACAGAATCAACTAGCATGGTATACTAACAGGTATAAGTAACATGTGTCAAGTGTCAACAGTGTGCAGACAGATATACAGATAGCAGTATAAGGTAACAATCAGACAGCAATAGATAACAGTGTCAGGTAACAGTCAGATGATAGCAGGTAACAGTGTAACAGATGTCAGTTCTTACAGCCATGTGTTTATTACGATCTAGGTAGCACTTCATGCGTCCCCGGTTTTTATCACATGGTTGCTACATTCAAACAAGTTACGTTTAGATTTCGTAGGGGATCGTATAAGGCCGTGTACTCAGGTATCAGTAATCAGACAGTAATCAGACAGTAATCTCAATTCTTATAGCCTTGTGTTTATTACGATCTAGGTAGCACTTCATGCGCCTCGGTTTTTATCACATAGTTGCTACATTCAAACAAGTTACGTTTAGATTTCGTAGGGGATCGTATAAGGCCGTGTACTCAGGTATCAGTAATTAGACAGTTTTCAGACAGTAATCAGAACCTAGTGGTCATCCTCCGAGTACACCTTCCCATAGGGAAGTGTGCAGTCAGGTAATCAATAACAGTAATCAGACAGTCAGAACCTAGTGGTCCTCCTCCGAGTACACCTTTATATAGGGAAGTGTGCAGTCAGGTAATCAGTAACAGTAATCAGACAGTCAGAACTTAGTAGTCCTCCTCCGAGTACACCTTCCTATAGAGAAGTGTGCAGTCAGGTAATCAGTAATAGTAATTAGACAGTCAGAACCTATTGGTCCTCCTCCAAGTACACCTTCATATAGGGAAGTGTGCAGTCAGGTAATCAGTAACAGTAATCAGACAATCAGAACCTAGTAGTCCTTCTCCGAGTACACCTTCCTATAGGAAAGTGTGCAGTCAGGTAATCAGTAACAGTAATCAGACAGTCAGAACCTATTGGTCTTCCTCTGAGTACACATTTATTAATGAGTTTCACATGTCATTTCATGCTTGTTTATGAAGACTATATTTTCTGTATTTTGCTCGCTGTTCTGTAAAGAATTGTATTTTCACCCTATTTCCTTTTACTGTATGAAAAATATTTGTGAAATATGAAAGTTAGATTATTTTGTCTATTTTCATCTCCCTTTGGCGGATTTGGATTTTGTTTCACGGTTTGCGAGATATTTTAGTTTTCATACAGCAGTGTTGAGAATTCCAGATTTGCCAAACTATCGTTTCTTGATGTTTTATGATTTTTGATGACTAAGCTAATTTTACTGGAATATTATGAAACTTTATATCTTGATTCTAGACATATAGGGGATTATCCCAGATTTTCCTGAATTTATTTATGAGGTTTTGATGCTGTTTTCCTGACTGAGAATTCGATTTACTGATTTCTGGCTGAATGTATTTTCTGGATTCAAATCAGTTTTGAGTTGTGATTTTGTGAAACACTATATGGCTTATTTATATTCACTGGATTCGTGTGGAAGTTTATTTTCCAGATTCTTCGAAGGATTTAGATTTGGATTTCTGTAGTAACGGGAATCACTATTTTAGTACTGTACTTTCTTGCTATCCTGAATATGAACATACACTGTTTTGCTCGTTTATGCGACTGCATATCATCTATGCTTGTTTATTTGTTTCTCTGAACATAATACTAATTATAATATGTTAGTTTGACACTATTTCATGCACCATCATGTCTGTTTGATAAATAAAAGTGATCAAGCCGGGATTTCTTAAGGGAAGATCTAGTAGTGGAAAATATTGAAACATATACTTAGAAGTTAACTAGTGTTCTATTCTGTTACTGTTACTGTTACTGTTATTGCTACTGCTCCATTATGGTCCACTATGAAATCTAAAAGCGAAACTGTTTGTTGTAGCAACCATGTAGTAAAAACCGGGATGCATGAAGTGCTACCTAGTTAGTAATACACACACGACTGTAAGAACATAAGACTGATACTGTTAGACGGATACTGTAAGACTGATACTGTTAGACTGATACTGTTGAACTGATACTGTCATACTGATATACTGTTACACTGATTTACTGAGCTTACTGTTACTGGATACTGTTAGTTGACATATGACACCATACTTGACACATTCATCTGTACTGTTAGTATATCATGCTAGTTGACTTTGTTTTACTGATTCATGATTCATTACTGTTGACACATTATGCCATGCTATATTCTGTTAGTTAGATTTGTTTTCCCATGTGCTTGTATCCTACATTATAAGTGGCTCGTAACTTGCAATTGACGTGTACTTGTTTTCTTTTTCCCTTCTCCTGCAATTTATTGATTGCAGATCAGGATGATCGTTTGCCCGATGGTATTGGCGAAATGAGATATTAGTGTTGGACATCTATTTGTTATTATTATGTTTATTTGTTTCTTGAACAATGTATTTGAGTACTTGGATATTTGTTTTGTTTTTGGGCGATGTGACCCAAGAATATTTGACTTATCTAGATTCTAATTTTATTTGAGATTATTATATTATGTTTCAAGTAATTCTGTTGGTTTGTTGGTTTGAAAATGCATGTGTGATTGATTCTTTTGGCTTCCGACTCTGATTATGTGTGAGATGTTGTAAAGATTTCTGAACAGCTTATAGATGATAAAAATCATTCGCTGAGCTTTTGTCGCGTATCCGTATTCCGTATTCTGTTTTGGGAAGCGGGACGTGACACTGGTATAAGGGTAAATTTAGTGTCAAATACATATTTCTTCTACCTAGAAACTGGCCTTCTTTATTGTGTGGCGAGCCCCCGCTATTGTCAATTGCCACCTCTTTGATGTCTTGTTATATCCAACCATGAGTATATATATATGTGTGTGTGTGTGTGTGTGTGTGCGTGTTTGGTGAAGTCTCCTCAAATCAAAGGCTATTATTCTCCATAGCAAAGTTAGTTGAGATTTTGCAGTCTCCCTGGGGACCTGCAGTGCATTCCAAAATGTAAAAGGGTATAAAAGTAATTTAATTATAAAATCCATTCCCTCCACTTGTGAACCAAACAAGAAGATAATTATTTTTCCTCCCCTCCCCTCCTTTGAACCAAACATAGTCTTGATTAAAATCCCTCCCCTCCCTTTCCCTTTCCCTCTCCTCCCCTCCCCTCCCCTCCATTAAAATCCCTCCCCTCCCCTCTCCTCCTTCGAACCAAACAGACCCTAAAAATAATCCCCAGTCTTAACTCCGAAGCTCCCCCTCCCGACCTCCGACGACTTCTCCGACTTCGACCTCCGAAGCCAGAATTCCCAATCTCCAATCCCTAAATCCCCAAACCCTAATCATCCTCACCATTGACTTCTGCTGTTCCTGCGGAGCAGCAAAACACTAGGGTTTGGATCTACGTTCTACTATTCACTCTCCAATATGGTGCTCAGCCCCTCATCTCAAAACACTTCACTAGGTAATTTAACTTCTTTAAAAAAAATCATAAATTTCTGTTTTTGGGTTATGATTTGATGACATGTGGTTCTAAGTGAAAAAGATCGTACCTTGATGTGTGTAGTGGTTTTAAATACAATAACTTAAGTTCAAATTTGTTGAAATGGATGCGTTTGGAAGTACATGAGCTCTTCACCGTTGGCCATGTGGGGAGGTGGACTACAGGTGCATGGCATCTCCAGTGACCTCCATCTCCGTTAACTTCTTCGTCATTACTGATCTCCCTCTCAACCCATATCCCACCAAAATACACTCCCCTCAACTTCTGATTCCCTCTTCTAACTCCACCGTGTCTTAGCAAGATCTATCGGCTTCTTTTCAACCATGCTATCGCTCCTAGAACTCAGTGGGTGCGGGCCCAATGAGAGGGTCCGCCACCCACCGACACCAGCACCAGCACCAGCACCACTGTTGGAGTCGACCCTCACTCTGTCACCACCCCAGCATCACCCCCCCTCTTCCCCTGCTGCAGCGAATGTCCCAATAGCCCCACAGCTAGCCCCCTCACCTTTGAGCCCACACCCGATGAGGGATGGAGTCGAGAGCTCAGACGTGTTCGCTCCCCTGATGCATGCACACCAATGTGCACATCAACATCGCGAGGGGAGGAACTACGTTCATCATCGCTTCGGAGAGGGCTCTGCCAGAGGCTATGGGCATCAACGCCGACAAGAGGAGTGTTACAAGGGAAGGGCCCAACGATGGGGTCCTCCTACAGGCCATTATAGGCATAAGAAAACCCCACCCCCAGAGCACCGTCACTACCAATCCAGGGGACAATCTCTGAGAGAACACGAAAATGTGGATCGCAGGCAACACCACCCTCCTTCCAACACCAACACTAAACCACGTTTTCAATACGATAATGTTGCACGCAGGCAACACCACCATCCTACCAGCAACAACACCAAACCAAGTTATCAACCAAATCATCAACCTCAACAATCCACTCTACAAGGCCCTCATAAACCCTCTCATGAACTCCCCAGGGGTTCTGACCCTCCCCATCACCACCGCAAACACAGGGAGATCCATGAACCTCTACAAACAGCTCCGAACACCCCCCCAATCCCACCACCTATCATCTCGCAACTCCAACACCACTGGAGAACCATACACCTAAATCTCACGCCAAGCGAACCCATGAAGGGGCTGCGCTAGACGGGATTACGGTAGAAGGGATCTCTGGCAATGAGGAAAGGGAGGGTCAGTGGGTTCAGGTTAGGGGAAAGAAAAACAAGAGTCAGGTTAGTTTCACTAACCTTCATGCCAATCAGCCCCTACAAAATAAGAAGCAGAGGAAGGGAAAGCGTAAGCCGGCGACGTGTTTCAACTGCAGGGATCTTGGCCACTACAGGAGTGAATGCACCAAAGAAGTTCGTTGCCTCAAATGCATGAAGTGGGGGCATCTCTCCTATGTATGCACCAATGTGGTGGAGACTCACAGCGACGAAGAGCATCCAGTGAGCCGGGGGAGGTCCCCAGACAATCCCACGGTGATTCGATTGGCAAAGAGCCTGGAAACTATCAAAAGTGAAGAACAGTGGCTGCAGCAATGGTGTGCCATTGCTAAAGTCAGAACAGGGAGGCCTTCGGAGGTACATGTAATGCAAGCGCTTACTGAAAAATGGCCTATGAGAGCTCATGGAGATTGGATCGCCAAGAAGTTATGCCATTTGCAATTCCTAGTCTCATTCCCTTCGCCGAAGAAGGTCACAGAAGTTGTCAGGTTGGGGAATGTCGATTTTGGGCATTACTAACTTGAATTCAGCGCTTGGACACCGATGTTTGGAGCGGAGCTCCCACAGGGAGAAAAATACTGGATTTGGATCCACAACGCCCCCCTACACTTCTGGAAGAAAGAAGCTCTTCAAGAGATAGTAGCGAAATTCGGAACGGTGGTAGAGATAGATGAGAAGACGGTGCGATGGTCAGAGATTGTCTTGGCGAGAATGCTCATCAGAAGCACAGATATCTCTTTGATGCCGCGCTTCGCCAAGGTGTTTTCTTTCGAGGAATCTTATCTCATCAGATTCGTGCTAGAGAAGAGAGAAGAAGCACAAAAGGAATAGGCGGCCATCACCTCCCCCTCACCTACATCAGCCTTCAGAGATAACAGGTCCTACTGGCAAGTGGTCTCGCTAGCAAAGAATCTGACTATCGATGGTTCCCACGAAGTGGAAAGGGCTCACAGGGAGATCATCAAGGTGGCAATGGGGCAGGAGCAGCGCCATGGTACACCGGCGGAAGGGTTTGGGCTGTATAACGCCTCTCCGAACAAATCTGGTCGAGGCAGGGGTCTCGCCATCAGATCCAACGATCAAAAGCTCTCAAGAACCTCCAACTCATCAGATCGAATGGTGGACTGGCTCAACCTCCCTAATTTGGAAGGGACAGAGACCAACCACACAAAAGGAGTCAAAAGTTTTGCCCAAAATAGTGGTCAAACCCTGCATGCGACAGAGGAGGAGCGCGCTGTGGCTCAGAGGGGAGGAACAGAGGCAGACCCTAAAAATGGCAAAACTCCACTCTGCAACATGCAGGCTTCGAGACTGGGGTTGGTGAAGGAAACCACCAGTATGGGGAAGAAGATAAGAGAAAGAACTCTTTTGACCAATGAGTGAGTAACCAAGCGATGGTTTTCACCTAGATAAGGAAAAAGGAGCTTCTTTGGAGCAGGGGGGACAAGAGGCAGAGGCCATTCTGGGGAAAGTGACGAGCGAGGATCTGCTCAACCACAGAGAAAAGAGCACTGAGGTGAGCGAGATTGACGCTGAGGGAGTAGGTAGCAAAGCTACTCTTTTGAGGAAAGGCAAAATGCGTAAAGAAGACAACGAAGAAGGAGGAAGCGCCTTCGTGCAGAAGGAAGAAAGAAATATCATCCCATTGATAATGACGCCACAGACTTTGATACCCACACCTTCTGACTCCACCAATCTCTCTTCCAACCAATCGTCGCCAGCTGGCAAAAGTGGTGAGAATACCACACTCAGAACTCAAGAGGTGAACTCTTCTTTCGAGAGCAACGGTACATTGGATCGCGGAGGAGAGTTAAGTTGTCCCTCAGATGAGATTAAAAATAATGGGCCAGTTTTTGCGCAATTTATAAGCATTAATAGGCCCAAAAAGGGGTCCAAAATGCATTTTATTGTCCCTGGAACTACTAACTCTACAGTTTCGAACAATCAGACACAATGTCAGATGGGTAACGGGCCCACTGAGGGGACCGCAACGGAAAGCACCACTGTTACTATTGAATTGCCAATCTGTGGGCTCAATGAGGAGTCCGCAATGAGAGAGCCTACTCTACAACGGGAAATTCAACATACAGATAGTGATGAGGACCTGGAAGGGCAGCTAGATCTAGATGAAGAATTCTCATTCACAGATGAGGAGTCAGAGGATCTAGAGTTCATCGCTAACACATAGAGGGAGATCTCGCCTGAGATGGTCTTGTCCACACTTCCAGAATCAGCACCTGGAGATAGTACTGGAACGTCGCGCAGGACGGTTGGGTTTAGATTTCAGCGATCGCCCAAGAGGGCTCATGTGGAGTCCTTGGATGACTATCTCGAGGTAGCGGCGGCAGCCAAAGCTGCTAAATTCGACAATGGAGGTACGACAAGTTTTTTAGCTACTATATTAAATTTCATGTCAGATTCTGAAGTTTTTTTCCTAGCTAAAACATGTGGGTTGGAGATATGTGGCACAGAGCACAATGCTTTACTACTCAATAAAATTAGGGGTTGGAAAACTGAAAGAGTTAAGACTTGTTATAAGAACGCTCTAGGAGATAGCATTGGGTCGACAGACATCCTCGAGGATGAAGCTGACCCTACACCCACACCAACGATCACCCCTGACACAGTCCCTGCAATGAATACACTATTCTGGAATGTTAGGGGGCTAGGGGATAGGGGGAAGAGAGATATGGTTAGGGACGTTATTAGCAATTCCAAGGCGAAAGTGGTAGGGCTGCAGGAGACCAAACTTCAGCACGGGCTCAAACTCAATAGAATAGGGGGTAACAGAATTAAGGAATGGGTGTTACGCCCATCAGTAGGAGCCTCAGGAGGGATCGCTATTGGGTTCAACTCAGATATTCTCACCTACACTGAGGTATACAGTGGAACGTTCTCCCTGACTACCCGACTGAAACAACGGTCCGATGATTGGGTGCAGACGGTGACTGTCGTTTACAGGACTGAATGTGGCTATAGATCGAGATGCCTTTTGGCAAGAGCTTGTCAATATCCGACATCGTTGGTCTGGAGCTTGGATTGTTGGGGGAGATTTCAACATCACCAGATTTGCTTTCGAGCACAAGGGAAGAGGCTCCAGCGACAGACACAGAGAGGAGTTCAATAGGGTGATTACAGAACTAGAGCTGATCGATATCCCAATTAATGACAGAATATTCACATGGTCTAATATGCAAGCTGGCTCCGGTTATGGCCAAATTGGATAGTATTCTAGTATCGATGGAATGAGAAGCTAAATTTCCATTAGCTACAGCTAGATCGATTCCTAGACCCACGTCAGACCATACCCCGATCCTGCTCGATGTGGGGGTACGTGGAGCGAAGAGGCCACGGAAATTCAGATTTGAAATGGCCTGGCTAGAAATTCAAGGGTTTCATCACATGGTCATGGAAAATTGGGCGTGAAAAAATTCGCAGATTGAGAAAGCGGTTGCACAGATGGAATCGGTCTAGGTTCTCGACCATCTGGCATACAAAAGATTCCTTTTTGGAAGGAATCAATGAGCTAGAAAGGGTGGAAGAGACGAGAGTCTTGTCACAAGAAGAAAGAAACAAGCTATTAGAGCTCAGAGAAAATGTCGCCAATCTTTATAAGTTGGAAGAGATCAAATGGCAACAAAGGTCAAGGATTTCGTGGCTCAAAGAGGGAGACGCAAATACGGCCTACTTCCATAGAGTGGCAAGCGCAAGACGTAGATCCAATCTTGTCCTATCAATACAGACGGAGACGAAAACATCGCAAGACGAAAATGTGATTTCCACAACCTTTCAAAATTACTACAAGGGCCTCTTTGGAAGGAAGAATGATTTTAGGATCCCTTTGAGGGAGGATTACTGGCAGGCATACCAGAATGATTCAGTGCAAACTTTCTCCAATTTGGAGGAACCTTTCTCGGAAATGGAAGTGAAAAAGGCCATCAACCAAATTGGAGTAGACAAGTCACCTGGGCCAGACGGCTTTCCAATGGTGTTCTTCCAAGTGTTCTGAGAAGAAATTAAAGAGGACATTATGGCACGGATGGAGGAATTTTTCCATAACAATCTCAGATTGGGCATGTTCAATTTTGCGGAAATTGTCCTGATACCCAAACGGGAGGAGTCTAAGCCGGTGGGGGATTTCAGACCAATTAGCCTCATTAATTGCTCTGTGAAGATCATCACAAAGGTCCTAGCCATCCGCCTGGGGAGTATAATGGATTGTATAATCAGCAACACCCAAATGGGCTTCATCAAGGGCAGATGTATCCTGGATTGTGTGGCCACTGCTGAACAAGTTATCCACCACTGCCATACGAGCAATTCTAAGAACTTCCTTCTAAAACTAGATTTTGAGAAAGCATACGACTCCGTCGACTGGGAGTGTTTGCTGGAAGCTCTCAGAGGGAGAGGATTTGGGGACAAATAGGTAAGATGGATCAAACAATGTTTACAGACTAGTAAAACGGCAATATCGATGAATGGGCAGCCAGGTTTGCTTTTTCCTTGCAAGAAGAGACTCCAACAAGGGGATCCATTATCCCCACTTCTATTCACTATTGTAGCAGATGTGCTAAGGGGAATGCTAGAAAATTATCGGAGAAAAGGTTGGATTACGCCCGTGGCCAGCAGCTCCTCCAATTAAGGGTGCACGATTCTCCAATATGCTGATGACACCATACTGTTTGTGAATGGGACCAGATCAGAAACAGTCTGCTTTAAAGGGGCCCTATACTGTTTTGAAGTCTGGTCAGGTCTAAGGATAAATTTCCACAAGAGTGCACTGATTCCCATTACTCTCTCTGATGAAGAAGCTCGGGAACATACCACTATACTAAACTGTATGACGAATGAGTTCCCAATCAAATATTTAGGGCTCCCACTCAGACCAGGGAAACTCACTAAATCGGAATGGCTACCGATAATAGATAGGGTGGAGGACAGACTGTCTGGTTGGAAAGGAAAATCACTGTCACTAGGAGGTAGAGTGATACTCATTAACTCAGTATTGTCTAATCTGCCCATTTACTACATATCGTTTTTTGAGCTTCCAAAGTGGGTTATCCAAAAGATTGACCGAATCCGAAAAAGATTTCTTTGGAAAGGGATAGATTCGAATAAGGGAGGTTACCACCTGATCATTGGAGTATTGCTTGCATGAAGAAGAAGCATGGAGGACTAGGCATCATCGACCTTAGAGATATGAACCTTGCCTTTTTGGGGAAATGGTGGTGGAAGGTTTTCCACCACGGTAGGGAAGGATGGCAGGATTTCATTCAACCATAATTACGGGGAAAAGGTACGAGAAGTCTAGGCTTTCGAGTAGGGGCTAAGGTCTCTCGATTTTGGAAAGAAATTACCAAAGCAAGCGGACCGTTCAATTCAGCAGTTACGTCGACTATCGGTAATGGACGGTCCACCAGATTTTGGTGAGATAAGTGGTGTGGTGCTCATACACTGAAGGAAACTTTCCCAGAGCTGTTTGCCAAAACGAATCGACCCAATATCTCTGTAGTAGAGACTTGGAAGAGGAGAAATTGGAGGCCGTCGTTCCGAGGAGCTCTTACCCCAGGATTACATCAGCAACTGCTCGAATTGCAAACACACATTACACGGACTGGAACGATGTGCGCCCAAGGACAAGACCAGATGCGATGGGGATTAGAGACCAAGGGAGCTTTCACGGTCAGATCCCTGTACCATCGAATTCACTTCCGAGGATATAGACCCAGCTGGGCACAAGTGTTATGGAAGGCGAAAACACCAATGAAAGTCAGAGTCTTCCTCTGGCTAGTGCTCAATAATGCAATCCTCACGAGAGAGAACCTGGCCAAAAGACAATCCCAGATTGCGACTGACTGTGGGTTCTGTAACATGCATACAGAAACTTTGAATCACCTTTTTATTCACTGCCCAAGGAGTAAGGCGACTATGGTAGAGGTTTTAAGAGCCCTAGGTACAAGTGACTACCCCAACGAATATGAGGATTTGTGGCTCGGCCCCAAATTTGCCTCGATTCGCTACGAAATGAAGGATGTCTGGTACATTGCCATTGCGGCAACTACATGGGTGTTATGGCTAAACAGAAACAACTTTTATTTTCGTGCTTCATGTAGTAGTATTTCTGGTAACCTTACTCATATCATGCATCTTATTTCTTTTGGGCTACAGCTGCCGCCACAGGAGCGAGAGGGAGGATTGCCAGAGTCTTCCAGATGGAGGATTTTGATGATGAGGAGGTAGAGTTTGGGCCGACACTGGACTGAGGGGCGGCGCCATCCATACTCATCAGAGTCTCAATACCTGCAGTCTCTGCTAGTTTGTTTTTGGCCTACTGTACTTTTGTTGTTTTGATGTATGGAGGATTAGACCCACCTCCCAGGATTTTGTTGGGGGTTTATATTTTATTTTCTGCACTGTATTTTATTTTCTGTTCTGTACTTTTGTATCTCTCCCGATACACCAGAATGTTTTATTAATTTCTTATTAATGAAACAGGGTAGCATTATTCCACCTTTTATCTAAAAAAAAATTTGTTGAAATGGAATGTTGTAATTACCCAAGAAATATTGTCCTTTGATTAATGTATTAATTGTGGTTTATTTGTCCATTTCTCGGAAGATCGAGTATTTATTGTCTTATGGTGGAGGATTGAGATTGTATTGTTTGTTTTATAGCTCTAATTTTGCTTGCAACTGGAAAGGTTGATGCTTTAATTCAATATTCTAGTTAGTTAAGTAATTAGAATACACGCCAGAGGTTAAGTGCAGTTGAGATTTAACTATTAGAGCATCCACAGTGGTTTTCTAAATTTCTCAATTTGCCATTTTTTGAGAAAGCAAGCGCTGCAATGGTTTCTCATATTGCCATTTTTTAGCAAACGATCTATATTCATTTCTCATATTTGAGAAACAGAATAGCGATTCTCAAATTATAGAGGACGGGATATCATATGATATCCCGTCTGATCTATTTTTATTAATTTTTTATTAAAAAAACACCTCTCAAACGGGAGATCATATCCCGTCTCAATCAGACGGGATATGATATCCCGTCTGAGGGATGTTTTTTATTTATTATTATTTATTTTTTAAATGAACGGAGGTGATTGGCCCGAAAAAACAAAAAGAAAAAAAAAGAAAAGAAAAAATGGTCAGACGGGGAATGATTCCCCGTCCAACCAAAAAGTATAAAAGTCAAAAAGTAGGTTTAGTCAGTAGGTATTAGTAGTTAATTAAGGTTAAAGTAGTTATAAGTAAGTTTAGTTATTATTATATTAATTAATTTATTTAATTAATTTAGTTTAATAGTTAATAAGTAATTAACTTTTTAAATTTAATTTCAAAACGACAGACGGTATATCATATACCGTCTCTCAATTTTTTGGCAAAATATAGCAAACGACCATTGCAGCGATTGCTTCTATTTGCTATTATTGTAGCAGCCATTTTTTGGCAAATGAGAAACACCACTGTGGATGCTCTTAGGTGGACAATTTTGAGGAAAATTTTACCGTACTACCCTACTTTTTGAAAATATTTAGCGCTCTGCCCCATTTTCCAAAACAATTAGCGATATGCCGTTGTTTAGGACACGTCAGCAAGAAACGTTATTGGGAAAAACGGCATAGGTTATTTCCATGCCGTTCTTTCCAATAACGGCATCTGTTTGAAAAAAAAATTGCATGCCGTTATTTGGAATAACGGCATAGGTTGTTTTGTTTTTCGAGAGCTTGTAGTCTCCACTTAGAGGAAAAATTACAAGTATGAAAAATTTTATAACAGATGCCGTTATTTGAAATTACGGCATTCTCAATACTAATAACGACATCAGTTATAAATTTTTTTAATAAAAAAGTAACTTTTTATTCATCCTCATGAATGAATAAGTTAAAAAAAAAATTATAACTGATGCCGTTATTCCAAATAATGGCATCAGTTATAATTTTTTTTATTTATTTATTTATTTTTATTTTTTTATACTTTTTATTAATTCTTTCTGTTTCCAAACAACGGCAACAGTGCATATTAATATATAACTGATGCCGTTATTTCTAATAACGACATCAGTCATTCGAATGTCGTTATTCAGGATAACGGCATTGTTTATAAGTTTTTTTTCACACTTAGAACTTTTTAAAGTTAGAAGATTCACACTTGTAAGACAAATATACTGATGCCGTTATTCCAAATAACGGCATGCAATTTTTTTTTCAAACAGATGCCGTTATTGAGAAGAACGGCATCAAAATAACCTATGCCGTTTTTCTCAATAACGTTTCTTGCTGACGTATTCTAAATAAGGGCATATCGCTAATTATTTTAGAAAGTAGGACAGACCGATAAATATTTTCAAAAAGAAGGGCACTACAGCAAAATTTTCCAATTTTGAGTACATTGTTAATATATCTCCGACTGAAAAGTGTTTACGCCTGCCACCTCCCAACAATAACAACTCTTATAATAGTAAAGATCTCTAGTTATTATAGTAAAGATACTATGCCGCTGATGAAATTACGTGTAATATTTTTAGTTGTGTTTGTTATAGGTTTAGAATTGGCTTGTAACTTCTGTGACATACCAAGTGTCGGGCTCTTTATTGCTTTCCTGTGCAGCAGAGACGTCATTGTGACATCATTGGTTGTAAAATGTGAGATATCAAAAGTAATTTTAAAGAGCTATTTTTTTGATATATTGGATAGAGCCAAACGGCTCCAGCCATAAAAAAATATACTTTATTTTATTCACACACTTCCGTTTTAAATGTCCAGGAAGGAGGCACTTGAACCAGATCCGATGAGGGTCGGGCCTACGAGGAGAAGGGGAATTAGAGAAAATGGAATAGCACCGAGGGTGATAGATGTTATCCAAAGGAGAAGATAAGTCCCACTTCAAATCCTGAACCATTGATGTCAAGTTGCTTAGAGCATATGTAGTCGTTGGCTATTTAGTCAAAATATGCACACAAAAAAAGGAAAAACGTGCTGCAGTCGTTGGTTATTTAGTCAAAATATGCAAAAAAAGAAAAAGGCGTGATGTAGTCGTTGGAACAGTCGTCAGCTATATTTGGCATTCGATTTGGCTATATGGATAAAATAGCCCGACAAAAGTTGTATTGTCGTCTGTTAATCGGACGGTAAATCATTAACCATCGATTTTTTTTATATATTAATAAAATAATCGGACGGTAAATAATTTACCATCCCAAAATTTTTATTTTAATTAAAAAAAATTGTTGGGATGTTAAATTATTTAACGTTCCTTAATTAAAAAAAAAAAATCCAAAAGATAGATCATCTCTCGTCCGACCTCTTTTAAACCAAAAAAGTTAATATATTAAGTTATATTAATGGCTGGTTAACTATTTAATTTTTAATTAATTAATTTAAACCTCTCTCCCTATGTCCCTTAATTTATTAATTTAAATAAAAAATGTTGGACAGTAAATTATTTACTGTTTGACAATTTTATAGAAGAATTATTTTTTGGGACGGAACATGATTATCCGTAGGGGTGGTATATCGTACCATCATTACTCTATCGTCTATCGTACCGGAGTGCTCGGTACACAAATTTATCTACCATTACCGTGCCAAGATTTTGGTACTACCGAGTTCGGTAATACCAGAATATCGGTATGGTAATGGTGGTACCATGGTACTACCGGACATAAATTAGCTCAGAAAATTAACATTTTAGTACAATTTCAGAGATGTACAAGTTTCAATATAATGTATCTTTGTGTATGCATATTAGCTTGAGCATTATGCAATATGATCTATTCAATTATTGAATGATAGCTGATATGGCTAAAAATGGGGTTAAATTGGAACCGTCCAAATTGGACGCAAATCTTAAAGCCTATGGGTAAAATGGTAATTTCACTTGACAACCGGGTCTAAAGTGGGTACTGGGTCTTCTCCCCAAAGACCCAATAAGCCACGAACGGATCCATCTTGACTGGGTGCGGGTTCTAACCCACAGCAAATCCGGTCCCGCAGGATAGAATTAGGGTTTCTGATTAATCCTAATCAACGACCCTGATTCACATCTATCCTTTCACTGGGAATTAGGGATTACATTCCTTATCTGGTCATAGGGATTACATTCCTAATCTGATCCCAAAGGCGGCTATAAATACCCCCCATCCACCACCATTAAGAGGTAATCAATCTTTTGCCAATTTACGCTCTCTCATAATCTCTCCTGATTACTGACTTGAGCGTCGGAGGGTGCGTCGCCGGGATCAACCCTGGTGTTTCGCACTTTTTGCAGGTGAACGGCGGTAGTCAGCGGTTCAACTCCGGCGGAAGAAGTTTGACTATTCAGTTTCCCCAAGAATTCACAAATACTATCTGTTTGCCCCCACACCAGATTCAGCGGTAACAGATTGGCGCCGTCTGTGAGAACGGGCGAATAGCAGCCTCTCCTCTTCCTGTTCGTCAGATCCTACCCAGCCATGCCTCCAAAGAAACTTAGATCTAGGGGGTCCAACCGTGGACCTACCCCTCAACAAGAGACCCCTCTGGAAACGGTCCAGCCATAAGGACTCCCTCCTCAACCCGACCAAGCCCTGCAGCAGGACCAACTTCTTCCACAGAATCTTCAACCCCCTCGAGGCCAAACAGGTCCCCAGAACGCCGGTGCAGGGGTCTCCCGTCCTAATCCTCCGAAACAACCTCTCCAACATGACCACGTCTCCGTACACAATCCCTCTACCGATTCCATGGCATCCCACAACCCTCGAGCTTCCGCAACACCATCCTCAATCGGCAGAAGGACGAGGATCTTCGCCACCGTTTGGATGAAAGGCGGGCTCGAGAGGGAGTCTCCCGCCAACAACGTCCAAGTAAGCGATCTCCTCATCCCCGAGACTACAGAAGGTTCCCCCTTCACCGAGGGCGAAGAGAGTCCCCCGGACACCATAGGAGAAGACCTCACTCACCTGCGGGTCGGCAACCTCCGAGGAACGATGACGCACCCATCACTCCTACCGAATTCCAGCAATTCCAAGCAACCATCTTACAAGCCCTCAATCTTCGACCCAAAAACAACAATGCTCAGAGGATCCCCACTCCTCCTCTAGTCCGAAGTCCTCGCCGACGGTCCCTCTCTCTTCCCCAAGCTCCTACCAACCCCCAGCACATCCTTAGTCCTCGCCACTCCCGGAGCTACCGCCGTCGTAGCCCCCGCTCTCCCTCGTACGAAGACGAGTCCAGAGGCTAGTTTGATTACCGTCGAAGGGATGACACTGTCTACCGTTGTCTCCACGAGATGGAGAGGTGCCTGGGTCAACTGGACAGAGAAGAAGAGCTTAGAGGAAGGACCCTCCGTCCGAGCCGACCTCCTTTTTCCTGAACCATCATGGAGGCGCCCGTTCCCATCGGCTTCAAGCCTCCACAATTCGAGACTTATTCCGGGGAGTCCGACCCCGTGGACCACATTGAAAGCTTTAAGACCCTCATGCTAATCCACTAAGATTTCGATGCCCTACTCTGCAAGACTTTCCCCGCTACTCTCAAGGGTCTGGTCCGGGAATGGTACTCGCGCCTCGCCCCATCCTCAATATTCTCTTCGAGCAATTTGAGACCCTATTCGTCACCCACTTCGTGAGTAGCCGCCGAACTGAGAAGACCAGCATTTTGCTACTCTACCTCAATCAGAAGAAGGGTGAAAGGTTGAGGGACTATGTGAAAAGGTTCACCGCGGAAGCTAGGTCCATCGCTTCCCTCGACCAGTCGGTTGCCGCCGCGGCCTTCCAGTCAAATGTCCTTAACTCCAGCCTCCTCTCCTCCCTTGCCAAGAAGCCCCCGCAGAACTTCTCCGATCTCCTTCTCCGAAGCGAGAAGTATATTCTGGCCGAGGAAGCTGAGCACCGCCCCAACTTTGAGGGCCTTCCTCCGGGTCCAAGAGAAAGGGAACAGAAGAAGAAGGAGCCAAGAAGCTCCAAAAGGATAATGGCGGTCAGCGCCGCCCTCCCCCCAGTTCGAAAAATTCACTCCTCTTAACGCCAACATTTCCCCTATTCTCATGGAAGTTGAGAAGGAAGGGGTGATACCTCCTGCCCCGAAGATGAACACCCCTGGCAAGAAGAAGGACAATGAGAAATGGTGCCGCTATCACCGGGACCATGGCCACGACACCAATGATTGTCGGGCTCTGAAGAACGAGATCGAGGCCCTTATCAAAGGGGGCAGCTGGCCAAATTCGTGAGAAAAGACCAAACCGACCTTCCTCCTCCTCCTCCGGAGGCTAACAAGCATCCTGAACAATGCGATGAGACACCCGAATTTGAAGAGGAGCGTGTCCTACACCTCATTCATGGGGGCCCAATGGGGGGCTCCTCCAACTCCTCGCGAAAGGCGTTCATAAGAGAAGTTAATTCAGTTCACGACACACCTCCCCCTAAAGGCCTCGGAGTACCCGTCACATTCTCAGATGAAGACCTGGTGGGCGTCCGAACCCCCCACTGCGACGCACTTGTGATCAACCTCCATATGGCGAATTTTAAGGTGGAAAGGATACCGGTGGACAATGGCAGCTTCGTTAACATCCTCTTCTTCGATGCTTTCAAAGGACTCAAGCTACCCCGGGACAGGCTTAAGCCCGCCGGCTACACGCTCCATGGGTTCACAGGAGTGCCAGTGACTATCGAAGGGGTGATCACGCTCGACGTAACCGCTGGCAAAACTCCTACTACCCGAACGGAGCCGATGGACTTTATGGTCGTTGATGTCCCCGTAGCTTATAATGTCATCCTGGATCGGCCCGGCCTAGCTGCTCTCGAAGCCGTCCCTTCCGCTTATCACCTCAAGATGAAGTTCCCCACTCGGGCAGGAGTAGGGGAAGTCTGAGGCAGTCAGGAAATGGCCCGCAAATGCTATATGATCTATACTGGGGGTCCAGTCCTCTCCCTCGAAACTCTTGAAATCCCCCAAGACGATGTCCGACCAACGTTCGAACCGGTGGATGAATTGGAGGAAGTGCTCTTCTCTGAGCAAGATCCGAAAAGCAAGTTCTTTATCAGCAAGACCCTCCCATCTGTCCTAAGCTCGAACATAGTCCAATTTATTAGAAAAAACCATGACCTCTTCGCATGGTCGGCTGCCGACATGCCAGGAATCTCCGAAGAGCTCCTTGTCCACCACCTGAGTGTTGCACCGGGGTCCAAACCGGTTCAATAGAAGAGGCGCAAAATTGCTCCTGAGCGCCAACAAGCTATAAAAGAAGAGGTGGACAAGCTCCTTAAGGCTTGGTTCATACAGGAGGTCAATTATCCCGAATGGCTCTCAAATATTGTGATGGTAAAGAAGGCCAACGGGAGCTGGAGAATCTGCATCGATTTTACCGACCTGAATAAAGCATGCCCCAAAGATCCATTCCCTCTTCCAAGCATCGACACCCTGATTGACGCCACTTCTGGCCATGAGCTCCTCAGCTTCATGGATGCTTTCTCCGGATACAATCAAATCGCATGTTCCCCCCGATATCCCGAAGACCTCCTTTGTTACCGATCGGGGCCTCTACTGCTACAGGGTGAAGCCTTTCGGGTTGAAGAATGCCGGCGCCACCTATCAATGCCTCGTTAACAAAGTCTTCCAAAATCAGATCGGCCGCAACATGGAGGTGTATGTTGATGATATGCTTGTGAAGAGCATCCGTAGGGCCGACCACGTCACCGATCTGGAGGAGGCCAATCCGAACAAGTGTGCGTTCGGAGTCTCGTCGGGGAAATTCCTAGGCTTCATGGTCAACCAAAGAGGAATCGAAGCCAACCCCGAAAAGATCTAAGCCATACTGGATATGGCTCCTCCCAAAAATGTGAAAGAAGTTCAGAAGCTAACCGGGCTCCTTGCAGCTATAGGGCGCTTCCTTTCTAAGTCAGGGGAGAAGTGTCTTCCCTTCTTCAAGGCTCTCAGGGGGGGCTAAGGGCTTCGAATGGGGACAACAACAGCAGGAGTCGTTCGATCAGCTTAAAGCCTATCTAGTCAACTCCCTCTCCTCAGCAAGCCTATCCCCGGGGAAACACTCTACCTCTACTTAGCTACCTCCGAACAAACCCTCAGCACTGTCTTGGTAAGGGAAGAAGTCAAGGCTAGAATCCCATATATTACGTAAGCAAGGTACTTCGAGATGCCGAGCTTCGTTATCCAAGGCTAGAGAAGATGGCATACGCCTTGGTTATGGCAGCTAGGAAGCTTTGCCCATATTTCCAGTCTCACTCGGTGGTCGTTCTTACTGACCAACCGCTGAAGCAAGTTCTGCACAAGCCGGAGACCTCTAGCCGTCTCATGAAGTGGTCGATCGAACTGAGCCAGCATGATATATCATACCAGCCTCGGACCGCAATCAAAGCTCAAGCCTTAGCCAAATTCATAGTTGAGTGCACCATTTCCGAGGTCAGTCAAGCGGCAAACGGACCTCCCATTTGGACGGTATATGTAGATAGATCCTCATGCACCGAAGGGAGCGGAGCCGGGGTCATTCTGGCGGGCCCAGATGACTTCGTTCTTCAATACTCCCTCCGCATCAACTTCAAGACCTCCAACAATGAAGCGGAGTATAAAGCCCTTATAGACGGTCTCGAATTGGCCCGTAAAGCAGGGGCAGAATGCCTCCATATATTTAGTGACTCTCAGCTGGTCGTGAACCAAGTCTTGGGTGAGTACGAAGCGCGAGATGACCGAATGGCTAAGTATGTAGCCAAGGTCCAAAATCTCATGGCTCTATTCGAAGAGGCACTTATTCGGCGAATCCCCAAGGAGTAAAATGCCCAAGCAGATGTCCTCTCCAAGTTAGCCTCTTCCTCCCTCCAAGGTCTCGAGCAGACCGTCCTGATTGAAGTGCTCCTGAGGCCGAGCTTAGAAGAAGAGTCCTCCGATTCGATGGAGTCACTGTCGGTTCAAATTCAAGATGATTGGATGAAACCCTTAGTAGAATTTCTAAGGGATGGGCTCTTCCCCAAAGATCCTAAGGAAGTTCGTCGAGTCAGAACCAGAGCGGAGCGGTATACCCTTGTTGAGGGGATCTTGTACAAACGCTCCTTCACACAAGTTGACGGTAGATCTTATCTGAGGTGCCTCTCCCCTGAACAAGCCACATACGCCTTGCAAGAGCTTTACGAAGGCATACGCGGAGCACATTCAGGGTCCAGATCCCTTGCCCGGAAGGTGTTGAATTATGGATATTTCTGGCCTACCCTCCTACAAGATACCGAGCGACATGTTCGGCAATGCAGCTCTTGTCAAAAGTACTCCAACATTCGTCGCCTACCCCAAGCTCACCTTGCTTCCCTATCAAGTTCGATCCCTTTCGCAATGTGGGGGATGGATTTACTAGGGCCATTTCCACCAGCTTCCCGGCCAACTCAAATTTCTAGTCATGGCAATCGACTACTTCTCGAAGTGGATAGAAGCCGAGCCCTTGGCTACAATCACCGAGAACAAAGTCCTTCAGTTTTTCTGGAAGAGCGTCATCTGCAGGTTCAGTGTCCCTCGGGTCCTCACTACCGATAATGGAACACAATTTACATGGGCCGCATTCCGAGCTCTATGAGAAGACCTCGCAATCCAACAACGCTTCTTCTCCGTCTCCCACCCACAGTCGAATGGTCAAGTAGAAAATACTAACAGACAAATCCTCTCCGATATTAAGAAGAGGCTAGATAAGTCCGCTAAGGGCTTATGGGTGGATCAGCTCCCTAACGTACTGTGGAATTACCGCACTACGAAATGGACCCCCACAGGAGAGTCGCCGTTCAATCTCACCTGGGTCCGAAGCTGTGATCCCCCTGGAAGTCAGTGTACCCTCTCCTCGCCTAATTGCCTATGAAGAAGAGTAGAATGCCAGGGAGCTTCAAGCGAATTTGGATCTGATTGATGAGCTCCGTGAAAGAGCTTCGATCCGCCAGCAAAGCTACCGAAGGAGGATCGAGCTGGCCTACAATAAGAGAGTCCGTCCCACCGACCTCAAAGAAGAGGACTTGGTCCTCAGAAAGTTAGCATCTCATTCCCCAGTCAGAAGAGTAAGCTGGCTCCAAATTGGGAGGGACCTTACAAAATCACCAAGGTGGTGCGGCCCGGAACTTACCGTCTAGAAGACCTCGAAGGAAGAGAGATTCCCAGGACTTGGAATGCCGACCATCTCTTGAAGTACCAAGAGAGCGCATGAATGCCTCTCCGAGTACTGTCAGATGTCGAACCGTTCCTCTCCCTCCACTTGTAATTTTACTTTTGCTTCTTTATTTCTCCAATGTAATAACGGCTTGCAACTCAGAAGCAGCCGACTATTAGTTTTCAATAAAGGACATTTTTCTTCATATCTTACTTATGAATTGCTTGTATCTCTCTATTTTTACCTTCTTTATACTCAAACAACGAGTTCGGAATCCAACACTTAGCTCGACTCCGCTTCGCAAGCTCGCTCTCAAGCAAGCTAGAAGCAGATCGCCATTTGGAATTGCTCCCACAACCGTTAAAACAAACTCAAACGACGAGTTCGGAGTCCAACACTTGGCTCGACCCCGCTTCGCAAGCTCGCTCTCAAGCAAGCTAGAAGCAGGTCGCCATTCGGAATTGCACCCACAACCGTTGAAACAAACTTAAACGACGAGTTCGGAGTCCAACACTTGGCTCGACCCCGCTTCGCAAGCTCACTCTCAAGCAAGCTAGAAGCAGGTCGCCATTCGGAATTGCACCCACAACCATTGAAACAAACTTAAACGACGAGTTCGGAGTCCAACACTTGGCTGGACCCCACTTCGCAAGCTCGCTCTCAAGCAAGCTAGAAGCAGGTCGCCATTCGGAATTGCTCCCACAACCGTTGAAACAAACTCTAACGACGAGTTCGGAGTCCAACACTTGGCTCGACCCCACTTCGCAAGCTTGCACTCAAGCAAGCTAGAAGCAGGTCGCCATTCGGAATTGCTCCCACAACCGTTGAAACAAACTCAAACGACGAGTTCGAAGTTTAACACTTGGCTCGACTCCCCTTCGCAAGCTCGCTCTTAAGCGAGCTAGAAGTGGTTCGCCATTCGAAATTGCTCCCACAACCATTGAAATAAACTCTAACGACGAGTTCGGAGTCCAACACTTGGCTCGACCCCGCTTCGCAAGCTCGCTCTCAAGCAAGCTAGAAGTAGGTCACCATTTGAAATTGCTCCCACAACCGTTGAAACAAGATCAAACAACGAGTTCGAAGTCCAACACGTGGCTCGACTCCCCATCGCAAGCTCGCTTTTAAGCGAGCTAGAAGTGGCTTGCCATTCGGAATTGCTCCCACAACCGTTGAAACAAATTCTAACACACGAGCATCAAAATAGTAAACGAACTTTTATTAAAGAGTACAACAAATGGAAACATTCAAGTTACAAGACCAAGCTACTACAACGAGATGCTACAAAAATTCAAAAGCATAATACAACTCTTTCAACGCTTCTTCGAGACGGGGACGTTTCGGTTCAGAGAAACACGAGGGCGGCGCCGCTTAGCCTCCGAGCTCGTTTCTAGACCAACAAACCGAGACACCTCTTCGGCACCGCCTCTAACTGAGGCCCGACCGAGTCTCCGCTAGATGAGATGGCCACTCCGCTCTGAGCGTCGGTCGGGCTCTGCCGAACTACAGGTGGACGAGTCGCGAGCTCGTAGAAGGAGATCCCCCTCTCGCTCTCCTCGCGAGTACACGAAGTGCTTCGGACGTTAACCCTCAAAGGCTGAGGTTTAGGGTGGGCGACTTCCTCCTCGAGTTCGAAGATCCTATCCTTCGAAGTATCGTCCTTCACAGATATCTTGAACCGAGGAAGTTTAGTCGAGCCTGTGTCACCAGCACTGTTAGCTATGATACGACGAAGGTTGGTCACTTCAATGCTTTTGTCAATCGTAACCCTCCTCAATTGCTCGACCTTCGCCGTTAGCTCATCACGCTCAGCCGTCAGCTTCCCCATTGCTGAAGTTAACTCATCTAACTCATCCTCCTTCACCGAGAGCTCTTCTTCAGTTATTTGCAAATGGCAAACCTCCGCCAGCAGCTCGCTTTTCTCTTTCTCGACGTCGAACAACACCCTCCTGAGCAACTCCACCTCGCCTTCGAGACGAGCTTCGCGAGACCGCTTCCGTAGTTCTGCACGAAGGCGGGCTGCCTCGGAGTTTGAACAGAGTTCGACGATCTGAAAGAACGAAGCATATCAACACAAAAAGAAAAAAGCCTAAAGGCAATGCTCAACACTTGCCGAACTTCAAAGAAATTCCGAGCACAACACTTGGCTAAATTTTGAAGAAACAATCCCACACTTGGTCAAAATTCGAGTTCGGACAAAATTTTATTCATAGCAAAAAAGCGGTGGCCAGTCCGCTATAAGGCATTACAATAAAAAAGAAAAAAAAATATTACAAAAGTGAGGGAATCAAGGGTCCACCTGGGGCGGCAGCTCGGACACAGGCGCCACGGCAGATGGCCCCTCGTCCACCGTCGCCCCTGCTTGAGGGTCGACCGCCACGGTCTCCGAAATGACATTCACCTCACCACCCCACTGCTCGCCCTCCTCTTCTCCTTCCTCTTCTTCGCCCTCCTCCTCGTCGCCTTCTACCTCGCTGCCGGGCCACAGCCGGTACCCCACCCTCTCGAAGCCAGGAACCTGAGCCTCCATATGGTCGAGCGCTCTCGCATAGGAAAGCTCCATATTCTTGGCCATGTGGCTCTTCGCCTCGGCTTCGACCTCCTTCCTCGCCTTCTCCACCGCCTCGCCCTGTTTTGCCTTCACCGCCTCCAAGGCCTTCGCCGCTGTGGCCCTCTCCTCGTCAGCCTTGGCGACTTTTGCAGCAAGCTTCTCCTTTGCTCGCTCCAAGGCCGCCTCGAGGTAGGTGACCCGAGCCTCCAAGGCCTCCGAGCGACGCTGCTCCGCGTTGAGCTGCTTCACAGCCCTCGTCCTTTCCGCCCGGTCCTTGTCACTGAGGGCCTTCAACTCCCTCTCCTGCTCGGCGAATTCTTGGACGAGGTGGCCGAAGTGACAGGTGGCCTGCAAAAAGAGAGTTATGTCACGATAAAAGCCAAGTTGTGGACTTAAGAAATTTTCAGAAAGAAAGAATCAAGACTTACCGACATAAGCGACCGAGCGATTTCGTACGGTATCATCACCGGTCGTCCCCGCCTTCAGGGCGGCTCGGTCCTTTGGGGTCGCAAGATGTTTGACGGCCTGCATGCACATCTGCGAATTGCCCAAAAAGTCGTCATGGTTCTTCACCCGCCAGTCGGGGACGAACAGCTTCTTGTGGGCCTCGGTCAAGATCTGCTCGGCCTGAGGCATCAAAGGCGGGGCCTGCTACGCCAGCACCGCCGAAATAAAGAAGGCCTCACTTGCCGGGGCAGATGGGGCAAGGGAGGAAGGGTCCGGAAGAACGGCCACCGACGGAGACGGTGCCTGAGGAGCAAGAATAGGGTCGGCGGAAACCGAGGGGGCCTTTGTGGGTCGTCCGGATGTGAGACCCGTGCTCAGCTTCTTCCTTTTCCTACCGTCGGCAACCTTGCTACGCTCGGTCATCATGCCCATGAAGTCCATCTTCGGCGCTTCTATTCAAAACAACAAAAAGAAAAAGTTAGAGGAATGTACAAGGCATTTGAAGATAATAATTTACAGTGAGATGTCAGGAGCGTACTCGGGTCGATCAGACTAAGGCCCGACCCGTGTAGCACCTCCTCGGTCATCCCTCTTCAGCTCAACATCGGGAGAGCGATTAGTTTGGCCGCCACCTCCTCCTCAGCAGCTGTCAACACCGGGTCGACCCTCACGTACTTCGGCACCTCTACCTTCCACCGAGTCGGGAAGTCCAACGTCGAGGGCCCCTTTAACAGAAAGAACTTCTCCTTCCAATGCTTTATCGAATCCGGATTTTCTATTAACTTAACGCCTCGCCGGGGTGACAAGTAATAGCGAGGCTCGAGCTTCGTCATCCGGTTGATTCGATACAAACTCCGGAGGATGATGATGTCTGGCTCGACCTCGGCGATACGGCACTGAAGCAAGAAGGCGAGCACGTGCCGCCAAGTGTTCGGCATGAACTACACCGGAGCCAGACAGTACCAGTGAAGGACCTTCAAAACGAAAGGATGGAGAGGGAAGCGCAGACCAGTGTTCAAGGAGTCAAAGTCGAAGACGCACGTGTCCGGAGACAGCTCGGTGTTCGCTCGCATCCCAGGGCCGGGGAGGATCAGCCTATACTCCGGAGGGATGGCGAACCCCTTTCTGATCCGGAGAAGATCCCGCTTGGATAATACTGAAGCGAGGTCATCCACCTCGGTGATCTCTCTCGGGGCGTTCTCCTCGTAAGTCGAGGAGCGACCATTGATCGTCTTCTCCAGCAGATCGCCGTTGTACTGCCTAATTCTGACGTGATCGGAAAGTATGCCAGGGTACCGACCCGACTCGGGGGCTTGCCTCTCAGGCTCCACGATCTCCTCGACTATTGAAGACCGGGCCACCACCCTTTTCTTCTTCTCGGCCGCAGACGAGCCTACTACCCCCTTTCCCTTCCTTTGGCTCAATACTTCCCTCCTCTCCTCGGCGCTTCTATCTCCCGAGGACGATGCCTCACTCCCTGAGCTCACTCTTGAAATCTCAAATAAATAATCTAAGGCAAAGAGGACTGACCTTGATGTGACGTAACCTTGAAGTGAAGTTCACGGTCGAAAATAGTTCGCCGGAAATCGCCTGGCCATCGCGACAACTAGCACAACCGCCTTGGAGCACAAATCGCCGCTAGCAGAGCAAACTTGGAGCGAAAGTAAAAAGTTGGGAGCGAAAGTGAGAAATGAGCCAGGTGGTGAGGGTGGGTAAGAATTTATAACCAAGAAAGCGACTGTTGGGCTTTCGAAATGCCTAAGGGCCCACTAAGGGAAGGTAAAACGACAAAATGAAGAACGGCAACGTTTCAGGGGAATGGCTCATCGATTTGCTTCAACACCACCCCTTGACAACTCGTGGCCCGCCGAACTACGAGGCAATCTGACGAGATGACGAGGTACTGACCTCCACATATGGAGAAAAATACCGCCGAGCCAGTGTCACCGTCGGATCGCCCCAAAATTCGCGTCAAAACTTGATGGACAGCTCAGATCACGCCACGCCCACAAAACGACAAGATAACGTTTTCTCGTGATCTGAGCCCCCAACTTTGTGATGCACACCGTGATGAACGCCTCAGATTTCACCACGTGGTCCGAAGACTCGAGGCGAACCCTTAAGCGTTCGGCCGAGCCGCCGAGCCACCATCCTCTCGAGCCGAGGTGACGAGGTACCGACCTCCACATATGGAGAAAAATACCGCCGAGCCAATTTCACCGTCGGATCGCCTCAAAATTCGCGTCAAAACTTGATGGATGGCTCAGATCACGCCACGACTGCAAAATGACAAAATAATGTTTTCTCGTGATCTGAACCTCTAACTTTGTGATGCGCGCCGTGATGAACGCCTCAGATCTCACTACGTGGTCCGAAGACTCGAGGCGAACCCTTAAGCGTTCGACCGAACCACCGAGCCACCATCCTCTCGAGCCGAGGTGACGAGGTACCAACCTCCACATATGGAGAAAAATACCGCCGAGCCAATTTCACCGTCGGATCGCCTCAAAATTCATGTCAAAACATGATGGACGGTTCAGATCACGCCACGCCCACAAAACGACAAGATAATATTTTTTCGTGATCTGAACCTCCAACTTTGTGATGCGCGCCGTTGAATGCCTCAGATCTCACCACGTGGTCCGAAGACTCGAGGTGAACCCTTAAGCATTCGACCGAGCCACCGAGCCACCATCCTCTCGAGCCGAGGTGACGAGGTACCGACCTCCACATATGGAGAAAAATACCGCCGAGCCAATTTCATAGTCGGATCGCCTTAAAATTCGCATCAAAACATGATGGACGGTTCAGATCATGCCACGCCTACAGAACAACAAGATAACGTTTTCTCGTGATCTGAACCTCCGTCCTCGTGATTCGCGCCATGATGAACGCTCCAGATTAAGCCACGTGTTCCTCTCGAGCTGCCAGCCACCGGAGTGCATAGTCGAGCTACCGAACAGCTTGGCTAAGCAACCGAGCTACTGGGGTAGAGGGCGAGCTGCCAAGCCACCAGAGTGCCTCACCGAGCTACCGAGCAGAAGTGACGAGGTACCGATCTCCACATATGGAGAAAAATTCAGCCGAACCAGTGTCACCGTCGGATCGTCCCAAAATTTGCGTCAAAACTTGATGGACGGCTCAGATCACGCCACGCCCACAAAATGACAAGATAACATTTTCTCGTAATCTGAACCCCATCCTCATGATTCGTGCCATGATGAACGCTCCAGATTAAGCCACGTGTTCCTCCCGAGCTGTCAGCCACCGGAGTGCATAGCCGAGCTACCGAACAGCTTGGCTGAGCAACCGAGCTACTGGGGCAGAGGGCAAGCCGCTAAGCCACCAGAGTGCCTCACCGAGCTACCGAGCTGAAGTGACGAGGTACCGACCCTCACTTTTGAAGAAAAATGAAGCCGACCCACCTCAACCATTGGATCTTGTCAAAAAACGTGCTAGAACATGATGGATGGCCTAGATCATGCCACGTCCACAAAATGACAAGATAGCATTTTTTGGGGATTTGCACCATAGTGGACGCTCAGGATCGCGCCATGTAGTTCGGCAGATCTCTACGTGCCGAGCCGAAGTGCCGAGGTGCCGACCCTCACATACGAAGAAAGTACTCGCCGAGCTACCGAGAGCGTCCGATCCTCCAGAAAATCGCGCTCGACGATGATGAAGGGTCCAAATTGCTCCACATCATAATTCGGTAGTCAAAATTAATTTTTATTTATTAAAATCATTTTATTTATTTAAAAATTGCAAAAAAATGATTAAAAATTTGGAAAAATTAATTTAAAATTCTAAAAAATAATTATAAATTCAGGGAAGCATTTTTGGACCCCTGGGTAAGTGATTATTACTTAGAACAGTTGATTAAGACCCCCGAACAACGAATCGACACTTCGCAAGATTAAATAAGTGATCCAAAAAAAATAGATAAAAAGTAAGAAAAATGCCCAAGTGTCCAGAAGAGCTCAAGAACAATCTAGAGCACGCTACTAACTCAGAAATTACTGCAATACTCCGTATTAAAATTCGACATCCCTCATTTGGACTCCGATACAACTCCTCAAGCCATTAAAACAGTAAAACTACTCCTCAAAGGCTGATCAAACTCAGTCTTCGGGAGTGGGGGGCTCGTGATATGGCTAAAAATGGGGTTAAATCGGAACCGTCCAAATCGGGCGCGAATCTTAAAGCCTAGGGGTAAAATGGTAATTTCACTCGACAACCGGGTCTAAAGTGGGTACTGGGGCTTCTCCCCAAAGACCCAATAACCCACGAACGGATCCATCTCGACTGGATGTGGGTTCTAACCCGCAGCAAACCCGGTCCAGCAGGATAGAATTAGGGTTTCTGATTAATCCTAATCAACAGCCCTGATTCACATCTATCCTTTCACTGGGAATTAGGGATCACATTCCTTATCTGGTCATAGGGATTACGTTCCTAATATGATCCCAAAGGCGGCTATAAATACCTCCCATCCACCACCATTAAGAGGTAATCAATCTTTTACCAATTTACGCTCTCTCATAATCTCTCCTGATTACTGACTTGAGCGTCGGAGGGTGCGTCGCCGGGATCAACCCCGGTGTGTCGCACTTTTTGTAGGTGAACGGCGGGAGTCAGCGGTCCAACTCCGGCGGAAGAAGTTTGACTATTCAGTTTTCCCAAGAATCCACAAATACTATCTGTTTGCCCCCACACCAGATTCAGGGGTAACAATAGCCAAACAATTAAGGTCAGGGAGTTAGAATCAATTGAAGACTTTTACACTTTGAATTATTTATATACACTAATAATCAATGACTTGTATAAAGTTCATTTTATAATAAATATTTTTACTTTATTGACTTTCAGACTTATTTCTGATGAAGAACCAATGGTGTCCGAAGGCAGTAATTTTTGTTAAAGTTAATCCAGGGTTGAAAAACTTAAGTTCAATATTCTTATTTTCTTTTTTTTTGCTACATGGTATCAGGACATTTAATCTAGAAGTGGCCTTTTTAAATGTTTTTGGACCTCTTGCAAATTTTTATCTCACATAATTGATGTGTAGCAACAACTCAATATATGTATCCATGGAAAGCATTATTCTATTGCTAGGTGATACTTGTTTCTGGGCTACTTCTAAATCCATAACATATATTATTGTTGATTAGCTTCAACACAATTCTTTTATATAGGGAACTAAGCATTATTATATTCCTCTATGATCCATACTCAATACACTAACCTAGGTCTGGACATGGATTTTTAAATAAAAACATTAAATTAAATATATATTAAATATACTGGGTACGGTATGGTATACCATCAGTATGAATATTGGGTACCAATACCATACCATATAATTTCAGTACGGTACAATACCGAGATTTTGGTATGGTATTACCAAGTTTTCGGTAATGTGTGGTATGGTAACGGTATGGAACGGTATGGTACGGTAATTTGGTATTTTTGACACCCCTAATTTTCCATCCGTTCAATTAAAATAACGAAAAGCCAAATTTTGGCTAACAACGACTACAACAAAAAGTTATATTTGCTATTGGCTATATGCCAAATATGCAAATTTTGGCTCCAACGACTACAAATGCTCTTATATGTCTTCTTGAATCCTTTAACAAAGAACATGTGGAAAAAAAAGTTTGCAGGTTATCTGTGCCATCATTCTCGTATTGAAAGAGGGTAACTTGAGGAGGCTATGTAGTTAGTGGTTGTTGGTTGGCTCACTAACTGCATCAGGCTTTCCTACTGCCATCTATGCATTGCAAAATAGTTTTGTTAGATATTATATTTGATATTATATTATGAAAGAAATTAATTTAGTCTCATATCTAATAATGTATAAGTTTAATCTTCTCTTCTCTTATATATAAGAGACATATTGTACTCAGTTTATTCAATCAATAATCAATCAATAAAGTATTTCTTTCCACCCCTAATTCTAACATGGTATCAGAGCCCCTATTCCTATAAGGTCTGTACTAATTTCATGCTCGTTATCGAGATGGAGTGGTTCTTGTCTTCATCGGAATCATTACCTCCCGACCTACCTCTCAAAAACCCTAATCTCCTTCTCAGCCGCCAAACTCATAAACTTCATCCCCTTCACCCACTTGCTGCTTTCAACTCATCAAAAATCCAACTTCCTTTCTTCCTCCAACAACTCCTTCCTCCTCCCCCTCATCATTGACAGAGTCGTTCACAGTGGCCAAACCCATCGAACTCCAGAACCATCAACTCCAACAACCTCTAATCCTGACGCCCTCTGTCAACTCCTTCCATCGTCCGCTGCACCTACTCCCCGAACACCTCGAGCGGTGCCACCATCAACTCCGTCAATTCCCTCCGTTGCATCCTCTTCTACCCCCGACTCTCGACTCCTTCCTCCTACACCGCACCACCCTCGCTGCCTCCTCTTCTTCCCAAAATCCACCAACTCCCCGGCTGCTAGCCGCCACTACCACCTTCCCTAATCACCTGAAACCCTAACTGCCCCAATCATCTTCCTCCCAAAACCCTAATCCAAGCACCTGAGTGCCCTTTTCTCCTACATCCCGAACTCAAACCCGACTAACCTAATACCCGAAACCAAAAATTACTAATATCCTATACCCTACTCTAATCTTCTAATCCAAACCCGACCTGCTAATCTATATCCACTCTCTTAAACCCGAAACCCACTCCAATTTCAAACCCGAAACCCGTCACTCTAATCCTATTTTTTCCCAAAATCCTAGATTCCCTAAAAATAAAATAAAATAAAATAAAATAAAAATAATAATAACAAAAATAAAAAAAATCAGAAAAAAAAAATCAAAATTTTTTTAATTTCTTGCTGGTCCTTTAGTTTCTGTAGTCTTCGTCAGCAAACTCCCATTGAGTTTGAGAGGGGGAGATATCGATATCAATGTCCAGGGACAATTCTCAAGGCAGGGGTGACATTCCATCAGAGACAATTCCTAAGTCAGGGGTGGGATCCCAACATGCGCCACTACAACACACCACTTTCTTCCACGACAACTACTATTTCTCAGTTCGGAGTGAGATCCCAACAGTTCAGAAAATGGAGATCCCGCCACAGTTCGGAATATGGAGATCCCAACAGTGCCCCAGCACTACTTTCTTCCTCTACTACTACTACTTAGTTCGAGGTGAGATCCCACCAGTTCGGGATATGGAGATCCCACCACAGTTCGGGATATGGAGATCCCAACAGTGCGTCACCACTACTTCCTTCCACTACTACTACTATTCTCTAGTTCAGGGTGAGATCCCAACACATGCGCCATCGAGTGCCTTCCCTGTGCCATCTACTTGAGCGTCGTTCCTGCATCATAGTTTGCCGTTCCTGCCACATGAATATCGTCAATATTCCAAACTCATATTGTTTGAACCAACTTGAGTTTGAGAGGGGGTGTTAGATATTATATTAGATATTATATTATGAGAAATATTAGTTTAGTCTCATATCGAATAATATATTGCTTTAGTCTTTCCTTCTCTCCTATATATGAGAAATATTGTACTCAGTTTATTCAGTCAATAATCAACCAATAAAGTATTTCTTTCCATCCCTAATTCTAATAAGTTTATTGCAGATTTCCTACAAGAATCTTGACTTGCTCACCATTTCAATCCTTAATCTGACGAAGTTAATATTCACGGCGATTTTCACATGTATTATCCTGGGGTAAGTTCTCCTGTATTAAAATTTCTTTTTCTACTAAACTTAATCAGTTTGGCTAGTGAATTTGACTCAATATATAATCAACTCTTGCAATATTGCATGGATTTGAGTAAGAAGTTTGATAAAGATTGTATCAGGAGGAACAGGAAAAGGAAGTCTATGGTTGTGTATTATCAGCTAGAATATGGAAAATGTGGTGCTTATGCTTTTTTATTTTATAGGTCCTTGGAGAAGATAAATTCCCTATGTGCAATCTCTCTGTCACCCCCCTTCTTTAGACTTTTACTTTAGGAGGATTTGATGGACAAAAATTAGTCATTTAGGATTAATCAATCCCTTTCCTGTCCATAGTTCTTAGCCAGGTACTCGACAATAGATAAACAATCACTAAATCCAAAATCCCCAATCTCCCAATCCCTAAATCCAGTAGTCATTGGTGATATGTTACCTATTGGTTTAGTTTTTCTTATATTGGGAGTTAGAATTACTTTTCCAGTTTGCATGGTAGTGTTTTATAGGATAAATTTTCAGATGTTAGATGTATTTTGGCAGTCGTGTTTTGACAGATTGGGTTATCAAATAAATTTGGTTATATTATTTATTGTGTATGTACTTATGCTTCCTGCGTTCAGAGTTTTACCCGACTATTAATTGAACATCCTGTCTTTTTTAGCAATGATAGTTGGGAGTTATCAATTACCGTTTTGGTCTAGTAACTGCAAAACGCAATTCGAGATAGGATAAACTGAAAACTATATGTTTGATATCCGAATTCATATCCGTTATCTGGTATACCGTATCCGATTCGCATTTGTATCCGAAATTTGCGGATATAGATATAATTTTTTTCGGAGTCATATCCATATCCCGTATCCGTATCCGTTTTTGGAATGCGGATACGAATGTTGGTACAACCAATATCCGATCTGTATCCGATCCGAAAGCATCGTATCTTTATTCATGTCTTAGCTCAATTGTTTTCTGTTTGTTTTCTGTTTTGAAGTTTGTTTTCTTCTCACTTGTACTTGTTGTATTTGTCTGATTGATATTTTATTAACTAGTGAAATTAGTCATGCACTAAGCGCACGCGGATTGGTATATTTGCTAATGGTGGCATAAGAGCCAATATAGGTATAGAATTTACTCAATTTCTCGAGATTATATTTCCACTTTCCAATTTCTAGTTTTTTCTTTAAATATAGTCAACGTGAATATATATATTCTGAATGTTTATGCTATACATTTATAACTCATAGAAAAGTAGCTTGCATTAATTGAAAATAATTACAATGACGACAAAAAGTATAATGATAGCTCCACCACCACCACCACCAACCATAAGAGCAAAATTTACTGGCTGGCATAATAGCACTTGAGCATACAATAAAAAAACGGCTGTGTCTTTAATCATCTAGAGCAAAGCAACAAATAAAAAATCACATTTCCAATTTTGAACAACATGTAACATCAAAATCCCAGCAGAATCAACAGAGCATCTTGCAAGACACACTTTCTAAAGTAGATTATAGACTCCTTTCTACTGCCAAGACCGAGTTGCCTTGTAAGGACAATTAAGGATGTGAGCCGGATCGTGTAAATTTGTATTCCATGGAGAGTTATTCTTAATTTTCCTTGCCCTTTCTATTATATTCTTCTGGAGTGCCAGATGGGTCATTCATGGACACCTTTGTCAAATACTTCAGATTATTCAGACTACCATTGATTTAATTAGAGATGTTATTCATAGATGCAAAATTTGCAGTGGTGGAGTCGTCTTTGGAAGAGGAAAAGCTAAAACATATTTGGTCGAGCTTGGAAGTTGAGAAATTGCACCTCCAGATGTGAACCAACTCCACAAGCGGGGAAGATGTAGAAGAACAGGATGGAGAGATGCACAATGTTCATGAATGATGTGTACAAGAGCTTGTTCCAAACCTGAGACTATAAAGTAAAACTGCCATAGTTCTGAACTTACAAATGTTAGATCGATGTTAAAGATATGAACTAAGAAACCAGATATTGACATGAAGTTTAAATGACATCCAACGATAGTATTCTAAGACATAAAATAATATCTAGTAACATATGTTCAGTAAGGTATGAATCCATGACATAAGTTTCCTTGTCTTACCTCATCAGAGGTCAACATAATGACTGTAATATCCCGGACGGATATTATATTTGGATAATTATTGTTTTTAAATTAAAATATTTTTAATGGAAATTACTTGGTTTTTCAAATAAAAAGGTTATCCAGATATATATACTAGTAAGTATATATACGTATTGTATCAATTTTGTGCACTTGTGCAAAATCTTGAAAAAAACGCATTTTTTAGAAAAATGTCTGGAAAATCCCGGGTAGATACTAAAAATTATTATTTTATTATTATTTTATTTTCTAATTCCAGAATTGAAACATTTTTGGTGGACATCACCCAGTTTTGTTAATAAACATTGTATATGTATATATACTAGTCGATATACGACTGTTTTGTTTCAAATTGATACTGGAATCTTCCGAGTCAGTAATAAAATTATTTTATTTTATTTCTCGGAATTAAATTATTTTTGTACTGATTTGTTCGTTTTCACTAATGAAAAATATCTGTATAATCAGATATTCGTACGAAATCGAACTGTATCGATTTCGGGCGTTTGAACAAATCGTGTAGTATATGATTTGACAAATTTTATTTCATTTTTTGATCCATCATGATGAGATGGAGGGTTTGGATTGGTTTAGGGCTTGATTGCAAGATTTATTTGCAAATAAATCTCCAATTGTTTAAGTCATGGGAAATTGGACACTTGGCTTCATTTCTCACCACAAAACCCTTCCCTACAACATATAAAAACACCCCAACCCTCCCCCTTCCTTCATTTGGCCGGCCATTCATCAAAGAGGGCAAGAAAAACCTAGGGAAAAGCCCATTCTTCAAGTGTTAATCTCAAATCTCATCTCTTTATCTCCTTCTACTTCCACTTGTCTCAAAAATTGAAAAGAAAGGAAAAGAAAGAGAGGATCAAAAGAGAAAGAAAAGAGTGGAGCTTTTCATGGGTTTGGTTTCAAGGTGGAGTTCTTGAGGAGCAAGAACAAGGAGCAAGGAGAAAGAAGAGCAAGTCCTTCCTACTAGTCTTCAAAGGTGGGGGTTCTCAACTCATATTTGTTTTGTTTGTTTATTTGGTTGTTATATGTTCTTTGGACTAGATTCATATGCATAATCACTTTATGGACTAGAATAATGAGGCATACAAAGTTTGGAGTTGCAGAACACAAATTAGAACCATAAAAATTAAGTTTTGATTGTTGTAGGGTTGATTTTATTTGACTATGTAAATGATGGAATTTTGACCCAAAATTTATGTGGGATGTTCTCTTATGTGTTGTTACCATGCTGGAATTTTTGGGGATTTTTTGGAGTAACTTTGATGGGTGAAACAGGCCATTTCCCCAAAACAGCACGAGTTTCGCCAAAAACAGTGAACTCACTGTTTGGGGTTAGTGTCGCAGTAGGTTCGAGGGGGTAGAACTGGGGTTTCCTTGCGAAATTTGAAGTTCGGACCAACTAGAGAGTTGTATTAGACGTCCTCCCCTTTCCGAATTGACCTCTCGGGTTAAATTCCGATAAGCGGAGTAGGAGCTATGCCGTTTGCAAGGAACAACAACTAGCTGTCTTGACTGGGTCTCGCTGTTTTGCTTCTTTGATGTTTTAGAGTGTCTTACTGGTTGAATCTGAAGTTCGGACCAACTAGAGAGTTGTAGTAGACATCTTCTCCTTTCCGAATTAACCTCTCGGGTTAAATTCTGATAAGCGTAGTAGGAGCTATGCCGTTTGCAAGGAACAACAACTAGCTGTCTTTGACTGGGTCTCGCTGTTTTGCTTATTTGATGTTTTAGAGTATCTTACTGGTTGAATCTGAAGTTCAGACCAACTAGAGATTTGTAGTATACATCTTCCCCTTTCCGAATTGGCCTCTCAGGTTAAATTCCGATAAGCCGAGTAGGAATTATGCCGTTTGCAAAATACAACAACTAGTTGTCTTGACTGGGTCTCGCTGTTTTGCTTCTTTGAGATTTTAGAGTGTCTTAGTGGTTGAATTTGAGGTTTGAACCAACTAGAGAGTTATAGTAGACATCTTCCCCTTTCCGAATTGATCTCTCGGATTAAATTCTGACAAGCGGAGTAGAAGTTATGAGCTTTGAAAGTTTTCACCTGGCTGTGTATTTCGGCAGGTTGAAATTGTATCTGTTTGACTTTCATGTAGTTTTAGAGTGTTTTACTGGTTCAATCTGAGGTTTGGACCAACTAGGGAGTTGTAGTAGACGTTCTCCCCTTTCCGAATTGGCCTCTCGGGTTAAATTCCGATAAGCGGAGTAGAAGTTATAGGCTTTCAAAGTTTCAGTTTTTCCTTGGGTCAAGTTGCTGTTTTTGTTACTGGTTGTGTGTGTTCGATTAGTAGGAACTCGGATTTCCTTTCGGAATCTGAGAAAGTGGTCAACTAGGAAGTTTTAGTAGACGTTCCCACCTTTTCAAATTATCCAGTTTTGTTAGATTCCGATAAGTAGAGCAAAAGTTACAAACTACGGAAGTTTCATCTTTTTATTGAAATTCGGTAGTTTGGTAACTGTTTGCGTATGTTCGAGGGTTAGGAATTTGGATTTTCTTTCGGAATCTGAACGACTGGTCAACTAGGAAGTTTTAGTAGATGTTCCTACCTTTTCAAATTGTCCAGTTTCGTTAGATTCCGATGAGTGGAGCAAAACTTACATGCTTGCAAAGTTTCAGCTTTTTGTTGAAAATCTGCAGTTTGGGTAAACTGTTTGCGTGTGTCCGATGGATCGGATTTTGGATTCCTTATTGGATCTGAAAAAGTGTTCCATTAGAGAGTTGTGGTAGATATTCTTACCTTTCTAAAAAGTATATTTCTATCGAATTCCGACAAGCATATCACTGGTTGCTTCTCGGTTGTCGGGAGGTTTTTATGTCGCATTCGGGATTTTCCTTGGTAATATGTTTGTATTAGATCGTTAGAAGATTCTTCTGTTGTTTCTAATTTTAGAAAATCAAGAGTTGCTAGTATGCACTTTGGGTTGCTTCTAGGTTGATTACCTGTATGGTTGTTTTCATATATAGGTTATCGTCTCATACATGGCTCGACTGGCCCGTATGTAGCTGTTGGTCTCATACGTAGCTTATTTGGCACATATGTATGTTACTGTCTCATACGAAGCTCATTGGGCTCATATGTAGGTATTGTCTTGAATAGGTAGGCTGTGAATGAATCTGAGGAGATCTTGAGAAGTCTAGATTAGAACTTAGTTAATTATGTCGACAAATTGTTACACTCTCTCGAAGAGGGACACGTACGCTGCTTTTTTATGTCTAGTTGGAAGCACAGTGGCATGTCTCGCTTGTTTGGTTAGGATTGGTGATATCGTTAGGGTAGTAACAGTTACTTAACCATTTTTTATCTATAAATTGCCGAAGGAAAGGAGTTGGTGTTAAGGGTGATACCTTATGATCCAACCTGTCCTATAAGCTGACACTAGGCGGTGTTATTGGGTTGCACTCTTCTTGTCAAAGGGATACGGTTTGTGCCTTCTCACGAGTTGGGAGCACGGAATCCGTATCTCGTCTGTTAATTTTTGAAGGGCCTTGATAAGCGGGAGCGATTCCTGTCGGAGCTAGGGGATGGACCCCCAGAACTCCGTCTAGTCTTGTATCTAAGGGCGAGAAGCCATAGACTACGGTCTGGCTAAGGGGCGGCAGAGGAGGCTTCGGCTAACCTGGTAACCAGCATAAACCCCAGGAGGTGGCAGAGGAGGCTTCGGCTAACCTGGTAACCAACATAAACTCCAAGGACTCGTCAGATATTTGAGTGAGGCAATAGTGGCAACCATGGACACCACTATATGACTGCAGTAACGGAAATAGACCGTACCTGCAACCTCATCAGTCACGTTGTATCTTCAGAAACAAGTCGAGTACAAGAGTAGAATTCGTGGCACGGGTTCAAATCCCTATATATGAACGTCACACCCCGCTTCCCAAAAATATGGAATACGAGCACGTGACGAAGCCCAGCGGATGATTTTAACATCATCCATAAGCTGTAGGATCGACTCAGCATCACAACAAGAATATAACAATATATATATATACAACCAAGCATGCATGAATAATTCATTAAGTAACAGAAAACAATTGAAAACAAATAATAATGTCCACATAGTTTTCAAGTCTGGATCAAATGTAAAACTCGGGAACGTAAGCCCGTTACAAGTCTTAAGTAACATCAAATGAAATAACTCAAATACAAAATAAAATGATTAAAGAAAGCTTTTTCCAAGCAAGGCCTAGAACGTATGCTCACCGATTCCAGTAGGTAGCACGTCTCCAAAGTCTACTTAATAAATATAAAAAGGAAAAAGTAGAGAAAACAAGAGAAAACGCCCTTAATGCAAGTTAGGGCCACAAATAGTAAAAACGAGTACAAGTAATGGGGAACAAGAATTGGAATCAAGAATGTAACAGAGATATAACAAGTAGTGAAAAACTAAGAACTAGCTAGCAAGAGATACATCTTAGTAACCAGGCTGGATAACAAATGCTAATGGTAAAACACATGACAAGTGAACCTGTAAGGGTATCTAACATCAAGTGACAAGTCTCAAGTCTAGTATCATGTAACAAGTGCCAAGTCTAGTGTCAAAATTTTATTTCAAGTCTCAAGTCTCAAGTAACAAGTTGTCAAGTATCAAGTAACATGTATCAAGTTCCAGTTTCATGTATCAAGTTTCAGGTATCACGTAGTCAAGTATCGAGTAAGCAGGTATCAAGTTCAAGTCTTGTAGTTATTACTATCTAGGTAGCACTTCATGCATCCATCTTTTTACTACATGGTTGCTACAGTCAATGCAATTTCGTTTAGGCCTAGTAATAGAGTCTATAGGGCGGCGTACTCAGGTATCAAGTATCAAGCAAGTGATCAACCATGGGCTCTAGAGGTAGCCCCCGTAGGCTCTAGAGGTGACCCCCGTCACCCATGATGTGGCACTTAGTTCCATGTGACCGCAAATATATATCATGTAATCTTGTAATGGGCTCTAGAGGTGGCCCCCGTAGGCTCTAGAGGTGGCCCCCGTCACCCATGACGTGGCACTTAGTTCTACGTGGCACTTAGTTCCATGTGACCGCAAATATATATCATGTAATTTTGTAATGGGCTCTAGAGGTGGCCCCCGTAGGCTCTAGAGGTGGCCCCCGTCACCCATGACGTGGCACTTTGTTCTACGTAGCACTTAGTTCCATTTAACATAACATTATGGAAAACACGAGCCTCCTTCCGAGTACACTTATCTATGTTGTCCACTACTATGGTCTTTCCCTTAACCCCGGCTTATAATTTTTTATTATTTTATCAAGCAAGCGTACATGTGTGCGAAATAAGTCAAGAAATCAGGGTCATGTACATGGAACAAGTTTAGGGTAGTTATATGGAATAATCGAGGGTCGACATGAATAAAAGTAACGCGAACAGCGAAAATCCTAAATCTGGACAGCACGACGTTGCTGTACCAAAACTGTGATTCCCGTTGCTACGAAATAGCAAAAGTGAATCCGTCAGGAGATCTAGAAACTAGACTCCTACCCGGTTCCAACGCATATAATTAAGGTACAAGAAAGTGGTGGGAACATGTGCCAAAACAGGGAATTACACAGCTAAAGTGTTCAAGCAGAATTTGTGTATTTGTATTTATACATGTGAAACAGTGTCGAAATAATGTTAATTAATCCTAAGAATTTTTGGGGAGGTTCTCTAGGGTGTCCAGCAACCGCATATAAAATTTCAAGTCAAACGCCTGCTGTTAACATGGTTAAATTAATTCGCAAAGTAAAGGTGTGCAGCAGTTTTGCGAATCTGCGTCTACCGACACAGCTGCAGTAAAACTGCAATAATTCCTAGACCGTAACTCAGAATTCGAAAATTCTGGAGGCTATCCACATCTAGACATCTAGAGCTACATTTACTATTCAGGGCTCGGGTTCAGATTCTGATGTTAAAAGAGTCAAAACAGCATAATAAGATCCAGGACAGCAACATGTGGAAATATCTTACTAGTATAGGTTACATGAAAATTGGTTATTAGGCGTCTAGGTTAATGTGTGATATGAATACAGGATAATGGTTGTCAAAACAGCAAGTAATAATTGTTTTTCAAGCCAAATGGGTGCAAGTTCATCAACTACAAGATATAACATATGTCTACAAATCTAGGGCTCCTTAATTTCATGTGTCCATGTGTTCAGGGGATAAAATGAATCCAAGTAGTCGTAATATAATACGATGAAATTATTGTGACTCTTAAGATTATGAAATTGATGAGGATTAATATTTGATCAACAACGACGAGTCAAAGAGGAGTCACAATTTCTAACTATTTGCAGTATTTTCAAATGAACGCTTGTACTAGAACAAAAATATGTACAAGAGGAATACTTGCCTTAATGACGGAGAATCCGAACACGAACCAATACAGAATGAGAATCTCGAGAGACGAGGCACTAGCACGGACATGCGCACATACAAGACATGTACAAACACCCACACAAGATCGGATCCGGAGTGGATCTTAATGGAAGATCAAGATCAAGACGATCGGACTGCTGGATCTGCTTGATCTGAGCTGATGATCACGATCGGATTGGACGGCTGAGATCTGATCTGGCTGAAAAGATCAGATCTGATCAAGATCAGATCTTGAGATTCAATCTCCCACTCTCCTGTCTTCTTCCCTCCTTCATTGTACAGAGAGCGAGAGCAGCGGCGGCACCGGCAGCAGCGTAAGGCGGCGAGGGCGACGTCGACGGCGGCGGCTGGTCGGAAAGCGATGCACCGCGAGGTCATCGGCGATGACGGGGCAGCACACGTCAAGACGACGCTCTGTTTTTGGGTTCGAACAGAGGATGATGAGAGCGGGGATTGAGTCGGAGGTGAAGACGATGCGAGGGAGGCTCTGGGTGGACGACTAGGGTCGTCGGCATGGGGCGCGACGCGACGGAAGGCAGGGCTGCACTGAGGTCGTCTGCTGCCCTCAGGAGGAGCGGGATGATGGGGAAAGTCGCGAGGCATCGCAATCATCTTCGACGCGATGGAAGAGAAGAGGAGGTTGGGGGGATGGCTGTTGCTGGCATCTGAGGCAAGGAGTAGGGGAGGTGGCGAGACTGAAGGGAAGAAGGGAAAGACGGGATGATGGGTAAATGGAGGTGCTGTAATAGCGAGATGGGTTTGAGCGGATGACGGAGGATGATGTCGGTGGTGTGGTGGTTCTGTGGTGGTGATCGTGGGGTCGACGAGGAGAGGGAGTCGATGTGAGGGTGTGCGGCGAGGTGATGGGATATAGGGTTTGGTGATGGAGCAGAGGAAGAGGACGGGAGAGAAGCAGGAGGTTGAAGGTGGAGTGGGAGAGAAGAGAGCGGCGGTACTGTTAGGGTCTCAACAGTATTAGGTTAGGGTTTAGGGTTAGGGTTAGGGTTATATACTATAGGATTTGGGTTTTGGGTATTAGGGTACCCGAATTGAGTAGGATCCAACTGGAGAATTGGTCAAAATGTATCAAAAATGAGGATAAAGAGATAGATGAGAAGAACCAGCTCATTCTTCATGAAGAATGACACAAGAGCACACACAATTGAATTAGACAAAGGCAAAAAATTGAGTCGAAAATAAATTGATAATTTTATTGGAATAGAAACGAAATACTGGATCTCAAATAGATAAAAGAGTACAATGGGACAAAATACAGTATAAAAATACCGATACGGGAAATAGGAGTTACAATGAAGAAACGGCTTGAGAAGGGGCGTATGTAGTATGGGCTGCATACTGTTCCGGAGACTTGCTTGCAATAGAATAATAGTATCATCGCATTAGTTAATCGGGTATTAAAGTCTAAGATATAGCATACACTGACACATCAATTATATGTATACACATTTCTTTTTTCATCAATCTGGTTGCTATAGTTGAGATTCACTGCTAGTTATCAGGCCTTAAAGCGTTAGTGAATACTGATGTTCCCACTTCAATAGGTACTGGATTGCAGAAGTACAAGTACAGGTACAGGTACAGGATTGATGAGGACTCAAGGTGAGAGAGCAAGGAATCGATTTCATTAAAGCTTCCACTGTAAATTGTTATAAATTATTTATTTGTTGGAAAGCATCTAAGTGGAATACCAAGTGTTGTTCTTTATTCATTGTACACTGATGTAATATGTTGAAAGTTGTAACACTTGGGATTGTAAAGGTATTATTGTAACATTGTTATAATGTATTGCAATTTTGTAACATTCGGACTTGTAATACATTTGTGTTGAATAAAAAGTTTTAAATTTTCCTGTTTTTCTGTGTATTGTGGCTAATTGAAGAAAAGATTCTGGCTTATGTCACGGTTTCTCAGTTACCGGAAATCAGGGCGTTACAATGACATATTCAGTAAGGCATCAATAATCAATAGGATATCTCAGACACAAAAATAAGCCCAAAATACTTCACTTACAAAACTCAGGCCAATAGGTTATGGAGAAGCATGGAGAATCGTAATTTAATAGCCTAAACACAAGTCACGTTTGGTTCATCCAGAACAGCTGAAACTTAGCCTTAAGACCAGTTGTTCTTTCCACTTATTAATAGGTTATGGATAATGTATAATCAAATAAACAAGGTGGAAATTCAAGAGAGATTGATACAATCTCAATTCAGTAATGGAAGTAACATAAACGACACTTTTAATACATACTGCTATAAAATAAAGTTTGATACTATAATAAACATTGTAAATAGTTCATTATAATCGCAGCTCCTATATAGGACTGAGATTGCATGTTTCAATTGCATTATAGATCTGAAGTAGAGAACAAAATAGTTACCTAGTGTACCATCCAATTGATTTTGAAGCAACCTCAAGTTAGATTATGATGAAACACAAGAAAATTACAATAATAAGGATGAATGATCCATTTTAGTATGTTCATTGACTAAACATCTCAATTTGCACGATAACTCAGTGAGAAATGGATACACATTAAAGTAATTATTTGTCATGCTCAAAACTTGACTATAGATCGGAATCCCATATACAAACATGCTTTGTACTTCCCAAATCTGAAAACAAATAAAAAGGATAATAGAAATGGATAAACTTACGTATGAACATATCAATAAGCAAACAACATAAAATTAATTTAATTTCTTTGAAATATAGAATGATAGAGTAAGAATGTCGGTCATTATTAAATTTTCTCTAGTAAAAAAATAAGTCAAGACTACTTTCCTTCAATTATAAGTGAAAGTTAACGGTGATAAACTAGATTTTTTTTATATATGCCACTTTTCGAAACTATTTACAGAAAGAGGATAGTTGCCAAAGTATTTGCGTTCGTGGACTCAAGTCACTCAACAACTAAACTTGCCGTTTCCAACGGCAAGTTTAGTTATTTCATGCTCGCCGTTGGGACATGGCGAGTTTAGTGTTAATTTTTTGATAAACTCGCCGTTCTCAACGGCGAGTTCAGTTCAAAATTTTCAATGAAGACTCGATATTCCTAACGGCGAGGACATTTATACTAGACTCACTGTTGGGAACATCGAGTTTAGTGAAAAATTTTCAAAGAAGACTTGCATTCCCAATGGCGAGGACATTTATACTAGACTCGTTGTTGGGAACAGCGAGGATATAGGAAATTTCACAGAGAGTGAAACATTCTGTTGGACTTAGTGAATTTTCAAAAAAAAAACTCCATAGATTTTTTTTCTGAATTAAACTTGTCGTTCCCAAGAGTGACTTTAATGTAAATGTCATCGTCGTTGGGAACGACGAGTCTTCATCGAAAATTTTGATCTAAACTCACTGTTCCCAATAGCGAGTCTAGTATAAATGTCATCTCGTTGGGAACAACAAGTCTTTATTAAAAATTTTGCTAAACTTGCTGTGTCCAACGGCGAGCATGAAACAACTAAACTCGCCGTTGAGAACGGCGAGTTTAGTTGAGTTCACGAACGCAAATACATTGGCAACTGTTCTATAAGTGCAAATAGTTTCGAAAAATGATATATAAAAAACTGTCGATAAACTAATTGCAAATTCAAAGATAGATCATCATGAAAAAAAAAACAAGCTTCCCATTAGAGCATCCACTATCGTTCATGCTATATTATAGGTATTTGGCAATATGGAAATGGATATAGAAGAGTTGCGCTGCTATCGTTAAAGCCGAAATTTGGGTTAAAAAAATTATAAAATATACAGACGGAAGAACATCCTCTATCTAATAAAATAAATAAATTTTTTAATACCCAAAATTCGATAGACAGAAAATCATGTTCCGTTTGACAATAATTAATTAATTTTTTTTTTAGTCAGATCTTCCGTCTGGTCGCCCGAATAATTAAAAAAAATAAAAAATTTACCTGGACGGATGATGATCTTCTGTCTGGGGATTTAAAAAAAAGAAAAAAAATATGCCCACCCGAATGATGATCTTCCATTTGGGCATATTAATTTTTTTTGTTTTGTTTTTAAGGAAAAGGATAAGAAGTGGAAAAAAAAACAAAAATCGCCTGCCTCTTTCCCATTTTAAAAAAATGTCTTTTCCATTTAAAAAATTGACGTAAAAAAAATAGAAAAAAGAGGGACGAAAGAAGATCTTTCGTCTCTCCATTTTAATTTTAAAAAAAAAAAAAAAAAAAAGAGAGATGTTTCTCTACTAGACAGAAGACCATCTTCTGTCTTCTATATTTTGCATTTGCTATTTGACTCTGCTATATATAGCAGAGTACTGTTCACGCTTTGGCCAAAAAATAGGTTTTTGGCCAACGATAGTGGCAGATTTTTGATCAAATTTTCCATTTTTTAGGTTTTTAGCAGACGATAGTGAATGCTCTTAACATGTAATGATGCACTGGCAACCTCTCCATTTTATTTTAATAAATTGCCATCAACCCAATGAAATTCGAGTGCTTGGTGGTCCCATTACAGTGATCCTCTCCTAATCTCTTTTAATATTCCCATAGATTAAGTAATTGTTAAATCTGACTTACAAGATCGATGAATTGTGGAAGGGCTCACATTCTCATCAGCATTTTGGTAGTAAAGTACTTCAGTTTGCCTAATTTAGGAAGCTCCTCAACATTTTGTAGCAGGTACAAACTCCATTCATGAGCATTTGAGACTTCTATTTTGCATGTACAAAAAGGTAGAAAAAACTGTTTAAGGAAAAATAAGATCAATTATATAACGTGTATCAGTCAAACTCTAAGGGTTAGTTTACAGTTCACGATATGATCTTGTTCACTTTTTCATCCTTGCACCTGAACAAGGCTTGGTCAAAGCCAAAATATGATATTAAGAAAAGGACATTTCCTTTCATATCATTTTCTCATAAGTCAGATTTAAATTGGCAATTCAACAAAAACCACGATATGATTATGGATAATTAGGAATGCGTAAGTCAACAATTCTATCACTAAAAACTAAAAGCGAGATAATTAACTTTTAGGCAAAAAATAATAAATAATAACCAAATAGGTTGGCCTCTATATTGCATTGATCAACAATCAAATATATTGCAAGTGTCATAATGGTCCACATGTAAGCTTCTTCGCTGGAAGCAAGAGGTCAGGGAGTTCGAATCCCGCTTGCACTAAAAAAATCCCCAATTAATTTATATTTGGGGTAAAGTGTGGCTACGGCCTTATTCCAAAAAAATAAAAAAAAAACACAATCAAATGTATCAGGAACTTTTAACTCAATATCCTGCTTCAAGTATGTGGCTTTGAAAGGAAAAAAATTCCAAAAATTAGTGATGAAATTCTATCAAAGCTACAATTAGTTACACACACTGATTATTATGACTATTACAATGATGTCTCAACTAATCAATATCAATCACCACATTTCAACTTGATGCTATTAACTACAATCTAGATCATGTAGAAAGAAACCACATTTATTTGACATGAAGTAAATACCACAAAGAATATACTCTTAATTTATCCATATAAAAATTCCAGGTTGAATGGAAATACAGAAAACCACGTCATAAGAGTCAAGATCACAAGTTACATATTCTTATATTATTTTGAATCTATGTAACTAACTTTCTTCAAGTGATAAAAATTTACCGTTGGTAATGCTAAGCTGAACCCAATTTTCTCCTTATAATTGTCTTTTTGGGATTGTGTTTGGGGCAAATGGATCATGGAAATCATCGGCGGCGCAAATTATGGCACAAGCAGTTGGTGGTGGTGATCGTAGTCGTCATCAATGGTGAACACTTGGAAGAACAAAATAAGGACCAAAAAAATCATTCATAAACTCAAGCACAGTGACTTTCTAGTAACCCCATCCATTTCTATTAGTCCACGTTATTATAACTATAGTTAAAACTTCCTGTATAAACAAGTCTATCCTAGATTAAGAATTGAGAAGGAAAACAAAGATACTCCTTTTAACTCGATCAAAGCTACTGACTTTCAATGGCAAAACTTGAACATGGCTTAATTATGTACTTATCATTGGAATTTCATCAAACATTTTATGTGCATTAATTTAATTTCACATGGAAGAAATTTTGCAGTAAAACTTGAGAAGAAAAAACGTATTATCTTGCACTCAAAATTTGAGAAGAAAAAAAAAGACACTCTTTATAAGTCGATCTAATCAATCTAAATCTATGGTTCTTAAATTAGCACTACGAAAAATTAGAAGAAAAAAAAAACAAAAACAAAAACTATGGAAGACACTGAATAGAAGTGAATTGTTCCTTGAGAAGAGATAGAAGTTCGTTTGTGTAAGTAAGGACTTTTGAGAGGGGTTTTCCTATTTTCCATCCACCGTTGTGCTTGAGGGGAAGATCGATCAAGAAGGAGACAGATGAGCGAGAGCGAAGGAAAAGCTAGGGTTTTTTCTTCATCTACTTCGATCGTGTTTCCACTCGTCCAGCTACGACGTAATTGGCGACCGTGGGACTGATCCAATTCTCAGTTGGATCTTATTCATGTCTAATTGTTCAGCTGCTAGCCACGAAGCCTCGGGGTGAAGTTGCAGGAGGAGTATCAGTTTGTGTGTCATTCCTCAAGTAATTGTTCTTCTTTGTTGGAGTTAATTGCAAATGTGCATGCAATTTTACATAAAAGGCCAATTACCTGTAACTTCCTAACAACCTACTAGAATACATGCAATGCACGTGCCTTCCCTTTTGTATAAATAGACCCAAATGTAATCAGTATCGATATGAATAAAATATGTGACATTTTAGTCCATTGTTCATCTTCTTCTTCCTTTTCCCTTATTGATTCCTAGCTAGGGTTTGCAGGTAATCGAGATGGAGAGAAGATGACCCACAACATCCCAACCACACCGCCGGAGGCCGAGTTGGAACAATGGTATCAGAGCTTCAAGATCCTGTGATGGCGACGGTGATGACCAATATCGTTGGTGGGGTCGAGAGTCCGACGAATCTTGACCATGGATTTCGATCCAAGGTCGGTTCAAAGGACCAGACGTGGAGGAGTTCCACTGATTACGATGTTGAATTCCATAACTCGTCCGATCTTGAACGGCGATTGATCTTGGAGTCTCGTCACCGGCGTAGGAGGTCGGGAGTTCATCATAAGGGTCTCGGTGATGGTGGTGGGGGTTACTCTTCACCTCGACCATCTCCACGGCATCAATTTTCTAACCAAGTCTTCGATGAAGAAGTTGATCAAAACTGGAAGAGAGATTAGAGCGATTGGAGCTAGCGTTGGATTGACTGCTTCAAGATTCACGCCGCAATTATCACTCTCGACGAGCGAAAGAGCGTTGGAAGTAGAAAGATAGTGAAGAAGTATCGAAAGATAGAGGTGATTCTTGGCGATCACCAGCTGTTCGACAAAAATCTTGTGAGAAATCAGCATCTACTGAGGAATTGCAGGTTGGATATCTTCCTCCCCATTTGCGAAAACATGATTCTTCGTCTCCATTCCCTACACACCTCAACCGTACAGTCAAAGAACCAACTTCCAAGGTGAATATTCAATTAGTTACATCGGAGGAGTATGACTGCAATCTTTGCTTTGCGGATCATTCTTACAAACGTTACAACTACACCAAAGTGTTTGATTACGACTTATGCCCCAACTGTTTTGCTAGAGAAAGATTTAAATTGGGTTTGACACCACTCGACTTCAATTGTATAGAGTATGTTGATGGTCACATTTCGGTTGATGAAGGAGGGAAACAAAAAGGTGTCCAGACCAAGAATAACAATAGTTCTGATGGATCATCATTGGAGCAATCTGATGATGGAAATCCAGAGAAGATACCATAAGAAGTGAATGCTAATGGGAAGCCTAAAGCTCTACTAAGGAACCCTTTAGTTGCCACAATTTTCTATCCAAGGATCACTTCATCAAAGCCTACAGCTCAGAGTAATGATTTTATTGAGAAGGAGAGAGATCTCTCTATTTCTTCTAATGGTGGTGAGGAAAAGCTAGGTGGAGAGGATCATGCGAATGCCAAAATTGCCAAAGGTATTTCTCAAGCCAAAAGTATATTTCCAATTTTCAGTAGCCATCTTTCCTTTAGGGGAACAAGGAGATTTTGATGTTAGGCCTGAGTGATTTCGTTGGTGGGAAGAATATAGAGGAGTGAAGACTTTGAAAAAGTTTTTGGTGTCTATCATTAGGAATTCTAATTCCCTAAGACCAGTTGCTCTAGATGTTGATTTTTACTATAACAGATTGAAGAAAGATCAGTATTCTGGTACTGAGAAGGGTATGGTAGCATATCTCTTCCTTACTGATGATGTCAAAAGATTTTACAAATGGATAGAAGACCTAGGCAATTTTGAAAGGGCATGTTTTGCTACTAGCAAAATAAAAGGTGGTATATTGCTTGAAGCATCTAGTGAAGAGGGTTTCACTGAAGTTGGAGTGTTTGATGTTCAGTCAATTCCTGTCCTCAGCGAAGATTGCACGGCCGGCAGAGCTTGGACTATGGTAAAGTTAACTATAAAGGAAGCTTTTGTTTGGTCTGACAAGTCTCAAAAGGCTTGTAATCACTTGAAGCACCAGATACTTAATAATTTAATTGATGATAGTTGTAAGTGCATGAAGAGAGTTCAAACTGTGGAAGGAGGCTTTGTTACCAGAGGTGTCATGTTGCAGTTAAGTGAAAATTTGTTGAGAGTAAAAGGAGAGATTCCACAGTATCTTGCCTATCAGCTTGATGACTACCAGCATCATATAAGCCTCCACTTTACTGAGGAAGACCAGCAAGCTTTAGAACATGTACATCTAAAACTGAGTATTGCATAAGCTGAGGGTCTGTCATGTGGAAAAATGAAGATTAAAGTTGATTTTCACAAAAGTTGAATAAAGTTTGCAGAGGAGGATGAAGTCTATCTTTGTTTGCAATTTTGTAGGCAAGTCTCTATTAGTGAACAAGAGATTTACAAGCTATCCCTTCCATTCTATAGTACAAATCAAGTCTCTACAAGGGGTGGTTTAGCTGCTTGCAAGTTGTTATTGTTTGAAGTCTCCAAAAAACAGGATGAAATACATGTTTCTCAGCTGACTTATGTGGGTAGTATTTCGGTGTTCTCAGTTGAAGGGGATATATGTCAAAAGAAAGAGTTGGTTGAGAATGATTTCTCCATGCTGCAGATTCTTTGTAGAAGGCTGTTGCAAGAAATTTGGATGGGAATTCCAGCAGCTCAATGGATTAGTGTTTACAATGCCCAAAGATCTACAAAGCAGAGGTATCACTACAATGTTGCAGATACTAGACTTCCACAGCATATTGAGAAAGGAATTGAATATTGATTATATATCAGTTGTGTAATTTCTTATATAAATCTCTGGGCCCTTATTATGGATGCAGGAACTAGTTTTAGTGCCCAAGTCCATAAGCTCTCACCAAAATTTCTTGACAATGTGGATTATGGGACAGTGGGAAAACAAAACTATTATATCAGTGCAATGCAGTTGGTGATGTGGTGTGCTAGGCAAGTGCAAGTAGTGTGAAAACGAATCAGTGAAGTAGCTTTGAACCCTGAAGTTGATGAAGCTCCTCAGTCTGCATTCAACAGGAAGGCCCATTCTCCATTCCTAGCTTCTAAATCATCTCGCATTTTGACTGATCCCTCAATAGAGCAATCTCCCTTAGTAAGTAATCATGGTTTAAGAGCTAACTTCTGCAAGGATGGGTCCACTAGCTATTTTTCTCACATGAGAACTGGAATCTAGGAAAAACTTAGGCAACATGAAGAAACTGGTATTGATTGGCCATTATCTTCTCTGCCTTCATCTATTGTTTCATTGCTAACCCCATTGGATATTGGATATTGGTGGAAAATTGCAAGTCGGAAGTTGAGGTACAGTGGAGGTATGGCAGCAATGAAGGGCTTATTCTTGAATGTTTGGATTTTAGAGCTCTATGTTCAAATTGGATCAATTCAAAAAGCACAGGGCAGCTCTTTTTGAAGGAGGAAGGATTGATCCAATCCTCAGTTGGATCTTATTCATGTCTAATTGTTCAGCTACTGGCCATGAAGCTTCGGGGTGAAGCTGCAGGAGGAGTATCAGTTTGCGTGTCATTCCTCAAGTAATTGTTCTTCTTTGTTGGATTTAATTGTAAATGTGCATGCAATTTTACATAAAAGGCCAACTACCTGTAACTGCCTAACAATCTGTTAGAATACATGCAATGCACGTGCCTTCCCTTTTGTATAAATAGACCCTTATATAATCAGTATTGATATGAATAGAATCTGTGACATTTTAGTCCACTGTTCATCTTCTTCTTCCTTTTCCCTTCTTGACTCCTAGCTAGGGTTTGCAGAAAATCAAGATGGAAAGAAGACAACCCGCAACGTCCAACCATGCCGCCGAAGGCCGAGTTGGAACAGGGATGTCTTCGTACCATGGCGATTCCTTACAAACCCTAAGCAAGAATTGAAATGGAAGAAGGAAGAAGAGGATGACAGAAATTTTATTCATACTCGTTCTGTTATAGGTTGGGGTTTATATACCCTTTATTTACATATAATGCATGTGCTAAGATAAAGAAGGGATCAGTGACAGTTATAGTGGGACACGTCACCTTATCACCCAGCCAATTACATCAAGACACCTAAGGCACGTGCATAACCTGTACATCTAACACGCAGACTGAAAGGAAAGATTCCAAGCATTTTTACAAATAACCCCCCCAAAGACAAACATTCACTGAGGGAGTGAAACATCACATTCATGGACTGATACGCAATTGATCTCATCTTCTTACAAAGTGTAGTGCCCCAAATTTTCAATATATTATCTCAGAAATACGTGGCACAATTCTCAGCATCAACCTCAATGTAATAGTAAACATAGCCAAAACACAGAATAATTTTTCAACTTTTATTACAACAATTCTTTACAAAGCAAAGCGAAAAATGAAACACCTTGAATTACAATTCTTTCTTTTACAACACAATCTTTTACAATTTACATAAGCCACATTATCATTCAACCACATGCATCCAAATCCCAATGCTAACCATACCTACCTGTAAAACATGAGGCTAGAGATAACCATAACCCCCAAAACTACAGGGGTCAGCCATAACGGTGTGAGTGACAAAAACAAATACAATGTAAATAAAACATGAAGAATAAAGTTATAAACAACACATATCAACAGTAACAACAATGGAATATGAAATAAAAATAAATAAAACATGAAAATATCAAGTGAAACTAGACTAAGTGTAGGAAAAAAAAAACATCATGCATAAAACCAATTCAAGAAAACACAAATGCAATATGATGACTCTCTAATGCATACTTGTCGGATTCTATGCATTCCATACTACATAGGTCCGGTGCAAGTCCTTATCGTTCTCCACTTAATAGGGTTAAATCCCTCATTATGCAACTAATCCTACTACGGTGATGGAAATAAGATCCATAATACTCCGCGAACATGCATCACACAATCCTCAACGCGCAAGCATCATGTAAGAATAGCTCAAAAACCAGAGAATCACCTCCCTGTCGTGTACCCCACCACTGCCCCTCGATGTGCAAGTACACAGACACATCCTGTGATAGACCCATCGGTCATCGAGACACGTATGTATCTGTATGTTCCGTGAATAGGCACTACAGACCCTCGACACGGGAACATACTAAATAGTCCTCTCGAGACAGAACACACATTCCTGGAACGCATCCGTTGGACTGGACCCCAAGAGCATATTCTCACGTTTCCCAAGTTCCATCGCATCTCCATTAGTGCCTGTCCTTAAGTTGATTATTATTAAAACACAAATTTCCCTTTTCTAGAGTTAGTGTATCCTGTCGGACATAATTCTACAACAACAACCCCAAGACCCATCTGGTCATAATTCAGAGAAACTCATCTACCGGTTTACATGACTCCCATTCAACTCCTAGAGACTCACAAAAATGAATATCAGCACCAAAACTTTCAATAAAACTCTTAATTCCATCATTAAAATGTTTATATCAATGAAAACTTCTCAAGTCAACAAAATCCACATCCGTGAAATGTACTCATAAATTCCAGAGCTGAAACAAAGTATTAAATCCATTGAATAACTGAAAATCATATTTTGAAGTCATAGAATATCACAAAACATCAATTACTTCGAAATCTATATATATCTCACTTTATAAAGTCGTAAGAATACAATTTAAATTCTATTATAATAAAAATATAACTCTCTGTAAAGTACTGTAATCTGTAGCAAAAACAAGGTTTAAAATAGTAGATCAATAATCCATAATATCAAAGAAACAATCGTTCAAGAAATATGAAGAAAACTCAACAAAATATCCCAAAAAACACTGACGGTCGACCGTCAAAACCAATACAAAATGTGACGGTTGAATGTCAAATAAAAAAAATTCCAAAAAGAGAATTGACAGTCGACTATCGACTTCAGTGTATTTGTGAAGCGGTCGACTGTCATATACGTAATTTGACAGATTTGAAATTCGTGCACATTTTTACCGATACTTCAATTCAATCTTTAAAATCATAAATTTGCAAAATAAAATTTCCTGAGATGATCAAATACAACTTGTATAACATACTGGAGTTTATAAAACTAATCAAAATCACATCAAGATCACAAAATAGCAAATTTTCATTAAAAACTTCTCAAACAGGATATATTTATATATATATATATATATATATATATATATATATATATATATATATATATATATATATGGGTGTTTTAGCATCAGTTAAAGCATCGAAACTTATTGTAACCCCTATTGCTCCTATTTGTATTTTTAATTATATTTAATAAAATTCTGGATTTATTTATTTCATTTTTGGTTGGATTTATTTTCTCTTCATTGTTTGGTGTGTTGTTTTTCTCTCTCTTATAATTCATTCTTTGTTTGATTCAGCTTTTTATCCTTATTTATTTGGCCTACAACTTGTTCTTGATCTTGTCTATTGTTTAAACCTATTTTTGGCCGAATTGTCTCTTATTGAATCCCTTTCACCCTATTGGGTACTACCCAGTTCTTCTAAACCAATTTTGTCCCTATTTATAGTCCCTAATTGAACCCTAACCCTAATTACCAAACCCTAATACATCTCTCCTCTCTTCTAGCCGTCACCCTCTCTCTCTCCCGCATCCCGACCTAACCCCTCCCCCGACTGCCCCTCTAGCTGTCGTCGACTGCTGATCTCCGGCGACACCCCCAAACCCCACCGCATATCCCCTTTCTTTCTTCCTCCTTGCGTCGCGACCCAGCAACCCAACACCTAGGCCGCCCCCTGCGTCGTGCTCCTTGTGCACAACCATTGTCGCTCCAGTCGAGCGCTGCGCCGTGTCCCCCTGAGCCGTCGCCGCCTTCGCTGGTGGTGCTGCTGTTCGCCTTTGCTGCTGGTGTGCTGCTGTCTCTTTGTGCTAGTGTTGAGGGAACGTGCCTTTGTGTGCATGCGTGTTTGTTCGATTGGAGTTCTTGTCTCTCATTCTTGTTCGTGTACGTTGTGTTTGTGGTTCGGGATCCGTTCCTGTCATTCTATTCGTCGTTTTCGTCGTCTTCAATATCAGGCAAGTAGCTTGTATATGTTCTTTTTGTCATACAAGTTAATACCGTAAGTAATCTAGTATGAAAATATTTTTACTCTCATGATGATCCATATTTGTTAGTTTAACCATAGACACCATCCCTTGATCATGAGTAGTTACAATAATTGATACCTGTTGCATGAAAATAATTTGATTAGTGGACATCTTGACCGTATGTTGTTTGTGACACATCGTATGTTGTAGTTGACTGTTATATAGATGTTTGTTGGATATATTATCTCATTCTAAACTGTTTATCCACATGCCATGCTGATTTGAGTAAACCCCATAAACCATGCTTTGTATGACATCAAGATTAGACCGTTTGTAGTTAAGATGTTTGATAAAATGCATAAGAGAACCTTGTTTTACTGCTATCCTATTTTGTACAGAAATTTCGACCCTGTTAATATCAGTAAAATAAATAAGTTTGTGAACATGAATTGTAGCCTATGATTTCTAGTTTCTAGAACTTTTGACAGATCTGAATTCCGAGCTTTTATACATGAGTTATTGCTGTTTTACTACAGACATATCGTATTTTCCAGATTCTGAACTATATGTATTCTTTATGGAATTTTATTTTTAAAACTGATATTAAAAGTAGAATTTAAACTCTATATTTTGCAGAGTATGTTTACACATTGCTGGGATTAATCCCTAATTTTTGTAGAATTAATTAATAACTTTTGTATCTCATTTCATACTTATGAAACTAGCCGATATATTCCAAACTGCATACTGTTCAGTAAAGAATTGTGTTTTCAAATTGATTGTATTCGTTTTTGATGAAAACTTTGTGAATAAGAACTGTAGCCTTATTTGTCAAATTTATCATACTTTTGACGGATCTGGATTTCGAATTATACTTTATGAATTATCTCAGTTTTGGTACTGCTGTGTCTGAATTTTCAGAATCGAGATTTTGTCGTATTACTCTGTTTTCCCAATTTTGTTGACTATACTATCTGTAATGTAAATTCATGATATTTTATATTTTGAAACTAGATATGTTAAGGAATCTTCCAGATTTTTCTCAGATTTAATTATGATGATTTTAAATTCTTTTCATGCTTATAAACATGATTTTGCATTTTCTGGTTGAACACAATTCATGTTTTAAACGCTATTTTCCACCCTATTTATGTGGCTGATATGTGACTTATATATCTGTGCTGGAATCGGCAGAGAGTCTAGTTTATAGATTTTTTGACGGATCTGGGTTTTCTATCCTGTAGTAACGGAAGTCTCAGATTTAGTACAGTTGTGTCTTGCTGTCTAGTACAGTTGTTTTGACTATTACGAATTATTTTATCAACCATTGCAATCACTATTTCATCTTACACTTATTTCCTGTTCTTGCCATGTCTTTAGCCTGTTTGTATTCGTTCACACATGTTTATTGATAATAAAAGAAATCAAGCCAGGGTTTTAAGGGAAAAGATCGAGTAGTGGACAATATAGAAATACATATTCAGAAGGGACTTGTTTCCCCACTGTTTATTGTGATACCTACTATTTATCTCTAGATGCATGAGGGCATGAACCATGACACCATTACTGTTGTTATTACTGTTATTGTTACTGTTTGTCTGAATATATTGCACTATAGAAGTTCTACTACAAAATCCTAAAGCGAAACTGTTTGATGTACTAACCATGTGGTAAAATCTGGGATGCATGAAGTGCTACCTAGTTAGTAATGAATATGTGACATAAGAATAACTGTTTACACTGTTATATCCTGTCATTGTTACTGTTGACACACTGTTACTATTGAGGATTTCTACTGTTTCCCCATACTGTTACTGTTACATTTCTACTGTTATTCTGCTGCTTACTGCCATCTTTAGATCTTTATATTACTGCTTTCCCCATGTTAGTATTACCTGCTTACTTTAGTTTTTCTCCCATTTTTCTACTTGTATTGCTTGCGGCCCGAACTTGCTTCTAATGGGCGCTATATTTTCCTGTTTTTCCTATTTTTCTTGTAATTGCCATATGAGCAGGTTTTGCTGATCAATTGCCTACTAGAGTTGGTGAGCAAAAATTTTGAGCTGCGAATTTGGAATAATTTGCCTAAATTTTTTTGATGAACTATTTTATTTTCATAAACTGTATTGAGACTTGTATTTGGGCTTATTCTCCCAGGATTATTGTTTTGTTCCGGATCTAGTATTTGTTGGAACATTTATTATTATTGGGGCAATAGATATTGTTGAGTTAAGATTGTTTTTGCTTGCCTGGTTGGAGTATACTGTTATATTTACTGTTATGATGAGTCAAGCAGGTCCATACAGCTTATGGATGGTGAAAACTATCTGCTGGGCTTAGTCACGTACCGTATTCCGTATTCTATTGGGAAGTGGGGTGTGACACTTATCAAATAGGAGTAGTATAATGTTCAAAACAATCTTATCAAAACAACTCAATTCCAATCGAAAACTTCACAAAAATCACAAAATCTCAATTTCGGTCATATCCCATTCGACCCTAAATTAAATACTGAATCCCCAGCTTCAAAACTTGATTTCTTCGATTCAAAACCCCTCTAAAACTTGTTATACACATACCCCAACTGATTACAATAATTTATCCATGAATATAAGTCAATACAACATTTATATAATCAAGTTTTATCAATCGAAATATCAAAAACAGAACAACATATGCATACGCACAGTAAAGTTTATCTTTAATCAATTTTGTTTAATTTCATGCAATAACATCATACAACTCAATATATACGTTCAAATCAGCAAAAATATGATTGAAAACAACCTACTCATGATCTATTAGGTTCTTTAACAATCTCAAGTCATCTATTTAAGATTTTAATCAACTATAACATAGTTTTCATGAAAAGATTCAATTTTTATTCATCCATCTTTAATAAACTCATCATATCATCATACAATCCCTAACATGCTTTCTAATAGGCAAATCATCACATACAACATGCATAGAACAACAAGAAATCAAACATATTCCACTCACCTTTTTGAAGAATCAACCGAAGTAGTAAAGAGAATAAGAAAATCATTCATTTCGCAAGAAAACCAAGATCCTCGCTTCGAAACTCCAAGAAAATAATGATAAAGAAAACCCTTTGTGTAGTACAGCAAAGAGATGGCTGCACCACCCCTTATATTAGGCCGGTAATGGGTAATTAGGGTTTTGAATGGGTTTTGTAAAATATCTCTTTTGAATATATCTTTATATATGTAAATCCTTATACTTGGAATTTAGATAAAACAATTCAATTAAACTTTAAAAACAAAATAACAACCCTAATACTGGCTGACACTGTTTGTAATTCCTGGAAAAACAAATTTGTAATTTTGCCTCTAAGTGGCAATTTTGCAAAAAGACCAATCTTTAAGAAATTTGCGAAATACACCAAATCTATTAAAAAAAGTAAACTTTTTACCTTTGAGTTGACTAGCAATCATGCTCAGCCAAAAATCCGAAAATCTGGAGTTTTCACTCCAAGTTGTATTTTTGCACAAAAGCCCATCTTTTTGTAATATTTGCAAATAGTTCAAATAAAAATCAAAAATACAAAAAATTCACAAATAATACCTACTAATAAATAATAGGTTTCCCCAAGATAATTTCTGGCTTTGAACTATCCCAGAAAATATTTGCACGTGTAAAAAGATAAATTCCAGAAAATATTTATTAAATTATCAAAAATCATTTTAATTCATTTATTAATCGCAATAAAATCTAGGGTGTTACATCACTCCCTCCTTAGAATAGTTCGATCCTTAGAACTACTACTAATAAGGACCAAACAATATAAGCAAAAGAAAATAAAATCTCATAAATGGAAATATAGTTTAAGGAATACAACCACACAAAAGAATTTAATTTAACAAAAGAAATACAATTTAATCAAAGGAATACAATTTAATCAAAAGAAATATAATCATACAAAAATCTCAGGAAAATCTTTCTACATGCGATCCTCTGACTCCCAAGTAGCTTCCTCAAACTGCTGGTTCCTCCACAATACCTTAACCATAGGTATCACCTTATTCCTCAACACCTTCTCCCTACGGTCAACAATCTATACAAGTTGCTCCTTATAACTCAAGTTCACCTGTAGACCTTCAGGCACTTCTGCCCACCGATGACTCTGATCCGGCACATACCTCCTCAACATCGACACGTGGACCACATCATGCACCTGTGCCAATTTCTCCGGTAGCTCCAATCTATATGTCGTCATACCAATCCGCTCCAAAATCCTGTATTGCCCAATGCACCTTGGCGCCAACTTGCCTCCCTTTCCTAACCTGATCACTCATTTAGTCGGAGACACCTTGAGAAAAACTGCATCCCCAACCTCAAACTCCAAGTCCCTTCGTCGAGTGTCTGCATAACTCTTTTGCCGACTCTAAGCCTCGACCAATCTCTTACGAATCAACTCGATATTTTCTAGATGTCTGCTGCACAATCTCAGGCCCAAACATCTGCCTCTCACCAACCTCATACCAACAAACAGGTGTCCTGCACTTCCTCCCGTATAGAGCTTCATATGGAGCCATCCCGATACTCGCATGGTAACTGTTGTTATAAGCAAACTCAACCAATGCCAAGTACGTCTCCTAATTGCCACCAAAATTCATAACACAAGCCCTCAGCATATCCTCCAATACCCAATTCACCCTTTCAGTTTGACCATCGGTCTGCGAATTGAAAGCAGTGCTAAAATCGGTTCTGGTACCCAAGGCTGCTTGCAAACCCTTCCAAAATCTCGAAGTGAACCTCGCATCCCTGTCGGAAACAATCAACACAGGAACCCGTGAAGTCTCACAATCTCATCAATGTACAGTTCTGCCAATTTCTCCAACGAACAAGTAATCTTTATAGATAGAAAGTGAGCTGACTTAGTCAAACGGTCCACAATAACCCAAATCGAGTCATTGCCCTTCGGACTTTTCGGCAACCCTGTGTTGAAATCCATGCTGATATTCTCCCACTTCCATTCCGGAATGGGCAAAGGCTGTAACAACCTCCAGGTCTCTGATTCTCTGCTTTGATCTGCTGGCAAGTCAGACACCTTGCCACAAAGTCTGCTACATCCCTCTTCATAGTAGACCACCAAAAGTGTTGTTTGATGTCCTTGTACATCTTTGCCACGATGTAATGATAACAAAGTACTGTGTGCCTCCTGCAAGATACTCTCTCTCAGATCTGCATAATCCGGAACATACAACCTCTGACCGATCCATAGAACTCCATCTTGGACACGGAACTTTACTAACTTGCCTTCGGAAACCTGCCGCAACATCCTCTGAATCTCTGCATCTGATTTCTGACCTTCCACAATCCGCTCTCTCAAAGAAGGCTGCAACCTCAACTGAGCCAAAGATGCTCCCAAACCCTGCAGTACCACCTCGATACCTGCCTGGTCAAAATCTGCTGCCAACTCTCTCTGAGTAGTGATCAAACTCGACAAACTGCTCTTCTAACTAAGCCCATCAGCCACCACATTAGCCTAGCCTGGATGATACTTGATCTCAGGACGAATGTCTTCCAACACTTCCAACCACCTTCTCTGCCGAAGATTTAGATCCTTCTGCTGATAAATGTACTTTTAGGCTTTTGTGGTCGGTATAGATGTTGACCTTCTCTCCATATACATAATGCCTCTACTGCTTCAAGGCAAAGATAATAGATGCGAACTCCGGATCATATTTCGGATAGTTCTTCTCATGCGGACGCAACTACCTCGAACCATATGCAATAACCTTCCCTTCCTATATCAAGACACACCCCAAACCTCTGAGAAATGCATCACTGGAGATATCATATTTCTTCCCAGCTTGTGGCAAAGCTAAGACAGGCGTAGTCGTCAAACTCTCCTTTAGCTCAAGAAAACTCGCATCACACTTATCAGTCCATATGATTGTCACATTCTTCCGAGTTAACCCTGTCAAAGGAACTACAATCTGAGCATAGCCCTGAATGAATCTCCTGTAGTACCCAGCCAAGCCCAAAAAACTTCTGACTTTCTTCACTGTCGTTGGCCTGGGCCAATCCTTCATTGCTTCAACCTTTTGAGGATCAGTGGTCACTCCCTCCTTAGAAAGGATATGACCAAGGAAATCTACCTCAAACTTCCAAAACTCACACTTCGACAGCTTGGCATACAAGTTATGCTCTTGCAACTTCTGCAGTACCTCTGCCAAGTGCATTGAATGTTCATCCTCCGACTTCGAATACACCAAAATATCATCAATGAAAACCACCACGAAGGAATCAATAAATGGCCACAAAATCTGATTCATCATATCCATGAATACTGCTGCCGCATTCGTCACTCCGAATGCCATTACCAAAAACTCATAGAGTCCATGACGAGTCCTGAAAATTATTTTACTCACATCTTCCTCCTTGACTCAAACCTGATGATACCTTGATCGCAGATCGATCTTCGAAAACACAGCTTGTAACCCCTGTTTTCCATTTGTGTATTTTTGAGTGTATTTTTCATTTTTGGTGTATTTTCTCTCCTTGTACTCCTCTTGTTTATCTCACTACAAAAGAAAGTAGCTTTCCCGACGCTTTTTGACGTCTTTACCGGCGTTTTTTACGCCGGTGAAACTTTCACCGGCGTTTACAATAGCGTCGGTCCAAATGCCGCCGAAGCGGGCATCGCTGAAACGAAGGGGTCTACGCCGGCGGTTTTGATGGACGCCGGTAAATGTTAGAACTACACCGGCGGCCATAAAATGCCGGTGTATGTCGGTCTCTGAGTGCCGTTCTTGTGCACCTATATACATTCACCGGCGGTCTTAAACCGCCGGTATTTATTCATTCACCGGCATTTATGAAAATGCCGGTGTAGAACGAAAGTATACTGGCGGTCAAGGAGCGCCGGTGTATGTGCATTTATGAGTGCATGGTTTTCCCTATTTACGAACACCGGCGCGACCAAAAAATGCCGGTGTAGTTATATACGTCGGCATTTATAAAACGCCGGTGTACGTCTGTGCCGTTTCAGCTGACAACATTCACCGGCGTGCGTTGGAACGCCGGTGTATCACACAATCCAACAATTAGATTAGATAGACCGGCGTTTTTTAAAACGCCGTTCTGGCTATGCCCGTTTATTTTCGATACTCCGCTTTTCCGTTCGATTTCAATTCACAGTTTCATTTACAAAATCTGTAAACTAATTCTCACAACTGATTCAATCAATTTCGTTGCATATTACTCCGCAAACCACAACCAAACACAAGAATAATTAAAGATAATCAAGTTTCACACGTGTCATATCAACGTCCAAATTCATTGATTAATTAACAGTGTCATAATTAACAAATTAATATAGAGACTAACATCCCAAATATCCAAACAAACCAATCTGACAAATATCCAAAATATCCCAAATTAAAAGTCTGACATAACTCTCATTAAAAAAACCAGTCTGACATAACAACAGCAAGGAGGAGGACATAAGAACAACAACCATACAGCAAGGAGGACATAAGAACAGCAAGGAGGACCGCAAATTCATACCCCTCGAGTAGCTTCAGCTCTGATCATCAGAATTTCCTTCATCTTGACGACCGCTCTGTGAAAAAAAAAATAGTTTAATTGAACAGTAGACCACAATACAGAATATACATATTTTTTGAACTTGCAAAAAGAACTACCTGTATCTTAAATTATAAGATCAAAGTGCCAACTGCAAATGGAATTGTTAATGATATATACAGATGTAAAATAATTACATTGCAATGCTAAAAATCTAGTACTTAATTTTGTTTTTAAATATATCTAAAATAACAAAACAAATGAAAATTCAGTATCTAACTTGAAACCTTTATATTCTCCTCTGATTGGGAATATCCAATATCTAAAACAGTAAAACAAATGAAAATTCAGTATATAAGTATGTCCTTCATGGATTGTTCAGACAATCCATGAAACTGTCATCGTGGACGGAAACCAAATATAAGAAAAATAAGAAAAATAAGATAGGGCTCATATCAAGTGTATTTTTAGGGAACTGTCATCGTGGAAGGAAACCAAATATATATAGAAGCCAGAAATGGAAACAGAAAGAAGAAAGGTAGAGACTTTGGATACACTAGGCTAACATAGCGGCATTTTCCTCATCTCTCTCTCATCCCTTGTTACCCTTCAGCACACGAACACAAAGAGACATCAGCAACAACAGCAAGAGCGACAAGAACAACAATAATAATAAATTATTATGAACAAGATGTCTCTATATGGGTTTCCAGATCTCCACTCGAGCCCACTCTTTCTAATCACAGCCCAATTAAGAACATAGACAACATCCACTAAACAATCCAATCATAGCCCAGTCAAAATTTGCCATCCTGGATCTTAATGAAATAAGCTTCATTAACAGTGAAAGAAAATGAGGATGCTAGCAGCATACTTAATTAGTTTGGAAGTGAACCCATCTTTTGTTAAAAAATCATGCCAAAGATGGCAATCAGCTTCATTAACAGTATCTGAAAATGAAAATTTCCATTATCTGAGCTTATATGTTGCTCTACTAATTCACTGTGCCCAACTAAATCTAAAACCCAATTGTTGTGCGTATCCGGAGGATTTTGGCATACGTACCTATAGCATCCTCAGTTCACAGTGAACCCGTTTTGGTCAAAAAAACATGCCAAGATCACAATCAGATGCATGAAAATAAGCTTCACTAACAACAAAAGAAGAAACTGGGGATGCTATGCAGCATACTTAGTTTGGAAGTGAACCCATTTTGTGTTAAAAAAACCATGCCAAAGATTGCAATCAGGTTACATTAACAGTATCTGAAAATGAAAAATTTTCCATTATCTGAGCTTATATGTTGGTCTACTACTTTTTTAGCCCAACTATATCGCAAAACCCAATTGTTGTGCATATCCGGTCGGAGAATTTTGGCATACGTACCTATATACCATCCTCAGTTCACAGTGAACCCATTTTTGGTATAAAAACAAACATGCCAAGAAGACAATCAGGTGCATGAAATCAGCTTCACTAACAGTTAAGTGAAAATGGGACCAAAAAATTGCTTAAGAAGACCATCAGGTTTGTGAAATAAGCTTCACTAACAGTGAAAGAAACTGGGGATGCTATGCAGCATACTTAGTTTGGAAGTGAACCCATTTTGTGTTAAAAAAACCATGCCAAAGATTGCAATCAGGTTACATTAACAGTATCTGAAAATGAAAAATTTTCCATTATCTGAGCTTATATGTTGGTCTACTACTTTTTTAGCCCAACTATATCGCAAAACCCAATTGTTGTGCATATCCGGCCGGAGAATTTTGGCATACGTACCTATATACCATCCTCAGTTCACAGTGAACCCATTTTTGGTATAAAAACAAACATGCCAAGAAGACAATCAGGTGCATGAAATCAGCTTCACTAACAGTTAAGTGAAAATGGGACCAAAAAATTGCTTAAGAAGACCATCAGGTTTGTGAAATAAGCTTCACTAACAGTGAAAGAAACTGGATATGCTATGCAGCATACTTAGTTTGGAAGTGAACCCATTTTGTGTTAAAAAAACCATGCCAAAGATTGCAATCAGGTTACATTAACAGTATCTGAAAATGAAAAATTTTCCATTATCTGAGCTTATATGTTGGTCTACTACTTTTTTAGCCCAACTATATCGCAAAACCCAATTGTTGTGCATATCCGGCCGGAGAATTTTGGCATACGTACCTATATACCATCCTCAGTTCACAGTGAACCCATTTTTGGTATAAAAACAAACATGCCAAGAAGACAATCAGGTGCATGAAATCAGCTTCACTAACAGTTAAGTGAAAATGGGACCAAAAAATTGCTTAAGAAGACCATCAGGTTTGTGAAATAAGCTTCACTAACAGTGAAAGAAACTGGGGATGCTATGCAGCATACTTAGTTTGGAAGTGAACCCATTTTGTGTTAAAAAAACCATGCCAAAGATTGCAATCAGGTTACATTAACAGTATCTGAAAATGAAAAATTTTCCATTATCTGAGCTTATATGTTGGTCTACTACTTTTTTAGCCCAACTATATCGCAAAACCCAATTGTTGTGCATATCCGGCCGGAGAATTTTGGCATACGTACCTATATACCATCCTCAGTTCACAGTGAACCCATTTTTGGTATAAAAACAAACATGCCAAGAAGACAATCAGGTGCATGAAATCAGCTTCACTAACAGTTAAGTGAAAATGGGACCAAAAAATTGCTTAAGAAGACCATCAGGTTTGTGAAATAAGCTTCACTAACAGTGAAAGAAACTGGGGATGCTATGCAGCATACTTAGTTTGGAAGTGAACCCATTTTGTGTTAAAAAAACCATGCCAAAGATTGCAATCAGGTTACATTAACAGTATCTGAAAATGAAAAAATTTCCATTATCTGAGCTTATATGTTGGTCTACTACTTTTTTAGCCCAACTATATCGCAAAACCCAATTGTTGTGCATATCCGGCCGAAGGATTTTGGCGTACGTACCTATATACCATCCTCAGTTCACAGTGAACCCATTTTTGGTCAAAAAAACATGCCAAGATGATAATCAGATGCATGAAAATAAGCTTCACTAACAATAAAACAAAATGGGTTCACTTCACCAACAGCAACAACAGCAAGAGGGAACCAAATATAGAACAATTGGGTTTTGAATGGAGATTGTAGTCATAGATCAATTCTTCATGGAAGAAAAATACGAATAGGGCTCATAGCAAGTGTAGTTTTAACTGGAATTGTCATCGTGGAAGGAAACCAAATATAGAAGCCAGAAAGAGGAATGGTAGAGAATGAGGATACACCAGGCTAACATAGCGGCATTTTCCTCATCTCTCTATCATCCCTTCTTTCCCTTCAGCACACGAACACATAGAGACATCAGCAACAACAGCAAGAGCGACAAGAACAACAATAATAATAAATTATTATGAACAAGATGTCTCTATATGGGTTTCCAGATCTCCACTCCAACTCGTCTCTTTCTAATCACAGCCCAATTAAGAACAATTGTTCACAGTCACTGTTAAAGAAACATATATGCTCAGATTATGGAAATTTTCATTTTCAGATACTGTTAAAGAAGCTGATTTCATGCATCTGATTGCTATCTTTGGCATGATTTTTTAGCCAAAATGGGTTCACTTCCAAACTACGTATGCTGCATAGCATCCCCAGTTTCTTTCACTATTAGTGAAGCTTATTTCACAAACCTGATGGTCTTCTTAAGCTATTTTATGTTGCGTATGCTGCTAGCATACCAAAATCCTCCAAATCAGTACAACAACACGGCTGAACAATCCTTGTTTGCAGGTCATACAATGTCATCTATACCATGTTATGTGCCAAAGTGGGGTTGGGCATACGATGCAAGGCCGACAAGTATTAGTTGTTTGTGAGTATGCAATAGGGTGCAGCTAGAACATGGGCTCATATCAAGTGTAGTATTACGGACTGTCATCGTGGAAGGAAACCAATTTAATATAGAAGCCATATATGGAGCCAGAAAGAGGGATGGTAGAGAATGAGGATACACCAGGCTAACATAGCGGCATTTTCCTCATCTCTCTCTCATCCCTTCATTCTCTTCAACACACGCACACAAAGAGACATCAGCAACAACAGCAAGAGGGGGTTGGTCCAACAATAAGTGTAGATTATAATAAACGAGATGTCTCTATTTGGGTTTCCAGATCTCCACTGCAGCCCTTTCTTTCTAATCACAGCCCACTTAAGAAACATAGACGAAATGCTTATAGACGACAGCCACAATCCAGACTCACAAACACTAGTACGTGTCTTTCATGCATTCAAGACCATAATCTCTTTAAAAATACCAATTTTAAGACTTACCGATGTTTTTTGACAGTGGACGGCGTGCTACCCTCACTCTCATATGTTTGACTGCCACTATTATTTAGTGGCTGCTCATCCCCATGGCTCTCGTTGCCATCATTTATATTTACCCTCTTTCCACGCCTCGGCATGTTGTACCTGTCAAGGATTCGATAACTTCCTTAGATATGCAAATTTAATTAATAACATGTTTATAATAACTATCATAAAATTTGTACTTTAGTAGGATTAACAAACCAACATAATTGCAAAAAAATTAAAAAAATGAGATTTGTAACAGATTAAATTACAACGATAGTTTGGTTCAAATGACACTAAGCATAGTTTAATGTAAATAATACCAAGCAGTAGAAAATAGAAAGATAATTAAACCAGTGTATTAAATTCACAATGAACATATTCGAAATTACAGACATAATATTACAACAAGATTTAAGACATAAAATTACAGACATATAATAAACCCAATTGAAAAGCATGTAAACTACAATACGACATCTTCCAGTACATCGCCCTCTTCTCCATCCTTGCGGAGCCAAGTCCCGCAAATTCCAACATCGGTTGTGTTTACATCAAACACAGGAAACTCAGAAGCAATGTAACTGTTCATGTCTTCACCGTCTTCATCGTCTGAAGTATCGCCCAGTTGGAATACATCTCTTGGTTGCATAGGGATAGCCACATACGATTTTGGCAGGGTTGGATCTTCAATGTAGAACACTTTGTTGCACTTGGGATGGAAACACAAATGGCTCATGGCTAATGTGTGTACCGATGTGAATCAATTTTGAGAAGTTTACAACTGTGAAGCCAAGCTTGTCCTTGTTGTTAGCAAAATTCCTATCAAACTCAGCCCAATCCCCACGAAATAAGACAACACGAAAATGGCCAAAATAATTCAACTCAATGATATCCGTGAGCACTCCATAGTAGTCGAGATCTCCATCTACAGGCCTGGTGTCCGATTTGGAAGCATAACTTCTAGTCTTAGACGTCACTATCATTCCACTATTTTGAGACTTCAAATTACATTCACGATCCTTAGTATGAAATCTAAAACCATTGAATATGTATCTTCCGTATCTTTTGACCATCTGATAGGGACCTTTGGCAAGTACTTGTATTTCAGATGACGCACCTTCAGGACCCAAAGAATGTACATATTAATTTTGCGCAAATCGTATCAGCACCATAGAAAATGTAGATATAATAAAGATTAACTTGCATTACTGTAATTCACCTACATGAGATTCAAACCACTTATGAAATTTTTCATTCATCAGCTTGTTTTGTTCATGTGGTGGTAGTCTTCTTGGTCTAGCCCTTCGTTTGATGTCCCTGACAAATTCGCTAAAAAACAAGCAATTGAAATTAGGAATAACAAAAGTATCAAAAATATCGAACTCCGCGGTTTTCACTGTATTCGATTTAAATTCAAAAGCAACTTACTTTCGAAATGGTTCCACTGATGCATGATGGTCTAGCACATATCGATGTGCCTGTTCCCACGCTAAGCTATCGAGCTCAAATGCATCAACTTTACCAACAGTAGTGCCAGCGGTATCAAAAAGATATTGAGCACCATCAAGGTTGGAAATGTCTGGATTTCTACGTGGTCTACTGGAAGATGTCTCCACACTAGGCAAATACCTGGAGAAAAAATGTGAGCACTCCTCTGATAGATATCCCTGGGCTATTGACCCTTCAGGATATGCTCTATTTTTCACATAACCCTTTAGCCGGTATAGGTACCTGAACATGTACAATTAATAAACTAGAGCGGATTAGGGGATTAAAAGAAATGAGCTTTTGAAAATTCAATTTCGTAAGATGAATGAATTATTTTACCTCTCAATGGGGTACATCCACCGATAGTGAACAGGACCGCCGATTCTGGCTTCACCAGCAAGGTGGATTATCAAGTGAATCATAATAGTGAAGAACGATGGAGGAAATATCATCTCCATTTTACTAAGTGTTAATACCGCCTGCTGCTCCAATTGGTCCAGATCTTCAACACGAAGCATTCTTAAGCAAATACCTTTATATATGCTACAAAGATCTTTCAGGACAGTAGTGACTTGCTCACACATTGAAGACCTTAGGGCCACAGGAAGGAGATCCTGCATTAGGATGTGGTAGTCGTGTGACTTTAGACCCTGAAGCATCTTCTCTTTAAAGTTGACACATCTTGCCATGTTAGAAGAATAGCCATCGGGGACTTTAAGTTCAAGTAGTACTTTGCAAAACAACTCCAACTCCGATTTTGACATTGAATAGATTGCAGGAGGTAGGAGTACTTTCCCGTTCGGCAATTCTTCTGGGTGCAACTCATGTCGGATGCCCATTGACTTCAAATCAAGTCGGCTCTTGAGATTGTCCTTTGTCTTCCGATCATCTCCCATAACTGTTCCTATACAATTCTCGATATGCATCACATCTAAATTATGTCGCAGTAAGTTGAATTCCCAATACGGCAACTTGAAGAAAATACTCTTCTTCTTCCATGCACCTAAACTCGTCAAGTTTTGATCCTTATCTTCGCCATATAGATCGGTCTCCTCACCTTGCTCCGGCCTTGCCCTTTTCTTGCCCTTTGTCCTAACTTCTGGTTCTTTTCCATATTTGAATTGATGACCATCTACCCGCCTCAAAATATCTGAACCAGAAGAAGACCCAGGAGCATGTTCCCACTCGTCGGTGCCATCAAATGTCGCTGCCTCTGCCCGAAATATATGTGTGTCAGGCAACCATCTCCTATGACCCATATAGCAAAACTTTCTGCCATTGTACAACCACCTTGAACTAGTTTGGTCAGCACAACATGGACATGCATAACGTCCTTTAGTACTATATCCAGATAAATTTGTATATGCTGAAAAATCATTGATTGTCCAAGACAACACGGCACGAAGAGAAAATGTTTCTTTAGCCACAGCATCATAGGTTGGAACACCCACCCACAACTTCTGAAGTTCATCTATTAACGGTTGTAGGTACACATCTATATCATTTCCAGGACCTTTCGGTCCAGGAACTATCATGGACAAAATAAATGAGGACTGCTTCATGCATTTCCAAGGCGGCAAATTGTATGGTATCAACACAACCGGCCATATGCTGTATGTACCACTCATTTGCCTGAAAGGGTTGAAATCATCACTAGCTAGTCCAAGTCTCACATTTCGAGGATCTTCCTCAAAATCAGGATATCTTTCATCAAATTTTTTCCAAGATTGAGAATCAGCAGGATGTCTAAGAATCCCATCATTAGTGCGACCTTCAGCATGCCATTTCATATCAGAAGAAGTTTTCGTAGACATAAACAACCTTTGTAGCCTAGGAATCAGAGGAAAGTAACGCAATGTTTTGGCAGGCTTCTTTTTCCTACTTCGCTTAGTAGATCCACTGGCTCCCTCGTCTTGATTTGGTCTTTCTTTCCATTTCGAAGAACCACACACTTCGCAATTCTCCAGACTTTCCTTACCACTCGTGAAAAGCATACAGTCATTTGGACATGCTGCTATCTTCTCATATCCTAGATCGAGAGAACTTAGGAATTTTTTAATTTTATAGGCTGAGTTTGGAATACAGATTTCAGGAAATGCTTCATTCAACAATTCAAGTAGCATAGTGAAGGACTTAGCAGACCACCCGTTTAAACATTTAATCTGAAATAGTCTGACAATGAATGAGAACTTAGAAAATTTGGTGCAGTCGCGGTACAACGGAGTACTAGCATCTTCAAGTAACTTAGCGAAGGATTCTTGCTGCTTATTATGTTCAGGGGTGGGGCCAGACATTTCCTCGTCCACCCCACCACCAATCTGGTTTGTTTCTGTTGACTCATTGTGAACTTCGGTTGTTGGGTTATTGGTGTGAAAAGGAACATTATGAATCCCCATGGCATCTTGTAACAAAGCATGCATCTCATCGGGAACGCTTAAGTCTTCGTTCACTAAGGGCTCAGCTTCATTTTCTAATACAACCGGACGAACAGGAGCTGCCGTATGATCCTCTCCATGACAAAACCACCTTGTGTACCCTTGAAGAAAACCGTTGACAGCCAAGTGTGTATGTACTACGTCACATGTCCTCAGCATACAATTTGTACAGCGGAGGCATGGACAAAGGATTAGGTTGGGATCACGGGAATGTCGTTTGCCAAAGATAATAAAATCTTTAATACCATCACGGTACTCCTTGGATAATCGTGGTTTACTAATCCAACTTCTATCCATTATATCAATAGCACACAGTCTGAAATTAAAATTTGATATATTAAATAATAATAACAGTAAAAGGCATTTTGTATATTAAAAATGCACCTATTTGAAAACCATCCCTAGCTGCAAATAAATAAACGATATAATCTTTAACTGTAAAATAAAGAAATTGTGGCTCCAAAAAATGTACAAAAAAAACTACATCTTAACACAATCTACTCTATTCACCAAACCCTAAACGACCTTTTGTGGAAATGATCACAACCACCTTAGTGGTATTTTATCGCACACCCTGTGTTCGAGCATAAAAAAAAATCGACTATAGTCTCCCCTGTATTTGGCTTTCCGTTCAAGGAGATGATGATGGTAAAGGGTATTTTGCTGATGAAGAGGAATCGGCCGAATAATGAGCGCGTCGTGCTATAACTACGGTAACAAGAAGATCTGATGACTCATGAACTATTCTGTTCATGACTACTAATAATCACTTATCTCATAATAATAATAATAATAATAATAATAATAATAATAATAATAATAATAATAATAATAATAATAAACAAAAGAAACAGTAAAAGAAAAATGAAAATGTCCAGTATGTAAGCATATATTTTTCAGAGTGAACCAATTGTTGTACATAGCCGGAGGATTTTGGCATAGAGCTATAGCATCCTCAGTTCACAGTGAACCCATTTTGGTCAAAAAAACATGCCAAAATGACAATCAGATGCATGGGATAAGCTTCAATTCATTAACAGTGAAAGAAACTGGGGATGCTATGCAGCATACTTAGTTTGGAAGTGAACCCATTTTGTTAAAAAACCATGCCAAGGATTGCAATCAGGTTACTTTAACAGTATCTGAAAATGAAAAATTTCCCATTATCTGAGCTTATATGTTGCTCTACTACTTCTTCAGCCCAACTAAATCTAAAACCCAATTGTTGTGCATATCTGGCCGGAGGATTTTGGCATACGTACCTATACCATCCTCAGTTCACAGTGAACCCATTTTGGTAAAAAAAAAGATGCCAAGATGACAATCAGATGCATGAAAATAAGCTTCACTAACAACAAAAAAAGAAAATGGGGATGCTAGCAGCATACTTAGATTGGAAGTTAACCCATTTTGGTATAAAAAACCATGCCAAAGATTGACAATCAGGTTACTTTAACAGTATTTGAAAATGATAAATTTTCCATTATCTGAGCTTATATGTTGCTCTACTACTTCTTCAGCCCAACTAAATCTAAAACCCAATTGTTGTGCGTATCCGGAGGATTTTGGCATACGTACCTATAGCATCCTCAGTTCACAGCGAACCCATTTTGGTCAAAAAAAAAGATGCCAAGATGACAATCAGATGCATGAAAATAAGCTTCACTAACAGTAAAAGAAAATGAGGATGCTAGCAGCATACTTAGTTTGGAAGTGAACCCATTTTGTTAAAAAATCATGCCTACGATGGCAATCAGCTTCTCTGACAGTTTCTGAGAATGAAAATTTCCATTATCTGAGCTTATATATTGCTCTACTACTTCTTTAGCCCAACTAAATCTAAAATCCAATTGTTGTGCATATCCGGCCGGAGGATTTTGGCATACGTACCTATAGCATACTCAGTTCACAGTGAACCCATTTTGGGTAAAAAAACATGCATGCCAAGAAGACAATCAGATGCATGAAATCAGCTTCATTAACAGTGAAAGAAAATGGGGATGCTATGCAGCATACTTAGTTTGGAAGTGAACCCATTTTGTGTTAAAAAACCATGCCAAAGATTGCAATCAGGTTACTTTAACAGTATCTGAAAATGAAAAATTTACCATTATCTGAGCTTATATGTTGCTCTACTACTTCTTTAGCCCAACTATATCTAAATTTCAATTGTTGTGCATATCCGGCCGGAGGATTTTGGCATACGTACCTATAGCATCCTCAGTTCACAGTGAACCCATTTTGGGTAAAAAAACATGCATGCCAAGAAGACAATCAGATGCATGAAATTAGCTTCATTAACAGTGAAAGAAAATGGGTATGCTAGCAGCATACTTAGTTTGGAAGTGAACCCATTTTGTGTTAAAAAACCATGCCAAAGATTGCAATCAGGTTACTTTAACAGTATCTGAAAATGAAAATTTCCCATTATGTGAGCTTATATGTTGCTCTACTAATTCACTGTGCCCAACTAAATCTAAAATCCAATTGTTGTGCATATCCGGCCAGAGGATATTGGCATACGTACCTAGAGCATCCTCAGTTCACAGTGAACCCATTTTGGGTAAAAAAACAAACATGCCATGAAGACAATTAGATGCATGAAATCAGCTTCATTAACAGTAAAAGAAGATGAAAATTTCCATTATCTAAGCATATATTTTTCTATTAATTCTTCATCTCAACTAAACCATTCATGTTAAGGAAATCAAGATGAATAAACTGAAAAAAGCTGCTTTTTTTGAAAAATTAGGGAAATCAAGAGATCATACCGAAGAGAGAAAGAGGGAGCAGGGCGACGAGGGCGGGGGCGTAGGAGAGAGAGAGAGCGGGGCGACCGCCGATTCACCTCCAAATAGAGAGAGGGAAGAGGGAAATCGAAAAGGACGAAGGGAAGAAGGGACGATTTCGAAAGGTCGAAGGCCGTCGAAGAGGACGAAGCGGCAGAGGCAAACGCGCGGGAAGTAGAGCGAGGAAGGAGGGAAACGAAGCGCCCCTTCCTTTTTTTTTTTGGGTTTTGGGAAAATGGCGAGCGAAAGATTAGGGTTCACGGGTTTTATCGCAGTTATTCACCGGCGTTTTAATTAGACACGCCGGTGAATGTGTCCGTATATTCGCCGGCATTTATAATAAAAACGCCGGTGAATAATAAACTTCACCGGCATTTTACTTAAAAACGCCGGTGAATACTAACATACGCCGGCGTTTTAAATCGACCGCCGGTGTATGACCATCCCATCTGGCGCCCAATTCCTACTCGCTCCCTACCCCGGCGCTACTAGTAAAACGCCGGGGAATAATCGCCGGTAAAACCAGTATCTTTTGTAGTGTCTCTTGGACTGTATATTGAATTTTTATTTCAATATATTTTCATTTTATTATTCTTGTCTCCTTTTATTTGAATTCTTGATTCTTGTTCATCTATTGTTTCGTTCCTTTTTGATTTAGCTATTATTTTGATTCACCCTATATTATTTCTATTATTTTGTCCATTTTTTGCCCTATCTATATTTTTTCTTGGATCCCTAATACCCATTTTAATTTCCTATCTATCCAACCCAATAACCCTATATACCCAATAGCCTATCCACTACCTTGTTTACATTAACCCAATACCCCCCTTCAACTAATTAATACCAAAAAACTGCCCAGACCCGTGTATGCCCAAACCCAAAACCCGAAACCAACTTCAGCCGTTTTCCCAACACCCTAACCCTAAACTCTCTCCCCTACCGATATATATACCCATTGCAACCCATGCAGCCGCCCCTACCGTATTTTTCCTTCCACCTCTCCACCATCTGCTCGTCTCTCCCTCCTCCTGCGTCGCAACCACCCGCACCCGGTGTTGTCCCTCTCCCGTTCACCCATCGCCTTGCACCTTCCGTCACCCCATGCACCCTTGCCTCCCGTGCTGACTCCCCCGCTCTGTCTCTATTCGGCCACCGCTACAACAGAGCGACGCCAGCGCTGCCAGCACCGCCTCCCGTGGTTGTTGCCCTCATGCTCTCGCCGTGATCGCTCACGGTGTTGCTCCTTGTTCATCCCCATTTGTGCTCTTGCCGCGTGTGTGTGGCTTTGAGTTCTTGATCGTTTGGTTTCTTGTTCGTTGGTTCTTGGTGCACGTGCATCTTCCTGCACTTGGGTTTTGGTTGTTCGCCATCTGTTCGTGGGTTCCGTTCGTTGGGTTTTGTTCGTGGTTTTTGTTCGTGTGATCGTTGAGTTCGTTGGCCGGGAATTCGTTCCTGTTATTCTTGATTGGAGTTATTTCGTCATCAGTTAAGGCAAGTAACTTGTACTCAATTTCTTTGTATGATACAAGTCATAAATTCCACTTGTAGTGTAGTTGGGTTCTAGAGACAACTCGTGTGTGATGTATTTTTGATGTGTATTGTCTCTATAGTGCTATTGACCATAGTTGCCTCAGGATATAAATTTGACATGAAACAACTTAGGTTTGACCGTTCTTGATGTGATCATATACGTGAGTTATTTGTGAGAAATCATGTGTTTGTTTGGATCCATGTGATATACTTATTGTGGACATGCTATATACTCTATTTCATGATGTTTGGAAACTTAGTAAACTCTATACCATGTTTGATTGTGATTGGAACAAGTTTCATATGATTTATGTTGGTTTTGTTGTTGAAGGAAAATCTGTATTTTGTCGATGACCAGTTTTGATTAGTATTTTAGACCATATTAAGGTCAGTATATTAACTTCAGTATTAAACATGATTTTTGGAGAAGTCCGTCTTCTTTCCAAACTTTTTGACCTTGATCGATTTTTTTTTCGTATGTGTGAGATATGATCGTTTTACTACAGCAGTATATTTCATTTCCAGATTTCGTTTCTTGATGATTTCGATGACTAAATTATTTTGATACTAGTGTCAAACATATTATTTTGATCTGAAATTTTGGTCAATATTTCTATATCTATTTAGAGATTACCCAGAATTTTGGTGGATTTTATTGATGAGGTTATATACCGTTTCATGCTTGTTTATAAAAACTGTACTTGCTGGATTTTGCTCGCTGTTCTGTAAAGATTTGTATTTTCACCCTGATTCCTTTTACTGTATGAAAAATGTTTGTGAAATATGAAAGTTATCTTATTTTGTCTATTTGCTTCTCCCTTTGGCATATTTGGATTTCGTTTCACGGTTTGCGAGATATTATAGTTTCGTACAGCATTGTTGGGAATTCCAGATTTGCCAAACTATCGTTTCTTGATGTTTTCTGGTTTTTGTTGACTGAACTAATCTTACTGGAAAATTATGAAACTTTACATTCTGATGCTAGACATATAGGGGAATACCCCAGATTTTTCCTGGATTTATTTGAGGTGTTTTGATGTTGTTTCCTGACTGTGAATTTGATTTTCTAATTTCTGGCTGAACGTGTTTTTTTGGATTCAAATTAGTTTTGAGTTATATTTTTGCGAAATACTATATGACTTATTTATATTCGATGGATTCGGTTGGAAGTCTATTTTCTAGACCTTTCGACGGATTTAGATTTACATTTTTATAACACCCGAAATCTCAGTTTTACTGTAGTTTGGTCTTGCTGTCCTGAACTAGAAATTTGGTTGTTTTATCCTTTGTGTGTTATCTTTCACCCATACGTGTTAATCTTGCAACTTGAACTTGTTACTCGATTATACCATGATATACTTGCCTTGTTTCGTGACATATACATGCTTGTTGATATTAATAATAAGATAACCAAGCCGGTGTTTAAAGGGACAGATCTAATGGTGGATAATTCAGAAATGTGTACTCGGAAGAGAATCTATTGATTCTATGTGATTCTTGATACTTGAGGCTTGATACTTCACTACTTAAGGCTTGATATTTCACTTGGCTTGATACTTGGTACTTGAGGCTTGATACTTGGTACTTGAGACTTGATACTTCACTACTTGAGGCTTGATACTTGATACTTGATTCTTGAGGCTTGTCCCTGAGTACACTATCCTATATGGTCCACTATGAAATCTAAAACGAAATTGTATTGACTGTAGCAACTATGTGATAAAAGGATGGCACATGAAGTGCTACCTAGATAGTAATAATACAAGACTTGAACATGAGACTTGATACATGATACTTGATACTTGATTACATGATACATGAGACTTGATTACTTGAACATGGATACTTGACACTTGCTACTTGATACTCGTACTTGACTACTTGACACTTGTTACTTGTTACTAGATTTCGTGGTACTTGATTCGTGATACTTGTTACTTGTTTAGATGATACTTGTTCACTTGACACTTGATACATGCTACTTGTACTTGTTCACCTTACCATGCTAGTGGTTATGCTCGATATCATGCCTATTCCATGTTATTAGTTAGTTTTCCCTATGCACTTGTATCCTGCATTACAAGCGGCCCGTAACTTGTAATTGATGGGTACTTGTTTTCTTTTTTCTATCCCTGTAATTGTTAAATTGCAGACTTTGGAGAACATGTTTCAGATGGTGTCGGTGACATGAAGTATTAGTGCTGGATCTTGTTATTATTATTTCTTGTTTCTTGCTTTAAACAATATTTTATTTTGATACTTGGATTTATTTGTATTTGGGCAATGTTACCCAGGATATTTGACTCATTCAGATCATGATTATTTGAGATTAATACATTTTGGTTTCATATATTCTTGTTGGTATTTTGGTTCATATGTGCATAATTGGTTGATTTTTTTGCTTTCGACTCTAATTATTCTTGTGAAATGTTGTAAAGATTCTTGAACAGCTTATGAATGATGAAAATCATTCGCTAGGCTTTTGTTGCGTATCCGTATTTCGTATTCTCTTTTGGAAAGCGGGGGCGTGACGCAGCAGCTCCTCAAAGTCTGTCAAACTGATCATCAATCCGTAGAAGAGGATACTTGTTCTGAATTGTCAACCTGTTCAACTCCCGATAGTCAATGCACATCCTCATTGACACATCATTCTTCTTGACTAACAACACTGGTGCTCCTCACGGTGAAGAACTCGGCCTACTAAGTCCCTCACTCAACAACTCCTCAATCTGCTTCTTAACTTCATCCCGCTCCACAGGTGCCATCCTGTACGGAGCCTTAGAAATCGGAGCACTCCTCGGCTGAACATTAATACAGAACTCAAAATCTCACTGCGGCGTTAATCCCGAAAAATCTTCCAAGATTACCGTAGGAAAATCCCTGACAACTGGAATGCATCTGACTTCATCCGCAATCATCAACTTAGATACCATAGCAGTCACTTTCGGGTCCTTCTTCTTCCCCTGAAAAGTCACAGCGGGACCTCCTGGTGCTTTCACTAACACCTCTTTCTCCTTACATTCAATTGTGGCATCATTTATTGCCATCAAATCAATGCCCATAATCACATCCCCACCCATGACTTGCAGCTCAATAAGATCAATGCCAAATAACCTCCCGCCAATCTCGATATCACAGCCCTCGTAATATCGATCAATAATCAATTCTTCTCCTGATATTGTTGCCACCGAAAAGACTCTGCCTAGAACCCTTTTAGGTTCCACACCTAAAGCTTTAGCAAATTTGGGTGACACAAATGTATGCGAAGAATCAGTATCAAATAAAACTTTTTCTTTTATTCCATTAACCAAAACAAATCCTGTTACATGAAAAATGATACTCAAATCTCCAATTTATTCTCAAACAAAGTTCTACTCAATACATCAAATAAAATTTAAAATTCTTGCATACCCTGGATCACATCCTCTGAGTTACCTGCATCCTCCTCGGTTAATGCGAACACTCGCCCCTACCTCTGAAATTTGCCTCCGCCTGCACCTTCCTTCTTCAACTGCAGGCAATCTGGTCTGATATGCCCTTCACGACCACACTGATAACAATCCCGCACCTTCCGTGGCTTGGTGCATGCTAACTAATGGTGACCCGTCTCTCCACAATTGAAACAAGTCATGCCTTGAAAAGTGGGTGCCTTCTGCTCTGGCCTACTGAACCTGCCTTGCTTCATTGGGAACTTCTTCCCACTCTAACTAGTTACTGGCCTCTTGTTCCTGTTTCAGGTCTCCTGCTTCTTTTGGAACTGATCCATATCTTCTTCTGTCATAGCTGCTCTCCTGACCAGCTTATCAAACCTTCTGATGCCCAACGGTATCATCCGCAACCTCAAATTTGGCCTCAATCCCTGCTCGAATTTCTTGGCCTTCTTCGCCTCATCAACAATCAGCTTCGGTGCATACCTTGATAGCTGGCCGAACTTAGTCTCATATTCGCACACATTCATGCTGCCTTGCTGCAGATTTAAGAATTTCGTTGCCTTCCTCTCCTGAATATCTAAAGGAAAGAAACGATCTCCAAACTCATCCAAAAAAGCCTCCCAAGTCACCTGTTGATCCCCAAAAGCCCTTTTCACTAACTGCCACCAAACACCAGCTTCCTTCTCTAACTGCATTATAGCCAATTTCACCTTATTAACTGTTGGGGTTTCCAAGACTTTTTGACCATCTCCATCTGTCTAATCCAATCATCAGCCTCATCTGGATCAGACTTCCCCTAAAAAATAGGTGGCTTCATCCGCATGAAGGACTCAACCTGCTTGATCGGATCAGCATTAACAAACACTGGTCTAGCCCCTTGATTCTGATTCTGATTCTGTGCCATGTTGGCTGCCATGAATGTGTTCAAGGTCTGATATACCTTGGCAATCTCAGTCTCAAGATCAAGTCCATCCCCATGGGAACCTTCATCCCAATCACCATTTCCACCATTCCGGGTCTTGGGTCCTACCATTATACTGAGTACTACAAAATGAGAAAAAAGTTAGAGCATCACAACACAATTCATGTTCACATCAATACCCCATGGCAAAACCTCAATCATATCCCAAACCAAAACATCTTGTTTTAATTCTATGTGACACTCACACTTTAATGTCCACACCTAAGTACTCACACTCTAGTGTCCACATCTAGGTTTATTTTTATACTATGTTTATCATTACTATCGAAGCATGATGTGATACTGATCTCTGTAGCGCCCCGAATTTTCAATATAATACTCAGAAATATGCGGCACAATTTCCAGCATCAACCTCAATATAATAGTAAACATAGCCAAAACACAAATAATTTTTTCAACTTTTATTACAACAATTCTTTACAAAGCAAACAGAAAATTAAACACCTTGAATTACAATTCTTTCTTTTACAACACAATCTTTTACAATTTACATAAGCCACATGATAATTCTACCACATGCATCAAAATCCCAATGCAAACCATACCTACCTGTAAAACATGAGGCTAGAGATAACCCTAACCCCCAAAACTACAGGGGTCAGCCATTACGGTGTGAGTGACATCAAAAGAAATACAATGTAAATAAAACATGAAGAATAAAGTTATAAACAACACATATAACTAGTCTCAACAATGGAATATGAAATAACAATAAATAAAACATGAAAACATCAAGTGAAACTAGACTAAGTGTCAAGTGTAGGAAAACAGAAAACGTCATGCATAAAACCAAGTCAAGAAAATACAAATGCAATATGATGACTCTCTAATGCATACTTGTCGGATTCTATGCATTCCATACTACATAGGTCCGATGCAAGTCCTTATCGTTCTCCACTTAAAAGGGTTAAATCCCTTGTTATGGAACTAATCCTAATACGGTGATGGAAACAAGATCCAGAATACTCCGTGAACAGGCATCACACAATCTTGAACGCGCAAGCATCATGTAAGAATAGCTAAAAAATCGGAGAATCACCTCCCTACCGTGTACCCCACCGATGCCCCTCGACGTGCATGTACACAGGTACATCCTGTGAATAGACCCATCGGCCCTCGACATGCGAATGTACCTGTATGTTCCGTGAATAGGCACTACAGACCCTCGACACGCGAACATACTAAATAGTCCTCTCGAGATAGAACACACACATTCCTGGAACGCATCCGTTGAACTGGACCCCAATAGCATATTCTCACGTTTCCCAAATTCCATCGCATCTCCATTAGTGTCTGTCCTTAAGTTGATTATTATTAAAACGCAAATTCTCCCTCTCTAGAGTTAGTGTATCCTGTCGGACTTAATTCCACAACAACAACCCCAAGACCCATCTGGTCATAATTCACAAAATCTCATCTATCGGTTTACAGGACTCCCACTCAACTCCTAGAGACTCACAAAAACGAATATCAACACCAAAACTTTCAATAAAACTCTTAATTCCATCATTAAAATGTTTATATCAATGAAAACTTCTTAAGTCAACAAAATCCACATCCGTGAAATGTACTCATAAATTCTAGAACTGAAACAAAGTATTAAATCCATTGAATAACTGAGAATCATATTTTGAAGTCATAGAATATCACAAAACATCAATTACTTCAAAATCTATATATATCTCACTTTATAAAGTCGTAAGAATACAATTTAAATTCTATTATAATAAAAATATAACTCTCTGTAAAGTACTGTAATTTGTAGTAAAAATATCTTCTAAAACAGTAGATCAATAATCCATAATATCGAAGAAACAAACGTTCAAGAAATACAAAGAAAATTCAACAAAACAGCCCACAAAAACACTGATGGTCGACCGTCAAAACCAATACAAAAAGTGATGGTCGACTGTCAAATAAAAAAAATCTAAAAAAGAGAACTGACAGTCAACTTCAGTGTATTTGTGAAGCGATCGACTGTCATATACGTAATTTGACAGCTTTGAAATTCGTGCACATTTTTACCGATACTTCAATTCAATCTTTAAAATCATAAATTTGCAAAATAAAATTTCCTGAGATGATCAAATACAACTTGTATAACATACTGGAGTTTATAAAACTAATCAAAATCACATCAAGATCACAAAATAGCAAATTTTCATTAAAAACTTCCCAAACAGGATATATATATATATATATATATATATATATATATATATATATATATATATATATATATGCTCATATGGGTGTTTTAGCATCAGCTAAAGCATCGATACTTATCAAATAGGAGTAGTATAATGTTTTAAAAAAATCCGAAAATATGGAGTTTCCACTCCAAATGGTAATTTTGCACAAAAGCCCATCGTTTTGTAATATTTGCAAATAGGTCAAATAAATATCAGAAAAATACAGAAAATTCAGAAATAATACCTACTAATAAATAATAGGTTTCCCCAGAATAATTTCTGACTTTGAACTTCCCCAGAAAATATTTGCACGTGTTTTGTACGTGTAAAAAGATAAATTCCAGAAAATATTTATTGAATCATCAAAAATCATTTTAATTCATTTATTAATCTCAAAAAAATTATTTAAAAATCTAGGGCGTTACACAAAGAGGTTAAGCCTTGAGCTTGATCTTGCACTGTTCATGGAAACCCATTACCATTGGTGACAAGCACTGGAGAACTTGGAACAATCCTTTCCCCATCGAAAGGAGCATCCATGATGCTCCGAAATGAAGGAAATTTATCATAGATATCACATTAACTCTCCCACATCGCTTCCAACTCACTGCCATGCTGCCACTATACAAGTAACTCAGATGTTGCAATTCCCCTCCTCGGCACCAGATGCCTATCCAAAATTTTCCAGGGAACAGGGGAAGCATCCACATAAAATAAAGGCACTGTAGTATGCTGAACAGGAGCTATACCAGTGTGAGTCTTGAGTTGGGAGACATGGAATACATTATGAATCTTATCTGCAACAGGAAATTCCAATCGATAGGCTATTGAACCTATCTTCTCAATGACTAAGTAGGGACCATAATAGAGGCTTGAAAGCTTGTGAATTCTATGGCCACCAATAGATACCTGCTTATATGGCTGCAATTTGAGATGGACCAAATCCCCAACTTGGTAGGTCTTATCAACTCTGTGCAAATTAGACTTGCATTTCATCCGCCCTTGAGCCTTGGCCAAATTATCTTTGAGCAACAGCAGTACAACATCGCTACTAAGCAGGGAATCCTCAACAGCTTGAACTCTGGCTGTATGTGGAACATAGTTAAGGAGCATAGGTGGAGGCTTCCCATAGACCACTTCATAAGGTGTAAACTGAGTGGGGCTGTGAGTATGTATACTGTAACATAACTCTGCCCATGGCAGCCATTTGACCCATTCTTGTGGCTTGTAAGCGACAAAGCACCGCAAATAAGTCTCCAAAACTCTATTAATGACTTCACTCTCTCCATCAGACTAAGGGTGGAAGGCAGTACTAAGGCACAACATGGTTCCTTGTATAGAGAGTAACTCCTTCAAAAAAAGACTAGTAAACACAACATCCCGATCACCTACGATGGTCTTAGGCAACCTATAAAGCTTGAAGACATGAGAGAAAAGTGTTGCAGCAGCTGTTTTTGCAGTGTAAGTTTGTCCAATAGCTAGGAAATGTGCAAACGTTGATAGCCTGTCGACCACTACCAGTATAGTAGTGAGTCCTCTACTCTTAGGCAAACCCTCGACAAAATCCATACTAATATCTTCCCATACATTCTCAGGAAATTGGCAATGGTTGAAGAAGCCCTGCAGAAGAAGTACTAAGGTACTTATTTCGTTGACAAGTATCACAACTTTTAATGAAATTCTTTAAATCCCTCTTCATTCCCTGCCAAAATACCACTCTTTTGAGAGACTGCCAAGTCTTATTCACTCCACAATGACCTCCTTGAGGGGATGCATGAAAATCAGATAGGAACCATTGCTTCAAGGAAGAATTAGGTTCCAAAAGTACGCTGCCTTTGTGGAAGTAGACACCATTCACAAAGGCATACTTACTATCAGGCATATCCAATAAGGGATTGATCTAATCATAAAAGGGGCTACGGACCTGTCACGCCCCGCTTCCCAAAAAGAATATGGAATTCGGATACGCAACACAAACCCAATGAATGATTTTCATCATCCATAAGCTATTTCAAGAATCTTTACAATATCTCACAAAATAATCAGAGTCGGAAGCAAGAGAATCAACCACACATGCATAACTGAACTAATAAACCAACAAAATTTATTTGAAATAAAATATAATATTCTCAAATATTTTAGAATCTGGACAAGTTAAATATCCTGGGTCACATCGCCCAAATACAAAATAAATATCCAAGTACTCAAAATACATTGTTCCAAAGCAACAATAATAATAATACTAATAAACAAGGAATCCAGCATTAATATCTCATTTCGCCAATACCGTCGGGTAGCTACCATTTTGATTTGCAATTAATAATTGCAAAAGAAGAAAAGAGAAAACAAGTACCCGTCAATTGCAAGTTACGAGCCACTTATAATGTAGGATACAAGCACATGGAAAAACTAACAAATAGCATGGAATAATTCATCAACAGTAATAACTAGCATGAATTAGTAAAATAAAGTCAACTAGCATGGTATACTAACAGTACAGATGAATGTGTCAAGTGCAGTATCATATGACAACTAACAGTATCCAGTAAGAGTAATCTCACTATATCAGTGTAACAGTGTAACAGTATCAGTCCAACAGTATCAGTCTAACAGTATGAGTCTAAAGGTATCAGTCTTATATTCTTACAGTCTTGTGTGTATTACTATCTAGGTAGCACTTCATGCGCCCCAAAAACATAACACATGGTTGCTACAACAAACAGTTTCGCTTTTAGATCTCATAGTGGACCATAATGGGGCACTGTACTCAGGTATCAGTAACAATAGCAGTAGCAGTAAAAGTAACAGTAGCAGTAAAAGTAGAAGTAGCAGTAATAGTATGGAACACTAGTTTCCTTCCAAGTACACGTTTCCATATTTTTCACTACTAGATCTTCCCTTAGGAAAACCCCGGCTTGATCACTTTTATTATAGTTATCAACAGACATGATGGTACATGAAATGGTGTCAGACTAACATGGTATAATCTGTATTAGGTTCAGGGAAACAATCAAGCATGCATATATGATATACAGTCACATAAAGGAGCAAAACAGTGTATGTTCATATTCAGGACAGCAAGACAGTACAGTGCTAAAACAGTGATTTCCATTACTACAGAAATCCAAATCTGAATCCGTTGAAGAATCTGGAAAATAGACTTCCACACGAATCCAGCGATTATATATAAGCCATATAGTATTTCACAAAATCATAACTCAAAACTGATTTGAATCCAGAAAATACGTTCAGTCAGAAATCAATAAAACGAATTCACAATCAGGAAAATAGCATCAAAACCTCTCAAATAAATCCAGGAAAAATCTGGGGTAATTCCCTATATGTCTAGTATCAGAATATAAAGTTTCATAATATTCCAGTAAAATTAGTTCAGTCAACAAAATCAGAAAATATCAAGAAACGATAGTTTGGAAAATTTGGAATTCCCAACACTGCTGTACGAAAATTATAATATCTCGCAAACCGTGAAACGAAATCCAAATCCGCCAAAGGGAGATGAAAATAGACAGAATAATCTAACTTTCATATTTTATAAATATTTTTCATACAGTAAAAGGATATAGGGTGAAAATACGGTTCTTTGCAGAATAGCGAGCAAAATACAACAAGTATAGCTTTCATAAACAAGCATGAAACGACGTATAAAACTCATCAATAAAATCTACCAAAATTCTGGGTAATCCCTAGATAGGTATAGAAATACTGTGCAAAGTTTCAGATCAAAATAATACAATTATGACTAGTATCCAAATAGTTTAATCCTCAAAATCACTAAGAACGAAATCTGGAAATAGGATACACCTCTGTAGTAAAACAGGCATAACTCATTCATATGAAAACTAAATCGAGCAAGGTTAGAGGGGTTAGAAAGAAGATAGGTTCCTCTAAAACTCATATTTTATACTAAAATTAAGATTCCGACCTTAATGTGGTCTAAATTACTGATCAAGACAGATTATCGACAAAATACAGAATTTTCTCAAAAATCAAAATCAACACAAATCACACGAAACTTGTTCCAATCACAATCAAACATGTTATAGAGTCTACTAAGTGTCCAAATATCATGAAATAGGGTATATAGTATATTCGCAACCATCATATCACATGGATCTCATCAAACACATAATTCACATATATGAATAGATCAAGAACAATCAAACATAGTTGTTTTCATATCGATTTTGTGTCGTGGGGCAACTATGGTCAACTAGCACAATAGAGACAAAACCCATCAAAAATAACACACACACGAGTTGTCTCTAGAACCCAACTACACTATAAGTGGTATTTTTGACTTGTATCAAATAAAAGAATTGGAGTACAAGTTACTTGCCTTAACCGAAGACGAAACGAACACCAAGAATAATGGGAACAGATTCCCGGGCAACGAACAAAACGAACGACGAATCCTACAAAAAAAACCACGAACCAAGCCAACCACACGTGCAATAACCGTGCACGTGCAATCCAAACAAGAGAAAGATTGGGAGTGGGCATGGGCGGCGGTGGCGCGGCTGAGTGATGACGCTGCTGCTGCTGCTGCTGACGGCGACGCCGGAGGACGGTAGGGAGAGAGATGGACGGAGAGGTGATGGAGCTGCTCAGGGGTGATGGGTTCAAAGGGGATGGCGATCGGGTGAAGGTGGTCGGATGGGTGCAGTCAGGAGTAGGGGGTGTTCGGCTAGGGGCGCGAGTGTGCAGGCGGGGTGACAGCGCAAAAAAGGAGAAGAGGAGATCGGGGGTAGGGTTTTAGTAGAGTTAAGGTTAGGGTTTCGGTAGACAGAGAAGAGGGTTTAAATACGGTGTATTTAGGGTTTAGAAATATGAGGTGGGTAATTGGGTATTGCGTTGTGGATAGTTTAGGAGTAGTAATAGGATTAGTTTAATAGGATTGATTAGGATGATTTTTATAGGCTTCAGAATAGGATTGTGGTTTTATTTGGCTTTGGTAATCAATGAGGGATGAAATAATAGGATTGAAAATGGGATAAGCAACCAAATCACCATGAGCACCCAAGAACGAAAATGAAGAGAACGAGACCCAAATAAGAGAAAAGAACAACAATTGATGAAGAACGAAGCAAAAGACAACAAATCAAACACAAAGGAGCTCAAAATGAAATAAAATGTACATATATTGAAAACAACTCCAATATACGATTCACGAAAAATACAAGAGAGTATAAATACTCAAGAAAGAGAAAAATACAGGCAAAAATACAAAAAACGAAAAACAGGAGTTACAGGACCACTTCATCTAGCACTAGGGACAACCATTTGGGTTGCACAATAGTAATAGCTGACAAAGAAGACTCTAACTCTTCAAATTGCCTAGACTACCCATCTGCAACCACATTATCCTGTCCCTTCTTGTATTCAACAAATTGATATCCATGGAGCTTCAACAACCACTCATGCTGAGCTTCAATGTGCAACCTTTGCTCCAAACAAGGTTTTAAGGGCTTATGATCAGTTTTTATAATGAAGCCTTCGGAGCAAGTATTGTCTCCACTTTTGGACAGCTAACAATATTGCAAACATTTCCTTCTCATATGTGGATAGAAATCTCTCCTTTCCCTTCAACTCTTGACTGAGGAATGCTATGGGATGATTTTATTGCATCAACACAGCTCCCAAACCAGTCCCGCATGCATCACATTCCAATACAAAGGGCAAATTAAAATCAGGTTGTCGAAGCACTAGTGGAGAAGAGGGTACCTTTTTGATGTTATCAAAGGCAGTTTGAGCATCAATAGACCAAACAAATGCTTCTTTCTTTGTGAGCTTCACCAGGGGCCAAGTGAGAGAGCTATACCCCGCAATAAACTTCCTATAGTACCCTGTCAATCTTCCCAGGATCAACAGAAACCCTTCAACAAATACGTATGACCCAAATAATCAACTTGATCGATTCTCTCCAAAATAGCACTTGCTCATCTTTCCATTCAACTTATTACTCTCAAGCACCTACAAGACTATCTCCAAATGATGAACATGATCTTCGACAGTCTTACTGTAGACCAATATGTCATCAAAGAACACAACAACAAACTTCCTTAGATATGGTTTGAGTATTGTGTTCATGAGTGACTGGAAAGTAGATGGCGCATTGGTGAGCCCAAATGGCATAACCAACAACTCATAGTGAACCTCATGAATCCTAAAGGCAATTTTGTGCACATCCTCCCCCTTCATTCTTATTTGATGATATTCACTCCACAAGTCTAATTTGCTAAAAAAAATTCGCACCATGTAATTCATCAAGGAGTTCATCTGGTATAGGGTATTTATCTTTGATAGTAATGTCATTGATTCCTTTATAATCAACACACATCCTCCAACTACCTTCGGGCTTCTTGACCATAACCACAGGTGAAGAGAATGAACTATGGCTGTCCCTGATAACCCCGGACTCCAACACGTCCTTGATCAACTTCTCAATTTCATTTTTTTGATGCCAAGGATGTTTATAGGGTCTCTAAGAGATTGGCCTAGCTCTAAGATCAAAGTAATGCAGTGATCACAAGATCTTTTGGGTGGAAGACCAATAACTTCTTTAAAGACGATTTGATACTTCTGCAAAAGTGTCTGTATGCTTGGATTCATAGGGATAGAGCCATTTGTAGCAATAATCCTCCTTTCATATAGCTCGATGACTCAGTCATGGATTTAACAGTGGATAACTCCCATTCCTTGAGCAGAATTCCCCTTAGCTCTCTCTGCTCATTACCAAGCTGAAATCCCATCCTCTTTTCCTTCATATTCCATATTACATTACCCAGAGTTTCAATCCATTGGTTTCCAAGTACCAATTGACTAGTGTCCATGGAGAGAACATAAAAGTGAGCAACTATGGGCAACCCTTGGATAAAATATATGACTCCCTCACAAAGGCCAGGACTGCTAAGCAGTCTTCCTCCTGCAACAGTGACCTCCAACTACATTAATGTATTCATGGGTAGCTGGAGTCTCTTGACAAGTTGGGCATCAATGAAATTATGGTGGCCCCTGTATCCAAGAGTGCACAAACAAGAGTGACTTAATTGTGCCCTGCACTCTAAATGTTCTAGGAGTATTACTACCAGTGAGGGTATTTAGAGAGATAACTGCAGAATCATGATATTTGGGAATTTTGAGTGCATTTGTAACTGGCTCTTCCACTTGATGTTCAATTCCAGCCTCCTCATCTGTAGGACCTTCTTCATCTGATTCATCTCCATCAAGGGCTCCCAAAATTTGCATAAAAGTTCCTCCTTCATAAGCTGCCATGATAAGCATGAATATTTTTCCCACACATTTATGTCCTCTGACAATCTTTTCGTCACAATGGAAACATAAACCCTTATCTTTTCTTTCTTTCATGTACTGCATGAATTGAGGATTTCTAGACTTTGCACGGTAGGAGTTAGAATTTGAGGATTGAGGATTGAGGATTTGAGAGTGGCACTGATTTACCAGCAGGAAGTGGAACACCTGCACTAGGTTTTGAGAATGTAATATTACTCTTAACATGACCACCAAACTTCCAAGATTTCTTTTGATCATTAACAATGGATTCCCTGGCAATATCTTCTTGGTATGCTTCAAGCACAGTTCTTGGGTGTTTGGGCTTCACTTCCTTCCTTAATGCTGATTTTAACCCTGAAATATAAAACCTCACCAGTGATGATTTAGCTATATTTTTTGCCAAATGATTATATTTGAGAAACTCTTTGTCATATTCACCCACCATACCAAATTGTTGCAATTTATATAAGATCTCTTCAAGATCATCAAACTCTGTTGGCCCATACTGCAGTAACAACTCATGCTTAAGCACTTCCCGGTCAATTTTCTATTCCTCTTGCTGCTCATACCACCTCCACCACATCAATGCTTCTCCCCGTAAATAGTACAAGCTAAATGCTAATTTGTCCCTATTACTAATCATTTGTGTAGAAAAGTGGTGTTCCATATGATAAATCCAGTCATGCACATCTTCGGACCCATCAAAACTATGAAGATCAATCTTGGGGTGTTTAGGAAAGAAAGTGTTACCTGCATCATGTTGGTGTCCCCCAAATCTCGGTCTATGTTCTCGATCGAACCTGGGTTCTTGATCTCGACCGTATCTAGGGTCTTGATCTCCACCATACCTGGATTCTTGATCTCGACCAAATCTTGATTCTTGATTCCTACGCACATGCCCCACTAGCCATAATCTCCACGTTCGCCATCCCTATGAAAATGGCGGTGGTCCTGGAATCGAACACATGGTGATCTACTAGATCCACCAGAATCTTGAAGTCTGAGACCCATGGCTATCTCTAATGGATCGAATCTCTCTTCAAATTGCTTAAAGCTCTTGAATTCATCCTAGAAACGATCAAAACGCTCCTCAAGGCTGGGTCGCTTTTGAGACTCTCCACCGTCGCCGGTGTTGTCTCGCGCAACTTGATCCTTTTCTCTAGGTCCCAACTGAGGTCTAGACCTTGATTCTTGGGGATTATCAGCTCTTGTTGGGGTTCTTTGTAATACCCCAGTTTGGCAGCAAACAGTCGACTGGTCGATCGTACAGTCGACTGGTACTGCATATTTGAGACGGATTTGAGAAGGATTTGAGAAATTTAGTCCCACATGGAAAGTTTGATATGATAATTTGAGTATAAATATAATTAGCCAATGATCAAGAGTCACCTAATTGGTTAACCACTTTTTGAGAGGCAGTCTGTGGTGGGCAGTTGTACTACATAGTATCTAATTTGTCTTATAAATTGTATAAATTGTCTGAGTATTGGGGTGGAGCGTTACAAAATGGTATCAGAGCCGACTTTCGACACCTGGTGTAGTAGAGGTCAATATGATCTGCGGTGCTGAGAGTCATTGATCTCCGGGGTTGGGTATACTCTGCGGTGTTGAGAATCACAGGTAGTGATTGATAGCCGGGTATCCGATCTGCGGTGTTGAGAGTGACTGATCTCCGGGATAGAGAACTATACTACATCGGCTAGAAAGGGCGGTCCTACACTAGATGTGTGCCCTGTACTCAGCGAGGACGCTGATTTCTAAGGGGGGGTGTATGTAATACCCCAGTTTGGCAGCGAACAGTCGACTGGTCGATCGTACAGTCGACTGGTACTGCATATTTGAGACGGATTTGAGAAATTTAGTCCCACATGGGAAGTTTGATATGATAATTTGAGTATAAATATAATTAGCCAATGATCAAGAGTCACCTAATTGGTTAACCACCTTTTGAGAGGCAGCCTATGGTGGGCAGTTGTACTACATAGTATCTAATTTGTCTTATAAATTGTATAAATTGTCTGAGTATTGGGGCGGGGCGTTACATTCTTGATTGTGTTCGGGTTCAATAACTTCGATAGAGTCATAATCGAGCTCTGATACCATTGTTCCCACTCGTCCAACTACAGCATAATTGGCGATCGTGGGACGTCTTCGTACCATGGCGATTCCCTGCAAACCCTAAGTAAGAATTGAAATGGAAGAAGGAAGAAGACGATGAACAAGAACTCAATTCTGGAAATTCTATTCATACTAATCCTGTTACAAGTTGGGGTTTATATACCATTTATTTAAACATAGTGCACGTGCTAAGATAAAGAAGGTAGCAGTGACAGTTACAATGGGACCCATCACCTTATCACCTAGCCAATTACATCAAGACACCTCAGGCACGTACATAACCTGTACATCCAACACACGGACCGAAAGAAAGATTACCAGCATTTTTACAAATAAACCCCCCAAAGACAAACTTTCAGTGAGGGACTAAAACATCACATTCAGGGACTGATATGCAAGTGATGTCATCTTCCAACAGAGAGCTTGAGGCTTGAGCTTGATTTTGCGTTGTGCATGGAAACCCATTACCATTGGTGACAAGCACTGGAGAGTTTGGAACAAATCGAGTAGGAGTCGGCCGGAGAAAAGAGGTTCGTGTATATTATTTAGTATAGATTTAGATATTAAAAACTAATAAATAAATATTTTTAGATTATAGTAGCCACTGATCAATTAGATGAAAATCATGAACGAACAACTGCGATTTTCTCTGGCAGATTCAAGATTGTTATTGTTGCTTTTATAATAACTAGTAATTTACACGTGTGATGTACGTTTTAATAAATATATTTTTTTTAAAGTAAAAATTCCGACATAGACTGGTCTCGAATCGGAGACCTCCTTCATATTAGTTATGCACGAATAATGCACGTAAGTTGGTGGATTTACAAAGGACAACTCTAACTCTCCCATTATAATAGTTATAGATAGAAATAGGTAGATATATTAATGGAACTTGGTGTCACTTTTGGCTACCTTTTTAACTTCAAAAAGAAATCCCTGTCCCAATTGTAAAATTGATTTGTTCGCTTTGCCACCTTAGAGCATCCACAGTCGTGCATGCTATAAAATGCATATATGCATATTTAGAAATAGCTTTTCGTTGTTTTGCTACAGTGGCGAATTGACAAAATATAGTAAAGTCAGAGAAAATTTAAATGGATGAAACATGTGTTTCGCCCGAAGAAAAGTTTTTATTTTTTTATATTTTTTTATATTATATTAATTTTTAAATATTTTTTTTACTATAGACAAAAAAATTAAAAAATAATTCTTCTTGGTCGGATGTTTCGTCTGACGCTTTTGCACAATTTCAAAAGCCTCGGACGAAACAAACATGACGTTTCATCCCGTTTTTTTGGTTTTTTTCTTCAATTTAGGTGTTAGTTCAGGGTCAATCCAACCGTCCCAATCAATAATCCATAGAAAATTATATACAACCCAACCGATGGAATCAAAAAAAAAAAAAAATCAAAAATTTTGCAAAAAAGACCTCCATAGAAAATCTTGTTTTGTCCATGCTTTTTTTTTTATTTTCCAGGGTTTTTTTTAAATAAAAGAAATCTAATTTCATCAGATGGATTAAACATATTATAAAATATTTGGGACGAAACATGATGTTTCGTCCATGATGTTTCGTCCAATGGATTAAAAATATTATAAAATATTTGGGATGAAACATCATGTTTCGTTTACTATAATATGCATATTGATATATCTTCTCTCAAATATAGCATTCTACTGTAGCGAAAAGGCAAAATATGCATATATATAGCACAGGACTGCATCGCTCAAAATGCTATAAAATGCATAATATGGATATATAGCACACAACTGTGGATAGGGCTGCAAACGAGCCGAGCTATTCGCGAGCTACTCGGCTTGAGCTCAGTCAAAGCTCGGTCAAAGCTCGGCTCGTGTCGAGCTCGAGCCAAGCTCGAGCTCGAAAGCAAGCTCGATACGTAAACGAGCCGAGCTCGAGCTTGAAGGTTCGTGGGTTTTAGGCAGAAGCTCGTGAGTATCCAGCTCGAACTCGGTCAAAGCTTGGTCAAAGCTCGGCTCGTGTCGAGCTCGAGCTTGAAAGTGAGCTCGATACATAAACGAGTCGAGCTCGAGCCTTAAGGTATTCGGCTCGACTCGGCTCATTTGAAGCCCTAACTGTGGATGCTCTTACCCCTACATGCAGTGTATGGACCTTCGCACCATCTCGCATGTTTCTTGCTGCATTGTAGGAAATGAATCATCTTTTATTGACAAAATAGCTGAGGGCATGATCACTTTAAAATAAAACACAAAGACGGTGTATTCCTTCTCTTTTATCGTCCACGTTTTGCAAGATATGAGTTTTTGCAGGCTACAGCTTAGCATATACCACAATCGGATAACTGGCATCAGATCAAGAACTGCCTCGACATTCAACAAATGAAGAAGCTAAGCATCGTCGTCAACCACCACCAGTCCATTAATTGAGGGCTTGATCATCCTCGGCAATTTGCTTTTGTGCTAATTATTCATGGAAAACCTAAGGAATTAAGATGAGTAGTGTGCAGGGTTTTCTTGGATTTTTCCGAAATGGAATTGAGAATGATCAACTCTAAGATTTACAGAGGGTGCACTCCTAATTGTATTATTGAAGCGATTGCTAGGGGAATTATTAAAGTAGGTGGCTTCACCGTCTCTAGTCTCTAATCTCTAATCTCTAATATTATAATGGGAGAAGGCCTTAGTGTCATATGTCAATCTATTAACGCGTGCAACGCACGTACATAACTATTATAAATGAGGTTTTAGGTTCAAACGCAAACTACTTATGAATTTTTACTTTTAAAAAACTATATTTATTGAGACGTGCATCCCAAATGTAAATATCTAATATTATAATAGGAGAAAACCTTAGTATCATTTGTAAATCTATCAACAAGTATAACGCACGTGTATAACTATTATATAGAAGGTCTTAGGTTCAAACTCAAACCATATGTGAATTTTTATTTTAAAAAACTATATTTATTAAGACGTGCATCGCACATATAAATTACTAGTAAATATAATGCAATAGTCGGAGGAATATGGTTTGGTTTGCAACTAGCCTATAGTGTCATAACCCGCATTTTTTTTAATACCTTTTTCGCATCACTTAGTGAAAATATGGTACTGAAGATAATTTTAAACTTATTTATAATTAATAACTGATTGGGAGTTATATATATATATATATATATATATATATATATAACTCCCAATCAGTTATTAATTATAAATAAGTTTAAAATTATACAAAGCAATTATACAAATTTGTATGATGAAATTCTCCTTATACAAAGCAATTATATTCAATTGATGGGATCCTCATGAAAGATCCACTTCATCCATTATATTTATCATGCTAATGAATATATGTAAGAAAAAGTCAACTGGTTTGGAAGTCATTCACATATGAGGAAAATTTTACTTTACTACATAATATAAAGTAAATTTTTTTGAATAAAATAAACATACATAGATATATTTAATTCATTGAGGACGTTACAGAGAACATACGCAGGAATGGAAAGTAATGTGAAAAATAAAATACATGAAAAATTCTAATATTCTGGTAGGTCATCGCCTTCGTATCCAGCTATTCTGTAGTCAACTATTTTGTCCTGCATATTGTCCTCCTACATATCCATCTTGACTAGTGAAAGTTTTAGGATTTAGGGTATTTGAAGAGGAATCTCCGGTTGTCACTACAACACGGATCGCCTTCTCTGGCGTTTTTTATTGGATTCCCCGGCGCTTATAAATGCCGGTGTAGAATACACCGGTGTTTTTGAAAATGCCGGTAGAAATGCCGGTGAAGCGGGTGTCGCTGTAGAGTGGGGTCTATACCGGCATTTATCTCAAATGTCGGTATAGATGAAAACCTACACCGGCGTTTTAAAAACGTCGCCGTAGGGGTATTTCCGTCTGGGGTTTTTTTCTACAACACATACACCGGCGTTTTACAAACACCGGTATAGGTATGTTTAAAAAAAAGTTTAATTTCATGCAGATAGAAAGCATGATTTAGAACAGCCATGGCATTTCATAGTTTTGATCACATTACAACAATCTAGAAACTCTATTTTGACATTAAAAATCAAATCAACATCATTTTGAATAGCCATGGCATTTCATAGTTTTGATCACATTACAACAAGAATAAATCTCATTTGCACTAGTTTAATAAAAGACAACAAAAACTTTTAAGTTAGAAAAAAAAACAGCTTACATTATGTTTTTGGGATTGTGCTCCATTACAGACCATTGGAGATAAAACCTCCTACAAAAAAAAGTCTTACATAACAAGGGCCAATAATAACACACAAAGATATGGAGCAACAAGTACATAAATAATACTGGCCTACCTGAATTTTATGAGGAAATCTAAATGCTCCACACACTTCTTGAATTTTGTGTTCATAAAATACCCGCATGAGTTGCTCCTCTTCACAGTTAAGAGGCTCTGGAAGGGACTGCTTTTCCGCTGAATGTATAAGAGCAATAATGTTACCCAGTTTATAAACAGCATTAAGTAGGAAAAAATATAGAGCTACAGTAGGTAATTGAACTAGAGAGATAAAAAACAATTAAATGTATCTTCATCAAGTTCACGCAAAAAATTGCAGAGCACAAAATTGACAAAAATACAGAAAGTAATAGCTACCTTTGTCCTTGGGATCGCGTAATGGTTCAGAGTATGATAGTGAACCATCTGCATCTACTTCCAAACGTGTAAGCCCATACTGCAAAACAGGATAATGGTTACAAAGAAGTTCAGAAAGAATAAGTGACTGAAACTGTTTCGAGAAAAAATCAAAGAAAAGTTACACTAACTTAATATATAGAGTATCGTCTTTCAAAAGACAAGTGATAAGGTAAATCTATGAAAGTAGTTTATAAGCAAGTTTATATGTCAACTAAAAATTTTATATCCACAGAGAGGTGCAGGTAGACATTTGCATAGTATAATGAATAGGCTAAATGATTTCAATTAAATCTATAAATTGTCTCTGACAATAATACATGGTCGGATTAGCGAACTGAACTGTAAAAAAAACTGCTCTAGGAGATTGCAGTTGGAAACAACATGTTTGCAACATCCTACTAATTAAATGTGACCAGACTACAGAGGAAATGACAAAACTAGTATTTCAGGAACAATTCTAATTTTATTCTTATTCCAACAGCAAGTTGGGACATGCATAATTACAAGAGTATGTGTCGAAACAAGCTAACAGACTCTCCGAACCTAGTCAAATCTAGTGACTCAACTATGTTAAAAAAAAACTAAAAATTAAAAAATCAAAAAATGTGTGTATTTAACTACTAACATTTGTTCAAGACAACAAGCTATTATCATGATTATGAGGCTTAAGAATGCACGGTCAGATCTCCTAATCATTCTCTTGAATGAAATCAAGAGTGAAAAATGAACCATTTAAACAACATAGAAGCTTAAAACAAATCCATTGCGGCTTCGAGGAACTTGTCAGAAGGCTAGAACGACCAATTTTTAAAAGCTTTCTCAGCCTTAAAAATCGTTATGTATTAGTCCAAGTGAAATGAGGTTTCAGTTCAGCATTAGTGAACATTCCATTGGCATTATACTAAGTTCCATCTCTGTGGGGTTAAACCTATCAAATATGTGGTTGACCATAAGAAACTCACATCCCCTCCATTCAACACGCACAGAAAATCACGAACATAATGATAATAAGGAACTATAATTTGGAAAGATATTTGATGGCACTTTGCACATCAAATTTATTATGTACAAACTATTAAAAAAATTACTAATTTGCATTCTAGAGCTCAAGGACCAACTTTCAATCTAATTATCTAAAATCCTGACCGCTAACTAGAATTATGTATTACTTCCTATCATCAATATCATTAAAGATAGATAGATCAGAAATTCACCTGTTCCAGCATTTGCATAGCTCTTTGATTCTCCACTTCACGCTTCTCAAACTGCAATCAAAGAAGCACAAACCCCATTACTTAGTAACGACGAGGTCATAAAACTCAATGCTCATACATTTGTAGCAACTAAACATTCGAATATAAGTTAAGCTAGCTTTTATCCCCTTTCTAATACATGCTAATTACCAAACCTTAGCATTTAATTACACAAAAATTAGAGGTTGCAATGTGGTATTTGAAAGATATTCGATTAGGGTATTCTTCAAAAAAAAATCCCCCTTTTGAATTTTTGAAATTTCGGAAAATGGAGGAGAAATTACCAGTTGTTGAGGAGTGAAGATCCACTTATGGTGGTGAATGGAGGTCATGAAATCTGCCATTGATGACATCGGAAACCGTAGAAGGAGGAAGGAGCTAGGGTTTTAGAACTAAGACGAGGGACGACGGCGGGGGAGGGAGATGGCAAGGGCGATGGTGGTGTCCGGGGTTCAGGAATGAGAGAGCTGGAGAGAGATTGAGGGAGGTCGGATGCTGGAAGACGGCAGGGGACAGCGGCGATAGGGTTTTGATTTGAGCGGGAGATCGAAAATTTTAGGAGGGGGGGAAGTAATGTTTTTGTTTGGGTTCTGATTTTTTTTGGGGGGGGGGGAGGGAGGGAACAGCATAAAACATCTCATCTACTCAGGCGTTTTGTTAAAACGCCGGGGTAGATTGGGTTTTAGTTTTCAGCTTGGGGGCCAGAAGTCTACCCCGACGTTTGTACCCAAACGCCGGAGTATAAATGCCGGGGTAGTATACTTTAGTTGTACTGTGTGTTTCTATTCAGGATTTTTTGTTTTTTTATTTCAAAAATACTTACGTTCTACAGGATCAACAATAGCATTTGGGTTAACTAACATAATGTCACTCTTATGCTGATCTTGATGAAGATCTAATTTTTTCTTATCATTTTTAGATTATAAAATCATAATCTGGTGCATGGACGCTCTATCATTTTCCCGTTGTTCTTGTCATCTTTTTAAAATCTTCAAGATTTCCTTATTTACTTTAGTCAGAGCTTCAATGTTAAGATTTTTTCGGCTGCTTGCCTCCTCATTTTTTCTTTCTTCCTTCCCATAGGTCGACTAGTTGAATCTTCGATTGGTTATTGCTCGTTGTCGATAGGAGTATATCCCTCATTGTCTTCATTTAAATCGATGATAAGAGAGTTTGAATCAGATCATTGAGATAAGTCAATCTTCGAAGTTTTGAAAGTTTCAGGAGACCCGGCATTTGTATTTGCTCACTTCTCTGTATCCTTCAGAATTGTCCAAACATAATCAAATTGAAATCTTTTTTTCTCTTCTGGATCTTCTCCAAATACGATCCTTTCATGTTAAATCCACCAAAAAAGATAAAGAGAAAAGTATAATAATGTTAGAAAAAGAATTTACTAACAATGATTTATATAATTCATATACTTATAATGTTAAGTTCAGAAGCACCGTTTGGGTTGAGGCGCTCGACTTGTCGAACATCCTCAATATTTACTTATGGACTTCATAATTGATGTCATACGACATGAGAGAGATTTTGGACTCCTTTGTCTAGTGCAAAATTTGGGCTTCCTATCATGGAATGTAGTCGAAATTCGCTCTCACAATTTGTCGTTCTTTTGACTAGCACCCAATATTGGTCATGTGATATTTTGAGCCATGCAGCGCATAAGATTTTATCTTCTTCTTGTAAGAATGCTTTTTCGTGAATGGAAGTCATAAGTTAAGGGGAGAGATTTGTGGAGGAGGAAGAGTTTGTGGTGGAGGAATGAGTTATGTGCTAACATTTATAGTTTTCAAATTAGAGGTGAGAATCCAATTCTAGTGGATATGACAATCACATTGTTATTCGGTATATCCAATGCTGGTGGATATGAAAACAACATTGATATTCGGTACCACAATGATATTCGGTATGAGAATCCAAAATTGGTGAAAATCCTTATATAATGAAACTACATCCACTTTTCAACATCCATCTTTCCCATTTCTCCAAATTCCCCTCTTCAACAATGAACTATTGAGCTAGGCCATTACATTTACATTCTTCATCTGATAATGATGAAAACCTTTCTCATTACAATGAAGAATGAGAGGAGGAAACGACACACTGGGAGAAGGAGGATGAAATCTTGGTTCGTGTATATGCGAAAAACAAGGAAATCATGGCTTATCTCTCTAAAGAGGATAAGCGACCAAAGCATATCGGCTCAGTTCCTGGACATTTGGTAATCAACGGTGGGAAGGAAGAAGGTAATTCTCGACTATACAATGACTACTTTTCTTATAACCCCACAAATGGTGCAAATCTATTCTGTAGAAGATTCTGAATGCAAAGGAGTCTATTCTTTCGTATTGTCGACGCAGTATGAAGGCACGAAAACTACTTTGTACAGAAGATGGACGGTGTCAACAAGCTTGAACTGTCTACTTTACAAAAAGTAATAGTTGCATTATGCATGTTGGCATATGGAATAATGACAGATGGTACTGAAGAATATGTAAGAATTGGCGAGTCAACTGTAATTGAATGTTTGAAGAGATTTTGCACAGCGATTGTAAAAGTGGACGAAGCTAAATACATGAGGTCCCCCAATGTTGACGATGTTGCAAGGTTGTTACAAAATGGCAAAGAGCGAAGTTTTCCAAGAATGTTGGGAAGATTAGATTATATGCATTGAGAATAAAAAAATTATCCAATGGCATGAGCGAGACAATACTCAGGACATCAAAGAAGCTCAACCATTAATCTTGAGGGAGTAGCATCTTATGACCTATGGATATGACATGCATACTTGACTTGCCAGACTATAATAATGATATTAATGTATTGCAGTTATCTGATTTGTTCAATAACCTAACACAATGTATCGCTCCTCTTGCTCATTATACAATTCAAGAAAATAATTATGATGTCGATTATTATTTGGCCGATGGCATATATCCGAAATGGTCAATGCTTGTTCAAACCATTTCCAACTCCAAAGATAAAAATAAACAATATTTTGCATTGATACAAGAAGCATGTCGAAAATATGTGGAGCAGGCATTTGGTGTTCTTCAGATTTGCTATCATTAAGGGGCCAACGCGTGATAATATATTAGATGTAAAATAAACACACTACTTTGAAACAGATATAAAGTTTAATAAGAAACTTGTATCACTTCATTGCTGTGTCTTCCCCATAAAATTTCAATTAATGCATTTCAGAGTGCAAAATGAGCTTCTCTGTCTTTAAACTTCTTATGTCGAGCAAGGAACTATCAGAATCATTCAGTTTGGTTTATCTCCATGTCCTCAACATTCAAAATTAATGGCGGAGTAGAAACGACAATATCTTCCTGCCCATTGCTGTAATAGCCTGATTCTTTATTTTTAATTAAATAAAGGTTTGTAAATTTTTACGTGTTTTGCACTTACTAATTTATGTGCATTTTTCTAGAAAATTATTTATTTTGTAACGTGAACAAATATTTTTCTATCTCTCTCTTTTATATTTTGAAAGCCTAATTAAATTCTAAAGCCTAATTGTTTATTTTAAGCCCATCTTAATTGTTTAATTATTTTAATGAGCCCATGAAGTTTTAGCCCACTAGTTTATTTCTCTTTTATTTAACATGAATTGTAGTGTAAATCAACTTTGTAGATAATTAATTAATTTATCATGTATAACTAGTAACTAAGGGTGCTACATTTGACACGTGCATTGCACTAGCACGTGTCTTACGCCATTCAAGGAGTAGGCCGGAAATGGGAAAGAGGATGGGGTGAGTTGGCTTAGTGGATAGGTGGTTACTTGTTCATGAGTGGTTGCTACAACTTCCCAGTGCATCCTAGCCATTTATCTTCAACCATCTAGATTAATCTTAGCCCTCCATTTCACTCAAAAATTAGTATAAATACCCCCCCCCCCCTTCTATGCATATAGTACAATAAAATTTTGTAAAGAAAGAAAGAAAACACAAAAGTGAGTAAAAAGATTGAGAGGAAGTTAGAAAAAGATTGAGAAGTGTTCTAGTTGTGTGTGTTCTTCACCATAGGAGGCTGGCCATTTCATCTAGGGGGAAAAGAGCTCGGGTTTCATTAGGCAGAGGAGAAGGCGATCGTGGTGGCACAAACTAGGAGAAGAAGGACCGCTTGTGTATTCAAGGAGATTCTAGGAGCTTTGTAGTTGTTTTTCTTCAAATAGGTGGGTGGTTTTCTCTACTTCTAATTTAGACACCATGCTAGGAGTTTTTAATTAATGAGAATGCTAAAGAAACTAACAAGATAACCATGTGTTGGCTCTAAAAAGGATTTGGTAGATGATTGAATAAATGCTTGATAAATTGCATGCTATTTGCTATAAGTTTTCTTTATTGTAGTAGAATTACTTTATTGCTATGAAAATGTGAAATTGGAACCATGCTAATTGTAGAATATGATTGTGAATGATTAGTGGTTAAAAATATTGAATTTGTGCTTATTAAACTATTGTGACACTGGTTTAATGAATGAGACCATGACATTGAGTATTGTGGAAATAAAAGAGGAAGAAAAGCAAGAATAAATATTTCTAATGTAGTTGTAATGCAAAATTTGGTATAGAATTTGCTAAATTGAGTTATTGCAATTGTAAGCATAGAACACAAATTAGAACGAGAAATTCATGTTTTAATGTCAAAAAATGTTTTTAAAAAACTGGTTTGTTAATTATACATAAACTCAGTATTCTGGAAATATTTATGACTTTATGTGAAAAAGAAACTAAGTTAAGAGCTTTTGAAAAACGAAATAGTTTAGATAAACAGAGATTCGAAACAAACCTAATTTAACTCACTCTCATATCAGCTAACCCCTAAGGTCATACTGGTCAGAGGGGGGTGCCATTAGCGCTCTATTGTAGCTCGGTGGCACTCTTTGTGTGTGGGTTCGAGTCTCGGCAGAGGCTTTTATTTTCCAAAATTTGATTTTTTCTCTAAAACCCGAGAACAGAGCTTAACCATATTAAAGCTCCCCTTAGATAGTTGGGCACTATGTTCCTTTTGGCTAGCGCGTGGGGGTTAGTATCAGTGACTGTTCACCTTGGGGCTTGTTTGTGCGGGTTCGAAACTAGCATTGGCCACTTCTGTTTGAAAAAATCTGATTTTTTTATACATTTGATTTTTTTGGTTTTAAAATGTAATAAAAAATTGAGAAAAATATTAGGAAAATTTCTGGAAAAAATATAAGGACTTCACAAATAATTATTTTTCTAAATATTTGGACTTTTATGAGAAATAGGAGTTAAATTGAAAATAAAAATTCATAAAAATATTGGACTTGATTCTTTTATGATTCCAAAACAAACTAGAACATTTTTGTTGAAGAGAGATCAAATTGAGATTTTTCACTTATAATTATTGAGTAGAATTAAATGAGAAATTGGTTAAAGAATATGCAAGTTGTGCATGGAAATGTGTTGAAAAAGAGAACTTGATGAAATGTAAAATTTTGTGAACAAGTATGCTTTCTTCTATGAACATGAAAATACGACTTAGACTAGAATTTTAGCTAAGACTTTACATCGGCAAGAATGAAAAGTGTTGAAAAGAGAAATGCGATATTTTGACCAAGTTTGGGTCGTTGTTAATGATTGATGTTGGAAAGACCGATGTAGGAGTAATGCTAGATTCTAGAATATTGACCTTCATTTATACATAAGGATTAGATATATAGTGGAGATGTAACGAAAGTAAGAGAATAACATGAGTATGAGGGCCATTGGATTGGCGGCGTGAGGGTATTCACGGGATGTCCCATGATGCATCATGAATAGAGCGTGGATACAACTCCAGAGTACCGACCCGGTGGCGACGCTTATGGGGTGATCTAATGACTACGGGTGGTGCCATGTCTATGGTAAGAGGTGAATTGACCACAGGATGCCTCCATGATGAGTCATGTGTCAGTACGTAGGGTTCTCTCCATGGCGCCTAGACGTGGGCTCGTAACTCATAGAACACCTAGGATACTTACCATAGTTACTGTAGTAGATTAAGTCATGGCGAGGGATCGAACCCTACAAGATGAAGAACGGTTAAGGGCTTGCCCTCGAACCTATGTAGTATGGGCTGCATAGACTCTGAACCAGTGCGAATTAGTGTCATATAATGTAAACAACTGCATTAAGGACTAAGTACACAGCACAACACGACATCAATAGGATAGTCCCTCTGTAGCTTTGTCTGTGATCAAGTTTGTGGTTTGTTTAAGTATGGAAAATCGTTATACTATTCGGCATAGTGAGGATGGCTGTGTATAATATTTTGTCGGTTGTAAGCAACTGACGTGCCCACAGTTTTCTATGCAGCATAAAGTGACTCGCAAGATTAAAGTATGCATGCTGCTTAAAGATTGATTCAAATGTTGTATATTTTTATTCATGTAATTATTGTAAATTGCTTCCGCTGTATACGTGTAATGTAAATGTAACTCTGATGTAACAAAAGTTTTTAATTCCTTGTAAAATTGTACGAAGAGAAGTGTGAAGATTCTATGGAACTTCGAATTCAATCTGTTTTGGAATTCGGGGTGTTACAATTGCGTTCATTCTCGATAATCATATTGTACATTATAATGCAAGCGGTCATGATATCTTGCAGAGTTCATTTATCCCAAATATGTGGTTGAAGACATGGAGAAAAACGAAACTGAATTTCGAATTGAAAAGGTCTTGATATAATGCAAAGTTCATTTATATTTCGATGCATATTATTCAATATTAGTTTCATTTTGAATGTATCGACAAGATATTTTCAATGCTATAAATTTTATTAAAATATAATTAGTAGATTTAAATTTATATTGATTTAAAGTCACAAGTTTATAATTAAAATGGATTCAAATGAAATAAGTTTAAGATTGTCAGTTGTTGGAGGGATAAACTGGGAATAAATAATGGTGAATAATGAAATGGATGAGCCTCCATACATGCAGCCTTTTGGAGACCTCCTCCATTTTGGAGGGGGATTTGGAGGTCGGTTGGAGCTCAACTCAACCGTGCTGCAAAATGGAGAAATGCAACCTGGTTGAAGGTGCTCTTAGTTCAAATTAAAATGCATAAAAAAATTTGTGTTACCCTGTGCAAATTGTACAGAATAAATAAGTTTGACATACTCATAAGTCACTTGGTTATCTATAGATTCTAACAAAAAATATTAACTACAAAACCCTAACTTAAAGAGAGAGAGAAAAAGAGCGGCAGATCCATGGTATTTGTTATCTCCCGAGACAGACTCAAGCCCGCCGGCTACACGCTCCATGGGTTCACGGGAGTGCCAGTGACTATTAAAGGGGTGATCACCCTCGATGTAACCGCTGGCAAAACTCCTACTACCCGAACGGAGCCGATGGACTTCATGGTCGTAGATGTTCTTGCAGCTTACAACGTCATTCTGGGTCGGGCCGGCCTAGCTGCCCTCAAGATTGTCCATCTACAACCATAGTCACAAATCCGGCGTTCGGGAATAATTCGGCATGATTTAATATTCAGAATTCGGCAAAAAATAGGAAAATTCGGCAAATAATCAGCATAAGTTCGGGAATAAAGAAATACAAAATTTAATACATCTTAATTGTTAGTACCCATCACCAAAGCAAAAATATATTTACCTCAAGATGAAGTTCCCCACCCGGGCAGGAGTTGGGGAGGTAAAAGGCAATCAGGAAACGGCCCATACGTGCTACATGACCTCTACCCTCGGTCCAGTTCTCTCCCTAGAAACTTTGGAGATCCCCCAAGATGCTGCCCGACCGACGTCCGAGCCAGTGGATGAATTGGAGGAAATGCTCTTCTCTGAGCAGGATCCAACAAGAAAGTTCTTTGTTAGCAAGACCCTCACATCCGCCCTATGCTAAGACATAGTCCAGTGCATCCGAAGGAACCGAGACCTCTTTGCTTGGTCAGCTGCAGACATGCCCGGAATTTCCGAAGAGCTCTTGGTCCACCACCTCAGTGTTGCTCCGGGGTCCAAACCGGTTCAACAGAAGAGGCGCAAGTTCGCCCCCAAGCGCCAGCTAGCCATAAAAGAAGAGGTGGACAAGCTCTTGAAGGCCCGGTTCATACAAGAGGTGAACTATCCCGAGTGGTTGTCGAATGTAGTAATGGTGAAGAAGTCCAATGGGACTTGGAGGATTTGTATCGATTTTACCGATCTCAATAAGGCTTGCCCCAAGGAGCCCTTCCCTCTTCCGAGTATTGACACTCTGATTGACGCCACTTCGGGTCATGAACTCCTCAGCTTCATGGATGCCTTCTCAGGCTACAACCAGATCCGGATGTTCCCTCCGGACATCCCAAAGACCTCATTCGTGACTGGCCAGGGCCTCTACTGCTACAGGGTTATGCCCTTCGGTCTGAAGAATGCAGGCGCAACATATCAATGCCTCATCAACAAGGTTTTCCAAGCTCAAATCGGCCGAAATATGGAGGTGTATGTTGACGACATGCTTGTAAAAAGCATCCGAGGAGCCGATCATGTGACTGACCTACAGGAGGCGTTCGATGTTCTGAGAAAGCACAACATGAGACTCAATCCGAACAAGTGTTCGTTCGGAGTCTCGTCAGGAAAGTTCCTCGGCTTCATGGTCAGCCAACGAGGAATTGAAGCAAACCCTGAGAAAATCAAGGCCATATTAGACATGGCCCCTCCCAAGAATGTTAAGGAAGTTCAGAGACTAACAGGCCGCCTAGCCGGCATAGGGCGTTTTCTCTCGAAGTCCGGGGAGAAATGCCTCCCCTTCTTCAAGGCCCTCAGGGGGGCTAAAGGTTTCAAATGGGGTCAGCAACAACAGGAGTCGTTCGACCAGCTCAAGGCTTACCTCGTCAACCCTCCTCTCCTCAGCAAACCCATTTCTGGTGAACCCCTCTACCTCTACCTGGCAGCCTCCGAGCAGACCCTCAGTGCCGTTTTAGTAAGAAAAGAAGACCGGGCTCAAAAGCTCATCTACTACGTGAGCAAAGTACTTCGGGATGCCGAGCTCCGCTACCCGAAGATAGAAAAGATGGCTTATGCCCTGGTGATGGCCGCGAGAAAGCTTCGCCCATATTTTCAGTCCCATTCGGTGGTTGTTCTTACCGACCAACCGCTGAAGCAAGTGCTCCACAAGCCAGAGACCTCGGGTCGCCTTATGAAGTGGTCTATCGAGCTGAGTCAGCACGATATAACATATCAGCCTCGGACTGTGATCAAGGCTCGGGCCTTAGCAGAATTTATAGTTGAAAGTACCATCCCCGAGTTCAGCCAAACAATGAAGGGACCACCTGTCTGGTCAGTTTATGTGGATGGTTCCTCTTGTAACGAGGGAAGCAAAGCCGGGGTCATTCTGGCAGGCCCAGATGACTTCATCCTCCAATACTCCCTCCGTATCAACTTTAAGGCCTCTAACAACGAAGCAGAATACGAGGCACTCATAGCCGGCCTTGGGATGGCCCGTAATGCAGGGGTGCAACGCCTCCGGATCTTTAGCGACTCTCAGCTGGTCGTAAATCAGGTCATTGGCAAGTATGAAGCACGGGATGACAGAATGGTTAAGTACTTAGCCAAGGTCAAGAGCCTAATGGCACTATTCGAAGAAGCCCTCATCCAACGAATCCCCTGGGAAGAAAATGCCAGGCCGATGCCCTCTCCAAGCTAGCCTCTTCATCCCTCCAGGGTCTCGAGCAGACTGTCTTGATAGAAGTCCTCCTGAAGCCAAGTATAGAGGATGAAACATCCAACTCTATGAAGTCGCTGCCAGTCCTGCTCGAAGATATCTGGATGAAACCCATTGTCGAATTCTTAAGGGACGGGCTCCTCCCCGAAGATCCTAAGGAGGCTCGGAGAGTCAGAACCCGAGTCGAGCGATACACACTGATCGGTGACATCCTATATAAACGCTCCTTCACACAGGAAGACGGCATGCCATACTTGAGATGCCTTTCCCTAGAGCAAGCTGAATACGCCATGCAAGAACTTCACGAGGGCATCGGCGGGGCACATTCAGGGTCCAAGTCCCTAGCGCGCAAAGTGTTGAATTACGGATATTTCTGGCCCACTCTCCTACGAGATGCCGAACGACACGTTCGGCAATGCAGCTCTTGTCAGAAGTACTCCGACATCCGACACCTCCCACAAGCTCCACTCGCTTCCCTATCAAGTCCAATCCCTTTCGCAATGTGGGGGGTAGATTTACTAGGACCCTTTCCACCGGCTTCCGGTCAGTTCAAATTCTTAGTCGTGGCAATCGACTACTTCTCAAAATGGATAGAGGCCGAGCCCTTGGCCACGATCACTAAGAACAAGGTCATTCAGTTCTTTTGGAAGAATGTCATCTACCGATTCGGGGTCCCTCGAGTCCTCATAACAGACAACGGAACCCAGTTCACGGGAGCCACCTTCCAAGCTCTATGTGAAGACCTCGCCATCCAACACCGATTCTCCTCCGTTTCCCATCCCCAGTCGAATGGCCAAGTCGAGAATGCCAACCGACAGATCCTCTCCGGCATTAAGAAGATGTTGGATAAATGTTCCAAAGGCTTGTGGGTCGATCAGCTCCCCAACGTGCTGTGGAACTACCGCACCACAAAACGGACCCCAACAGGCGAGTCCCCATTCAACCTCACCTATGGGTCCGAAGCTATGATCCCCCTAGAGGTTGGAATACCTTCTCCCCGTCTAATGGCTTACGAAGAAGAACAGAATGCCAAAGAGCTCCGAGCAAGTCTAGACCTTATTGACGAGATCCGAGAAAGAGCTGCCATTCGACAACAAAGCTACCGAAGAAAGATCGAGTTGGCATACAATAAGAGAGTCCGTCCTACCAACCTCAAAGAAGGGGACTTGGTCCTCAGAAAGTTAGCCATCTCCTTTCCTGGTCAAAAAAGTAAACTGGCTCCAAATTGGGAGAGACCCTATAAGATCGTCAAAAAAGTTCGGCCCGGCACATACAGACTAGAAGACCTCGAAGGCAGGGAGATCCCTAGGACATGGAATGCCGACCATCTCTTAAAATACCAAGAGAGAGCACCAACGCCTCTCTAAGTATTTCGAGATGTCGAACCGTTCCTCTCCTATTACTTGTAATGATTTTCTTTTATTTTTCTCTTGTAATAACGGCTAGCAACTTTAGAAGCAGCCAACTATTAGTCATTAATAAAGAAAGCTTTTTCATATTTTACTATTGTTTACATCTCTCTGCTTTTACTCTTCACTCTAACAATGGTTCGGAGTCCAACACTTGGCTCGATCCAACTTCGCAAGTTCGCTCCTAAGCGAGCTAGAAGTAGTTTGCCATTAGGAATTGCTCCCACAACCGTTGAACAACTCTAACGATGGTTCAAAGTCCAACACTTGGCTCGATCCTACTTTGCAAGTTCGCTCCTAAGCGAGCTGGAAGTAGTTTGCCATTCGGAATTGCTCCCACAACCGTTGAACAACTCTAACGATGGTTCGGAGTCCAACACTTGGCTCGATCCTAATTCGCAAGTTCGCTCCTAAGCGAGCTAGAAGTAGTTCGCCATTCGGAATTGCTCCCACAACCGTTGAACAACTCTAACGATGGTTCGGAGTCCAACACTTGGCTCGATCCTACTTCGCAAGTTCGCTCCTAAGCGAGCTAGAAGTAGTTCGCCATTCGGAATTGCTCCCACAACCGTTGAACAACTCTAATCATGGTTCGGAGTCCAACACTTGGCTCGATCCTACTTCGCAAGTTCGCTCCTAAGCGAGCTAGAAGTAGTTCGCCATTCGAAATTGCTCCCACAACTGTTGAAAAACTCTAACGATGGTTCGGAGTCCAATACTTGGCTCGATCCTACTTCGCAAGTTCGCTCCTAAGCGAGCTAGAAGTAGTTCGCCATTCGGAATTGCTCCCACAACCGTTGAACAACTCTAACGATGGTTCGAAGTCCAACACTTGGCTCGATCCTACTTCGCAAGTTCGCTCCTAAGCGAGCTAGAAATAGTTCGCCATTCGGAATTGCTCCCACAACCGTTGAACAACTCTAACGATGGTTCGGAGGTCGGCGCTCCTGGCCGAACGCTCGCAGCGCCAACCCCCAAACGAGCGGAAGTCCTGCTCCGGGACCTCGGCACAATAGACACCATCACAAACAAAGTAACCACACAGAGCAACGAAAAACGTACAAGTATTATTAAGAGTTGGGACGCAGTACAAGGCGGCTTTTCCATACAACAAGATTACACAGTGTTAAAAAGCAAAAATTACAATGCCGACTTGTTACACTCAGGCTAAATACAAAGACTTCAAAAAAAAAAGAAGAAATCTTCAACGCCTCCGCGGCGCAGGGATGTTGCGCTTCAAGGATACTCGAGGGCGGCGACGTTTACCTTCGAAACTCGACCCCAAACCAGCGAATTGAGACGTGCCCTCGGCGTTGCTCCTAACAGCCGCCCCGACGGACGCTCTGCTCGATGAAATGGTAACAGCACTTTGTGCGTCCCCGGGACTAGGTTGGCCGATGGGTGAACGGGTCGCGAGCTCATAAAACGAAATGCCACACTCGCTCTCCGCGCAAGTACACGAAGTGCTTCTGACGTTGATGGCCCCGAATGCGGTTTGAGGCGAGCCACCTCCGCCTCCAGCTCTGAGATCCGCTCCCTCAGAGAGTCGTCTTTTATATCGACCTCGAAGCGAGGGGGTATCGCGGAGTTCGGCAAGCCAGTGTGACTAGCGATAAGACGGCAGAGATGAGTGACTTCGATGCTCTTGTCCACCGTGGCTCTCTTCACCGCGTCGACCTCGGCCGTCAGTTCGTCACGCTCGATCGTCAGTTTGGCCACCTCGGCCGTCAATCCCTCTCCCTCCGTCCGAAGCTCCATCTCTACCGTTTGCAGGTGATGAATCTCAGAAAGCAGATCGTCCCACTCTGCTGTTATTTTTGATAAAGTGTGGCGGATGGACTTGATCCGAAGGCCATAGCTAAAGGCGGTCGACGAACCATCATCCTCTCCTAAGGGGGCCATCTCGGCGATCCTGCTCTCCAGTCGCCGGATCTCGATGTCTCGCCGACCCAGGATGAGTTGAAGGTGGTTCCGCTCGCTTTCGGCTCTGCGCAATCCCAGCTTGACTTCATAGAGCCGCTCTCGGCACCTCGCCAAGCACAGCCTCGTCGCTCCTAAGCCAACCTCGGCCCGAGCATTGTCCCCCGAGCGAGTGGGCTCGACAGCTTGAGTCACCACCACAAGCTGAAAAGAAGTCAAAGCAAACAACAAATTTTCAAACACATTGCCGAACTTCTACACTTAGCCAAATTTCAAGAATTTTTTTTAGAAAAAGATAAAGAGACGCGAAGTCGAGCCCAAAAAGATGTTTTCATTCATTACAAAAAAGAAACAACGGTGGCCAGTCCGAGATTAGGCATTACACTTAAAGACAAAAAGAAGAAAAGAAGAAACAAGCAAGGTCAGGGCGCGAACTCTTTTCCAGGGCGGCGAGAGTGGGTAGGGGTCGACGTCCCCGAAGGGGTCACCACCGCCAGCGGGGTGACCGCAGACCCCTGGACCTCAACAACGACCTCGACCTCAGGCTCGACCTCGTCCTCCCCTTCTTCTTCTTCTCCCTCCGACTCGGGGTCGAAGCCTTCGACGTGGCCCGGGAACAATCTCCATCCCGAGCAGTCCACGTCAGGGTACGCCTTCGTCACCCGGGCGAGGGCTTCGGCGTAGGCTATGGCCATGTTCTGGGCAAGAAACCCTTGCGCCTTCACCATGGTCGCGTCCTCCGCCTCCTTCGCCGCGGCAGCCTTGCCTCGACCGCATCGACCAATTGTTTGGCCGCCTCCTCCTTCTGGCGAAGAAGGTCACCCTCCAGCTTCGCGACCTGGCCCTCGAGGTACTCGACCCTCGTCGCCTTCCCTTCGAACTCGACCCTGAGCTTGTCAAGCTCGTTCCCTATCCGAGCCTTCTCCTTCCGAGCTTGGTCGGACTCCTGCTTTAGCTCCTTCTCCAGAGCCATCAACCACTCCGTGAGGTGACCAAAATGGACGATGATCTGCAACAAAGGAAGAGGTATTAAAAGAGTTAGAGAAATCAGACCTAAAGGGAATCAATGACGGCAAGAATTCAGCACTTACCGAGACCGCCGAGCGAGCAATCGTCGCCTTCTTGCCCGGCCTCCATGGCGGCGCGATCCTTCGGCGTCGCCAGATGCTTGACCGCCTGCATACTCGCCAAGGAGTTGCCGAGGAATCCGTCATGTTTCCGAACCTGCCAGTCCGGAACATGGATCCTTTTGTGCTCCTCGGTCAACAGCTCCTCGGCCACCACGGTCAACGGGGGGGTCACCATTCCGAGAGCTGAGGCGATGGGGAACTCGCCGGCCGCGGTTGACGCCGAGGCACCTCCATCGGCAGCGACCGGGCTTCCAAGGGTCTCCATATCCTCGACCACCTCTGTGACCCTCGAAGCCTTAGTGGTCAGCAACTTGGTGGCCACCCTCTTGCGCTTCTTCGGCGCCTTGCTCGTAAGACCGACCCTCAAAGCCAACACTACATCGTAGTCCATTGCCTTTGCATTAAAAACGAAGTTCGTTAGCACGATACTAGCCCTAAAATGTGAAGTATGAAAAACAAAGCACGGAAGCATAAAAGAAGCCGCGTACTGGGATCTACGCGGCAGAGCCCTCCCCTGAACAAGACATCCTCGGTCAGCTCCTTCCAATCATACTTCGGCCGATCGAGAAGTGTCCGAACTGCCTCTTCTTCTTCAGGGCGAAGCTTGGGCAGCACCTTCAACCTTTTCGGCACCTCTTCCACCCAACTGGAAGGGATAGGCCAGGCCTCCACACTCCGCACTATCAAGAACTTCTCACGCCAGTGCTTTATGGAGTCGGGGCATATGACGAGCCTACCGCCGTGCCTCGGAGCCAAATAGTACCGGAACTCCGACCGGTTCCCTTGATGAAGCCGATAGATCGTTCGAAGTACATTCAGCTCCGGCTCGATCCCAGCGGCTTGGCAGTGAAGTACAAACCCGTTTATGACTCTCCATGCGTTCGGCATAAGTTGGATGGGGCTGACCCCAAACCACCTCAGAACGAGGATTGCGAACGGATGGAGAGGTAGCCGAGCCCCGGCGATGAAGGCATCAACCGGCCAGCAACACATAGTCACTGGCAGAGGCGAGTTGGCCCTAACCCAGGACCCAGCAGCATAAGCTCGTACTCCTCCGGGATGTGGAAACAGTCCCGGATCACTCCCAAGTCTTCTTCGCGGATGATCGACACCGCCTCATCCGCCTCGGTCGTCTCCCTCGCCGCATTCTCCTCGAAAGTCCTCCCCCTCCCGTGAACAATACGCTCGGCGTGCTCCTCCGGAAGCTCTCGAACTCTATGGAGCCCAGTCAGTTGCCCCGGCAGTCTTCCGAACTCCCCCATACGCTTTGGCTCTTCCACGATCGAATCTTTGCCAAACACCTTCTTGCCTTTGTCTGGAGTGTGGGCTTCGACAACTTCAAGGGAGGGCTCGGACCAAGAAGAAGACGACTCGGAGACAAAGGGAAGAGACATATTTATACTTGGAAAGAGACTAAGTATAAATTACCTTAAAAAAAGTGCTGTCGGAAACTTCACCGGAATACAGACGACGATCACCGGAAGCACTCGCTTAGCACAAATAACCGCCTGAGTAAAAGAGAGGAGAAGTGAAAAATGAGAGAGGGGGTGAGGTTTTATAAAGAGCAACGCGCAAAACGAGGTTAATGGGCCAATACTGCCGGCCCATTCACGCAAAACGACAAAAGCGACCTAAACCATCGCCTTGTTTGCCACGCCAAGCCGTACATCGCATTAATTGTTGTCCCATCTGACAGAAGCTCAGAGGTCACTGCATTAAATGAGCGTCTCATCCGTCAGAGCTGTCAGAAGTTCAGAAGCCATCACATTTAATGGTTGCCACGTCTGCCAGGAGCGCAGAAGCCACCAACTCCGCAGGGCGTGCTCCGCCAAAAACGACAAGTCTTGGACCTCGGCACCAGTTGCCGAGCGCTCTTGACACCGACCATATTACATGGAAAGTTGGACCTCGGCACCAGCTGCCGAGCGTTCTTGACACCACCATGTTACATGGAAAGTTGGACCTCGGCACCAGCTGCCGAGCGTTCTTGACACCGACCATGTTACATGGAAAGTTGGGGTTCGGCACCAGCTGCCGAGCACTCTTGACACCGACCATGTTACATGGAAAGTTGGACCTCGGCACCAGCTGCCAAGCGTTCTTGATACCGACCATGTTACATGGAAAGTTGGGGTTCGGCACCAGCTGCCGAGCGCTCTTGACACCGATCATGTTACATGAAAAGTTGAACCTCGGCACCAGCTGCCGAGCGTTCTTAACACCGACCATGTTACATGGAAAGTTGGGGTTCGGCACCAGCTGCCGAGCACTCTTGACACCGACCATGTTACATGGAAAGTTGGGGTTCGGCACCAGCTGCCGAGCGCTCTTGACACCGACCATGTTACATGAAAAGTTATACCTCGGCACCAGCTGCCGAGCGTTCTTGACACCGACCATATTACATGGAAAGTTGGGATTCGGCACCAGCTGCCGAGCGCTCTTGACACCGACCATGTTACATGGAAAAGTTGGGGTTCGGCACCAGCTGCCGAGCGCTCTTGACACCGACCATGTTACATGAAAAATTGGGGTTCGGCACCAGCTGCCGAGCGCTCTTGACACCGACCATGTTACATGGAAAAAGATACCTCGGACCTCGCCGAACTCCCTCTCAGCACTCACAACCTGACCGAGGCGCCTCTCTTCTTCGGAAAAAGGTGTCGAACCACCCACGGACTTCGGCCTCCTGGGCAGCGAGCGCTGGAAGGGGTCGGTGATGTGATACAAGCATGTAGGCCGCACAACGAAGGAAAACGACCGAGCCATTCGCCAAAAAATTGCGAAAAAACAATTAAAAATTCGGGAAGTTAAGGAAGAACTCCTGGAAAATAATTATAAAGTTGGGGAAACGTTTCCTAATCCCCAAATAAGTAATTATTACCCAGAACAAACTTTTAAGATCCCCGAACGACGAATTGACACTTTGCAAAGATAAACGAAAACACCGCATGGTCCGAAGAACTCAGGAGCAACTCAAAGTGCAACCAACTTGAAAATCACCGCACTACCTCCTTCAAAGATTCAAAACCTTCCATTTGGACTCCGATACAACTCCACTAGCCATTAAAACAGTAAAACTACTCCTCAAAGGCTGATTAAACTCAGTCTTCGGGAGTGGGGGGCTCGTGATATGGCTAAAAATGGGGATAAATCGGAACCGTCCAAATCGGGCACGAATCTTGAAGTCCAGGGGTAAAACGGTAATTTCACCCACCGATGGGTCTGAAGCGGGTACTAGATCTCCTCGAAGACCCACTAACCCGCGAACGGATCCACCTCAACTGGGTGCGGGTTTCAACCCGGAGCAAACCCGGTCCAGAAAGGATAGAATTAGGGTTTCTAATTAAATCTTAATCAACGGCCCTGATTCATATCTATCCTTTCACTGGGGATTAGGGATTACATTCCTTATCTAACCACAGGGGGATTACATCCCTAATCTAATCCCAGCGGCGCCTATAAATACCCCCCATCCATCTCCATTAAGAGGTAATCAATCTTTTGCCAGTTTTAGCGCTCTCTCATAATCATCCCTGATTACTGACTTGAGCGTCAGAGGGTGCGTCGCCGGGAACAACCCCGGTGTCTCGCACTTTTTGCAAGTATACGGCAGGAGTCAGCGTCGAATTCCGACGGAATAGGTAACAGGTTTGCCATTCAGTTTTTCTAAGAATCCACAAATACTATCTGTTTGCCCCCACACCAGATTCAGCGGCAACAGGTACCTATTATGGTGATGTGAGCATCAGTGACGTTCTTGAGTTCGATCGAGACCATCTCATTGTTTAGCTTCATCAAAAACCTAAAACTCATCCCCAAAAATGAAAAAAGAACTTTAAAATTAGATAAATAAAACATAATAATGCGAATTAAAAAAATGAAGAAATCGAAAGAAGAGAGGGAGGTACCTGACGTGAACCGCAGTGGCATTGTTGAGTTCGATAGAGGTCGTCTCGTTGTCCAGCATCATAAGAAACCTAGAAGTTATGAGTTACAAATATGTTTAGTTATAAGTTAAAAACCATAGTGCAAGAGGGCAAAGTTATGATGGAGACTTTAACTACATATATCTATAAGATGCCAATAAAGCCCTCAACCAATATAGAAATTAATTAATATTTCTCAAGTTACTTATCCAAAAAACTATTTGGCTACAAGTTTAGAACCATAGTGCAAGATGGCAAAGTTATGATGGAGACTTTAACTACATATATCTATAAGATGCCAATAAAGCCCTCAACCAATATAAACTACAAAATCTACCAATTAGCCTATAACAGATTGTCGACTATAAGTATCATGTAACAAATGAAGCACTTCCCAAATCAATAAGACATCAGATCATCTTGTATTCTACTCAGAATTTCCAAGAAAAGTAGCAGATACAATCAATTTAAAGAACTCATTCCCGACAATTTTTTAGTTATACATGCTAACATCTCTATCCCTAAACAAAAGTAAAAGATGTAATTGAGATAAACAACATCAATTAAGCACTAAGATTTGACCTACAATGTAAAGAGTCTGTCTTCAAACTGCACTTCTTTGGTCAAGAAATCCGGCCCAAACGTCGCCTTATACTAATGACCGAACTTCTGATTCAAGTACCTAATCACCACATCCCAAAAGCCCATTCAATTAAACCACAAAAAATAAATCTCATCAAAATCAAGAATTAAAATTTTGGTGTTTGAACATACTGATTCTGCAGCGATGTATTCTCAATTTTAAATCAGCAAAATAAACATATTAGAAAATCAAGAAACCCTAAAATGGAACATAAATAACAGATTGGGTCGGCATGATTGCAACCGTGATCGCCGAAGACCGTCGCTTCGGTGTGGGAGGGCGACAGGGTGCGTCGACTTGGGAGGGGCAATGTCGGAGGCGTGCGTGGGGGGAGGTCGAGGGTTGGGGAGGTGAAAGTGGTGTGCATTAGAAATGGCAGTGTAGTTCGTCGGTGACGAGGATGAGAGATTGGGAGGTCGAGGGTTGGGGAAGATTAGGAATAGAAGATGTAGGGGGCTGGGGAAAGTGAAGGGTTTTGAACTGGAAAAGAATGAGAAATTTTTTTTTTACGTGCTGAGCACGTGTTTTTATTTTTTATTTTCTTTACATGATGAGCAGGTGTTAGTCCCTACTTTGCTCTCCGTTCTCCATTTAAAAATAGAGAAATGATAAAGGGGGTAGGCCTATTAGCTTAAGATATAGTATAATGTCCTAAAACAATTTTGAGAGTCATGGAATTTGGGGATGAAATTGATGGTAAGGTTCATAAATATTTTTTTAATCTGTGCAAATTAAACCCGACCATGGAATTTGGCGATTTTGGGTAAACTGACACCAACTACATGTCAAAATAGAACAACAACATAATACAAGAAAGAACCGAGCAAATTTCACCACCATAACCTAAAGAACAAATTAAATTAACCTAATAAGAACAACTTTCAAAAAAAAATTTGCAGTACATGTTAATATGAAACTAATTGATGAAATGTACATGAGTGAGTGACAATATTGACATTTACATGAGACCAAATAAAAACTTTTCCTCAGACCAAATAAAAACTTTTTTCCCTATCCTTGTTGCAGTTCTTCCCTAAACATTAACCGTACAGCTAAATTTTAAAACCAACATAATAATCAAAGTACTAAGTAAGCAACATAGCACTGGGATATTGATCATCATTTTACGAAGACTAAAAATCTGTGATATTAATCATCATTTTACAAAACTATTTTGGGTATGGACTTAGAAAAAACGATTGTAACTCCCTAAAAAAAACCGACACCAGCTACACGTCCAAAATAGAACAACGACATAACGCCTGAAAGAACCGATCAATTTTCACCACGATAACAAAAATAAGAAATTAATTTAACATAATAAGAACAATTTTTGAACAAAAAAATTGCAGTACATGTTAATATGAATATTCGGAGTGAAAGACTTTTTGATAGTTGAATGGATAGCATGTCAGGTTTCAATAGATTTTGACCTTGCCATTCATCTCGGAGATTGCTTTATCTGCCTCATCGAGGGAAGCAAATGTTACGAACCCGAAACCCTTTGATCTTTCAGAGACTCTGTCCACAACTATTTTTGTTGTTTGATAAACAAATTCCCTGTTAGTTAGCACTGTCACATTTACCCGATACCCGGACCCGACCCGAACTCGAACCCGATCCGGACCCGGCATTGAACCAGAACCGACCCGATTTATACGGGTCCTAAAATAAGACCCGATGCACTTTCGGGTCCGGGTCCGGTCCGCTCAAAATAGAATCGATCTGGACCTGTTAAAAAATACCCTCAAACATATAGAATTTGAGTAATAGGATTATAGGAATATACATATAAAAGTAATTGTTGAAGATAGATATGTAAATATAATATTAATTCATGTACTTAAGTGCAAAAAATGTTAGAAATCGTAAGGTATCGGGTGCAAAAATACTTAAGTGCAAATATTTATTCTCTACTACCGGACCCAACGGGTAATTATTTTTAATTGTGACCCGGACCCGGACCCGGACCCGGTTCTTGCAAGTCTGAGTCCGAGTCCAATTTTTGCACCCGTGAGGTACCGGGACCGGGACCGGGTCCGGGTAGTGGAGGACCCGACCCGATAGGACCCGATACCAGCTCTACTGTTAGTTGGCATGACAGCAAGTCCATGTATACATTTCTCAAGGATTAATCCCTAAACATGCTTTCCCCTAAAATATTCGCTATGGTGCCATTAAATTGTAGTCAATAACTTCACTTTTAGTTCTTGAAAATGGGTAGTTACCAGCTATGTAAGATTATGTTGCAGAGAGTACCTTCAATCACTTGGCCAAACTGTGAGAAGGCTTCGCCTAAGCTCTCTTCTGTTGTGTAGGAGGAAAGCCCTACGAGAGTGATAAACTGGCAAGCTCACATTGTGGAATGTTGAAATTCATAAATTTCATGAACCAAAAAAGAAAGAAGCAAAATGTGAAGAAAAAACTTTAATTAAGTGGGGAATTGACAGATGATGATGGTAAGACAGTTTGGTTGATTATTATGTGAGATGATGATGGTAAGACAGTTTGGTTGATTATTATGTGACTGACCATCAATTAGAATAAACTCGCAATAGATAGCTTACCAGTATAACAAAGGTGTAGGCGGCAATCGCGAACAGCGGCGGCGTGGACAGTTGAGGCGCGAGAAGCGATTGGGAACGGCAACGATCGCGAGCGGCGAGCGCGGACAGCGGCACAGAGTGTGGGAGGTGGAGCAGGGAGTTAGGGCGATGGAGGGCTAGGGTCAGGGGGATTTTGGGGGAGAGAGGGTGAACGTGGTTAAATTTATTTTTTTTTAAATGTAAGGCTGTTAATTCAAAAGATGTGTTGTGCACGTGTTAAGGAAGTGTGAATCCCTATTTTTGCTCTCTTTTATCTATTTCGAAATAGAGAAATGAGAGATGGGGTAGACCTATTAGCTTAAGATATATACTAGTGTTATCCTGTGCAAATTGCACAGACTAAAATAATTTTGAGAAACTTATAAAATTATATGAAACTTAAAAATTTAGAGATGTCCCTTAACTATTTCATTCACAATATAATTAAAAGATGACAAATCTACATATTAATTCACATTTCCAAACAAACTAACATCATTCTATATTTCTATTCAATTGAAAGGAAATAAATAAAACATCGAAAAATTACCGAAGTTGGGTTGTGATTCTTCTCGGACTCCTTGATTTACTTCGTTATCTCCTTTCCAACTGTGTGCTTCTTAACGACTTTCCCTCTCAAATTAAATATAATCAACATCAGAAACACATGGAGGGAACAATAGTTGATGATTAGCTATATGAAAAGATGACAAATATATAGATTAACCTATTCACATTTCGAAATCAATATCGTTCTATATTTTCTATTCAATTAAAAGAAAACCCCAAAATTCTCAATGTGTGTAACTCTCCAACAATTTCAGCACAAAGACATAGGTAAACCCTAGATCCATAAATTTAGAGATGTCAAGAAAAATGTATTTTCAAAAATTACTTACAATCTTGTCAGATTCCTCCATTCTAAAGCTTGATTGCAAATACTCATATTGTCTACGAAGTTCCTCAATATTTTTCTCCAACTGTTCTATATTACTCCTTAGTTGTACCTCTACAAAATGATCATACCATAAAACACACATAAAATACTACAATTTCTCAAAACTTTTCAAACAAAACAAAAGATGTAGAAAAGATACCACTATCTGCATGATGTTTTTCTTGTAATTCCAGCATATTTCGAAGCTTCTATTCCAGCATATTTCGAAATTTTTCCTTATCTGGAATCTCGGCAGATACTAATCTATCAATATCTTCAATATGGTAATCTTGTCTTCTCTTCAAACAGTAATCAAGATGTGAGCATGAGGAAACCCTCTTTTCTGAAATTCAATTATATGTAGATCTATTTTAAAAAGTAAATAAAAAACCTTAAAAAATGCTCATTTCAAATATAAGTCAAGGTTAAAAAACTATTCATAATGGAAACTTTGATCCACATACATTTTATACAGATTAGAAAACTACAAAAGTTTAATATGCTTGATCAGATAATTCCCCATGACCTGATTTATTCCTCCCGAAGCATAATTCGATAGGAATAATCATCCTTAGGTGCTTCTTACGTAACTTATCTAAACCATGTTATTGACTCGGGCATATCACGAATAACCTTCAACATTCTTTCTCAACAAAACAGAATACATCTTCGGATTGGGCATCATGAACTTTTTTTTAGGTAAAACATAACCCATCATACCCATCTCCCCAAAACAAAATATATTCTATTCATGTTACAGACATTACCATTTTCAGCTACACAAACTCGAAATGGGTGCATTACATGTTCTATTTACATAAAGATAAACAACTTATGTCCAATAGGCATTTCGACAAACAGTTGGTTGGCATCATGAACCATAGAGATCGTACCAAAGATATAATTCATGGGTCTAATTTATAATTAACCCATTATAAATAAGAAATTTATAATACTTGCTGGCAATGACCTTGACTATTATTGGGAAATAGTTTGGCCATTGATATGACCATGTGAATATTGAGTTGATTTTTCTATGCCATGTGATTTCTAATAGGCCCCTTAATTCTGCAGCCTTTTTTGCAGCGTAAAATTACGGTGGATGGTAGAGAAAGATAGAAAAATCTTAAGTAAAAGGGAAACTTACGGTGGAGGGTAGAGACGGCGGGATCGGGGCGGGATCGACGACGGACGGCGACGATGGAAGGTGGAGACGGGCGGGATCGAGGCGGGGTGGACGGCGGGCGGCGGTCTGATGGACGGGTGAGGAGACGTGAGTGGGTTTTGGGGTATGGAGAGTTAAGGTTTGTGGGTTTTGGGGAGATATGGAAGAGAAGGTTTTTTTGGTGTTTTTTTTTTAAATTAATTTTATTTTGGCAATTGGTGTGGGCTGCACGTGTCAGCTCCTACTTTTGCTCTCCTTTCTCTATTTCAAAATCGAGAAAGGAGAGATGTGGTAGGCCTATTAGCTTAAGATATGTATAAATAACAATAATCACCAGGTTGGAAGTCAAAATTATTGAAATATAGTAAGTGCTATTGTGTATATTCTGTTTTCTAATCTATAGGAAACAGATTTCCCAAATCTCTCACCCCTCAATCTTCTCTCACTCTCCTTATTTCTCCTCCAAGAATGTAATCCTTATATATAGATGTATACAGTAAAGAATAAAGATGAATAACAATAATAATTATTTTTCTCAAATCTGTTTTCAACATGGTAGAGCCAAAAAAAATCCTAGTTGAAGAAGAAGATCTTGATCCCTCTTCTTCTTGATCTCAAAAACCCCGATCCCAATCCCGTCGAAATTTCCCATCGCTGACCTCGATCCTCGTTGACCCGATCCTCGTCGATCCCCAAAACCCCTAACCCCGAAATCCCATCATCTTCATTGAGACCTCGAACCGATTCTCCTCGAACCCCGAGCTCCCATCATCTTCCTCAATCATCTACATTCGAACCCCGAAACCCGAACCACAAATCAACCGTCGCCACCACCGATCTCCATCGATCACGTCGCCCTCACTGCCACCCGAAGCCGTTGTGCCGATCCCGAATCTCCTGATCCGTCGCCGATCCCGATCTCTCGTCATCGAGCGACCCCTATTTCTTTTGCTTTTTTGTTGTGTTTGGCGCCGATCCCGAAGTCTCCTTATCCGGTGGTTCTGTGTTTGGCATTATTTCGGGAAGCAGTTTGTCGCTGTGTTGGTTGGTGTTTGCTGTTCGAACGTGCTGTTGTTGAAGCATAGTTGATTGCACGTGTATTCGTCTTCGTTGGTTGCACGTGTGTGCATCGTGCCCGTTGGTTTGCTCTTGTCGTTGTTCTTGCTGTGCACGTGTGTGTATGTGGGTTGCGCGTGTTGCGGTGTGCACATGCTACTGTTGTTGTTAGTAGTGCTTGTTGTGTTGCTATTTGCTGTTATTCACCATAGGACCAATACTACCACATGAGTCAAGGAAGTGTACTCATTGTGGCAAGATCGGCCGCACGAAAGCTCGTTGTTATAAGATTTTCGGCTATCCGAATAACTGGGATCATAGCATGGATATTCGGAAGAAGACTTGCAATTAACCCACTATCGCAGTTGGAGTTGCTGATCGTGTTGCTGCAGGTTTTTTATATTTCTGGCTCTGTTATGAATAATGCATGGATAATTAATTCGGGAGCTACCGATCATATAACTTTTGATTTTAGACAAGTCCAAAATTTTCAACCTTCCATATTTAAATTTATATTGATTTTAAGTCACAAGTTTATAAATTAAAAAGGATTCAAATGAAATAAGTTAAAGATTGTAAGTTGTTGGTGGGATAAACTCGGAATAAATAATGGTGAATAGTGAAATGGATGAGCCTCCTTACATGCAGCCTTTTGGAGACTTCCTCCATTTTGGAGGGGGATTTGGAGGTCGGTTGGAGCTCAACTCAACCGTGCTGCAAAATGGAGAAATGCAACCCGGTTGGAGGTCTCTTTGTTCAAATTAAAATGCATAAGAAAAATAACAATAATCACCAGGTTGGAAGTCAAAATCAGATCTCACTAACAATTACTTTCACTAAAATTTTTGCACATAAAAAATATGATAAGAAAATTTTTGTTAAAATAATGTAAAATCATATCTAATAATGAATCCATTCTCAAACTCAAAACAATAAACCCATTCTCAGCATTATACATAAAAAAGATCTAATATGGTAAGAGCCCAATTAATAGATGACATGTGTTTTTGCGTGTGGAGATGAATTTGGGTAAAACTTTAAATAGGAGGAGGAAGAAGTTGGGATGGGACGAGATCCACAGGACAATACAGACTGGAATCGGACTTTTACCTTCAATTAATTTTTTTTAACGTGGGACCTACTTTTCAATTAAATAATACTAGTATTATACACGTGCACACGTGCACGTGGAAAAAATTGAAGGATCATGAAAAGGGTAAGAAGAAAATAATTTCCAAACCGATCCACTTTCGAAAATATTTACAAAACAGGTCTACGTTCGAAAATATTGTCCCAAGTCAGTCCATAATTAAAAAGAAAATAATTTTTAAACTGATCCACCTTTCGAAAATATTTACCAAACAGGTCAACTTTCGAAAATATTTACCAAAATAGCCCAATCCGTGCGTTGCACGGGTTGGGTTACTGACGCGGTTACTGACTAAGGGGTTCTCCCATTATAGTAGTAGAGATAGCAAAACCTAAAATTCGAGTTGGCTTAGAGCCTCCACGATGGTTTTTGCAAATTTGACAAAATGACAAAATGTAGTTTCTTTGCGGTGGTCATTTATTAAAATGTGGAAAAAATAAAATAAAATTTATCCGAAGGACAATTAAAATGGTATTCCATATTAGGAATTTTTTCCCAAACTGTCCCACTTGCTGAAATTTTTTTCCAAACTGCCCTACTTTTTTAAAAAATGTCCAAACTGCCTCACTCGCTTTCTGAAAAAACGAGTGTGGTTAAAACCTCATCGCTTTTTCAGAAAGCGAGTGCGAGGCTTTTGATTTTTAAAATTCTAGACTCGCTTTCTGAAAAAGCGACATGTTTTTAACCAAACTTGCTATTTCAAAAAACGAGAATGTTGTTTTGGTAAATACTTTCAAAAGTGGGTCAGTTTGGTAAATACTTTCAGAAAGTGGGTCATTTGGGTAACAAGTTCGGGAGGAGAAGGGATTGTTGGTGTTTATGAGGTAGGGTTGGTTAATTACGTGATATTTATTATTGGGTTTGTTTTGAGTTATTTATTATTTGCGGGTTTAATTATTTGTGGCTTTATTAATTAAGGTTTTAGGTTTGAGTAATAAAATATCCAAGCTTGAATTTGCTTTTAAGATTCTTATAAGCACTGTTTATAATAGGCAGTACTTTTTTAGCATTAAAATTTGAATTAATAAAAGTATATCTTATACTCTTCTTTTCTAAGTACAAAATTTAGCTATTTTAACTTATGACTATACTTTTTCTTCATTAATTAGGGATTTCTGTATTTTTGTATTATGAAGAGTACAAAAAGTATACTAAGTAATTCAAAAAAAGTTATGTCAAACCGAGTATCCGAAACAAAACCCCTGCATATATTAGTTGTAATTTTGAATTAGTAGTTTAATTTTGTTAGAATACATAAAATTTGGTAAGTGTAATGTCAGACGAGAATTTATCGCTTAGATAAGAGCTTCCTTTCTTCTATATCTTAGGTCTGCATGAAAATACATGTCAAATATACACAATTGCACTCTAGATTGCTCCATTTTCCTTTTTAGAAAATATGCAATAAGAAGAAGTTCAAAAAACACACAAAAAAAGGAAGTACTTTACATGGAACAGAAAACTTCTTTAAAAAAGGTCCATTTTCATTTTTGTACGCATTTTATTCAAAATTCTGCAGTGGGTTGAACTGGATTTCTGAACTAACTCACATGGAACATGAATGATAAAAACAATAGTACAATTTTTTCTATATCACCAGCTTTGTTGCTGGATTGTCCTTGAGCTAATCCTAATACAAAAGGATGCTTTTTGTTGTGGCTTTATTGTTTTCTTTGATGAACTTCCTCTTATCATCAAAGAGCTCACATGTCTTCTTTTGGGTAATCCATCCTAATCCTTTGTCGTTTAAGTTAATTAGGTAATTAGTTGTTAGCTAAAGAGAATGAACACTTTCACAACAACTGCTTTTTTATTGTGGCCTTTATTGAGATAGTATGTCATTCTCAATGTAATACATTTGTTTCTTTGCCTTTTGTTGTTTAGCTTAATTACACTGGGTACTTTAGTTGGTGCATGGCTTCGTAACTCATAAGTATATACTATACTGATTATGGGTTTTCAATATAACAACTTTTCCTTTTTGCACCGTAACAAAATTCAATAAAATGGCTATCACATATGCAGTACTACATTGAACACAAGGAGTTGAATCACAGGGAGAAAAGTGAGGAATAAAGATTACAAGACCATTGAATGATCTTCTTTAATAGTAAAGATGCAAGTAGTCTAGGTTTGATTAGCCTAAACTACTTTAATAGTAAAGAAAAGTGAGGAATAAAGATTACAAGACCATTGAATAATCTTCTTTAATAGTAAAGAAAGTAATCTAGGTTCTAGATTTGAAATCATTTGAGACATCTAATCATATACATCCAAAAATACTCCAGGGTTAAATTAACTAGTATATATACATTAACTTAATAAAGATAATCGCATTTCTAAGTGGAGAAAATTTATAATCTAAATTGATTTGATGTTAGTTAGGGACTGAAAGAACTGAAACGGACTAGGTTAAAACTAGGCTAATTATAATGAACTTGTTACCAAAATGACCCACTTTCTGAAATTATTTACCAAACTAACCCACTATCCAAAGTATTTACCAAAACGACACTCGTTTTTTGAAAAAGTAAGTTTTGTTAAAAACAGGTTGTTTTTTCAGAAAGCGAGTATAGGATTTCGAAAATCAAAAGCCTCACACTCGCTTTCTGAAAAAACGATGAGGTTTTAACCACACTCGCTTTTTCAGAAAGCGAGTGAGGCAGTTTGGGAATTTTTAAAAAAAGTATGGCAGTTTGGGAAAAAATTTCAAAAAGTGGGACAATTTGGGAAAAAATTCACTTATTAGATGGTCATTAGTGAATTAATTAGTGATTAAATTAACACTAAATCATGATTAAAAAAATAAACCAAGTGATTTAATTTTTTTTGACTGGTAAAAGATAGGATTATCCTACCTCACAAAAATAAATATATAGATGAGTAAAGATAACAAGAGTTACAAAATAACAGATGGAGTAGATTGGCGAAAATTGAGCTCTGTCTGTGCATCTAAGCTTGAGATAGCATACTATTGAGTCGTAGAGAGGGCATTGGACATCTGTCGTACTCCTCAACTAGCCCAAGGGTATGATCTCATCCCCCAGACACACCCCGCAACAAGCCCAAACACAAAAAGACAATCCTCCATAAGAAAACAGAGCATAATAAAGTTTAGAAATTACAAGATCTAGGACAGACAATGTCCCCAAAAATAACTAACAGATCATCAGCTGGGTTGCTAAGCCATGGATCATCCCTGGGAATTTCTTGCACTGCGCTGTGAGTAGGTGCCTCCTGGTCTCATCAGGTGTAACATCCCGATCTATTATATATATATATATATATATATATATATATTCGTATATATTTCATTTTATGAGAATTTGAGACCGTATATATTTTTGCATACATAATTTCATATGTTTTTCTAGAGTCCAATATTTTTTCATAGCCTAATATACTGATTATTCTCTTTGTTTCCTACAAGAGTTAATTTAAAGCCTAAAGAACATCCTAGGCCTAATTCTATCCCATTATGATTAATTTAAGTATTTTTCCTTAGGCCCATGATTTTTGGCCCAAATAGTAAACCCATTTAGTTTAATTCTCTTTTAATTATGGTGACTTGTAGTGTAGACTCAATGATAGACAATTAATAAATTAGTGCATGAACAAATTTAAGAATGGGGACACTAGGGTAGCACGTGCATGCAATATGGTGTGCATCACACACTTTTTGGGGCCGGTTTTGATCCAAGAGAGAGGGAGAGATGGGAGTAGTAGTGAGGTAGTTTCTCAAGTCATGGGTGGTTATGGCAACTTCCAAACTCATCCTAGCCTTTAATCCCTAACTAGTTGATCTAATCCTAACCATTCAATCTACCCAAAATTAAGTATAAATACCCCATAGTTTTTTCTCATCTTAGTGCATTAGAAAATTTGTTAAACAGAGAAAAGAATTGGAGTGAGAAAAGATTGAGAGTTTTTGGGAGAAAAAGATTGAGGAATTCTTGTGTGGGTGTTCATCCAAAGAAGGTCGGGAATCACACTAGGAGAGGTTCGGTTTTGCTACACCTAGGAGGAGAAGGATCTATTCGTGCATTCTAAAGGATTTTCTAGGAGCTTTCTATTCGTGTTTCTTCAAAAAGGTGGGTGTTTCTCATGACTTCTACTTTAGATACCATGTTAGGTTGTGTGCTAAGTGTGCAAGAATAAATGAATGTCATTATTTTGCTCTTTGATTATACCATGATTAAAGTAAGAATGGAACACAAGTGAAATTGTATGAAATGAATGGGTGAACTTAATGGAATGATATGATTAATGTTATGTTATTTTTTATTTTAATCTAGCATGCTAAATTGGAATAAATATTTATCTCTGTAGAAAAATGATGATTATGGAAAAATTACTTTTTTTGAAGTCGTGGTTGTGTGGAAAATACTAGTCGTAAGAATCCCTACATTATTTAGTAAACTATGCATGTTGCGAGGGTAGTCAAATAAAGTTGCATGTTAGTTTCGAGAAATGAACATATTGTAGTCTAAACTAAAATGTTGCGTATTAATCGAAAGGAAAGAAGAAACAATTCTATATTTCGAGTTTTGTTACTGATCAGTCGACCGAATAGGTGTAGTTAGTCGACTGACCTGGTTATTGAATTCTTCGAGTTAAAACCCTGCAGAACAGCCGACTGGTCTGAGTAACAGTCGACTTCCCTAAATCCTTCGAGTTTTAATTCTTTTTAGAACAGCCGACTAGTCATGTTTAGCAATCGACTATCCCGACCATTTTCTTGAATATTTTTCTTTTGCTGAACAGTCGACTGGCTATGTTTTGAGTCGACTGTCCAGATTATTTTGACGTCTCAGATTTTAATTTCTGTCCCGTGACAAAAATAAATATATATATACTGCTTGAAAGAGATTTGATAATGGAAAGAATGAAGATTGGATGTGACGGATTAGAAAAGTGAATTTTATTTACCTTTGCATGAAATCGCATATGAAGTGAAGTGAATTATTCTGCTGAATTTATAAAAAGTTTTACGATTATGAATACTATGAACATGACAAGGAAAATCTGATGCAATCATGAAAAATAAACTTATGAGCTTGAAAGACTTAATTCTTGTGTAATTGTGAATTGAAATTGAGAACTACAGTGTAGCTAAGCCTCATACCGGCATTGGAAAGAAATGAATTGAAATGAAATTTGAAATGAAGGAACCAAGATTTGGTTCATGTTGAATAAAGAATTAAGACCGGTATAGTGGAAAGGCTAACTCTATAGAATTGATTTTGTTCGTGATTCTAATAAACTAAGGACTAGATACATAGTGAAGATGTGATGAAAGTAAGAGAACAACACGAGTATGAGGGCCATCAGATTGGCGGTGTGAGAGTGATTCACAGACTGCCTGCTTGATGCGTCATGACATGGCGTTAGCACTACTCTAGAATTATCGTCCCGGTGGCGACGCTTGTGGGGTGTTTTGGTGGCTACGGGTGGTGCCATTGTTCCATGGCGGAGGTTGAATTGTCCATAGTCTGCCTGCTTAATGCGTCATGTCAGTGCATGGAATTTCCCTCCAGACTGCCTGGACATGGGCTCGTAGATCATAGAACATCTAGGATACTTACCGTAGTTACCGTAGTAGTTTAAGTCATGGCGAGGGATTGAACCCTATAAGATGAAGTACGATTAAGGGCTTGCCCTCGGACCTATATAGTATGGGATGCATAGAATCCGAACAAGTGCACATTAGTGTCATATAATATAACAACTGCATTAAGGACTAAGTGCACCGCACGACACGACATCAATAGGATAGTCCCTTTAGCTTTGTTTTTGTGAACAAGTTTGTGATTTTGTTAAGAAATGAGAATCGTTATACTGTTTCCGACATAGAGAGGATGGCCGTGTATAATTTTCGTCGGTTGAATAAACTGACGTACCCACAGTTTTGTATGCAGGGTAAATGGCCTGATAAAGATTAAAGGAGAACAGATGCTTAGAGATTATTCAAATATTATTATACTTTTATATAAATGTTGTAAATTGCTTCCGCTGTAAAATATGAAGTGTAAAGATTCCATGTAACTCTGATGTAAAGTGAAAAGTTTTTAATTTCCTTGTAAAATTGTATGAAAAAAGTGTAAAGATCCTGTGGAATCTCGAATTCTGTTGTATTTTGGAATTCGGGGTGTTACAGAGTGGTATCAGAGCCACGCTTCACACTTGTACAATTTTATAAGGAACAACACCCTAGAAGTGAACATTAGAGTGTGTGTTGGGTCTAGAGATTTAAATATAAGTCACTTACATTTGTGTTGCTCTATGACTTATGCTTCTTCTCTCTTTTTTCTAAGATGGCTGATCGCTTCGACCCTGTTGGAGACGACAATTGGCATATCATAGAGGAAGATTATTACCCTGGACAAGCAGATTCCGTGGAAGAGTACTACCCAGGGCAAGCAGACTCCGACGGAGAAGAATGGCCTGAGTCCCGAGAGATCTCCCCACCTCCGGACTCATCTGATGATTCTTCGGATGAGGAAGAACCAATTCCGAATAGTCTTGTGATATCTCTTCAGAGGCAGGTTGAGACTCTGTGAGAGAGAGTCGGATTATTAGAGGCTCAGTTGGCGAAGCGCAAGGATGATTTTGCAGTTCTCAGTCATCGTGTATGGAAACTCGAGAAGAGGAAAAACATGACCGATGTACTGAAGGAGGAAGTGGAGGAACTACGGGGAGAGCTTCGTGAAGCGAAGAGGAACCGTAGGAGTTAGACTGTTGTAGCTTCTATTGCTTTCATTCTGATGTCAAGAAATGTTTTCAATTCGAATGTATATGAAATGAATGGGTGAACTTAATGGAATGATATGATTAATGTTATGTTATTTTTTATTTTAATCTAGCATGCTAAATTGGAATAAATGTTTATCTATGTAGAAAAATGATGATTATGGGAAAAATACTTTTTTTGAAGTCGTAGTTGTGTGGAAAATACTAGTCGTAAGAATCCCTACATTATTTAGTAAACTATGCATGTTGCGAGGGTAGTCAAATAAAGTTGCATGTTAGTTTCGAGAAATGAACATATTGTAGTCTAAACTAAAATGTTGCGTATTAATCGAAAGGAAAGAAGAAACAATTCTATATTTCGAGTTTTGTTACTGATCAGTCGACCGAATAGGTGTAGTTAGTCGACTGACCTGGTTATTGAATTCTTCGAGTTAAAACCCTGCAGAACAGCCGACTGGTCTGAGTAACAGTCGACTTCCCTAAAACCTTCGAGTTTTAATTCTTTTTAGAACAGCCGACTGGTCATGTTTAGCAGTCGACTATCCTGACCATTTTCTTGAATATTTTTCTTTTACTGAACAGTCGACTGGCTATATTTTGAGTCGACTGGCCAGATTATTTTGACGTCTCAGATTTTAATTTCTGTCCCGTGACAAAAATAAATATATATATACTGCTTGAAAGAGATTTGATAATGGAAAGAATGAAGATTGGATGTGACGGATTAGAAAAGTGAATTTTATTTACCTTTGCATGAAATCGCATATGAAGTGAAGTGAATTATTCTGCTGAATTTATGAAAATTTTTACCATTATGAATACTATGAACATGACAAGGAAAATCTGATGTAATCATGAAAAATGAACTTATGAGCTTGAAAGACTTAATTTTTATGTAATTGTGGATTGAAATTGAGAACTACAGTGTAGCTAAGCCTCACACCGGCATTGAAAAGAAATGAATTGAAATGAAATTTGAAATGAAGAGACCAAAATTTGGTTCATGTTGAATAAAGAATTAAGACCGGTATAGTGGAAAGGCTAACTCTAGAGAATTGATTTTGTTCGTGATTCTAATAAACTAAGGACTAGATACATAGTGAAGATGTGATGAAAGTAAGAGAACAACACAAGTATGAGAGCCATCGGATTGGCGGTGTGAGAGTGATTCACAGACTGCCTGCTTGATGCGTCATGACATGGCGTGAGCACTACTCTAGAATTATCGTCCCGGTGGCGACGCTTGTGGGGTGTTTTGGTGGCTACGGGTGGTGCCATTGTTCCATGACGGAGGTTGAATTGTCCATAGTCTGCCTGCTTGATGCGTCATGTCAGTGCATGGGATTCCCCTCCAGACTACCTGGACATGGGCTCGTAGATCATAGAACATCTAGGATACTTACCGTAGTTACCGTAGTAGTTTAAGTCATGGCGAGGGATTGAACCCTATAAGATGAAGTACGATTAAGGGCTTGCCCTCGGACCTATGTAGTATGGGATGCATAGAATCCGAATAAGTGCGCATTAGTGTCATATAATATAACAACTGCATTAAGAACTAAGTGCACTGCACGACACAACATCAATAGGATAGTCCCTTTAGCTTTGTTTTTGTGAACAAGTTTGTGATTTTGTTAAGAAATGAGAATCGTTATACTGTTTCCGACATAGAGAGAATGGCCGTGTATAATTTTCGTCGGTTGAATAAACTGACGTACCCACAGTTTTGTATGCAGGGTAAATGGCCTGATAAAGATTAAAGGAGAACAGATGCTTAGAGATTATTCAAATATTATTATACTTTTATATAAATGTTGTAAATTACTTCCTCTGTAAAATGTGAAGTGTAAAGATTCCATGTAACTCTGATGTAAAGTGAAAAGTTTTTAATTTCCTTGTAAAATTGTACGAAAGAAGTGTAAAGATCCTGTGGAATCTCGAATTCTGTTGTATTTTGGAATTCGGGGTATTACATCAGGTCACTATCCCCGGTAGCCAGATGCACTTGAATTATCCTTGCCTTCTTCTTTGACTCGCCGCTGGCATCTAACCAATGAGAGAACCAAAATTTGGTGTTAGAGATAAGCTTGTCCACGGTAATAGATTTCTTGTTAATAATATTATCATTACGAGCATACCAAATGCTCCAACATGCAGCAAGGGTTACCAAATGCCATGAGTGTGTGAACTTGTGCTTGTGATAGTCAAAACACCAGTGTGTGAAACAGTCAGCAATGGATGAGGGTAGATGAGGAATGTTGAAGCGGTGTGTGAGGTAATGCCAGGTTTGAACAGCCACGTGGCATTGGAAGAAGATGTGGAAGGTAGTTTCCATCGGACATGCACAAGTTGTGCATGTCAGATCACCATCCCAACCCTTGGAGTGAAGTTTCTCTTTGGAGTTGAGTATCTCCCAACTCAACATCCATATAAAAATCTTGCATTTGAGCGGTGCTATGTTCTCCCAACAAGCACGGTAGAATGGAGAGAGAAGTCCTGAAATACTGTAGAACTCATAAGCTGATTTCACAGTGAAGCTCCCTGTGCTAGAATGCCTCCAATGTGCAATGTCAGGATCTGTAGAAGGTTGTACATTGGAGAGAAGCTGCAGAACTTGTCCTTTTTCGAGGCTAATTGTGGTGGAAGTGGAAGTGTGAAGGCTTGGTCTCCAAGTCCATCTGCCATGATCCATGATACCTTGAGAGTGCAAAGAGGCATCTCGGTTCCAAGCTGCTTCAAAAAGAGCAGGGAACAATGTGGCAATGTTGCTACCTTTGATCCATTTGGAGGTCCAGAACATAAGCAGTTGCCCATCTCCTAGTTCCCAGGAGATTCCTTATTCGAATTGCTCTTTGAGCTTGTAGACATTCTTCCAAAAGTCGGAGGCTTGGGATTTGCAGATGAAGGAATTGGTTGCTCTGCTGAAGTAGAGGGATTTGAGAACTTGAGTGCAAAAGGATTCTTCAGTTAGAAGTTTCCGCCACCATTTCATAAGTAGGGCATTGTTGAATTGGCTAAGGTTTAAGATTCCAAGGCCACCTTGCTTTTTGGGCTGACAGATGTGCTTCCAGTTGTACAAGTTGTGCCTGAAGACTTAGTGTCCCCTCCTACCCAAAAGAATCTGCTCCGAATCTGATCAATTCGAGATATTACCCATTGTGGTAGTTTGAAGAAGAAAGCAAAGTAGGTTGGCAGTGCACTAAGAACTGAGTTGATGAGAATCAGTCTCCCCTTCCCCTAGATAATAGACGCCCCTTCCAGGTGGAAAGTCTCCTCTCAATTTTTAGAATAAGAGGTTGTCAATCCCTCTTCTTAAGTTTACCTTTGGAAAGAGGCATTCCCAGATACTTGGTGGGAAGGGAATCCTGTTTGCATCCCAGGATTTGAGCAAAAGCTTGGAGCTTAGCCTTTGAATGTCCAAAATAGAGAATGGAGGATTTGGGGAGATTAATGTGGAGGCCAGAGACATTTGCAAATATGTGTAAGAGAAATTTTAAATGGAGTACATCTTTTTCATCACCTTTGCAGAAGATGAGTGTGTCATCGGCAAATTGCAGTATGGATAGCTCAGCTAGGGAGCCCCTGAGGTTCAACTGAGAAAAAGTGCCATTATCTCTTCCCATTCTCAACATTTGAGCGAGAACATCAATCCCCAAGATGAATAGCATCGGAGATAGAAGGTCACCTTGCTTCAGTCCTTTTTTGATTAAAATGGTCTTATCGGCAACACCATTAACAAGAACAGAGGATTTTGTTGAGTGGAGAATTGCTTTGATCCAACTGCACCAGCGTTGGCCAAAACCCCTTGCTACAAGCATTTGCTCAATGAAAGTCCAGCTTAGGGTATCAAAAGCCATCCTAAAGTCTATTTTAAGCATAAGTGTGTCAGACTTTTTGGAGCAGCAAAGGTTGATTGCTTCGTGGGCAACAAGAAAACAATCGACTGTGGACTTTCCTTTGAGAAAAGCACTTTGGGAAGAAGAAACAAGAGTATGCAGTAGTGGGCTTAATCTGTTAGCTAAGATTTTGGTGAAGATCTTCATAGAACAATTGAGAAGGCTAATGGGGCAGAAGTCAGAGACGGTGTTAGAGCCTTCACACTTAGGAATGAGGACGATGTTGGAGTAATTCAGTCTGTTAATGTCTGCCTTTCCATTCTGAATGTCATGAAGCATACAGCAAAGATCGTCTTGAACTCTCTCCCAGTGTTGTTGGTAGAAGTGCATAGAGAAGTCATCGGGGCCAGGAGCCTTGTCCCCATTCATGCTGAAAACTGCCTTATGTATCTCTTCTTTACTGAAGTAAGCTTCAAGCTCAGAGAGATCAAGAGAAGGGTTGGGGTATAGAGCAGTCCAGTCAATTTTGAAATCTGGGAGTGAACTAGATCCACAGATTTCTCTAAAGTGTTGCTCGAAGCATAATCTGATAGAGGGTTGATTTGTGATGAAATCCCCATTGTGAACTAGAGAATAAATATAGTTCTTGTGCCTTCTTCCATTAGCAATAGAGTGGAAGAATTTGGTGTTGGCATCCCCCTCTTGGATCCAAGATATTCTAGCTCGCTGCCTCCAATAGGTAACCTCCGCCTGTAATAGAGACTGGTAATCCCTATGGGCTGCAGATAGCTCATTCTCTTGCGCATTATCAAGGGGTTATGAGTCAGCCAGGATATCTAGGCTGTGAATTTTCTCTAGGAGGGACTTTTTGCAAATAGGAATGTGGTCGAATACCTCGTTTCTCCAACGTTTGATCCGTCTCTTTAGAAGCGTTAGTTTGTTGGCAAAGACGTCAACCGAAGAGCCTAAGTAAGAGAAGCTAGACCACCAAGTAGCAACAGCAGCAGTGAAGTCTGAGTGGGAGGCCCAGGCCTTTTCAAATTTGAAATAATGAACCTTGGGAGTAATAGCCTGTGAGTCAAGAATTAAAGGGCAGTGGTCGGAGGCAATGCACGGGAGAAAATGCTGGAGGCAATTAGGGAATAGTTTGTCAAAATGGCTTGTGATGAGAAATCTGTACAATCTAGCAAGCACAGGCTTGGTTCTGAGATTAGACCAAGTGAACTTCCTACCAGCGAGGGGGAGGTTGATGAGGTGAAGTTGCTGAATCCAGCTCCTGAAGTCCTTCATATCTCTGCTCGAACTAAGGCCACCATTCCTTTCAGAGTTAGAGATGGTTGCATTAAAATCTCCACATATGACCCAAGCATCACATAAGAGTCTTCTTCGGAGGGTGATTTTCCTAAAGCAAAAGTCCCTGTCATCCAGTTCAAATTGTGCATAGACAGATGTGAGTGACCACTCGGTTCCAGTTGTTCTAGTACGGAAGGATAGGGATATGGAGAAGATGTCCACTGCCCAATAGAAGCAATCTAAAATGTTTTCATTCCAACCGACGGGAATGCCGCCACAACTATCAATAGCATCAAGTGATTTCCAGGTTGTGAGAGAATTTTGTCCAATGGATGAGAGCTTGCGGTTGGAGGGCTTAGAAAGTTTGGATTCTTGAAGGCAAACTACAGAAATCTTAGCATTTTGAATACCATCTTTAATCAGGGCACATTTGTTGGGGTTTCCCAACCCACGAACATTCCAGCTGCCAATCTTCATTAAAACAGTAAGAGCACATAGCAAAAACATGACAAAGAAGGGTTCAATAAGCGCAGGCACTCAATTGAGATGCTGCTGTTGATCGGGAGGATCAACAGTAACCGCTGCAATTTGCTTGAGCTTATCAACCGAGTGTGGCCCAAAAGCCTCCACTCCTATAGATTCAGCTACCTCAAGAATGTCTTCATTAGAAAGTAAAGCAAAAGGATTGTTGCATGTGTTGGTAACTGAAAGCATAGAAGAGGAGGTACCTTCGGTCTTGCGGTGGGAGGCTGACTTGGCGGAAGCCCTCAGATGTTGCATGAAGGTCTGGTGGAAGAAACTTTGGATGCTGAGTGGCAACATTTGCGCCGTTTGCTACTGCCTTCGTCGAAGCCTGGAGGTGCTGAGTCTGAGGTAGAAGAGGAGATTAGTCTGCGGTATCTTGGGATGAAAGACTTAGTGCGAAAGCTGGAAGCGCGTACTACCTTGGTGCCTGAATTGCATAGTTTTTGGAGCTTCAAATTTGCCAACACACTTGGCCACAGAGTTCTCGAGGGCGTACTCAACAGCAGGTTTAATTTCCTTACAGAGAGACAGGGGTATATGTACGATTTTCCCCTTCCAAACCATCTACCGAATCTCTTCTTCCGGAGAGATGTCGTGCGAGCTTGAAGAGCTGTCAGGGTTGTTGTTGGAAGCACTTGAGGCAATCCCCAAATTGCCCTTAGGGGAATCTGAGGGGATATCAATTAGGGGTGGGTCGTTGAATACAATATTCTCATCCTGGTTGGTCCCCACAGGATTAGCTACATCCCGCTTGGGGGGGGAGGGGGGGAAGGGGGGGGGACCAATTTCGAACCATCTGTGGTAGAGTCAGCCAGACCTGAGATATTAAGGAATTTTCCATCAAAGGTGACAAGATTTGGTGGGTGCGCTGATTGCGCTGCAGATCCTCTAACGGAAAGATTTGCATCCGAGATAGGTGCCTTTCCTTCTGCATCTCCAATGATTGCCTGAATTTGCGGCTGGCTGGTTCCGTCTTGTTTCTCCGCCGAAGATTCCCTTCGGTGCCAAAATGAGGTGGACGAGCTAGTACCAGAGGTGAAGAGCTGGACTTTGCCTTTTGCAACATCGTCAGATGGAATAGGGCTGCCGAGAATAAGAACGGGGACTTCATGGATCTGAAGCTCTTGGGTCCAGGGCACTCTGAAGTTGACTAGGATGTTCTTAGGAATGAGGCTAACATCTTCGACTTCAATGAGGATGAGTGCCTGGTCTCTGGAGACCACGTGCTTCATGTGACCGCTCATGGTGATGAATTTGTCGAAGGGTTGTATCAGCTGCTCAAGAGAGGTTTGGTTCCACACATGGAAGGGTAGGAGTGGAACATTAATCCAAATGAAGCTTGGCTTGGGCTTAAGCTTAGTACCATAATCCATCGACCAGAGCGAGAAAGTGGCATTGAAACCCGAGAAATGGAAGAAACCATCAGTGATTGCCTTCTTTGCCTCTTCTTCGTTGGGGAATTGCACGTGGAACACCGCCTCACTGACCCGCTCCACAACCCACCAACCTCCTTGCCTCCTCCAAGAAAAGTTCAAAGCACTTTCAACTGTCGCTGTATGTAGCCCTGGAAGAGCGGAGGCAATTTCTGAGTTGTGAGAGACCTCGATGGTCATAAATTCCCTTCGGTTGTGGAGCAGACAGTCTCGAACCCTGTGGCCGAATTTTTGGCAGCTGAAGTAGTGGAACCCGCTTTTACGGCAGTCGACTGCCAGGTGGTCGGACTCGCCGCACTTCATGCATCGTTTCTCCATCCTTCTAGGGCGAGGCTTAGGATGAGGGGGTCTAGGGTTTTGGGGATAGGGATTGGGGGGGAAGATGGGTTTTAGGGGAAAAGTAGGAGTTTTGAGGAGTGGAGGAAGGTGAGACGGTGGAGAAATGAGGTTGTTTTGGGGATATCAAGAAGGGCGTGGGAATCGAGGGGGTGGGTGGGGAGGGTAATGATGAGAGGTGGGACGTGTAGACATTAGAACTTGAGCAAAAGATTTGCTCTTGTTCCAAGGCAGCCATGCACGCACCTCTCTCCTCTCCTCTCTTTCCTCTCTCATCTTTTTTGATGCTCGAATTGTTTTGGTGCATAACCAAGTGATTATTCCATTTAATTAATACTTAAATCGTGATTATTAGGATCATTTGTTGGAATGGTCCCACCCAAGTTTTTTTGGGTGTAGGACAGGACAACATGTACCGTCCGAGGCATTTTTTTTAATTAATCTTTTTAAGGACGGAACATGTTGTTCCGTCAAATAGTTTTTTTATAAAAAAAAAATTATTGGACGACACAACTTGAACCGGACCGTTTAATTATTATTTTGTAGGGGCGGGGAGGCACAAATAATTTCACATATTTGAGATGGTATTGTTCCCACTTTCTCATATTTTGACAAAATGAGAAATCACTGAAGCGGTCATCTTACCAAAATATGAAAAGAATGGCAAAATGAAAAATCTCTTACCAAAATATGAAAAGAATGGCAAAATGAAAAATCTTTATGGATGCTCTTAGGTCTCTGCATTTTATGTGGGTTGCTAACAGATGAGAGCCAAAAACAAAGGGACGATTGCATAATTCAAAATACAGATTGTGACGTAGAATCAAGAAAACCAAAATCTACTTCGGGAAAGTTCTTTTTTTGGCAAAATGATAGTGTATTTGTCATTCACTGAACCAATCACATCCAATACTGGATTTATGCAAATCACACATTTGTTTGCGCTTAGCACGTATTTATAAATATAAATAAGGACTATATAATGGGCGTATTTATAAATATAAATAAGGACTATATAATGGGAGAGTTTGAGTTACACGTGCCGATACACGGATTTTTTTTATTACAGATGGGGATTGTTTGATTACCACATACAATGCACGTGTTAATAAATATAAACTAAGACTATAATGAGAGAGTTGGAGTTGCACGTGCAATGTACGGATTTGTTTTGTTACAAATGGGGTTTGTTTGGTTAGTATGTGCAATGCACCGGCAAATAAATATAAATAAAGACTATATAATGGAAGAGTTGGAGTTGCATGTGCGATGCACGAGTTTACTTTATAGTTTGTTTGGTAATAAACTTTTTCATTAAAATTGTTAAGATACATTGTATCTCTTTAAAGTACTAGTAGAGTATAAGAGCATCCACAGTCATTTGTTATATTTGCTAATTTCTCATTTTTGAGAAAGTCGACACTGCAGTCGTTTTTAATTTTTCCATAAAATGGCAAAGTTGCTACAGTTCGTTCTCATAAATGAGAAACGAAATTGTGATTCTCAAATTATAGGGGACAGAACATGTTGTTCCGTACCAATTATTTTAATTTTTTTTAAGTTGATTGGACGAGACAAGTTGTTTCTTCTGACCTATTTTTAATTTTTTTTTAATTTTTTTTATTTTTTTTAATTTTAAATGATCAGACGGTACATGTTGTACCGTCTAAACAAAAAAAAAAGGAAAATTCGTCGAACGAGACATGTTGTCTCGTCCCATGCCAAAATAGCTTGGACGGGACAACATGTCCCATCCTAGAATCAAGGAGCATAATTATGGTCAATTTACTAATTAATCCCTTAATTAGCCTAATTAATTACCTATTTATTAATTTAATAATCTAATACTACTACTAATTACTAATTTACTTATTCAAATGTATTATTAAGGTTAAAAATATTAAAATATTAAAGTGAGACGGGACATGTTGTATCATTCGCTTTAAAAAAAAAGTGGCAAAATTATAGCAAAGCACCGTTGCAGGAAAATTCTCATTTTGCTATTTCTATTTGCCATTTTGCCATTTTTTTTAGCAAACGATTGTGGATGCTCTAATAAAAGTAGGGATGGCATTCAGGCCACTCTGGCCGGGCTGGGCCGGGCGCTAGGTTGGAAACCTTGGCCCGGACCTGGCCCCCGGACCCAAGTGTGGGGGCCAGGCCGGTTCGCGGGCCGGACCGTTGTTTAGGGAATTTTTTTTTGTTGTAAAATATTATTAAAGATCAAGTATATGGATTTGTAATTTCATAACAATTGCAAATAATAAAATTTCATAAATAATTGAAGTACATGAATAAATGAAGTACATGATTTAATAAATTTGAACTTCTTGAATAAAATGAAGTATATGAATAAAATTCATACAAATTTGTCTATTTAGATCAAATTACAAATCAAGGGAATTACTTGAACTTAAAGATCGAGATGGCCTCTACTTAGATTGAAGAGAAGGCATTGGACTATTGTCATGCACTTCAACTTAACCTAAATATAGAATCTCATCACCCTAAATTTTCCAATTAATTACAATTTATTGAACAACATTTTAATGTAAATTAACTAAATGTAATCGTTCATTCATCGCTACTTGTTGATCCAGCTCCAGCTTGTGCTTCAAGTAAGTCTTGGGTCCTCTTTTCCGCTTTCATCCAATCTTCGGCGCATACTAGCATCTCCAAATTTTTGGATGTCAATCGGTTCCTGCTCGGGCTCATTATCCTGCCACCAAGAGAAAAAACACTTTCCGATGCAACAGTTGACACCGGTGTTGTTAGCAGATCTTTAGCCATACGAGAAAGAATATTAAAAATTGCTTCATTACTCTTTCAAAATAGTAACACATCTTCTACATCTTCAATTGTACTTTGTGCATTATACCAATTCAACTCATTTGGTGAATTGGTTATTGGCTTTTTTGATTTAATAAGATTTAAAACACCAATACTTGCTTGACTCTTTTCGTTTGCTAATATGGAGGAAGAAGAAGAAGAAGAATCAACATTTTGTGTTTATGTTTGTGTTTGAATAGTCTTAGATGAATAAATCCTATCATCAGAATCATATAACTTAGTCAAAATATTCTCAAATTTACGAGTAAAAGCAACATGATCAAAATCTAGTATTGCATCGTGTGGGGCATAAGTGTAAAAAATTTCAATTAAATTTTTTGTACCATCTAATTTATTCATAGGATTCATTACACTAGCTACACAATATAACATAGAAATTGGATGAAAATATTTCAAAAATTTAACATATGCCGCACTAACCATATCTCCAATAAAATGGTCATTTTGCAAATCTTTAATTGTTGTCATCATAGTCACAATTTCAAGTAAAATACCACTAGATGTAGATGTATATGTTTTTGAAAATTACAAAGTTGCATTGTTAAAAGGTTGTAAAAATTTATACAAAGTATCGGCAAAAAACCAAAAATCATCATCTAATATACAATTTTGTATACCCATTGCGACACACAAATTTCTAAGATTAAAACGATAATGAAGAACAACACATAATAATTCAAAGGTAGAATTCCAACGATGTCGTACATCTTTAGGAAAACGTCCACATACAATGCCCCTAAGTTTACACCAATCATAAAAAGCTTGATAAATTGGGTCACACAATGTAATGTAATGAACACAATCTCTCATTGCTTCTAGTTTATTGTGACAGTGTAAAAATGGCCTGAGGCCCAACCAGGGCCCAATACAATTCCCACTCAGAAAGGTAAAGTTAGCAACCTGGTTCGACTCCGGACCACTTCAGGGTCGGCGCCGAACCTCGTGTTTTCCCTCACGATACTGGCCTCCTCGTACCGACGAGCCTCAGTAGCCCTCGGAGTCCGATCCGGGACAGTCCCACAGGCCGTCCCCCCTCTCTGGCGGGGCAGAAGGATGACCTGGCGCAGCCTAGGCCCTCTGATTCCCCCCCGAAGCACAGGAGACCCACGATCAGCCACGTCAACTCCAAATACCGCCAAGGATTTTGCCACGTCAGCCCTATACCACTCCTGGTATTGCCACGTCCGCCCTAAACCCCCTGGGCCTTCTGCCACGTCAGGCCCACGGGCTTTCGGATCCAGACCCGGCCCCCAAGTGGAACCAAACCCGGTTGGGATTCTCTATAAATACTAGACCCACACCCACCTTTTGAGGTAATGAATCTTTTGCCACTTAAATATACCTAGTTATCGCTACTCTCTCACAGAGACTGACTAGAGCGTCGGAGGGTCCGCCGCCGGGATAAACCCCGGTGTTTCAGGACCGTCTGCAGGTACACAAGACCTCGGATCCGACCCTTCCGATCCGAGCCCAGCCTTCAACATCTTTCCGAGCTCATCGCAGGTCCCAGAAGGTCAACCGAAGATCGGCAGACGAGCGGCATTCTCCTCCAATACAAATCGAGTCCGAACTCACACCTGGTGCATCCACACGTCTCCCAGAAATAAATAGCATCAGGTTGGCACCGTCTGTGGGAACCGCTGCTCCAGAAGCCGATCCGATCCAGACCCTCAAAGGCCATCGACAGCCGAACCCTCATGGCCTCCAAAGGCAAGGGGGCTGCTTCCTCCGTCAATCAACGGGACTCGCCCCCACCCACTGATAAAGCCAGGCCACGCACGTCGAAACACAAGGCTCTCCCTCGGGAGTCCCAAAGGAGCGTCGGCCGGCCGGCCCAGCCCGACCTCCGGGGAATAATCCTCAACCGCAGGATTACCCGCAGCAGGGGAAGGGCCGCTTCCAACCCGGTCCCGAACAATCCGAGACAGCCGCCCGAGGTACGAAGATCCGCACTCAGCCGAGTCGGAAGACAACCCTCGGACCAACCAAACCAAGTCGAGGGAGCCCCCGTCACTCACAAGGAGTTCCAAGACTTCCGAAGAGAAATTCTGGGAGCCCTCCGACGGGCCCCCAGGGAAGAAACCCCCCATTCCCAAACAAGGTCGGACGCCGAAGCCAGCGTGTCCCGCCCTTCAATAATCCAGCCTGAGGATGATGGCGTTCTCCTAAGGCGCCTACAAGGGATGGAGGATCGCCTCGATCACATAAGGGACGGCGGCCAAAGAGCGACACAGGGGTACAGATCTGTCCGTCCTCCCTTCTCCACCCCCATCCTCCAAGCGGAAATACCCCGGAATTTCCGACCCCCTCAGTTCGAGACCTACGACGGCGAGGGAGATCCTGCTGATCACATGGGGGGTTTCAAAACCCTCATGATGATTCACAGCGCCTCGGATCCCCTGCTATGCCGAGCCTTCCCTGCCACCCTTCGGGGTCCTGCTCGTGAGTGGTTCTCGAAGCTCGCCCCTGGCTCCGTTTACTCCTTCGACCAACTCGAGGGCAATTTTCTCGCCCACTTCGTCACCAGCCGGAAGACCGAAAAGACCAGCGCCTCGTTACTCGAACTCAAACAGTTAGAGGGGGAATCACTCAGAGTGTTCGTCCGGAGATTTACCGCTGAGGCAAGGTCGGTCTCCTCCCTCGACCCGGGCGTCGCTTCAGCGGCGTTCCGACACAACGTCCGTCACGAACAGCTGAAGGCTTCTCTGGCGAAGAAACCTCCCGTCGACTTTCCCGACCTCCTCGGTAGGGTCGAGAAATACATTAGGGCTGAGGAGGCCCTTAACCCCGAAGATACCAGGGATGCCACCGGGAAGGGAAAGCGGAAGACCGAAGAAGTCGAACCATCAAAGAAAGCTCCAAGGGACCCGGGGGCCATGAAGAAGGTCCTGCCGGTCCCCCGCGTCGAGAAATACACTCCCTTGACGCACAACGTATCCGCCATCCTCCTAGAAATCGAAGACAAAGGCATTGTTCGACTACCTCCCCGACCTAACAACGGCAAGAACCGAGATCAGCGCTTCTACTGCCGCTTCCACCAAGACCATGGACACGACACAGATCAATGCCGGGCCCTGAAAGACGAGATTGAGGAACTCATCTCCAGAGGATACCTCCGAGAATTCACCCGAGAAGTCCCGCGGGGTCGACGAGAAACTAGGAGCGGGATACACTCGCCCCCGAACCCCCCTCCGAGCCGCATACCGGGTCGGGATCCCGAGTCCGAGGGAGCCGCGGACACACCATTTATCTTACATTGAGTCCATGGAGGGCTAATAGGAGGGGAATCAAATACTTTCCGAAAAGCCTTCATCCGAGGGATGAATACTGTCCAAGGCGATCCCTCTCCCGAGCTACAAACCGCGCCAGTCTCATTCTCAGGAGAGGACCTTGAAGGCGTTCGCCTCCCCCACTGCGATGCCCTCGTCATTAGCCTCCGCACGGCTAAGTGTGAAGTCCTCCGAATCCTTGTCGACAACGGCAGCTCGGTGAACATTCTTTTCCTCAAAGCCTTCGAGAAACTGGAGTTACCTAGAGGCAAGCTCCAACCGGCCGGATACACCTTACATGGGTTCTACGGCGCCCCTGTCGTGCTAGAAAGGATTGTCACAACGCCAAGACAGCTTACAACGCCATACTCGGCCGATCCAGATTATGCTCCCCCCAAACGATGCCTTCGTCCTACCGTCCGGAGCTCGAATTTTCCATCCCACAAGGGGTCGGCGTCGTCCGGGGCAGCCAAGAGGCAACGCGATCGTACTGCATGACCATCGACGGAGGAGCAATGTTCCCCCTGAACGCCGTCATGTTCAAACCCAAGAAGGACGGCCCTACCCCCGGACCTACCGTCGAGCCAGAGGGGTTCCCCCTTGACGCCTAGCACCCAGTAAACTCCTGCAAAGAGCAAGCCTAGACTTTAACTTAGCTAGAAGTAAACCTTTTGTAAAGCTTTCCTTTGTATAGGACCGTTTTAGCGGCCCCCCTATCTTATACTAAGGGAATCTCATTGTATCGTACTCCAAACGCCTCGGCGGACCCGACCTAATACCCGGTTAGAGGGTCGACCGCCAAGGCGTCACCTCGCCCCACTCCGATTCCTCGCGAAACAATAAGGCCGAGCCACATCCCCTTCATCACTTTATATACTGTCAACAGGGGCAAAGGCCGTTACAGAAATACTCCCCTCGTCTCGAGCGGCACGCCACGTCGGAACGATGGGGCCCACCTCGGGAAGGGAAGCCGCAACCTCCGAAGTGAGCCAACTCGAAGCACATAAGCGGGGAGATCCGGAAACGACAGGCATCAAAACCCTTGGCAAGTCCGAATTACCTTTTTATATATACACAAAAAGGCGGGGGCCAGTCCGCGGGAGGCAAATACAATCGAAAGGAGGAAAGAAGAAAGAAAGACAAAACTATACGACTCGATTTCCCTCCTCGGCGTCAATCGGGCTCACAGGACGATCGACGGCCGGGTTGTCAACAAGCCCCTCTCCGGCAGGAATCTTCGGGGTCCCATCAATCTCCATGTCGTACTCGAAGTTCGACAGATCGAGGGTCGGATAGAAATGCCTCACGTGACTGAGCGCCTTCGCGTAGCACTCATCCTGGGCGGCTATCACCATCCGCTGGCCCGCATCCGTCAGCTCTTTCCTCTCATTGGCGAACGCAGCTATCAACTCCCCCTTCTCCTTGGCAAACTTCCTCTTCAAGGAGGCCACCCTCTTCCCCCACTCGGTGTCCTTGGCCTCGAGCTCCAGCTTCATCTGCTGCTCCCTCTGACGCGAACCCTCGAGCTCGATTCGCGTCTCCTTCGTCTCTCGTTCGCTCTTGTCCGCCCGAGCACGCTCTTGTAACAGGGACGCTTCGTAGAGATTCTTCACGTTAGTTCCCTGCATACAAGCCTGCAACCGAAAGAAGCAGATAAGAAGAAAACTCCTGAGGCAAGACCAAACAGAAAGGAGGAGGTCGACAAGCTTACCGACACGGTGGCCTGCGCCAGGCGCGTGAAAGCCACCTCCACGGGCTCGTTCTCCATCATCTGGCGATCACGAGGCGTTGCCAGCTTCTCCACCACCTCTACGGCCTGGGCTTCCTCGGTCAGACAGTCGCCCATCCGAACCGACCAGCCCGGCGCCCACCGCTGCCGCAGTAACTCCACCACCGGGTCCTCCTCCTCGACCCCTACCAAGGGACCTTTCTCCTTGTCAAGATCGGAGGCCCTCGCCGGGCCCTTACCCCTCAAAGGGGCACCCCCCTTGCCCGTCTCCGAACGAGTCCTCTTAAAAGTCGGCTCGAGCGGTACCTCCGAGATAACAAGGGGCGGCACCCTCGGCCTCTTCGCCGCCTCCGCCTTCTTCTTCTCGGCATTCTCCTTCTTCATGGCGAGCCTCCTTGCTTGGATCGATGCCTCATCCATATCTGCAGAAAAAACCATTAAGAGCAATGAGCGAGAATGTACGAAAGGATCGAGGGAAAAGAAACAATTACATACGGAGAACGGCTGGGCTCAGTCCAACGCTCGCCAGGCGAACCTCCGTCACCTTCGTCCAATTAATACTAGGGGACAAACGGAGACGCTCGAGTTGGAATGTCCCAGGGCTCTTCACTCCGGATCACCAGATATTTTTTCTTCCAGTCCTTGATAGAGTCCAGGTGGCTATGAACAACCTTCCTCCTGCTCCGGGGGGAAATATAGTAAACCCCCTCGGCCGCCGAACTAATCATCAGCATCGCTCGGAACACGTTCAAGCGCAGGGGTACCCGTTGTTCCTCGCACATCAGTACAAAACTGATTATCTGCTTCCAAGAGTTCGGCCCATACTGCATCGGCGCCAAGGAGGCCCAGTTCAACACTTCCCGAACAAACGGATGGACCGGCAGCCTCAGTCCAGAAATAAACGCGTCCACGGGGAAGACACAATACCACGCAGACAGGGGATCGGTCGGGCGAAGAGTAGCGCTCGGCAGCATCAATTCGTAACTAGGACCTATGTGGTACGCCAGCTGCAAGACCTCCAAATCCCTGCCATCCAAGGCGGTCAGAATCGCGTCCATCAACACTCTCATCCGACTCGGCGAAGAGGCCTGCACACCAAAGAGCTCCTGGTCGGACAGGTAGTCAGGATATTGACGGAAATGCTTCGGCTGCGCGGGCGAACCTGTCCCCTGGCTCGAGCCACCAGTCCCCAACCCTACCTTCCTCGGAGCCTTCTTCCTCTTCTCGGGTCGCTCCGGCGAGGGAGTGAATAAGGGCCCCCGACCAGTCAGCATGGAACTCGGACCTGCCCCCGGAACCGTGGATCTCCTTACAATGCCGCCCTCGCCTCTCTCACCCTCGGTAGCCGACTCCAAAACACGAACGTCGTCCGAGCCATCAGTCGCTTCCTCCGACTCACTGCTCTCCACCACGAAGGGACGACGAGAGCGCGACCGCCTCGCACCATGTGCCGCCTCCTCAACCACCGGTTCCTCCCACGAAACTGTGTCAGAAGACTCATCAACGTACACTGACTCTTCCTCGAGTACGGGCTCCTCCCAGGACGTCGAGTCAGAGATAGGCTCCACCTCCCCCCTAGACGTCGACGCTGATGAGCCGGACTGAGCCCTGTCCATCTATGCCTAGACTAAGTAGACTTGCTAACTCACCTGGGGTTACTTTGGAAGGGCAAGCCTGGTACAGCAAGACGCGAAGATGAGCGCTGAAGTGTTGAAAAATTTTATTTTGAAAAAGATAGGAGTGGACAGATAGGGGAGAGGGGGGACTATTTATAGGAGATAGAAGCGACTCCTCGATTCCCGCGAGTACTGTTCACCTATCTGACATGCAACTGCCGCCTAAGAATTCGCGCCACATCCTCAAAACGTGCGATGCTGACATCATCCATTGACAGGCTGGCAGCCAGTCAAGGAGGCCAGCGCGGAAGAAGTATTCGGAGGAGGGAACATTTTTATTTTTAAGATTTAAGGCGCCGTCCTCAGACAGACGCCCCGGGCTCCGAGACTGGGCCGGTTCCCCTTTCACCCGCGAGCAGCTCGGGGCTTACAGCGTCATCGGCCGAAGACCCGAACTGTTCCCGGGTGAGACAGAAACCGCCTCAACCTGGAGCCCTATTGGGACGCAGAATAGTCAGCCTCCAATCGGAGAACTACTCATCTACCCGGGGCCCAAAGCTTCAAGACGCCCCCCTCGGCAAGCACCCCGGTCAAAAGCAGATCAACACCCGAAGGCCGAAAGAAGTGCTCCATTCCGAGCCAGTTGATGCAACTGCAAAAGTCCAGCCTACTCCAGCAACGGAACCTTCGCAGTTGCAAACAACCGGCCCGGAACGCCCTTCATCCCTCTCGGAAGGATAGAACCTCCACAGTTGCAGACTGCTCACCCTTCGAAGTTCGGTCGTTATCCCTCTCGCCCGGATCCCCCCTGGATCTGGCCGCCACATCAGGGCCATCAGATCCAAGAGAAGATCGGGCGACAAAGAAACTACCTCTCCGACAAAACCGGGGGTAAGAATTATCAAGAAACAGGCGTCCGCCGAAGCAGACACCTTTAAGGGCCAAGCAGACCACCCTTGCTTTGATCTGAACCACTACGAGAAAAGGGGGGGGGGGGTACTTATAGCCTCCCCCAGACGCCGGCCTTTATGACATGGGGAAAACCAAACGACAGAAGACCATGCGCCATACATTTATTAGGCGGCACCATTAACGCACCTAGGAAATGGGAATCTTGCACAGATCCCAGGGCGCCCCCAAATGCTCCGCGAAAGCAACAGACTACCCTACTCAAACAGCCCCAAGGCACAACGGTTCGCCCACAAACGGCCCGATCTATAATCCCCTCACCAGCTCGAGGTCCGGTCTGGCACCAGGGCACCCCTCTTCGGAGGATCCACCGGCTGGCCATCACCCTTACCAGCCCATAATTCTCCCTCATCTCGAGGTTCGGCCTGGCACCAGGGTACTCTTCTCAGGAAGAAACAACGGCTCGCCTTCACCCTCACCGACCCGTAATCCCTCGCCGGCTCGAGGTCCGGTCTGGCACCTGGGTACTCTTCTTCAAAAGATCCACCGGCTGGCCATCACCCTTACCAGCCCATAATTCCCCCTCATTTCTAGGTTCGGTCTGGCACCAGGGTACTCTTCTCAGGAAGAAACAACGGCTCGCCTTCACCCTCACCGACCCGTAATCCCTCGCCAGCTCGAGGTCCGGTCTGGCACCTGGGTACTCTTCTTCGGAAGATCCACCGGCTGGCCATCACCCTTACCAGCCCATAATCCCCCCTCATCTCGAGGTTCGGTCTGGCACCAGGGTACTCTTCTCAGGAAGAAACAACGGCTCGCCTTCACCCTCACCGACCCGTAATCCCTCGCCCGCTCGAGGTCCGGTCTGGCACCTGGGTACTCTTCTTCGGAAGATCCACCGGCTGGCCATCACCCTTACCAGCCCATAATTCCCCCTCATCTCGAGGTTCGGTCTGGCACCAGGGTACTCTTCTCAGGAAGAAACAACGGCTCGCCTTCACCCTTACCGGCCCATAATCCCTCGCCAGCTCGAGGTTCGGTCTGGCACCCGGGTACTCTTCTCAGGAAGAAACAACGGCTCGCCATCGCCCTTATCGACACATAATCCCTCGACCTCTCGAGGTTCTGTCGAACACCAGGGTACTCTTCTCCGGAAGGGACAACGGATCGCCATCGCCTTCACCTACACGTAGACCCTCGACTAGCTCGAGGTCCTATCCAAGCCTCAGGGCAGCACCATCAGGATAACCCTCTCATGAAGGCCCAGTGACTCGCCATCCCATTTCTACAACCATAGGCACTCCTCCACGGCTAGCTCCCGCACCCCCTGCAGGAGTGGGGGGCTTGTGTGACAGTGTAAAAATGGCCTGAGGCCCAACCAGGGCCCAATACAATTCCCACTCAGAAAGGTAAAGTTAGCAACCTGGTTCGGCTCCGGACCACTTCAGGGTCGGCGCCGAACCTCGTGTTTTCCCTCACGATACTGGCCTCCTCGTACCGACGAGCCTCAGTAGCCCTCGGAGTCCGATCCGGGACAGTCCCACAGGCCGTCCCCCCTCTCTGGCGGGGCAGAAGGATGACCTGGCGCAGCCTAGGCCCTCTGATTCCCCCCCGAAGCACAGGAGACCCACGATCAGCCACGTCAACTCCAAATACCGCCAAGGATTTCGCCACGTCAGCCCTATACCACTCCTGGTATTGCCATGTCCGCCCTAAACCCCCTGGGCCTTCTGCCACGTCAGGCCCACGGGCTTTCGAATCCAGACCCGGCCCCCAAGTGGAACCAAACCCGGTTGGGATTCTCTATAAATACTAGATCCACACCCACCTTTTGAGGTAATGAATCTTTTGCCACTTAAATATACCTAGTTATCGCTACTCTCTCACAGAGACTGACTAGAGCGTCGGAGGGTCCGCCGCCGGGATAAACCCCGGTGTTTCAGGACCGTCTGCTAGTACACAAGACCTCGGATCCGACCCTTCCGATCCGAGCCCAGCCTTCAACATCTTTCCGAGCTCATCGCAGGTCCCAGAAGGTCAACCGAAGATCGGCAGACGAGCGGCATTCTCCTCCAATACAAATCGAGTCCGAACTCACACCTGGTGCATCCACACGTCTCCCAGAAATAAACAGCATCATTTATCATTTTCATATTTTAGTGCATCTTGCACACAAAGATTTAAAATGTGACCAGCACACCTAACTTGAAAATTTTCGAGTTCTACTAAAGTAATTTTTAAACTCTCAATTGCCTTAGTATTATTGGATGCATTATCAAAACCAATAGCAAATACTTTAACATAAATACAAAAATTATTACATGCTTCCATAATGTGTGTGACTATAATTTCACCCTTATGTGGGTACCTAACATATTCAAAAGAAATTATTCTCTTTTGAAGTAACCAATCCGAATCTATCCAATGACATGTTACACACATCATTGGAATCCCGTTTACTCCTACCCATCCATCCGATGTCAATGAAACTCTAGTGTTTAGTGATTTTAGTGTTGCTATCCAAAAATCCTTAGTCTCATTGTAAACTAATTTACAATCACTCTTAACAACATTCCTAGCAATTTTTTATAATGGGGGTTGAAGGTGGTTTGTACAAAATCCTCTACATATTTTTGTTCACCAAAAGAATATGACAATTGACCCCTAATTACTAATTTAGCCATTCCCCTACGAATGAGATCGTGATCATATGTATGACTATCTACTTGACTGGTTTTATGATGTATTTTTTGTTGTGTGAGATTATCTTTCAAAAATTGTGGTTGACATTTGTTTAAGTGACATTGAAGTGTACCCGTGCCGATCCTATTTTAAACTTATATGGGGTTTGACACTTCTTACATATTTTAAGTCCTACACTCTTATCATTTTGTGAAGGGACAAAATTGAAAAAATTGTGTACTTCGGAAGTAGTCCCTCTTGTTTTCCTTGAGTTTAGAGAAGGACATTGTTCCGATAGTTGTGGTTCTACATGATCTTCTATTTCTATAGGATTTGAGTGTGTTTCATTCAAATCGGGAAAACTATCATAATTTATAAATGTTTCTTCACTATCTATATATTGGTTAGGAATAGAAGGAATGTGATGACTAGTAGATTCTTGACTACTATATCTACTACCACCGCGTGATCGATTAGAGACCATTTAACTATAAAAAACTAGTATATGTAAAAATTAGATAGAAAACAACAACTAAATGTATGGCAACTAATAATTAAAAACAAACAACAATCTATCTCAATTAAAAATTAACAACAATATCAGGAACTGGTGAGTGAGTAGTGTATGTTTCTTTTACCTCTTTACCAAAATTAAAAATAAAATCTAAAAAAATGAGAGGAAGAAGATCAAGAAAACACAAATTATATGAGAATAATGAATAATCAACTATATTTATACTAAAATACCGTAAGAAAGTTGAGACTTGAGAGCTAGGAGTACAAGTAGTATTGATTGTTGTTGTTGAATGTTGATGAGTTGATCACTTGATTGTTGTTGATTTTCCTTCCTTCAAAATGTAGAGAAATTTGATCTTGATCACCTGAGAGAGTGTTGATCACCAAATTGTTGTTATTGATTGGAGATATAGTAGAGAGAATGAGATATTTGAGAGAATTAGTGAAGAGAAATGAAAGAAATGGTATGGTATTTATAGAAAATGTCATTTTTTTGATTTCCTAAAGTACCCCCAAAACTAACCAGTAAAAATCCGTTGGGAGGCTTTTTTGTAAATTTTTTTTATTTTTTTTTATTTTCTGGAAAAAACAAAAAAAAACAAAAAAAAATTTAAATGCCCAACAGTCGGCCCGAGCCCGGGCAAGCCGGTTCAGCCAGTCCCAGGCCTTGAGCGGGCCGGGCCTAACCGGGCCAAATGCCGAAATTCTTGAACCGGACCAGACCGGGTCCAATGGGAGCCAGATCGCAGTTAAGCCTGGGTAGGGGGCGGGCCGGTTCCGGACTGGCCCGAACCTGATGCCATCCCTAAATAAAAGGAGGCTCCACTCTAACAAAATATTTAAATCACCTAAACAGGGGTGGGCCCGCTTTATAAGCCAGTTCAAAACAGAAATATCGTTGTACATTCTTTCGGGCCCAACACAGTACAACAGAGGAAGAAAAATCGGAGGTAAAAACTGTGATTTCTCCACTGCTTGGACAGTGACTATTTAATGGGCCGTACAAAATCTATCTCATCCCTTGCTACCCCAGAATCTTTAAACGAACAGCCCCTTCCTAAATCCATCAAACAAACCCCCGAACCCCGATCAATAAGATTAACTCTTTATTTTTTAAAATTATTTTTTAATAATTAGATTTGATTAGTTTGGTTTATGGATTTTATGCCACTCCAATTGCATGCAAAATTCTTCTTCCCTTTATTTATAATAGTACTAGATATGTCAGTGGCACATGTCTACGGCACGTATTTGAAATTGCATATAAATTTATTTAGAATTATTTGGTTGTGTGAACTGCATATAAATTTATTCTTTATACATGCTAAGATGAAAAGTCATTCACTATGTCTCTTTAACAATTATTCGTTAAATTGTTTTAGTTTTTTAGTTATTTCATCTTTATTGCCCTTAAATTTCTCAATATTGAATAACCTAGAATTCACTCCACCACCGCTTATTCCTTGCAAAGATTGAAAGTTACATACATAGCAAAATGATCAAGTTCGTCAGCAGAACCAAATCTGCCCTCATGATCATTAGAAAATTTCAAACACCTATCCCCAGAGCCTCTAATCTACAAATGTAACTAAAACATTCATGATTATGATGTATATGCTCTCCCAACACAAGGGTAAATAACTAAATAACATTCATGATCATTAGATCCCTCGTCTTACCATATTTTTGTTAGCCACCTTAACCTTTTCAGCTCCACTATAAACAACTCAAAATAAAAATACAATACAATTAATCCTTTGATTCCTTTCTTGAAATAATGGATAAAATAAAAATAAATCTTGCCTTGGGTCAAAAACGTATCTTTAATCTACTAAACATTTGTTTATACGTTGTTCCTTTACTCATAATTTTTGGTTTACCAAGTATTTAGAGTGCAGTGCAGTTAGAAAAAATTCTCACTCTTTAATGGGAGGTAACAGGTTCAATTCCAGCCTTAGACGAAACTATAGCGATGATGGAAAACTCTTCTCTTTCCAATGTGGGCAGCTACGACAATAAAATCGATTCAATTGAACAGAATCTACAACAATCACCCACATCAAACAGAACAAACAAAACCAGATCAAATAAAACAAATCAAATCTCCCCCAAAAACAATTTCCCAACCATCGGAAAAAATCAAAGAATTTCAAAATAAAAAAAAGACCCTACAAAAGGGGCCACAAAATAAACGAAAAATAAAAATAAAAAAAAAGGAAATTAAATTCGGAAATTTTACCTATACGTCTTATCGTAGGGCAAAATGATGATTTTCCGAAGCTTGATTCGGCGGCTGCTACCGGCGCCGAGCGAGGGGAGCATCCCGGTCGAGAGGCTATAATGGCTGCTTCCGGCATCCCGGTCGAATTCCTCATGATCGACCGTACACATGACGTGGCACCCAACAATCTTCTTCTTCTTCTTCTTCCTACTCCTCCAAATCAACTCCATTTCGAAGGGAGGTTGAAGATGAAGAAGAGGATGAGGAGGAAAAAGGTGGAACCTTTAATGCGTTTCTTGAAATTCAGAAGAGAGAGAGAGAGAGAGGATTTGAATTGAGTTTGAAATTTTGGGCGGAAAAGTATGTTTTGTGAGAATCAATCTAGACGATTGATTTTAGGAGAGATTGAAGAAGAGCCGCTTGATAGCTTTCTTTGTAATTTATTATATAGATAGATACCATTGTGAAACATTACAAAAATGTTTTAAAATAAATTTTTAAAAAAATTTAAAAAATTTCTACAACTATTCTCAAACATACAAAATTATAAACTATCATAATTATTAGTAAGAAGGCTAACAACATGCCGGGTTTGAACCTGACTTATACATCCCGAGCCCAAAATTATTTGTTGGGTCCAATCCTGGCCCAATTTTGGGTCGAGCTCCAAAACTCAGGCCCTAGCCCGGGTCTGAATAAAACTAAAAGGGTCTGGCCCAACCCGATTCCAAACTTCATGAACCTTAAGCAGAAAACACCTAACAACAAGTACGTTCTACCCAGTGTTTGCTACAGATTCTAAATACCATACTCTCAGGTCCCATGAACTATTGAAGAACTACACATGTAGATTCAAGATTTTCCACTTTTTAGCTAACCATTCATACAGCGCACAGTCCACATCTGACAGCAGAACATAATCTGTCAGTTTTGATTTATTCAGACATTTTTCCTTTTTATTATATGATTACATTTTTCAATCAACATAGAATTTTTGAAGCCCACAGGTTCATATTAAAGGCGGCTTGCTTTATTTCAACACTGCAGGTTTGAAGCTTGCAATTCCAGTGACTTCCCTTGCCGCTACCAAACTATTAATACCAAATGTTCCTTCGTATGTGTATATTGGCTCAATATAATAAAATGCCTACAATTGCAATATAGATTTAGAAGCAAGTTCTATATGGAAACAAAAAGTAATAGATATAGCATGAACAATTTTCTGAATTAATGAACAAATTCTCCTTCATTATTCGACCCTTGATGCATGATGAATAGATAATTAGGAGCCTCTACAAATACAAGAGAAACTAGAAGACAAGAACTTGAACCTTTGCCACTAGATAGTCGGATAATATTCCATGTCCACCCATTAATTCACGAGCTAGAGAAACTGACTCTTTCGCTCTTAAAGTTATGAGTTACCCAAGCCTGAAGAGGTAAAATTTAAGGGAATACATTATGCATGCTCACTTTCAAAATTAAACCACCCAAGAAGTACCAAGTATATACCTGTCCCAAACTAGCATGACCATTAGCAGTGGCGTAGCCAGGATTTTCACCTAGGGGGTGCGAAAAAAAAAAAAAATTAGTACACACATTGGTAATCCTCAAAATATCATATATTAATACCAAGAGTAATGCTTTAGCCACTACCAATTTCACTACATTTCTCTTCACTACCTTGGTGGCATACTCCTATTGGAGAGTTCCCCCACCTACTCTATCTTCCCTTACCTATTGGAGTGTGCCACCTAAGGTAGTGAAGAGAAATGTAGTGAAATTGGTAGTGGATGTAGCATTACTCTAATACCAAATGTCATAAACTATTACAATCACTAAATATCCTTTTTCTTTAGCAATAAAACCTTCGAGATTTCATATTCTGGAAATATTGAATGATATCTTCATTATCAATGGCATCCAATACGTCTCGTTCAATATACGCGACCAAACAATCATTCATCATCTCATCTCCTAATCAGTTACGTAATGAAGTTTTGATAATTTTCACTGCAGAAAATACTTTGTCTACCATTGCAGCTGCAACGGGTAATAACAATGCTAACTTCAAGAGCAAATATACCAACAAATATGCACGATGCTTCTTTAACTAAACCATCAAACTTTTTGCATCAAAATGTTGCCAAGATATAATCTTGGCACATTTTTCTAGGCTCAAATTCTAAACAATGCAATACCCAGAAAACAAAAAATAACATACTCAACAAAAATCAAAATTTACGAATCACAATTCAACAAGAAGAAAATATTAACTTCATCAACTAAACATCAGTATTAATGAATTTAATCCTCAATTAACCATAAAAGATGCAAATTTGAGCTTTATAATTCCACACACAAAAAAGTACCTGTTTGGCTGTTTTGATAACAGATAGTGAAGACCACAAAAGCAACCTCTTCGACCTTAGATTAAAAAGCAAGATCTTCGAGTTTGATCTGCATTAAAAAGAGAAAAAGTGAACGAATTAGATCAAACTCTTCGACCTTGGATTAATTTCAAATTGAAGAAAGGAAAACAAGCTCAGTTTATAAAGATTTGAACATCGATTGTGTTTGATTTGGGTTAGGGTTTCGGAATCAAACTTTAGTTTTAGGGTTTGGTTCGGGATAAAAGGAAAAAGAAGATGAGGATGGGTAGCCAGTGTTGGGGAATGTGAGAACGAAAAGAGAAAAGAGCACGATAGAGAATGGGACAGGATCGCAATTCGCAGGAGATGGGCTTCTGGTTCTTCCGGGCATCAATTTTTTTTAAAACTATTATTTCACCTTTTACACATAAACCTTTTATAAATATATATTTACAATATATGTATATATGAAGATTTTTTTAAAAAACTCAGAGGGCGCAACCGCACCCCCTCGTGACTATGTGGCTACGCCCCTGACCATTAGTCATTTGCTGGTTAATCTGGAAAGATGCCAGTGGAGCTCCAAATTGCTTTCTCTCTTTCAACTTTCAAATACCTATGTCATTTGTATTATGTTTGTCATGGATAAGCTCAAAAATTGAAATACGAGCATTGCAGGAGAACATGATTTTTGTAAAAACCGATCATGGTCAAAAATTGAAATACGAGCATTGCAGGAGAACATAATTTTGGTAAAAACCGATCAGGGCAAAAGAGAAAAAATTGAGTGCATCCTACTAGTGAAACATGTACAAATGTTTGTCATGGATAAGCTCAAAAATTGAAATAAGAGCATTGCAGGAGAACATGATTTTTGTAAAAACCGATCATGGTCAAAAATTGAAATACGAGCATTGCAGGAGAACATAATTTTGGTAAAAACCGATCAGGGCAAAAGAGAAAAAATTGAGTGCATCCTACTACTGAAACATGTACAAATGTAAGGAAGCAATTAAGCAATCAATAAAGAGAGAGTTTTCCTCAAAACAAAGTGAAAGAGAAAGAAAGAGTGATTATGATTGTGCTAGAAGCAGTGAAGCAGTTAATACAATGCTTCAACACCAGCAATACTTCTTTAACTGGATGTCATTTGTCTTTATCATAACTTACATTTGAGCTCCGTAAAAAAAAATTAAAAAGAATTACTTGATCTTCCAATATGTTAAATAGTAAATATAACAAACAATCAAGAGCAAATTATTTCATTCCATAATCCATGCCTTCATAGTTCTTAATGAAATCAACATGAAAATGTATAAAATCAAGTAACTAAAGTAAAATATATGCATTGAAAATTAAACAAAGTACCTACTAGAAATACTTGAATTCCACAAAACTAGTGAGGAAACAATAAATTATAACAAAGTAGCACAATTTTTAAGCATAAACAGAACTCTTGTTAGTAGTAAATAATAAGAGATTGTCCAGTAGCTGCATGTCATGTCCCCACAATAAGAGTCATCTGTCAAAGGGTAACAATATATGCAAAAGACATAAATATATAAAAGTACTTGAATAAATAAGATATAAAATATTGTACCATGCATCCTCTTTCTCTTTATCAACTATCACTGAACCTAGAGCGGCACCATGAATTTGTAACTTTGAGGTTCCATCTTGTCCTACAATATAATAATAAGTCAAAAGATAAGAAATCAGGATTATACAAAATAATTATAGGGCAGGGCAAAGTAAGTTAGTTAGTACCTTTGATAGAGTTTTTAAACCAATCTTGGCCACATATGAGGGCCTCAACCGTCCTTGGGTGCAACGAACTACGATATTGGTCCAACACTCTTCCACCAGTGCTAAATGCGGATTCTGAGGCTACAGTAAATAAAGGAATTGCAAGGACATCACGAGCAATCAATGAGAGAATATTATCACTTGCAGCATTACACTTCCACCAAGCTAGCACATCGAATGTATCTTCTTCTAAAAGATAAACTGCTTCCTCTAAATAAAGATCTAAATCAGCCTTTGTTGGCATCATTGAAGAGCTTTAAAGAATTGACTGTATCCTTTTGTACGTTTTGCAGGTGAGACTGAGTTAGAACTACTATTTTCACTTGAGCCAACTTTAGAAGAAATATTGCCCCTAGCAACATATCCCTTATAAAGGTTATTAATACTAAGAACTACCATTTTCACATCTTCCTTAGCAGTTAAAGAATCATAGAACTTCAGATAATAGTACTCAAATAATTTCGACTTGAATCTTGGATCATAACAATTGCACATGCTAAGGATAAGTGGCAAACGTTCCAGTACTTCATAAACATCTCCAACATAGCAGCAACAACTGGCTGGGAAAAGTTATATCTCCCTACTTCTTCATGCAAGTTTAACCGTATCTCAGAAATTCATCAAAAATATATTAGCAGTGAGATAATTTGAACCTAAAAAATAGAATTGATGCATTATAGAGATGTCATTGTCAAAATAATTTTAATCTAATGTCATAAATTTTATCAAAAATAAAAGTCGTGAGATAACAAGTACTTGAAAATGTATTTGATGCATTATAGAAAGTTTCTAGTAAATCACAAACAACTTTGGCCCTTTACCAATCATCATCAGAAGCTGCAACCTTCTAACTAAAAACAGAATTCCTATGCTCATGACGTTGAAATGCATCTTTATAAATCAACGCCACTTCCAACATCTTATATGTTGAATTCTAGCGGGTTGGAACATCTTTAATGAGACGATTCTCATAGCTAATCTTTGCTTGTTTGAACAACTGCTCCCTCCCTTGTGAATCCGTCACGTATTTGACACTATCTCTTACTTTCCGCACAACATCACCCAAAGCCTTAAGACCATCTTGGACAATTAAATTAAGTATATGCGCCGAACAACGAACATGAAATAAATCACCTCCCAGTAAAAGATTGCTAGAAAGCTCATCTTTCAACAACTCAGCCATTAAACCATTTATAGTGCAGTTATTAATAGTTACTGACATTATCTTCCTATCAATGTCCAATCTAGCAAGCATTTGTAAAGGGATGAGCAAAGATTTTTAGTTGTGTGTGGAGAATGCTCCATTTGAAAATTAATTATTCGCTTTTGTAAAACTCAATCATCATCAATAAAATGAGCAGTCAAGCATGAATATCCTAATGTTTGATTTAATGTCCACATATCAGTAGTGATGCTAACATGACTAGCAAAGGTATCAAAAAGATCATGAAGTTTTTTTTTCTTTCCCATATACCCCGTGCAATCGGTTTTAATAGTATTTCTTGAGACCATATTGAACTCCGGCTGCAAATTTCTTATAAATATCTTGAAGCCCCAGTGTTAAACAATGGAAAAAGATATTCATGAATCATAATTATTTGAGCAAGTTTCCTATCATTGTCCAATCTAGCAAGCATTTGTAAAGGGATGAGCAAAGATTTTAAACTGTGTTTGGAGAAGGTTCTATTTGAAAATTAATTGTCCGCTTTTGTAAAACCCAATCATCATAAATAAAATGAGCAGTCAAGCTTGAATATTCTAATGTTTGATTTTATGTCCACATATCAGTAGTGATGCTAACATGACTAGAAAAGTTATCAAAAAAAATCATGAAGTTATTTCTTTTCTTTCTCATATACCCCAATGCAATCAGTTTTAATAGTGTTTCTTGAGACCATATTGAACTCTGGCTGCATATTTCTTATACATCTCTTTGATATGGCTATAAATAGAACCAAATCAGGACCGTTCAAATTGAACACGAATCTCAAAGCTTTCAAGGGTAAAACGGTAATTTCCTCTATAAGTAGGTTCGAAAATGGTAACTTGGTCTTTTCCAAGCCCAATAACCCAAAAACGGGTCTACCTTATAGGGTTAGGGTGACAACACATTACAAATAAATCCAGATAATTTAAAGAGTGATTTGTATTCATGATTATCCCTAAAAGACAGTTTAAACTAAATCTCTTATCATGAAGGAATTTAAACACTATTTCTTATCCAAAAAGAGTGGAAAGAAGAAATAAATGATTATATCGAAACTGGTCCCAAAGGCGACTATAAATACCCCTTACCCCATCAGAATCAGGTAATCAGTTTTTTCTCCAAAAAAGTTCTTTCATAATCTTCTTGATTACTGACTTGACAGTCGGAGGGCCTGTCGCCCGGATCAACCCCAGTGTTTCAGGCATTTTGCAGGTCAAGCAGAGCGAATTAGTATCAGTTGACGGCTTAAAGACGGTCAAACCAGCGAAAGTTAACAAGGTTAGCTTTTATTGATTTCCATAGAGAACTCACAATTATCTGTTTTCTCCCACATAGAATTATGCAGCAACAGACTGGCGCGATCTATGGGAAATCAGGAAAAAGCAATCCAACCATACCTGCCGGTAAAAAAATGACTTTTCCAGCCATGCCTCCGAAGGAAAAAGGGAAGGCGACGGCGTCAAGCCGAAGAGCCACCCCTCTTCCTCCACCTCCTTCACTTGAGGATGTTCTCCATCAATAAGATCAACAAGTTCAGCAGCCTTAACCTGAACAGCCACCTCCCTAACAGGCTCGCCCCACGCTCAGAAAGGTTGTGCCGGGGGGCTCCCTTCGAAGCCGTCAAGAACAGCATCCTCTCTATGACCATGTCTCGGTCCACAATCCTTCCACTGACTCGATGGCCTCGCATGTACTCAGGGGTCAAAAGACCTTCGTCAATCATCGTCAACCCTCAACAAGGGATCGACCTCCAAACCCGCTTGAATTAGAGACGAGCCGTGACGAGGTTCCTTATCCAGAACACCATAGAAGCTAGATGAGCCATTCTCCCCGAAGGCCGAGATCCAGAAGGCCTGCCTCCCCAAAGAGGCGAAGGGCGTCTCCTCCCCATCAACATCGAAGAAGCCACACCGCTGTGAGTCGATCAGCACCAAGGGTTCACCGTGATGGAGAGGCACCGGTCACTCAGGCAGAATTTTGAAATTTCCAAGATGACATCGTGTGAGCTCTGAACATCACTCCAAGTCACGACTGACATGCACATAGCCATCGCCATGCCACCTCTCATGAAGGAGAGTCCCGAGGATCGATTAGATCCGACCAGAGAAATGACTCGGTTCATCGCCGCCTTCGAGAGATGGAGATGCACCTCAACAAGATCAACCTCGAAGAGGTCAACAGACCAAATACTTCCACCCAAGCAGACCCCCCCTTCTCCAGGACCATCATGGATGCCCGTGTCCCTGAATCCTTCAAGTCGCCTCATTCTGAAATCTACAACGGGGAGTCTGACCCGGATGATCATATTGAGAGTTTTAAAACCCTCATGATGATCCATCAAGCCTCGAAGCTCTCCTCTGCAAGGCCTTCCCAGCAATGTTGAGGGGACCAACGAGAGAATGGTACTCTTGTTTATCCCTAGCCTCCATCTTCTCATTTGACTAGTTTGAGGAACTCTTCCTCACCCACTTCATTAGCAGTCACCGAGCTGAGAAAACAAGTGTGTCCTTGCTAGCCCTCGGTCAAAGGAAAGGTGAACGCCTAAGAGATTATCTTCGATGCTTTACTGCCCAAGCTCGGTCTATTGTCTCTCACGGCCAATCAGTAGCCTCTGCAGCATTCAAACACAAACGTCAAAAACGCTGACCTCAAGATGTCCTTTGCAAAGAAGCCTCCTCGGGATTTCTTGGAACTCCTGCTTAGGAGTGAGATGTAACACCCCAGCCCAAAACAACGATTTTTCTAACAACTGCCCACCGCAGGCTTGCCTCATAAAAGGTGATATAACTGATTGGTGACCTCTAATCCCAGGCAATTATATATATAGGTAATTAATTCCAAATACTCCCGATATGGGATTATTAAATCCCACATCACTTCTCTTTCCTCGCAGGAGAAACTCACAGCAGACCCCTTCAGGCGGGCCCCGCTTTCCACGTCAGTAACTGCGGACGCAACTGCTCCCTGCTCTTTGCCTGGGCCCCCACTTGCCGCCACATCATACACATGGATGAAAGCAGCAGCAAAGCAGCACTGCTGCCTCTATTCAAACCGCACCATCAACTCCATACAACACCCCCCACAGAGATTTCTATGGGGCATATATATATATATATATATATCTTAACACGGGGTGTTACACCCCCCCAAGAATTTAGCGTCCTCGCTGAAGTCGGGATATGCAACGTTACGCAGGATCTCCTTTCTAGCCGATGTGGAGTGGGGTATCCCTGATTCAACCAAATCTTAGCGTACTGCCCCTGGCTACACTACCAACGTACTGAACACGGCTCCCTCTCAGGCATACAATACATCACACCCACTCTTACCCACACTGGTGTTGAAAGTCGGCTCTAATACCATTTGTAACACCCTAGCTCGAAATAGCGATTTTTCTAAAACCTGCTCACCACAGGCTTGCCTCATAAAAGATGCTATAACTGATTGGTGACCTCTAATCCCAGATATATGAAATTAATTCCAAATACTCCTGAAATGGGATTATTAAATCCCACATCACTTCTCTTTCCTCTCGAGTGAAACTCATAGCGGACCCCCCCTCAGGCGGGCCCCGCTGTCCACGTCAACAACCGCAGACGCAGCTGCTCCCTTCTCTGTGCCTGGGCCCCCCACTTACAGCCATGTCATCCACGTGGATGACAGCAGCAGCAAAGCAGCAGTTCTGCCTCTATTCAAACTGGGGCCCACCATCAACTCCATACAACACCCCCATATAGATTTCTATGGGGCAACATCTCGATTAATTCATATATATATATTTCTTAATGCGGACTGTTACATGAGAAGTACATCCAAACTAAAGAGGCTCTCAAACCCCCAGGTCAAGAAGAGCCATCTTCCGGGCAAACGGAAGAGTGCAAACGAAGAAGGATCCCAGAAATTTTAGAAAGATGACAATGGTCAATGTCGCCCCACTCCTCGTTTTGAGAAGTTCACCCCCCTCAATGCCAGTATATCAGCAGTTCCCATGGGGGTGGACAAGGAAGGGCTACTTCGCGCTCCCCTAGAATGAATACCCCAGCGAAAATGAGAAATAGAGACAAGAGGTGCCGCTTTCACAGGGATCATGGCTACTACACGTATGAATGTCGGTCTCTCAAGGAAGAGATCGAAGAGCTCATACAGCGGGGGCAACTTGCCAAATTCATCAGAAAGAATAGAGCCGATCCTCCTCCACCCCGGGGAGCTAACAAGCGGACCGAGAAGCCCTCTGAGTCCCAAGACTCGGAGCCAGGAGTAGTCCTCTATTCAATCCACGAAGGGTCTATGGGGGAAAAATCAAACTCCTTCCGAAAGGCCTTCATTCGAGAAGTTAATTTAGTACAGAACTTCCCATCGCCCAAAAGCCTCGGGATTCTGATGTCATTCTCAAACAGTGATCTAGAAGGCGTTCGAAATCCTCACTGTGATGCCCTGGTCATCAGTCTCACCATGGTAAACTACGAAGTGCACCGGATTCTGGCCAACAATGGCAATCCCATCAATATCCTCTTCCAGGAAGCATTTCAAGACCTTAAGCTTTCTCGAGATCGTTTCAAGCCTGCCGGATACATACTCTACAGGTTCGCTGGGGTTCCAGTCTCAATCGAAGGAATAGTCACTCTTGATGTGACCGCAGGAAAAATCTCGACAACCCGAACAGAGGCAATGGACTTCATGGTCATCGATGTAAAGGCCGCTTACAATACCATCCTCGACCGACTAGGCCTAGTAGTACTTCATGCCGTACCCTCAGCCTTTCACATGAAAATGAAGTTTCCGAACTCAATAGGAGTAGGGAAAGTCGGAGGAAACCAAGAGACAGCTCGGAAGTGCTACACAACTACAATGGGGGGTTCGGTCCTCCCACTTGAAGCATTAGAGCTCCCCCCACGGAACAGTCAAGTCGTTCCCGAACTAGTTGATGAATTCAAGGAGATCCCCCCTCTTCTGGGAAGACATACTTGGAATACAAAGCATCAAATGAAGTACTAGGAGAGTGCCTTACACCCTCTCGTAGAAGTAGGTTTTCAGTTTTCAATAAGGCCGCTACTTGCGATACGGCCAAAGTATGTAATAACGGCTCGTCCCCCCTCAAGGCAGCCACTTAGTTTGCTTCAATAAAACTTAGCTTTTTTCTTATAAAGATCATTGCATTAGCATCATGTCTATCTCCCTAAGTCACATCTACGACTCATTAAACGGTAAGTTCGGAGTCCTGGTTGCACCATTCAGAATTGCTCCTACAACTCGTTGATAACTTCGAAACAACTGGTTCGAGGTTCACAATCATGGTTCAAAATTGTCCTCACAGCTTGCAAGTATGCAGTTTCGGGGCTCGGAACGACCATTCAAACAACTTCCAATACTAGTTAAATTTTGCAACAAGCAAGTTCGAAGACCAGCACTTTTCTAGGGCTATCTTTAAAATTTGACCGAAATATACTGAATGTAGGCCCTAGCTCACCCCTGGAGCTGCTCCCTCGGGTTGAAAACCCTCATCAATGAGCTTCGTGCTCAAAACCTTTTCCGAGCCACACCAGCAACTCCTTAACTTCATGCGATGGTGCTGGAGTCCAGCTCATCGAAAGAGCTTCTCCTGCAACCAGTTCACCTTTAATAATCGAATATGACATCCAACTCACTCCTCGAGTTCCTTCTACAAATTTGTCGGACTCAAACGACAAGTTTGACATCCAGCTCACCCCTAGAGTTGCTCCCTGAACTCACCTCCCTCACAGCTCTTCCCCAGAGCCTGGTTATGTTATTCGTCTCACTTGCCTCCCGAGTGACCTACTTTCAAACGAGTTCAGAGCTCCACTGACCCCTAGAGTTGCTCCCCAAACTCGCCTCCCGAACGGCTCTCTCCTAGAGTCTTGTGATGTTGTTCATCTTGCTCGCCTCTTGAGCAACCTTCTCCCAAACGAGTTCAAAGCTTAACCCACCCCTAGAGTTGCTCCACAAACTCGCCTCCCGAATGGCTCTTTCCTAGAGCTTGGTGATTCTTCATTCTACTTGCCTCCCGAGCGGCCTTCTTCCAAACGAGTTCGCATCTCAGCTCTCCCCTAGAGTTCCTCAAACTCGCCTGCCGAACGGCTCACTCCTAGAGCCTGGTGACGCTCTTCGTCTCGCTCGCCTTCTGAGCGACCTTCTGTCAAACGAGTTCGGAGCTCAACTTACCCCTAGAGTTGCTCCTCAAACTCACCTCCCGAACGACTCTCTCTTAGAGCCTAGTGATGTTCTTCGTCCCGCTTGCCTCCTGAGCGGCCTTCTTCCAAAAGAGTTCAGAGCTCAACTCACCCCTAGAGTTGCTCCTCAAAATCACCTACGGCTTTCTCTTACATCCTGGTGATGCTCTTCATCCCACTCGCCTCCCAAGCGGCCTTCTTCCAAACGATTTCGGAGCTGAACTCTCCCCTAGAGTTGCTCCTCAAACTCGCCTCCCGAACAACTCTCTCCTAGAGTCTAGTGATGTTCTTCGTTCCGTTCGCTTCCCGAGTGACCTTCTTCCAAACGAGTTCGGAGCTCAACTCTTCCCTATAGTTGCTCCCCAAACTTGCCTCTTGAATGGCTCTATCCTAGAGACTGGTGATATTGTTTGTTTCGCTCACCTCCCGAACAACCTTCTTCCAAACGAGTTCGGAGCTCAACTCACCCCGAGATTTGCTCCCCAAACTCGCCTCCCAAACGTCTCTCTCCTAAAGCCTGGTGATACTCTTCATCGCGCTTGCTCTCCGAGCGACCCTCTTCACCAACAGCGAGTTCAGAGCCTAACTCGTTTAGAGACGCTCCCTAAACTCGCCTCTAAGAACATATCTTTCCAAGAGTCATAGAAAACTCTTCTCAACTTCATTAAGGCAAAGACATTGTGGGCCGGTTTTCACCCTAATAATGGATGATTCTATAAAAATATACTAAATAGAAGCTGTAGATCTTTGAGTCCTCTTCAAAATGAGTGGTTATAAATGCCCCGATCGGACCTCTGTAGCTCCGAAAAATTTAGTTACAATGCAGCTCACCGAAGGCGCCACGTCGTTCACCGAAACCCGTCGCGCAGAAGAAGATCCAAATGAAAATAGGCCGAAATGGCGTTGACAAGTCAATAGTCATTGTTGACCAGTCAACGGTCAAATACCATGCGTCGCCTCATCATCGTTCGCCAATGCTCGCTAGCGCTCACCGAAGGTGCCACATCGTTCGCTGAATCCAACCGAGCAAACAAGAAACTGAATGAAATGAGGCCAAAATGGTGTTGGCCAGTCAATGATCACATGTTGACCAGTCAATGGTCAAACGCCATGTGTCACCTCACCATCGTTCGCCAGCGCTCGCCGAAGGCGCCACATCATTCGCTAATGCTCGCTGAAGGCACCAAATCGTTCGTCGAAACCCACCAAGCAAATAAGAAACTGAACGAAATGAGGCCAAACTGGCATTGACCACATTGTTTGCCGTATCCTGACGAGCAAACAAGAAACCGAACAAAATGAGGCCAAAATGGCATTGACGAGTCAACAGTAAAACGCCACATGTCGCCTCACCATCGTTCGCTAGTGCTCGCCGAAGGCGCCACATCGTTTGCCAATGCTCGCCGAACACCCTTATCAATCGCCAACGAGTGCAGAGCAGACAAGAAACCGATTAAAAAATGAAAGAAAATGTCTCCTCCCGATCCGTGCCCCATCCTGATCGATGGCTGTGATGATCAAATGTTGACCGCCACGTGTCAACGCACCGAGCTACCGCAAAACCGAACATAAAATGAGAGAAAAAAAACCTCTTCCCGATCTGCGCTCGATCTAGACCGACGATTCAGATTTCACCACGTCATCAAGATAATTTCCTTTTTAATTTATTTTCTTATTTAATTATTAAATCGAATTAATTATTTAAAAATCTAAAAAATTAATAAAAAATTGAATAAAATTAATTTAAAATTCTAAAAATAATTATTAATTTGGAAAATAATTTTAAATTCCAAAAATATAATTATTAAATTAGAATAATTAATTAAAATTTTCAAAAATTAATTATTAAAATTCAGAAATTGAATAAAAATTCAAAAAATGATTAAAAATTGGAAAACATTCAGGAAAATCTGGAAAAATCACAAAAAAAATAATTCTAAGTATTTTACAAACTCAGAAAAGCATCGTTACACCCCAAGTTAGATCTAAATGTCCCCGAGAACGCCCATAAATTCTATAAGCCATTAAAAACGAACGAACTACTCCTCAAAGGCTAGAAATAGAACCAAATTGGAATCGTTCAAATCAGGCACGGATCTCAAAGCTCTCAGGGGTAAAATGGTAATTTTCACTACAAGCGGGTCCGAAAATGGGAATTGGGCTTTTTCAAGCTCAATAACCCAAAAACGGGTCTGCCTTACTGGGTTAGGGTGACAACCCATTATCAATAAATTCAAATAATTTAAAGAGTGATTTGTATTCATGATTATCCCTAAGAGAATGTTTAAACCAAATCTATTATCATTGAGGAATTTAAACTCCATTTCTTATCCAAAAACACTGAAAAGTAGAGATAAATGATTTTCTTGAAACTGGTCCCAAATGCGATTATAAATACCTCATACCCCCGTCAAAGTCAGGTAATCAGTATTTTCTCCAAAAAAGTTCTTTCATAATCTTCTTGATTACTGAATTAAGCATTGGAGGTCTGTCGTCGGGTTCAACCCAAATGTTTCAGGTGTTTTGCAGGTCCAGAGGAGCAAATCAATATCAGTTGAAGATGGTCAAACCGGTGAAAGTCAATAAGGTTAGCTTTTATTGATTTCATAGAGAACTCACAATTATCCGTTTGCTCTCACACAGAAATAAGCAGCAACACTCTTGAAACCCCACTCTGCAACAATGGAAAAAAGGATATTCATGAATCATAATCATTTGAGCAAGTTGCTACCCTCTGCGTGTTTGACTAAACTCAAACTTTATTATTGACCCCTCCCCCATGTCTTTAGAATTTTTCTCAGAACAATTTTTTAAGTGCCTCTTTAAGTGGCTAGTGTCACTTATACTAGCTCCAGTAAATTTATTCTGACAATAGGGGCATATTGCTATTTTTAACACCGACAATTTTTCTTCAGACATCTCTTGCCAAACTTTTTACTTCAATTTTCTTTCCCTTTTTTTACTTTTCAGTATGAACATTTTCAACAGGGAGATTACCTGAGATATTTGGAGGATTTTCAGAAGTTACCACATCAACATCAGTAGCTTCCATGGTATCTTTATCCTTCCATATATTATCAGTCATTTCAACTTTAAACAGATCCTGCATGTTTTTGATTGAGATATAGTAAGAAAAAACTCAAAAGGTTTGCAACATAGATAAGAATTAAATGAAAGTATATAATATAAGGGTTGATGTAATACTTAGTTGGCAAATAAATGCTACAATCATTGAGATAGGGGAGAAAGAACTAGTGCAAAAAATGGATTCCAGCTTTGGAGCTAAATTTGACTATTTTCCTAAATACTTTTCAGACTCAATAGGGGCTAAGGGAAAGGAAACCATGTATCCTTCAAGATCACCCAAATTGATATTTAGACTTGTTGGAGATTATAATAGATAACATATAACATCACTGTTTAACAATACTTTCTTTGATACACTGTACTTGTCTTTGATACAGTACTTTGATACACTGTAGTTGTCTTTGAAAGTATATAATATTAAGCTGTCTTTGATACACAGTCAAAGATTTCTTGCCAACAATTTGAGTGTTATATTCAGTAGTTGCAAACATTTACTAATAACAAGACTATATTAGTATCAGACCAATTAACCTATCTATTTACAGCATTGGTTGAATCTAGCCATTCCTCAGTCCAAATAACGATAAAATATATACTTGAATAAACTTGAAAATTTTGGTAAAAAATACAGAAAAGCCTTTTGAAATTAGAATGGCTACTCCCAGTTTCATTGCAAGGAAAATTTTTCCATGGCTTAAATTAAGATAATTAAAATTTTCTGCAAGAAAGAAAATTAAGAAACGACTGTACCTTTAAATCTCGATCTTCTTCTCAGATCGACAATTCGAGATCGCCTCTTCTGATTACAGAGATATGAGATTGAATTGGGAGCTAGGGTTAGGCTTAGGGTTGAGATTTGAGACTAGAGATAGAGAGAGAGGGAGATCTTTTTGTTGTTTGTTAACCTAAATCCTATATTGATGATGAAAAAGAATATAGAAAAACTACATATATATAGGCAAGCGGGAAAGAAGCAATAAAAAATTGAATTTGGGGCTGGAAAGAGAAAGGGGCATCAATAATGAAGAAGAATGGATGAGTGGCCGGTTGCGCTTCCATGAAAGAGATGGAGAGAAGGGTTGCATTTTGACTTTTGAAGAATTTGGGGGAAACTGGAAAGAGAGGTCAGGTGTTTGAAGACGAAGGCGCAACGACGCTGGGGAAAAGGAGAACTGGAAAGAGAAATGAAGGGGCGTATATTTTGAGTTCTTTAAACCGGGTTGGGTTCGGGTCGGACCCATACAAACCCAGACCCGGCCCAAAAATTATATCAGGCTTGTTAGTTGAGCCCGAGTCTGAAAAAAAGAAGAAGAAAAAAAAAGGCCCCGAGTCCTACTAAAAACGGATCAGACTTGATCGGGCTCAAGTCGGGATCGGGTCAATTGTCAGCCCTAATTATTAGTTTTCTTCCATACTTCAACATACAAAAAAAATCATTAAAACATACAGAAAATTTTAATAACAAAATTAGATTACATTAGTATTTGCTAATGAAAAAAATATATACTGAAGTATATGAACAATAAAATTTTATATACAAAAAAAATAGTATGTAACAATCACTCCAAGAGCATCTCTCAGTCTTATTGAAGAGTTGACACATTGAAGGTCCGAGGAAGGATTCTAACCAAGCACTGAACCCCATTCTGATGGGTTCAACGAGGAGCAGTCGGCGGGGGAAAGGGCTCGACTTCGGCACAGTGGACGGGAGTAGGAGGATGGGTCGACTGATAGATGATCGAAAGATGAAGAGGCGGGAGGTAGGGGGTAGATGAACAGTGCTAGGGTAATTGGAAGTTGGCGGCTAGGTTAATTAGAAAGGTAATTAGGGTTTTTGATTAGTAGGGGTAAACAATTAGATATATATAGGGGATGGATATTAGGGTTAGGTGAAACAGGTTGGGGTAATGGGTATTGGATTTGGGTTTTAAAAACCAATAGGGAAAATAATTAGGATTATAGGTTTATAAAACATACATATATACTTGCACATTAAATCAGAAACAATCAAAACTAATAATAGTAATAATAATAATAACAGTAACAAAAATAATCAAAATACGATTTGAGTTTAACAAATTCATTAAAACCCAAATAGTAATAGTAGAATTGGTTTGGGCTAAAATGTAGATAGTCGATCAATTAGGAATATGAAATAAAATTAAAATACACCGTTATTTGAAATAAATATAATTTTCGAATAATAAAATGAAATAGAAAATTTCTTAGAAACCATAATAATATATTGTTAAAATTCGATCAATTGAAAATATAATTGTTGAAAAAGAATTTAAAAGCGAGATGAAAGTTATAAAATTTTTAAATACAGCAAATACAAGGAAAAAAACATTTATACGGGAACAGGGGTTACACAACGAGTTGTTGATGGAGTCTGGGTGGAGAAACGGGCATTGAACTCGTTGTTTGGAGTCAACGAGTTGTCGATGGAGCTCGTGCAGTGAGCAAGGGATTGAACTTAATGTTTGGCGGAGCTTCAGCGGAGAGCGAGCTTTGTACTTGTGCGAGTTGTCGATGGAACTCAAACGGAAATTAGAGCATTGAACTCGTTGTTTGGAGTCAACGAGTTGTTTATGGAGTTCATGCGGTGAACAGAGCGTTGAACTCATTGTTTGGAGCCAGCGAGTCGCTGATGGAGCTCGAGCGGTGAACAGAGCGTAGAACTCATTGTTTGGATCTAACGAGTTGTTGAAGGATCTTGTGCGGAGAGCAGGGCATTGAACTCGTTGTTTGAAGTCAACGATTTGTTGATGGAGCTTGTTCCTAGTCTTTTTGATATTGAAGTGAAGTCCTTTGTGTTTGTTCAGTGTTGAAGTGATTATGTTCCTCTCTATGTTGAACAAGTAGTCGTGTACATCGAATGAGATCTTTAGGATGTCGAGCTCGCTTCTCTTCGCAATGCGTTGTGCTTGATGGGGTTGGGACTAGTTCGTTTGCATGGTGCATTATGCGAGACGGAGTTGGAGCTTGCTCAGGTAAAGGTGGTAGGAAAGGCTTGGAGCTTGCTCGCTTCAGGAAGGCTTGTCTTGAATTTTATCGTCAAGAGTTGAGGCAGCACTGGAAAGCTTGCTAGCTGGTAGGAGCCTGTGAAGAGGTTTGTGTCTCTTAGGCGGAGCATCCCTCTATTGTGTAGTTGGAAGAACGACTTGCAGGTTTGCTTGTTGTATAGTATTTGCACGACTTTTATAGCTATTCTTAGGCATGAAACGTAAACTCATTGTAATTCTGCAGTTGTAACGAGACTTATACTATGGCACATAGTGTTGTACTTGTATAAATTTGTAGAAGCACTGAATTTGAATACATAGATTGCGAGAGTTCCATGACTTGAAGAATTCTTTCATATGTTTGATCCTTGCTGTGTTACTTGTTGAAATTGATGAGCCATTGACTGGGTTCTTTGTAGCTAAAGAACAAGGCCTCGAACTTGTTGTTTATAGCTAACGAGCTGTTGATGGAATTCGCATGATGTGCGTAGTGTTTGACAGAGTCAGAATTTGACCATCTTGTACACAGCTAGTTGTAGGAGCAACTCTGAGGAAGATTTATTTTCCCAACTTCTTGAATGGGTGTTTAGTTAGTGAAGGAGCAACTCTGGGGGTGATTTATTTTCCAAACTTGCTATATGGGTCCTCCAACAAATTGTGAGAGTTGCATCGAGTGGCGAGTTGAACTTCAAATGTCGCTTTTGCAAGTTTATTGGGGTAACTACAATCTACGATTTTGGAGCTCTAACCTGTCTTTAAGGAATTTTAACTAGTTTCAGGAAGAGATCGAATGGCGAGTTGAACTCTGAACGTGCTTATTTGCAGGTTGCTAAAGTAACTTCGAGCCATGGGTAAAGATTCCGAACTTGTTAGTTTAGGTAATAACAGGTTGCAGGAGCAGATCAAAAAGCGAGTTGAACTCTGAACTTGCTTTGCCGCTAGTTGCTAGATTAACATCGAGTCATGGTTATAGACTCCAAACCTGTTGTCAAGGGGTTGACGGATTGCAGGAGCAGATCAAATGGTGAAGTGAACTCTAAACTTGCCTTGTTGCAAATTGCTAAAGTAACTTCGAGTCATGGTATGGACTCCGAACCCGTCTAATAATAAGCTTCTAATGAGTTTTTGGTACTATTTTTAGGAGTAAGCTTGGCATTTTTCTCACTGTATGCATCTATAAAGTTGTACAATAATTTTACAAACATTACTACTAAATTTTATTGAAAATTAAAATTAAGTGGCTGCTCTAGTGGTTGACCGTTATTATATGAAGTGACCGGTAGAGAAAACCGTATTTATTTAAAAGTAAAACTAAATGGCTGCTCTAGTGACCGGCCTTTATGACAAATTTTTAAAAATATATGGAGGTGGGCGTTAAGCGCCCTTGTTGAGGTTCATGAAGTTTTCCACTTTGCAAGTCCCAGTTGATATCTCCTTGCCCCCGGGTTGATGAGCCATTAGGCAAACAACTTGGTAGACCTTGTCTGGACTCGTCTGTTTAGGGGCGAGTATCCCATTGTTTTGCATAAAGAATGAGAGATCCTTAGATTCTCCAATGTGTTTGAGTAGGACTGTTTCTTTCCAGTGAATGATCTGAGTGGCTTTGGGCGAGGGGTTCGAGTCTATTACTATATTCTAATGAGAACGAATTTGGACTTGGTGAGAGATGATTTGGCAGGTTTGGCGGTTCTTGGCAGGATTTTCTATGGCAGTGGCTTCGAGCTTGTTTATGACCTTGGAGCTACTATGATGGCCTTCCGGTGGTAGCTCTATGGCATCAAGGGGGAGAACCGAGCCCCCCATTATAGCAGTGTAGCATGATCATGCTACATATTGGCTCCCTACAACTTGGCCCACGCCTGCTATTGTAGGGAACTTCATTTTCATATGGTAGGCGGAATCAACTGCATGAAAGGTCGCTAGGCCTGGATGGCCAAATATTGCATTGTATGCAGCCTTGACGTCAACTACCATAAATTCCAGTGCTTCCGTTCAAATAGCGAAGGCTTTTCCTGCTGTCAGATATAGTGTGATGATTCCTTCTATTTGAACGGGTACTCCGGAGAGACTGTGGAGTGTATAACTGGCTGGGTTGATTCGATCTCGAGAGAGCTTCAGGCCGTGAAACTATTCATGAAAAGGATGTTTACTGAGCTGCCGTTGTCCACCAGGATGAGGCATACTACATGATTTACCACGCAAAGGTTTATGACCAATGCGGCACAATGAGGTCTTCGAACACTTTCTAAGTCCTTGTCGGAGAAAGATATCAGGATCCAAGTGCTCATGGATGTCACGCCCCGCTTCCCAAAAATACAGAATACGAGTACGTAACAAAAGCCCAGCGAATGATTATTATCATCCTTAAGCTGTTTCAAGAAATCTTTACAACATGTCACAGTAAAATCAGAGTCAACATATATCAGAGTCAATATATATATCACAGTCGGAAGCAAGGAGTGGAACCAACATGCATCATTGAGATAATTTTACCAACAGGAATTAATTGAAACCAAATATCTTGTTCTCAAATAAAAACAGAGTCTGGAACAAATATTCTGGGTCACATCGCCCAAATACAAATAATACTCAAGTCTCAAGTACAGAAATAATCAAGTTCACGAATACAGAATAAAGTTCTAACAGGAAACAGAAATAATAGTCAGCAACTAATACTGCGAACCACCAGTACCTTCTTGAATCTGTCCACCGAAATCTGCAATCATCGAATGCAGGAAAAAGGAAAAGAATAAAACATAGTACCCGTCAATGGCAAGTCCGGGTCACAAATAGAATAGGATACAAGCACATGGACACTATCTAACCACAGGATATACTAACAGGTAAGGGTAACATATGTCAAATGTAAAGTCAACAGGTAAACAGGTAGCATGTATAATTATCAGGTAATCAGGTAGTCAGGTAAATATGTATCAAGTATCAGGAAATCAGGTAACAGGATATATATATCATGTACAGGTAACAGGTATACAGGTAATAGGTAATCATGTATTAATATCTTGTATTATTATTACTATCTAGGTAACACTTCATGTGCCATACTTTTATCACATGGTTGTTACAGTCAATGCAGTTTCGCTTTAGATTTCGTAGGGGATATTATAGGGCAGTGTACTTAGGTACAGGAAACAGTAACAGTAACAGTCATCCGAGTACATCTTCCTATAGGGAAGCATGTAGTCAGGTAATCAGGTAACAGTCATCCGAGTACATCTTTCTATAGGGAAGCATGTAGTCAGGTAATCAGGTAACAGAACAGTTCGAACCCATTGGTCCGCCTCCAAGTACACATTTCTATGCTTTCCCTCTACTAGATCTGTCCCATAAATCCCGGCTTGATTACTTTTATTATTAATATCATCCACATGCATGAGAGTGTGCTAAATAATGTCAAACCAACAGGTCATAATCAGATTTAGTATCAGGGAATTAGATCAGCAAGTATAGGTGCAAAACATTCACAAATACGAGCAAAATGGTATATGTTTATAAACAGGACAGCAAGACCAGTCTGTACAAAAACAGTAATCCAAAGATCTACAGGCATGCAAATCATAATCCGTCAAAGGATCTAGAAACTAGACATCCACACGCTTCTAACGAATAAAATAAAGATATACACTAGTTCACAACATCACGGCTTAAAAGTCATTTCAACACAGATTTCCGGTACAGCCAGAAAACAGGGGAATAACTTAAACCACATGAAAACAGAAGGTAAAGTCATCAATTATATCCACGAAAATTCTGGGGTAATCCCCTATATGTATAGTCTCAAAATATAGATTTTCATATTTTTCCAGAAAGTATAGATATGTTTTCAAAAATAGAAAGTAACACATAACACAGTTTTGATGGATCTGGAATTCTTCAACACCGCTGTACAAAATCATGCATATCTTGCACACAGCGCATCAAAATCCACTTCCACCAAAATGGGATAAAAGTATACACAATTACCCAACTTTCATATCTCACATAAAATATTCATACAGTAATTAGAAATAAGGTGAACACGGCATTCAACATACAATCACACGCAGTTTACAGCAAAAGCGATCTATAGAAAAGGATGTAAGGCATCACTCAAAACTGATCTTTTAATTACCACAAAAATCAGAGAACTACCTAACATCATGGTGAAACACTAGACCAAATCTTGTGGCATGAAATTATGTCTAACTTGGATCTTGAAAATAAATTGGTGATAAAATCTACCCCGAAGTGAATCTGGGAACTACCAGCATACAGTTACTAAAATAATCATAACTAATTCATATGAACTCCAAACGGGGTGAAACCAGTGGGATAAGAAATTAGATTCAATTCTCTACAAATCACTCAGAAATAGCCATGTTGAGATTCGGACTCTAATCCAGGTAAAAACAACAATCAATCCAGTTCAATCCAAATTTCCAGATTTCTCAACCAAACTTCAAAACGTCATAACTTCCTCAAAAATCATCAAAACTCTTCCAAATTCAAAACTCTGTCTACCCACTGTCCAAATGTCATAATGGAGGGTATATAACATGTCAAAATCTAGTATTTCTCATATGGGTGTTCAAACATACATCGGGTATACAATATGTCACATACACGATAACAATCGCGTTTGGGTAAATCCTAAGGCACAAACCTATCAAACTTCATGTCCTAAGTCGTCTATGGCCTGTTTTGAACAATAGAGACGAAACCCACAATTAAAAACATGATCTTTGTCCGTCTCTAGTCTCAACCTATCCTATGTGTGAACTTTCTACTTGTATCAACCTAAGAAATTTAAGTACAAGTTACTTGCCTTGTTGACGAAGAACACGATGCTACGAAGCCTAGCAATGAAAACCCACGTGCAAAAGTCCTTCCACGCGCGATTTCAAGCGAACCCACGAACCAAAACTTGCATACGATCGTCTCCTTGAAGCACGAACTCAAACGGACGCTACCCACAACTCCAAATCAGCAAGGGATGAAGAGGGGGGCTGTTCTTGAAATGGAGGGGTGCTGGTTTGGTGCTTGGCCGGCCACAAAAGGAGAGGAGAGACGAGTTTTTGATGTAAGGAGGTTTGTATAGATGGATGGTGGTTTGTATGGTGGGATTTGCAAGGAGTAGGAGAGGGGATGGCTCAGTTTTGGAATGGAAAAGATGCAGGCCGGATCTGAATTGAGAGGAAGAGGGGAGCCGGTTACAATTAGGAGAGGGAGAGAGAAAGATTAGGGTTAGGGATTAATTAGTGTTTAGGGATATATATAGGAGATCAAATGTGGGTTAATGGGTAGTGGATATCAATATGAAACAATAGGTATACAATTGGGTAATGGATATTGGGTAGATTTCGAATGGGGATACAAAATACAATGAATCCTATAGCTCATAAAAATCTCCTTAAGGGCCAAAAATCTTAAATTGGTCAAAACTCTCCTAAAAATCCACCATGACCCTAAAATAATATTTATACATGAACGGGATCAAAAAATTGAGAAAAAGAGCTCAAAATGTCGAAAACGGCCAAACGGCGCACAAACAGCAAGAGGAGGTCAAAACTGCCAGAAAAATATTATAGAGTAAAAATAATTAAATTTATTGTTCCGAAAATACAATGGAAAATAATAATTCACAAAAATGAAAAATACCCTCAAAAATACCAAAAGTGAAAAACAGGGGTTACAATGGAAGGCGAGATATTGGGTACAAAGTTGACTTCCCTGACGAAGACTTTGCGGGAGGAGTTGGAGTCTCCCCCCATCAGACCTCCATGAATAGAGTCGAGAATGACCATGCGTTCTGAGTCTTGTGATTCGGTGGGCCTCTCTTGACGCTTATTAGGCCCCCGTGCCGGAGGGGTTTCAACATTGTTTTGTTGGACAAATTGAGAGAGATAGCTCCGGCGAATCATGCCTTCAAGTTCATCTTTGAGGGCTCGGCAGTTGTCAGTGGTGTATCCATGGTCTCTATGAAATGCGCACCACTTGGTCTTGTCTCATCTCTTACTAGCAATGGACATCTTGGGGGGAGGGCAGATTATTCCGTCCTTCTCAACTTCCATGAGGATGGCTGATATGCTTGCGTTGAGAAGAGTGAACTTGTCGAACGTGGTGCTAGAGATGGATGGCGTTGACCAGCGTCATCTTTCTAAAACTTCATGGGTTCTTCCTCGCTTGCATTCTTCCGTTTGTTCCCGGAAGGTGAATTGTTCCCTTGAGGATAACGAGCTTCTCCGACTCTGATATACTTGTTACTCCATTCTAGGAGTTCAGTGAAATCTTTAGGAGGCTTGTTTGCGAGAGAGGCTTTCAGGTCTTTGTAAGAGACGTTGTGGCGGAATGCAGCAACAGCCATTGACAAATCTAGGGAGGAGATAAACCTTATTTCGGCTGTGAAGCGCTTGACATAGTCTTTCAGCAGTTCTCGGTCCTTCTGCTTTAATTCCAACAGGGAGGCACTTATTTTTTCAGCCTTGAGTACCATTTCCTTACTGATCCTTTCAGAGTATCCAGGAACATTCAGCACATGAGCGCATCGAGGGCATTGTAGACCATCATGAGAGTTTTAAAACTCTCAATATGGTCAGCCGGGTCTGACTCACCATCATATGGCTCGAATTGAGGAGCTTTGAAGTTTTTCGGAATGGGTGCATCAAGGATGGACTTTGTGGAAGGGATGTAACCCCTGTTCCTGATTTTTCGGATTTCTATTTGTAATTCTTCCTTTTTCTTAAATTATTGTATTCTGATTTATTTACTAAAAAATCTTGCTATTCATTGAATCCTTTTGTTCTCATTTGATCATCCGAATTCTTTTGGCTTGAATCTTGGTTTTCCAGTACACTCTATTTTATTTATTGTGTATTGTGTGTTTAATTCATCTATTATATTATATTATTATTTGGTTTCTTTTTATTGAACCCATTAATTGATTTGTTATTTTCTTTTGGAACCAAACCCATTAACTCAAACCCATTAACCCGAAACCCAATGGCTTAATCTCCTATATATACTAATTAATCTCTTAAACCCTAATTTACCCTAATAAACCCCTATCGGCCGCTAACCCTTCTTTTCCTTTTCTGCTTCGAACCCGAACCCAACCCCCGCTTCCCTCGCCGCTGCCTTGCCATCACCACCGCAATCCCCGAGCGCCTTCCTCGTCACCGCACACTTTCCGCCACCATCGCCTAGCAACAACGTCGACCACTGTTCTAGCCCCGAGCTCCATCTCCAACTCCACCATTGCCGAACTCCACCCAAGACTCCGCCTTCTTCCTCCTCCACCTCGTGACATCACTGTAACGCTCCTCTAACCGCCAACCGAAGCCCATTGCCATCGCCTCCTGCACCCCAGTCCCCGACACCTCCCTGCACGCAACCCCCTACCATTGCTGCTCCTCCTCTTCCGCCTCGCGACTTCCTCAATAGCCCCGAACACCACCGAGTGCCATCCCGTAGTCCCCCTCATCGCCGATCACCAAGCATAACCACCGTTGCTACCCCTCACTATTTTTCATCACACCCCAAACAAAGCCGAACCCTCGTTGTTGCTCTTCACTGCCATTGCCCTTGCTATTGTTGTTTTTGTCCGAGTTGTTGCTACTATCGTCGACCTCGGTGTGTTGTGCCGCCGTTGCTTGTGTTGTAGTCGCTCTCTTCTCCGTCGTACACGTCGTAAAAAATACGATAATTGGAATGAAAATTACTTGCGAGGATCAAATGATTCTTGAACAAGGATAATAAACTAGTTCAAGGTAAACTTGATACCTCTTAAAGAAACTATTACGGATTCATCGGCGAAACCAAGTAGTAGCTTTCTTTTTGTGTCATCTCCTTGACTCAAACCCAAGCCTTGTTATATATCGTCATATGCATACACTACACTAATACATAGATTAGAAGCATGGTATATAGAAGAATGATGATTTGAATGCTTTTCGATTGGATATGATGTCATAACGAGATTCATGAATTTAATATTATGGAAATAATGGTTGTCTTGTTAATAGTAGAATTCCACCCTTATGATTGAGTATAATTTCCTGATAATTATTCCCATAAAGTTATAAGCATGTGCATATCGTTTGCTGCTAATTAATAATAATCAATTTGATGGCCTGCTGTTTATTCCATGTTGTTTGGAGTTTTTGACACAGTTGCTGTTATAATTTTGTAGAACTTTGTAGAAGACTTTTGTAGCCCTCTGAGTCTAATATCCAGAAATTTTTATGGATCTAAATTCTGATTTATAAACTGTAAGTTATGCGATTTTTAACACTGCTAGGTTTAAATTTCCGGATTGTCGTTTATAAGCATATCGACATGAATTTATAATCAAAAGAAAATGTTAACAGTAGAATTAGAACTTGTAACTAACTAGGTTGTTACTAGACATGATTAGGAGTCACTTTGATATTTTTATAAGATTAATTGATGATTTTCCAGACCCGTTATATATATGAGAACATGACCCTAGGTTGCTACCACAGAACTAGTTCAGTAAAGAACTAGACTTTTGACCTAATTGAAGATACTATTAATTAAAACATATTAAATAAGAGTTGTAACCCTGTGTGTCTGGAATCCATAACATTTGACGATTTTGCAATCCGACATACAGTTTGCAAGATATTCAGATTCTCGTGGTGTAACGTCTGAATTTTAGAATATAGTTTGAAAATACGTTACCATGTTTAATTAACTGAAACAGTAGATTAAGTAAAGAATTAAAAATGGGATTAATTGGGTTTTTACTGAACACTGTTAGGAATCAAATTATGATTTTTATAGGATTTATAAATGAATTTACAATCAACTTTTATATATAAGAATTTGACCCTAACATGTTGCCTGAACATGAAATCAGTAAAAATTAAAATTATGAACCTAGCTACTTTAATTATAAAATGGCGTGTGAATATGAGTTGGAACCGACAGAAAGTCTAGTTTTTGGAACCCCTGATGGAACCTGATTTACTTTCCTATAGCAACGGGAAAGTTGGTTTTTGTACAGCAACGTCTTGTTGTCCAAAATGTGTGTTTTTGTGTTTTTAAGTATAAGCATGTTTGATTTTGCATCTAGTGAATATAATTAATTATACCACGCATTGCATAGCCTTGACATCTTCTTGACATCGGCTCGATACTTCTGTGCCCATTATATGTCCACATTTGAGTGTAATAAAATAATAACAAGCCGGGCTAATAATGGTCGACTTGGTAATGAACAATCAAAGACCGTACTCGGGAGAGGGTCCCTTATCGTTCGACTGATTATTGTTATTGATTGTGGATTATTGATTGTTGATTATTGATTATTGTGCTGAGTACACAATCTATAGAGTTCACCACATAGCCTAAACAAACATTGTTTGCATGCACCGAACCTGTGGTATAGAACACAGAATTACGTGCATTAGATAGGATAATAAAAGACTAATAGATCTAGGATTGACACTTGCAATCTTATCATGATTATAGCTATCAACTTGATTATGGATTGTTGTCTCGATTATTGCATCTCTGATTCTAGACCTTTGAATTTATTATCAACCCTTGTTATTGATCTTGATTTTGTTCTAGTTCATTATTTCTTGATATACCATGTTTTGTTGTTTCTTTTTTTCTACTACTTGTTGTTCGTAACCTGCTCTAATACCCCCCCCCCCCCATCTAGTTGATGAGTTTGCAGGTACCGAAGGAGATTTGACTAAAGGACTTGGTGAGCAAACTTTCTAAAGAATGGAGCCAAATCATTAGACTACTATAATTATTTCGTTCATGTTATTTACTTTCCTACATTGTTACTTTGGTCGTACTTTGTTTTTCCGGGGTTTTATGACCCGAAGTTTTTTTCCCCCCAGATGTTGGATATTATTTTATAGATTTATTTCATGGATTATTGAAGTTTATTGTTTATGTGGTTATTTATTCTTGCGTGGTTGTCATCTCTTGCATAATATTGAGTTAATCTGTTACAGCTTATAGATGATATACACATCTTTCGCTCGGCCTTTGTTACATGCTTGTATTTTTGTATTTTGGGAAGCGGGATGTGACAGAATTTTTAGTTGTATCGGAACCCCGGTTAGGCACTAGACAGGTTACCCTCAATAATGTGCGCACCACGTTGATCACATGAACATTTAAGAACCAACTTATAATCTGGGTACTAATCTTATTCGATCCACTTTTTGATCCTTTTATATTCAGTTCCTTCATTTCTTAATTTCTTTCATCCCTTCCATTCATCCACATTCATTGATTCCTTATTGGGTATAATTCATTCTTTTCATACCCATGTTCTGTTTGATTCTGATGCTACCCACTCCTTTGTTTCTCCCCGCTTCGTCGATCGGCACCGTTTGGCAAGCGACTTCATGCCAGCAGCTTGGAATATCACAATAGGTGGATGCATCATCATCTGTTCTAAGGTGTGCAATCAGAGCCCTTTGCTGATTAGGGGCATGGATTTCAAGGTTGATCTCATCCTGATCCCCAACTCCGGCTTTGATGTTATCTTTGGGCTGGATTGGCTAGGAGTTACCCATGCCGTGATTGATTGCAGAGAGAAGAAGGTAATACTCAGGCTTCCAGGTCACCAGGAGTTCAATTTTCATGCGGGTGAGACACCACTTGGACGTGTCAAGAACTCGATGAACCAGAAGGTGGGTGCACTAAAGTCGATCTGCACCGATGGTGAAGTTGCACCCATGGTTGTGTAGGACTTTCTTGATGTCTTTCCAAAAGAATTGCCCAGGTTGCCGCCAGATCGAGATGTGGAGTTTGGTATCAAAGTTCAACCGGAAACGACACCAATCTCGAAGAGTCCGTACCGGATGACAACAGTTGAGTTGGCAGAACTGAATGTGCAAGTCCAAGAGTTGTTGGACAGGGGTTTTATCAGGGTAAGTGTTTCAGCTTGGGGATCCCCAGTGTTGTTCTTCAATAAGAAGGATGGTAGTCGCAGGCTCTGCATTGACTATCGAGAGCTGAACAATGTCACTGTGAAGAACTGGTACCCGCTACCAAGGATCGACGAATCGGTTGATGTCAGCACCCGTGCTGACTATACCATGCAGTTCAGGAGGCTTTGTGATTCACTATGATGCTTCTGGCAGAGGTTTGGGTGCATTATTGATGCAACGAGGCAGGGTTGTCGCTTATGCATCAAGACAGTTGAGGCCACATGAGAATAACTATCACACGCATGATCTTAAGCAGTCATAATCTTCGCCTTGAAGTTATGGAGGCATTATTTGCTTAGGGATAAAGTTGAGATTTTCACAAAATATAAGAGTCTCAAGCTTGTGTTCACTAAGAAGGAAATGAACATGAGACAGAGATGATGGCTGGAGCTGATGGCAGATTACGACATCAACTTGCAGTATCACCCCGTACAGTGAACTTGGTACCAGATGCCTTGAGCAGGAGACCTGCTGCTATGTTCCTCACCAAGAAGAAGAAAATGCTAGAGGATATGAGAAATCTAGAATTGGATGTGATTTTACCTGTCCAGCACATCAATGTATGATGTTACAGTTGCAGTCTTCATTGATAGAGCAGATCAAAGAAGCCCAGGCAGGTGATCAGCAGTTACAAAAAATTTGAGGCGTAGTGGAAGAAGGCTTGAGAACTGACTTGATCATTCATTCAGATGGGTCACTTCATTTTAGAGCTAGGTTGTGTGCACCTAGAGGAGAAGTCAGGCAGAAGCTACTTGCACAAGCCCACCAATCTCCCTATTCTTGTAACACTCCGAATTCCAGACAAGACTGAATTCGAAGTTCCACAGGATCTTTATACTTCACTTCATACAATTTTACAAGGAATTTAACACTTTTATTACTACATAGTCTTTTACTGTAATGCCCTGATTTTTCAATTAATGAAAAATTATTTATTTTGCACGTAGTGTGCACGTGCAATATTTTGGTTGGATTATTTTATTGAGATGTGTATAAATATTTAAATAGGTGTTTTCAAGTTATTTTGTACAAAATCCCTTCTTTAAATAAATAGAAAGCCTTATTTTAATTTAATTAAAATGCACTTTTCTTAAAAGCCCAGAATGTAAATTAATTATTTTGTTTTTAAAAAAAAAACTATTTTGGCCCAAAAATAAAGCCCATGGATTAACCATTTTTATTTTAAACTTGTCATGTAGAAGACTATTTTAATACTATTTTATTTTTATACAAAATTAAAATGTACAAATTTGGTCCTAGTTGCATGCACGTGCACTACACGTACACGTGCAATGCACACTTTTCCATGGCCGGTTTGCATTCTTTTTGGAGGGATTTTCAAATGGTTGAGTGGTGATCATGGAGGTGGTTGTATAGTTGTGGGTAGTTTTTATAACTCCTACTCTAATCTTGGCCCTCCATCCTACAACCAACTAGTCAATCCTAGCCATCCATTTCACTTGATTTCTAGTATAAATACCCCCCCTCCCATGGCTATATCCATATGCAATTATATCTTCCCAAACCTATAGTCTAATTTAGTAATAGTTGTGAGTTAAAAAAAGAGTGAGAGTTGTGTGGGATTGCTTGCATTTTCCAAGGAGGAGAGGCCGGCATCACTAGGAGAAGCATTCGGTTTGCTTGGTGTTCGTGGAGCTTGTGCGCGCATCGACTAGGAGGAGGTGCATCTTGTTGCAAGGATTTATTGCTTTTGTGTTGTTTCTCTCCACACAAGGTGGGTAAACCTTTCATATTTCTAATATAGGGATCCATGCTAGATTTAACCATCAAAACGATGCATGAAAAATACTAATAAGAACACACTTTAATTGAGAAGTTAGTTTTTGAATTGATTGAAATGTTGTGATTAACTTGTATGTGATTCTAGTATTAAATTAAATTGTGTGTAGAATTCTCCATGATTATTAGCATGAATGAATGATGGTGGTTAAATTCCCTTACGAATGTTGCTAGTATGATATTGAGACATGATGCATGAAAATTTCCAATAAGAACGCTTGTTAATTGTAAAATTGAAGCATGTAATTGATTAAGAAAGAGTACACTTTAATTTGAAAAGAGTGACTTTCTTGAATGATTGAGATGTGATTATGCAAATTGATAAGTGATTATATACATTGTGACATAGATTGATTAATGAAACTACTTTGTTATCATCAAAAAACTACTCATAAAGTTAGTAGTTTGAGTTTTACCTATTCATGTGCTAAATAGACCTTTATGTTGATATGGGTATGGATAAATTCAAAATATATGTGTATGTTGAATATAAGGTTAATAACAGTAAATTAATATAAGAAAATTGGGAATAAAAAGATTAGAAGACCAATTGTTAAGCAATGTCGAAAATGAAAAATATAGTAGTTTTAATGAATAGTTCATTTGATTTGTGTGAAAAATATATTTTTATTAGTACAAAATTATTTTAATCACACTGATATGAAAATCATGTGAAGGGAAGTTGATCTGGAGTTTCTCAGTAATTTCTACAAAAGCAATATGAAACAAAGTTTAGTTGAACATCGAGATGTTTTTATCAACAGTGGTAATTGATTTCAAAAGAATTTTTAAACTGTATTGTGACAACCTGAGCTTGTAGCTCAGGCGGTCACTGTGTGCGGTTGTGTTCTCGGGGGTGACTGGTTCGAACCCCTGTAGCCGCATATATATTCCACATTTTTGAAAGCATATAACTTCCAACCCGAGAGTAATAAATACAATTTTCGCCCCTTTTATACCGCTAGCACAGATCGGCCTAGTGGCGGGTGCTCTTGGCTTTGTTTCCCGTGTGCCTGGGTTCGATTCCTACCTTCGGCATATATAAAAAATATTTTTTTTGGGGTTTCTAGATGTCCAAAAATTGTGAAAAAAATATGGTTATTCTCATAAAAATGTAAGGAATTTTATAAGAGTGATTTGGGCATTATTTGAATGAAATACACTATGGTTTGTGAGCAAAAGGCATAAATAGAACTATGGTTCTAGATTATGTATTTGTGAAAAAGTATAGCTTATAAGAATAAATAATAATGATGTATTAGAAAGTCAAACTTGTGAAAAATATTTGACTATCATATATAAAAAATATTTTTTTTGGGGTTTCTAGATGTCCAAAAATTGTGAAAAAAATATGGTTATTCTCATAAAAATGTAAGGAATTTTATAAGAGTGATTTGGGCATTATTTGAATGAAATACACTATGGTTTGTGAGCAAAAGGCATAAATAGAACTATGGTTCTAGATTATGTATTCTCATAAATACACTTGTTGTGCAATCTAGTTACCTAATTAAATAGATAAAACTAGACACAAATTAAAAACCTCGCAAGTGCACGAATCGTTTATAGAAGCGTAGCAATAGCAAGGGTCGATCCCACAGAGATTGTAGACTTTAACTTACTAATCAATAAAAAGAATAAGAATCATAAAGGGTTGGTCTAAAAGTCTAAAAGAAGTAAAATGATCAAAACTAAATTAGAAAATGCTGAATCACAAATGTTTATGAAGTAGTTGGGTTTAGATCTCCACCAATAGTCAGTAATGCTAAGTCACCTTCTGAACTTCTTCTTATTACTCATGTTTGTTCTCTTCAAGGGTATGGTATCTACTCCTTAAAGTAATGTTTCCCTAAGCCAAGAATTAGGCATGGTATCTACTCTAATTCGTTTCTTTCATTAAGTGTTTAGCATGGTATCTACTAAGTTGTACTTAAAGAAAACATAGATCAATGGAAACGAACAAACACTTAAGGTTCTAGAAATTGGTATCAGATCTAGATCCCTTAAGTTGATTGAACCAAGAACCCTAAAGGATTCCCTTGTTACAATTTACGGGCACGAGATTCGGGTCGTCTCAATATGCTCATATAACAGATTCAGATAAATGGTAATGCAAACTTGATATTCTCAAGCTCTGTATGTCAGTCGACTGGCTCTCACCTCAGTCGACTGCTCTCAGAGCTTCGAGAACAAGTTTGGTTATCATAAATCTATATTACTTCAATCAGGTTCAATCAATAAGTAAATAGAAGAATTCAGAAGAACATAGCACTACATAACTACGGCTTCAATCTACCCAACTATGAAATTAGTTCCACATAATAATACTTTTATTAATCAACAAGTTCGAATACATGACCAACATAAAAGAATAGAAGAAGAAGAAATAAACTAATGAAGTCCGGCAATGAGGTCGACTGGCTGTCACACAGTCGGCTGCCTTCGAATACTTGATCTCCTATCTCCTTCCTCGATGCTGATAGAATAATGCCCCTGTTGATGACTTGAACGCTCAGAAACTCTTGTGATTCGGTGGTGGGTGTTTGTGGAAGATGATGATCAGAAGATCCTTGAATAATGCTTTCTTTCTGATATTTATAGAATACGACCAGAGAATTAGGGTTTGCACTTTTTCAGGAAAGTCCTTCTTTAATTGATTTGATGATTTATTTCTTTTTCGTTTCTTCTTCCTTTCCTTATCTGTTAACCACGCCTTTTGCTAATTCCCAGTCTCTAGATTTGGTTTGTTGGAGAATTCGCATAAAATCTGGATTCAAATAGATTTGGAATTAGATGCGGGTGTATCTTCGAATATCTTATCTGTTAACTCCGCCGCAGACCAGTCGACTTGTCTTCGAACCAGTCGACTGTGTCGAGACTTCTGAGGATTTCTCAATTGATCAGCCCAGTCGACTGGTGTTGGAGTAAGTCGACTGTGCCGAAACTTCTATGTAAACTTGATTTCTCTGTTCAGTCGCTTGTGTGGAAGACTCAGTCGACTGATGCTCTGTAATATTCTGTGTATCATCCTTGAAGTCCTGGATCTGCTTTGTTTTGCTGTTATAGGCTGTTTCCTATGGAAAAGAGAAAATAAGAGTTAAATAGCACATATAGAGCTTTTAAATGTGCATTTACAATAAGATTATTGCTTCTAAATGTGAATAATAATGTGTTCATCAAATACCCCCAAACTTAGATTTTTGCTTGTCCTCAAGCAAACTAAAATTATGAACAAGGGGAAAATAATAGTATTCAACCACCAAGAATTCTTATTATGTGGGCATCAACATATTAAACTATAAACAATTTCAGATAAAGTAAAATTACACATACCCACTTTCTCTAGTGCAATTGTTTAGTCATAATCCCCAGACTCAATCATATTTGTCATGCAATTAATGTAGTTATAGTATGCGACTACTCAATCTGTGATTATCCCCTTTTCTCTACTACAAACCGAGTAGCAAACTAGAGTTTTTTTTTTCCATATATAGTCTCTTCTTTAAAGTTGTCACTTGCCTTTTTACGCGAATGCAAAACATTTGTGATGAATCCACCCGGTTACTCAGCAAGTCACAAACTCTAAAGTGCTTTACATACTCATATTTCAAGTTACCGTTTGACGTAAAGGTAAACATTGGTGATGAATACCCCTAGTTACTAAGCAACTCAAAACATTGGAGTAGATTGACTTTATTCAATTATATATATATATATATATATATTATCACTCTATTTACTTAAACTCAATTTAGGACTAGATTTAAAGGGAATAATCACCAGAAAAAAGCATCACATTTGTGTATTATGTATAATCGCATGACTCATATAATTTTGTAAGGAATTTATGAAACTCAACAATCCTAAAGTAAATAAGTATCCTTCTTCTTACTTTATAAGAAATTGTTTATCCTAAAAAATTTCAAAAGACTCAAAAATTAAATAACCCTAATACCCCCAAACTTAGATGGAACATTGTCCTCAATGTTCGAAAGAAAATGTAAAGATAGACATGTGTCACCATCTAGTAAGGAGAGACTGAAAATAAAAGATGAAAATAAAAGATGAATAAATAAAAGAAAATAGAGGGAAAGTGTAAATACTCCCCTGAAAGTTGGGTTGCCTCCCAATAAGCACTGTGTTTTATGTCTTCAGCTAGACTTGATGAGGTCATGCAATGTATTGAATGGTTTGAAGATTCACATCTTCCTCGTGCGGCTCTAGACTCATCTCCATGTAAGGCTTCGCCCTATGCCCGTTCACCTTAAATGTTTGATTCTTCTCTTGGCTATGAACCTCCAATGCACCATGTGGAAAGACTCTTGTGACAATATACGGCCCATACCATCTTGACATAAGCTTGCCTGGAAAAAGTCTCAATCTTGAGTTGTATATCAATACCTTCTGTCCTTCATAAAATTCCTTTCTTGCTAGCTGTTTGTCATGGTACAACTTTGTCCTTTCCTTGTACAATTTTGCATTTTTGTATGCGTCGTGCCTCAACTCTTCAAGCTCATTTAGTTGTAATCTTCTTTTGTCACCTGCTTGTTTCATATCGAAGTTGAACCTTCTAATGGCCCAATAAGCTTTGTGCTCCAACTCCACTGGAAGATGACAGGCTTTTCCAAAAACCAAACGGTATGGTGACATACCGATGGGTGTTTTGTAAGCTGTTCGGTAGGCCCATAATGCATCATTCAAGCGCAGCGACCAATCCTTCCTTCTTGTGTTGACTGTCTTTTCCAAAATGCTCTTGATTTCTCTGTTGCTGATCTCCACCTGTCCACTAGTTTGAGGATGATATGGGGTGCCCACTCTATGTGTGATACCATATTTCTTCATCAAAGAAGCAAACGGAAAGTTATTGAAGTGGCTCCCTCCATCACTAATTATTGCTCGTGGTGTCCCAAACCTAGTGAAAATGTTCTCCTGCAAAAACTTGACAACAACTTTGTGATCATTAGTTTTTGAGGGGACAGCCTCGACCCATTTAGACACATAATCCACACCAATAAGAATATATAAATAACCAAATGAGTTAGGAAAGGGACCCATGAAGTCGATTCCCCAAACATCAAAAAGCTCGATTACTTGTATGTTGTGCAGCGGCATTTGATTTCGAGAAGAGATGTTGCCTGTCCTTTGGCATTTGTCACAAGACCTGCAAAAAGAAAAAGCATCTTTGAATACTTTAGGCCAATAAAATCCAGATTGTAATACCTTGAGTGCTGTTCTTTTTGGTCCAAAATGTCCTCCACATGCATATTGGTGGCAATGTTGTAGAATACTTATTTGCTCTTCTTCTGCCACACATCTTCTTATAATTTGATCAGGGCAGAATTTGAACAAATAAGGATCATCCCAATAATAGTGTTTGCACATAACCACCAGTCTCTGTCTTTCTTGACTTGTCATACCTGGAGGGAAAACATGAGCAGTGAGATAATTTACAATGTCTGCAAACCATGGAAAATTTGAGCAGTAGGATACCAGTCGACCGGTCCTGTTACCAGTCGACTGTCCCGGTGATATGTTTATTTCAAATAGATGTTCATCTGGGAAATTTTCATTAAGTGGCGGCACAATTCTTTCTTCCTCATGCAGTAGTCTGGACATGTGATCTGCAACAACATTGTTACTTCCTTTCTTGTCTCTAATCTCAAGATCGAATTCTTGAAGCAACAGCACCCATCTGATCAGTCTAGGCTTAGCATCCTTTTTAGCAAACAAATATCTCAAAGCAGCATGGTCAGTGAAAACAATAACTTTAGAACCAATCAAATATGATCTAAACTTCTCTACAGCAAAAATAACAGCTAACATTTCTTTTTCAGTAGTGGAATAATTTAGCTGTGCATCGTTTAGAGTTCGAGAAGCATAGTAAATAACATGGGGTTTCTTATTGATTTGTTGACCTAAAACAGCTCCTAAGGCGTAATCACTTGCATCACACATGAGCTCGAAAGGATGGCTCCAATCTGGTGCCATGACAATAGGTGCAGAAACAAGAAGATTTTTCAATGTAATAAAAGCATTTGTGCACTCTTCTGTCCATACAAACTCAACATCCTTAGCCAACAAGTCACAAAGGGGTTTGGAGATTTTTGAGAAGTCTTTTATGAATCTTCTATAGAACCCTGCATGCCCTAGAAAACTCCTAACACCCTTGACTGTAGTGGGAGGGGAAAGTTTTGATATGAGGTCAATTTTTGCCTTGTCTACCTCTATGCCTCTTTTTGACACCACATGTCCCAACACAATACCTTGTTGTACCATAAAATGGCACTTTTCCCAATTCAGCACTAAATTGCATTCTTCACATCTTTTAAGCACAAGCTGCAAATGGTTAAGGCAATCATCAAAACAAGATCCAAAAACACTAAAGTCATCCATAAATACCTCGATGAACCTTTCCACCATGTCTGAAAATATACACATCATGCATCTTTGAAATGTTGCTGGTGCATTGCACAATCCAAAGGGCATCCTCCTGTATGCAAAAGTACCAAAAGGACATGTAAAAGTGGTCTTTTCTTGATCTTCTGGAGCAATAGCAATTTGATTATAGCCACTATAACCATCTAAAAAACAATAATGACTATATCCTGCTAATCTTTCTAACATTTGATCAATAAAAGGAAGAGGGAAGTGATCTTTCCTGGTTTCATTATTCAATTTCCTGTAGTCAATGCATACCCTCCATCCTGTGGTCACTCTAGTAGGGATAAGCTCATTCTCTTCATTTGTCACCACTGTGACTCCACTTTTCTTAGGCACCACATGTATAGGACTTACCCATTTGCTGTCTGAGATGGGGTAGATGATGCCAACATCTAGCAGCTTCAGAATCTCTGCTCTTACCACTTCCTTCATGTTTGGGTTAAGCCTTCTCTGTGCCTCCCTGCTTGGTTTTGCGTTGTTTTCAAGGAGTATTCGATGCATGCATTTGGATGGACTTATTCCTTTGATATCTGCAATGGTCCATCCTATTGCATTCTTGTGTTCTCGTAGTACCCTCAGCAGCTTATCTTCTTCCTGTGCACTCAAATTTGCAGCAATTATCACTGGTAGCGTCTGGTTCTCACCCAAATATGCATGCTTCAAATGGTCGGGCAACTGCTTAAGCTCTATGTCTGGAAGTCTCGGTGCAGTCGACTCATCCTGTCCACCAGTCGACTTGTCTGGTCCACCAGTCGACTTGTCCAGTCTACCAGTCGACTTGTCTGCAGAAACAAAAATGTCATCAGTCACCAATTTTTCAAACACAGGTGCATACTTACCTGAGTATGACTTCGGAGTTTCAAGGTGATGTACTGTCTCTGCAATCCCCCAGTCATCGTATTCCTGTTCATCGTTAGATAAAGTTAGAGATTGTGTAATTATGGCTTGTAGTGGTTCAACGCTATGTACCTGAAATGTTTGATCAACAATATCCTGCACCACATCAACATTATAGCATTCATGATCATCATGTGGTAATTTCAGTGTATCAAACATTTTAAATTCAACCTTCTCTCCATTTATTTTCATGCTTATAGTACCCTTTTTGACACAAATTTTTATATCAGCCGTACTCATAAAGGGCCTACCTAAAATGATTGGTAGAGAAGATGGCATTGAAGAGTCCTCCATGTCTAACACAACAAAATCAGCAGGCAAAATAAAATCGTTTACCTGAACTAGGACATCTTCCAAAATACCTCTAGGTCGTTCGATACTGCGATCCGCCAACTGCAATGTGATGGATGTTGGTTGGAGTTCCCCCAATCCTAGTTTTTCATAGATGGTGTATGGGAGAAGATTTATGCTTGCCCCCAAGTCTAGTAATGCTTTCTCAAAGAAGTGCTCACCAATCCTGCAAGGAATAGTAAAACTACCTGGGTCTTTTAATTTAGGAGGTAATTTTCTTAATAAGACAGCGCTCACTTCTTCTGTCAAAGCCACATCCTCCCTAACCTGAAATGTTCTTTTGTGAGTGCAACATTCTTTCAAAAATTTAGCATAAGAAGGAATTTGTTTAATAGCATCAAGTAGGGGGATATTAATTTCTACCTTTCTGAGAGTTTCAAAGATGTCAAATAAATGTTGTTCTTTCTTTTGCTTGACTAACCTTTGAGGGAATGGTGGCACAACTGTTCTTTCTTTTTCTCTTACCTTGTTGGACCCCACAATTTTTGATGGTTGTGTTTCTGCTTCTTCTGTGTGTGTTCCAACTTTGTTGTCAATTATCTTACCACTTCTTAATGTTGTGACTGCCTTGAGCTGTTCTTGGCCTCCAGGGTTTGGTATAGTTTGTGATGGAAGTTCCCCTGCCCTTCGTTCACTTAATTCTTTTGCAATTTGGCCAATCTGTGTTTCCAACTTCTGAATTGCTTGCCCTTGTTGGTTACTTGTTTGATGTTGTTGTTGGAGCAATTGAAGGACGGTGGATTCAAAATCCAACTTCTTCTGTTCTTGAACTGGCCTTGCAATCCCACTTCCCACTTGAAAATTCCGTGCATGTCCTTGTGTGAACTGAGTCCCTTGATTATTCTGATTATTGCTCCAGGAGAAGTTTGGATGGTTCCTCCACCCTGGGTTGTATGTGTTCGAGAAGGGATTGTTCTTTTGTGGAAACGCTCCTTGACCTACATAGTTTGCATGCTCCTGATCTGTGAAAGAAGACATGGGACATGTATCAGTTGTATGGTCTACATGAGAACAAATTGCACAAATTTCGTTTGATTGATTTTTAACTCCACCCATCATCGACATTGCATTAACAAGCATATCAATTTTCTTATTCATGTTTACCATTTCTAGTTGAATGTTATTGCTATTAGAAATTTCGTAAACTCCCTGTTTTTTGGAAGGGCCCCTCCTTGTTGAGAATTGTTGTGAATTCTCGCTGAGTTCTTCAAATAGTTCGATGGCCTCTTCACCGCTTTTCCTCGTTAAGATCTCGTTGCAAGCTGAATCCACAATTGCCTTGTCAGTATCATTTAAACCTTCATAAAAAGCTTGTACCTGGTCATCTTTAGGCATGTTGTGTGTAGGACACTTGAGAAGTTTGTTCTTGAAATCTTTCCATGCTTCGAAGAATAAATCTCCATCCTTTTGTTGGAAGAGTTGAATCTCCCTTTTCAGTTGTTTGGTCTTCTGGGCTAAGAAGAATTCTTTCAAAAATTTCGTGGCCAATTGCTCCCATGAATTAATTGATCCTGGTTCCAAAGAATTATACCAGAGTTTAGCGTTAAGTTTTAAAGAAAAAGGAAACAATATTAACCTGATTTGTTCAGGGGTGAGCCCTTGAACGCTTTGTGTCCTGCAAAGATCGAAAAAGTCTTGTAAATGGAGATGAGGCTCTTCATCTGGCTTGCCACTAAAGTGGGGAACCATACTAAGTAACTGAGGAGATAGATGCATGTTCCCTGTGACATTAGGTTGATACGCAATGCAGGAAGGTTGCTCGATATTCTTAGGCGTGAACTTGTCCTGCATTGGCACTCGATTTGGCATTTCCTCACCCATTGCTGTATGTGAACAAAGTCTCTGAGCAGTCGACTGGTTTCGTGCAACAGTCGACTGGTTGGTCGCAGTCAGTCGACCTAACCTATGCAAAGTGCGTTCTATTTCTGCGTCAATTGGTAGTAGTTCTGGACGAAGTGATCTCCTTCCGTGCATCCACCAAAATCCTGTAACCTAAAAGAAAAATACTTAATAAAATTAAAAAGAAAGAAAGAAAAATAAAAACTTTCTACTGATCTGTAAGTTAAAATACTAGACAATCCCCGGCAACGGCGCCAAAAACTTGTTGTGCAATCTAGTTACCTAATTAAATAGATAAAACTAGACACAAATTAAAAACCTCGCAAGTGCACGAATCGTTTATAGAAGCGTAGCAATAGCAAGGGTCGATCCCACAGAGATTGTAGACTTTAACTTACTAATCAATAAAAAGAATAAGAATTATAAAGGGTTGGTCTAAAAGTCTAAAAGAAGTAAAATGATCAAAACTAAATTAGAAAATGCTGAATCACAAATGTTTATGAAGTAGTTGGGTTTAGATCTCCACCAATAGTCAGTAATGCTAAGTCACCTTCTAAACTTCTTCTTATTACTCATGTTTGTTCTCTTCAAGGGTATGGTATCTACTCCTTAAAGTAATGTTTCCCTAAGCCAAGAATTAGGCATGGTATCTACTCTAATTCGTTTCTTTCATTAAGTGTTTAGCATGGTATCTACTAAGTTGTACTTAAAGAAAACATAGATCAGTGGAAACGAACAAACACTTAAGGTTCTAGAAATTGGTATCAGATCTAGATCCCTTAAGTTGATTGAACCAAGAACCCCAAAGGATTTCCTTGTTACAATTTACGGGCACGAGATTCGGGTCGTCTCAATATGCTCATATAACAGATTCAGATAAATGGTAATGCAAACTTGATATTCTCAAGCTCTGTATGTCAGTCGACTGGCTCTCACCTCAGTCGACTGCTCTCAGAGCTTCGAGAACAAGTTTGGTTATCATAAATCTATATTACTTCAATCAGGTTCAATCAATAAGTAAATAGAAGAATTCAGAAGAACATAGCACTACATAACTACGGCTTCAATCTACCCAACTATGAAATTAGTTCCACATAATAATATTTTTATTAATCAACAAGTTCGAATACATGACCAACATAAAAGAATAGAAGAAGAAGAAATAAACTAATGAAGTCCGGCAATGAGGTCGACTGGCTGTCACACAGTCGGCTGCCTTCGAATACTTGATCTCCTATCTCCTTCCTCGATGCTGATAGAATAATGCCCCTGTTGATGACTTGAACGCTCAGAAACTCTTGTGATTCGGTGGTGGGTGTTTGTGGAAGATGATGATCAGAAGATCCTTGAATAATGCTTTCTTTCTGATATTTATAGAATACGGCCAGAGAATTAGGGTTTGCACTTTTTCAGGAAAGTCCTTCTTTAATTGATTTGATGATTTATTTCTTTCTCGTTTCTTCTTCCTTTCCTTATCTGTTAACCACGCCTTTTGCTAATTCCCAGTCTCTAGATTTGGTTTGTTGGAGAATTCGCATAAAATCTGGATTCAAATAGATTTGGAATTAGATGCGGGTGTATCTTCGAATATCTTATCTGTTAACTCCGCCGCAGACCAGTCGACTTATCTTCGAACCAGTCGACTGTGTCGAGACTTCTGAGGATTTCTCAATTGATCAGCCCAGTCGACTGGTGTTGGAGTAAGTTGACTGTGCCGAAACTTCTGTGTAAACTTGATTTCTCTGTTCAGTCGCTTGTGTGGAAGACTCAGTCGACTGATGCTCTGTAATATTCTGTGTATCATCCTTGAAGTCCTGGATCTGCTTTGTTTTGCTGTTATAGGCTGTTTCCTATGGAAAAGAGAAAATAAGAGTTAAATACCACATATAGAGCTTTTAAATGTGCATTTACAATAAGATTATTGCTTCTAAATGTGAATAATAATGTGTTCATCATAGATGTCCAAAAATTGTAAAAAAATATGGTTATTCTCATAAAAATGTAAGGAATTTTATAAGAGTGATTTGGGCATTATTTGAATGAAATACACTATGGTTTGTGAGCAAAAGGCATAAATAGAACTATGGTTCTAGATTATGTATTTGTGAAAAAGTATAGCTTATAAGAATAAATAATAATGATGTATTAGAAAGTGATTTGGTAAAAGAAACTTGTTGTGTGATACAATGCAATTTATTTTCTCATTTGTGAAACAATATGAAGTATGCATATTTGTTAAGAATGTGAAATTTGATTTGATGTGACAATTGATAAAGTGCATGAAAGTCATGTACAGTTATGGATTTGTGAATAAATTGGGAATCATGAATTGAAAAGAGAATATACATATGAGTATGAGAACTCAACATGGAAAATTTATAAGTTGAAGATTGTGAAATGAAAATTGAAATAGAGTAGCTAAGTCTCCCCCGGCATTGAGAAATGAAATGAAATGAAATGAAATTAGACCAAGGTTGGTCATGTTGAAATGAATGAATAAGTCCGGGTTAGTGGAGAGGCTAACTCTAGAGAATAAATTTTTTTTCATGATTTTTAATAAAACTAAGGATTAGTACATAGTGGAGACGTGATGAAAGTAGGAGAAAAACACGAGTGAGGGCCATCGGATTTGCGGCGGAGAGTATTTCACAGGTTCTTCACGATGAGTCGTGACATGACGTGGATACGGCTCCAGGGTACCATGACGGCAGAGAGTATTTCACAGGTTCTTCACGATGCGTCGTGACATGACGTGAATACTGCTCCAGGGTACCGTCCCGGTGGCGACGCTTGTGGGATGTTTGGTGACTGCATGAGGATCGTGTGCCATGAAGGAGGCTGAATTGTCCATAGGTTCTTCACGATGTGTCGTGACATGACGTGGGATTCCCCTCCAGGTTTTCTGTACACGTGCTTGCACTCATAGATCATCTAGGATACCTACCGTGGTTACAGTAGTAGATTAAGTCATGGAGAGGGATTGAACCCTACAAAGATGAAGAACGATTAAGAGGCTTGCCCTCGGACCTATGTAGTATGGGATGCATAGAATCCGAACAAGTGCGCATTAGTGTCATGTAATATAAACAAATGCATTAAGGACTAAGTGCACAATCACAACACGACATCAATAGGGTAGTCCCTTTAGTTTGAAATGTGACAAGTTTGTATTTGCTAAATATGGAAAGTTGAGTTATACTATTTCTGGCATAGAGAGGATGGCCGTGTATAATGTTCGTCGGTTGAATAAACTGACGTACCCACAGTCTTATATGCAGGTAAATGACATGTTAAAGAGGAATGGATGCTGAAAGATTGTACCATGTTGTTGTACATTCATTTAATTGTTGTATTTTACTTCCGCTGTGCAAAAAAAAAGTGTAATATTGATGTAAACTCTGATGTAAGATGAAAAGTTTAAATTTCCTTGTAAAATTGTACTAAAGAAAGTGAAAAGATCCGGTAGAACATCTCGAATTCAGTGTATTTGGGATTCGGGGCGTTACATTTACATCAACACGCAACGGAATAAATAAAATACAACAATGATAAATGTACAATTGTAACAACTTTAGCATTTAAGTAATCATCAGCAACAAATTCATCTTTATATCTTCGTGTAAATTCCAAGTCCTGCATATAAAACTGTGGGCACGTCAGTTTCTTACAACCGACGAAATATTATATACGGCCATCCTCGCTATGCTGAACAGTATAACGATTCTTAAATACTTTAACAATCACAAACTTGATCACACACAAGGATAAAGAGGTACTATCCTATTGATGTCGTGGGTGCTATGCACGTAATCCGTAATGCAGTTATTTATATTAAATGACACTAATACGTACTTGTTCGGATTCTATGCATCCCATACTATATAGGTCCGAGGGCAAACCCTTAATCGTACTTCATGTTGTAGGGTTGAATCCCTCGCCATGAGTTAAACTACTACGGTAAGTATCGTAGATGTTCTATGAGTTACGAGCCCATGTCTAGACAGCCTGGAGGAGAATCTCACATCATGACATGACGCATCATGCAGATAGTCTATGGACAATTCGCCTCCATCATGGGACAATAGCACTACGTAGTCACCAAACACCCCACAAGCGTCACCACGGTCCCGATAATTTCTGAGATGTATTCACGTCATGACATGATGCATCATGTAGACAGCCTGTGAACACTCACACTGTAGATCCGAGGTCCTCATTCTTGTGTTTTTCTCTTACTTTCATCACATCTCCACTATTGTGTTGTCCTTACATTTTTAGTTTGTTTTAGAAGAAAATCATCACAACCTAGAGCTAGCTTACCCTACCGGACATAAATCAAAACAAAAGAGACAGTCAGCCCAACTGACTACTTCTTAAGAGATGCTCAATCCACACTGGTTAGTTCTCAAATCATAAATAAAAAATGCTGGTCACTAGGGTCTCGCCTAGTCTCTAGATTCCAACAACTATCTCTTTCTAGAGATCAACAATATTTCATATTCAATCTCAAAATAATATTTCAATTCCTTTATTCATAAACTCTTTCTCAAAGTGAACCATTTCTTTATAATTTCATAACATTAAACAATTCAATTCAACTCTTTTGTCAATTTAATCACTTATCACATTGTGTTCAATTCAAATAATCTTAATCAAGTATTAATAATCATGAAATTTCATTAAGAAGAATCTAAGTGCATTCCAAACTTTCATTTCTCTTAAATTTTACAAGAGTCACATTTTCAATATAAAAATCACTTCTAATTCTTTTAAGCGAATAAATTCGAGTTCTTCAACACTATTTAATGTAAAATATCTTTCAATTCTCATAAAATATATCAAAATATTGTAGAAATAATTTTTATAAAGTCTAAACAATTTTAGAGAATTAAATAGAATTTTTCCCGATTTTTATTTCACTTAAAAACTCAATAATACAAAAAATAAATAAAATAAAATAAAATAAAATAAAAGGGGCAAGGTCGGATTCGAACCTGGAACCAAAGAGCAAACCCGCCCATGAACAGTAACCGGCCGAAATCACCCCCAAAGACCAACTAGTCCAAAGTGGCTAACTGATATGAAATGAGTTGGGTTCTTTATAATCCAACTCTTTGTTTTCTTCTATATCGTAACTCATTCATAAATTTCGATTTCTACCTTTTGTCTCAAAAATATTTGTTCATAAAATACCTTGTCAACATTTCCAAAGACGATTTTATACTGATTTCATTTATAATAAGGTGAATCCATATACAATAAATTCAAAATAGTAATTTATGAGAACTCTTATACACATTAATTAACACTACTACTCTTTATAGCAAAAATAGCATGAATGTGTTTTTTTCTAATTATTATGTGAGTTGATGGAGAAATTTTCACTTCTCTATATAATTGTAATTTATCCCAAATAAGGCACAATTTTACCCCTTTCATATACACATACAAATCATCTACAAAATCTAATTATGGTATACTCCAATTTGCAAGACATCAGCTTAAAGTACTCAAATAAAATTGTAGTTTGTCTACATAGCAATTTCACATTGTAATTTTTCATTTGCATTTTTCTACATTTATCAACTACTAAATTTCTGGATATTAATACAATATGCATCACATAAAGGTAATAAAAATTTAACAACTCATACAACATCTACCAAAATTTCCTAAGCATCATACTCCTAATTTAGAACGGATTTAAGAAACACCCACCCAAGAAGAGTAGTAAAAAAAAATCCCTAGAAATGAACTCCAAGAGAAGCTTCAATTTGTCTCCTCAAAATCCATGCACAAGGAGCAATTCTCCAAACCCCATTTCGGCCAAAGCAATAGGAACAACACCCAACTCCTTCATTCATTCCGGCATGCACGCACAATGAGAGCATCTCCACTTCTTCCTATACATATATATGTATTTATATATAACTATGTGTGTGTGTGTGTGTGTGTGTGTGTGTATATATTCCTTACTCTGCCGAAAACCACATAGCCAACTCCTAGCCTTCTCCACTAAATTCCACCATACATGTGTATATATAAACATATATATATATATATATATACACACACACACACACACACACACACACACACACACACACACACATATAGTTGAATGGTGAGTAGGTGAAGAACAATAGTGGGGGGACATGTTGATAGGGTGGATTGGTTTCGGCAGAGCACAGGGAAAGAAGGAAGGAAAAGAGGAGAGAGGTGAGGAGAAGTGAGTGGTTTTGGGGGTATTAGTAAGAGATTTTGATAGTTATTATAACTACTTGTCCTCTAACCCCTCCACTAATCCAATCTCAATTTTTAAAAAAAAAATCCCTCCTACTCCAAAACCAGCCGGTCTGCCATTTCATGCCCAAACACGTGCACGTGCTTTGCACTTGCACACACTTCACAAATTAATTATTTTTATTTTTAAATTAAAACATAGGTTATATATATATATATATATATATATATATATATATATATATATATATATATATATATATATATATATATATATATATATATATATATATGATATGTATGTAAAATTAGTTTAATTAAAAATTTTAATTTTTCATGCAAAAATAAAATAAACATACACACACTTCAAATTTTTATTTTGAAAACGAATACGCCCAAAATACGTGCACCGCAAACACGTGCTTCGCCCGTAAAATATAAAAATACAAAAAATCGACTTGATCAATGGGAAAATATTAAAGATAATCAAAATAAAACATAAGAAAATATATTTATTAATTTTTATACATTCCACGACGTAATTAATACGTACATCGAAAACACGTGCATTACACGTATAAAAATATTTAGATAGAAATAGGAGGAAAATGAACTTTTATTTATAAAACAAATTCGAATACGTAAAATAAATAATTGAAACACATAGAAAATATTGCACATAGCGGTGGGAAAAATACGTAATCGATACTTGCATCGATAATACGTAAAAAGCACATAAAATACAAAGATCGGAATTTTATATTTGAGTTGACTCAAATAGGATAAAAGAATACGAGAAATGTATAAATAGTCGAAAATCAAAATACGTAGTGAAACACGTTATAAATATTACCAGTAACGATACAAAATACACGTGCATAACACATGAGGGCAAAATTGTCATTTCCAATTTTGTGGGGTGTTCCAATTCTATTCATCCTGGAGGCACAAATATGTATAGAGATCTGAAGCAACACTCTTGGTGGCATGGAATGAAGAGAGTAGTGATAAGATTTGTGTCTCAGTGTTTGATCTGTCAGCAAGTGAAGGCAGGACCGCTGTACTCCTTCTTCCTCTTCCAATCCCGGAGTGGAAATGGAAGAACATTACTATGGATTTTGTGACGACATTGCAAAGAAGTCCCAAAGGTCACAATTCCATTTGGGTCATAGTGCACCGTTTGACGAAAGGTGCCCATTTCATCCCTTTCAGAGTGGGTCAGTCCACAGATAGCTTGACCAAGAAGTACATAAAAGAAGTTGTGAGAATGCATGGAGTTTCTGTTCGCACCGTATCGGATAGAGATACTTGTTTCAGGTCCCAGTTTTGGGAGTGTCTTCAGAGGAGCTTGGGTAGTAGGTTGAGCTACAACATTGTATTTCACCCACAGACAGACATGCAATATGAAAGAATGATTCAGACACTGGAGGACATGTTGAGGTCTTGTGTTCTTCAGTTTTGAGGTTATTGGGAAGATCATCTGCACTTGGTTGAGTTCTCGTACAACAACAGCTACCAAGAGAATCTCAAGGCAGCTCCGTACGAGGCATTCTATGGTCGGAAGTGTAGATCGTCTATCTGTTGGGATGACATCGGTGAGAGAAAACTTTTGGGGCCTGAGTTGATCGCAAAGACAATCGATGTAGTGGCTTAGATCAGGAAGTACTTGCAAGCAGCCCAGGACTGGCAGAGGAAAGTGGGTTGATTTTCATCGGAGGCCTTTAGAGTTTTTGGCAGGCGACCAGGTATTCCTCAAGGTATCACCATGGAGAGGTGTTATCCATTTTGGAGGTGGGGGCAAGCTGAGTCCCCGGTTCATCGGTCCATTTGATATTGTGGAACGATGGGGAAGGCAAACTACAAGCTCGCACTGCCGCCGACATTATCTAGAGTCCATGATGTATTCCATGTCTCCCAGCTCAGGAAGTACATCAGGGATAACAGTCATGTGATTGACTATTCGGAGTTGTCCGTGAGGCCAGACTTATCATGTGAGGTCCGACCAGTCTCTATCTTGGACAGTCGTAAGAAGGTGCTGAAGAATAAGGTCATCAGGCTTTCGTGTCTCATGGAATCCTTACTTTTCCGGTGAGTCGACTTGGAAACTTGAGGAAGAAATCTAGAAGAAGTTTCGTCATCTCTTCGATTAGGCTTTCCTTGGTTTATCCTATGTTCCATTAGAATGAATTTCGATGATAAAATTCTTCTTGTAAGATGGGTAGGATTAGTAACCCCTGTTCCCGATTTTTCGGATTTCTATTTGTAATTCTTCTTTTTCTTAAATTATTGTATTCTGATTTATTTAATAATAAACCTTACTAGTCTCTCAACCCTTCTGTTCTCATTTGATCATTCGAATTCTTTTGGCATGAACCCTGGTTTTCCTGTACACTATATTTTATTTATTGTGTATTGGGTGTTTAATTCATCTATTATATTATATTATTATCTGATTTCTTTTTATTGAACTTGTTAATTGATTTATTATTTTCTTTTGGATCCAAACCCATTAACCCGAAACCCAATTGCTTAATTTAACAATATATACTAATTAATCTCATACACCCTAATCTACCCTAATTAATCCCTATCAGCCACTAACCCTTCTTCTCCTTCCTCGCTTCGATCCCAAAACCAACCCCCTCTTCCACCGCAACCGCTACACCTCTTGCCGCTGCGTCTCCACCACCCCCCACAATCCCCGAGCACCTTTCTCCTCGTTGCCATACACCCTCTGCCACCATCGCCAGCAACCATGTCGACCACTATTCACGTCCTCGAGCTCCATCTCCAACTCTACCATTGCCGAACTCCACCCGAGACTCTGCCTTCCTCCTCCTCCACCTTACGACATCAACGCAACGCTCATCCAACCGCCAACTGAAGCCTATCGCCATTGCCTCCTACACCCAGTCCCGACACCTCCCTACACGCAACACCATGCCATTGCTGCTCTTCCACTTCCCCCTCGCGACTTCCTCGACAGCCCCGAACACCACCGAGCACCATCCCGCAGTCCCCCTCATCGCCAAACACCAAGCACAGCCACCGTTGCTACCCCTCACTGTTGTCCATTGCACCCCGAACGAATCTGAACCCCTCGTTGTTGCTCTTCACTGCCATTGCAATAGCTGTTGTTGTTGTTGTCTGTGTTGTTGTTACTATCGTCAACCTCGGTGTGTTGTGAAGTTGTTGCTTGTGTTGTAGCCGCTCTCTTCTCCATAGTACGCATCGTAATCATCTCATCCATAAGGATAAGTTTACCTTGAACTAGTTTATTATTCTTGTTCAAGAATCATTTGATCCCCGCAAGTAGTTCTCATTTCAAATATCGTATTTTAGTTGCTTGATTCCTCTCAAAGAAACTTTTATGGATTCATTGGAGAAACCAAGTAGTAGCTTTCTTTTCGTTCCATCCCCTTGACTCAAACCCAAAACTTGTTATACATCGTCATATGCATACACTACACGAATACATAGATTAGAAGCATGTTATATAGAAGAATGACGATTTGAATGCTTTTCGATTGGATATGATGTATAACTATATTCGTTAATTTAATGTTATGGAAATAATGGTTTATCTTGTTAATAGTAGAATACCACCCTTATGATTGAGTATAATTTCCTGTTGATTATTGCCATAAATTTATAAGTTTGTGTATCTCGTTTGTTGCTAATTAATAATAATCAAATTTGCCGGTCTGCTATTTATTACATGTTGTTTTGGGTTTTTGACCCAGATAACTACAACACAGGTTAGCTCGAAGAATAACCTGTGGCCCCCTAGCTCATAGACCGTAGTCTATGGCCTGTTCGCCTTTCCTGATATAGAACATGACAGAGTTCCGGGGGTCCATCCCCTAGCTCTGATAGGAAGCTTCCCGCCCTTATCATGACACTTCAGAAATTAACAGACGAGATACGGATCCCGTGCTCCCATCTCGTGAGAAGGCACACACCGTATCCCTTTGACAGGAAGGGTACAACCAATAACAATACCTAGTGTTGGCCTATACAATAGGTCGAATCATAAGGTATCACCCTTAATACCAACTCTTTCCCTGCGGCAAAATGATAATAAATAAAGGTTAAGTAGTAATAGCCATAAGTTACTACCCTAACGATGTCACTAATCCTAAACAATCCGAGGGATGACAACAGTACTAACACAATATGCTAGGTCTTAAGTTAGACTTCACAAGATAATTCTACTAGGTACTCAACCTAGACTTACCAGAATCCCTAAGGACCCTGTTCATAACCTATCGATCCAAGACCCCGACAATACGAACGTATTCGCATGCTACTACCCTGAACTTGGATTCCGTCTATACCCCCGGCCCGCGATCAACCTACACTGGTTAAGATCTGACGATGCACGAGGGGTGACTCATCCACAGTCCATGAGGAGTAAAATAAATACACATCTTGATGGTCGATAGCCCCTAGGGCAATGATATCACCCTATACGAGCACAATAATTGTGTACTAGCTAATGAGCTACATAAGAGCAAAACAACTTACATACTAGCCGACTGGCTATGTATGCGACAAATGAATCATATAGAAGCAACCATAAAAGTCTTCTAACAACCTAGAAGCAAAACAACATGCTACTAGCAATACTTGATCTTTTATACATAAAAGCAACATAAAAGTCATCTAATATCCTAGAAGCAATTCAACATACTACTCTTAATAAAATTCAACAAAATTAGACTTTTTAGAAAGGTGAGAACATCTACTATAACTCTTTAGTTGACAACCTTCTCAGATTCAGTAAAAAATGCACAAAAACTTTGAACAATCTAAATAGCGAAGTTTCAGCCAAACGGCTAGCTGCTGTGACTTGTAAAGGTCATAACTCCTACTCTGCTTATCGGAATCTAACCAAATAGGACATTTTTGAAAGGTGAGAATCTCTACTACAACTCTCTTGTTGATAACCTTCTCAGATTCAGTCAATAAAAGGTACAAAAACTTCGAACAATCCAAACAGCGAAGCTTCAGCCAAAAGGCTAGCTGCTGTGACTTGTAAAGGTCATAACTCCTACTCGGCTTATCGGAATATAATAAAATAAGATATTTTGGAAAGGGGAGAATATCTACTACAACTCTCTAGTTGACCACTTTTTCATATTCCTTATGGAACTCAAAATCCAGCTCCTTGAACACAATTAAAGAACAACAAAAGACAGCACAAGCTGATACTTGTAAAGCTCGTAACTTTTGTTATACTTGTCAGAATATAACAAAATAGAACTTTTTGGAAAGCTAAGAACATCTATTACAGCTTCCTAGCTAACAACTTTCTCAGATTCCTTATGGAAATCAAATCCCTGCTCTTTGAACAAAATTCAAGAACAACAAAGACAGCACAAAGCTGAAACTTATAAAGATCATAGCTAGTGCTATACTTGTCGAAATCTAACAAACTTGGACTTTCTGGAAAGCTAAGAACATCTACTACAACTTCCTTGTTAACAACTTTCTCAGATTCCTTATGAAATTCAAATCCCTGCTCTTTGAAAAAAATTCAAGACAACAAAAGACAGCACAAATCTGAAATTTGTAAAGGTCATAGCCAGTGCTATACTTGTCGGATCTAACAAAATTGGACTTTTTGGAAAGCTAAGAACATTTACTACAACTTCCTACTTAACAACTTTCTCATGTTCCTTATGGAATTCAAGTTCCTGCTCTTTGAACAAAATTCAAGAACAACAAAAGACAGCACAAATCTGAAACTTGTAAAGGTCATAGGCAGTGCTATACTTGTCGGAATCAAACAAAATTGGACTTTTTAGAAAGCTAAGAACATCTACTACAACTTCCTAGTTAACAACTTTCTCAGATTCCTTATGGAATTCAAATCCTTGCTCTTTGAACAAAATTTCAAGAACCACAAAAGATTGCACAATGCTGAAACTTGTAAAGGTCATAGCCAGTGCTATAATTGTCGGAATCTAACAAAATTGGAATTTTTGGAAAGCTAAGAACATCTACTACAACTTCCTAGTTAACAACTTGCTCAGATTCCTTATGGAATTCAAATCCCTGCTCTTTGAACAAAATTCAAGAACAACAAAAGAGAGCACAAAGCGGAAACTTGTAAAGGTCAGAGCCATTGCTACACTTGTCGGAATCTAACAAAATTAGACTTTTTGGAAATCTAAGAACATCTACTTGTAACACCCCGAATTCCAAAATACAACTGAATTCGAAGTTCCACAGGATCTTTACACTTCTTTCGTACAATTTTAAAAGGAAATAAAAACATTTCTTACTTCAGAGTTACATTATACCTTTACATTATTATAGCGGAAGCAATTTTACAATAAATTACATGAAACAACATTTAAATCAATCTTGAGCAGCATGTATACTTCAATTTGTCAAGCATCTTTACCCTGCATGTAAAACTGTGGGCGCATCAGTGCATTCAACTGACGAAATATTATATACGGCCATCCTCTCTATGCCAGAAACAGTATAACGATTCTCAATACTTAGCAAACCACAAACTTGTCACAAACAAAACTAAAGGGACAATCCTAATGATGTCGTGTTGTGAATGTGCACTTAGTCCTTAAAACAATTATTTGTATTATATAACACTAATGCACACTTGTTCAGAGTCTATGCAGCCCATACTACAAAGGTCCGAGGGCAAGCCCTTAACCGTTCTTCATCTTGTAGGATTCAATCTCTCGTCATGACTTAATCTACCACTGTAACTACGGTAAGTATCCTAGATATTTCTGACCTACGAACTCATTCCATTGCTTTGAGGCGAAGATAATCGCAGCTAACTCCAGATCATGAGTCAGATAATTCTTCTCATGTGGGGATTAGTTGCTTAGACCCATAAGCGATTATTTTTCCTTCTTGCATTAAGACACCACCAAGCCCACGATGTGAAGCATCGCTGTAGACATCATACTCAACACCTGCTCTAGGCAAAGCCAAAATAGGAGCAGTAGTCAGCCTCTCTTTCAGCTCCTGAAAGCTTGCCTTGCACCGTTCGGTCCACTTGAAGTTCACATTCTTCTTGGTCAAACCAGTGAGTGGTACAGCTAATTGTGTAGAACCCCATATTTTCAAATATTATTTTTATATTTGAAAATGAAATTAAATTTATTTTTGGAGATTTAATGAACATTTTCAGAAAAATTTATCTTTTGTACACGTGCAAATGCTTTTATGAGAAGTGTGAAAATTTAGTTTTCTTTATGAAAAATCTTTATTTAATATTTGAGATTTAATTAGTATTTTTCCAGATTTTTCTGAAATTTATTGGAGCTATTTGCAATTTTTGAGAAAAGAAGGACCTTTTTGCAAATTTGACATTTTTAAGGGTTAAAGTGCAAAATGTATATTCTGGATGTTTTGAATAGTACTAATTGAGATTTAGAAAGTATATTTTCTTATAAATCCTAATTTAAGTGAGTTTTGATGGAATTTCCAAAGAACGATCTATATATGTAAATTTGTATTTTGGAAATGGTTGTTTTGCAAAAGTAGGGTAAAACCCTAATTATCAATCCGGCATATATAAGGGATTTTTCTCCCAGCCGTCATTGCTGATAAAATACCGAAATTTTGGAGATCTATTTTGGTGGAGAAAGGAGACTTTGGATCTAGCAAGAGGAGGATTATTTTCGTGGACTTTCTCAAATCTAAAGGTGAGAGATATAGAAATTGTTTTGTTGTTTGTTTCATGCGTGTGACTTTGTTTTTTTGTTGGTTTGATTTTGTGAGTGTTATAATTCGTCTTGTTGATTGATCTATGTGTACAAATATCATGATGTAATGGTTGGACGTTGTGAACAATATAGATATTGCGATGTGGTATGAATCATGCGAATAATGGTGGATGAAATAGTAGATCTTTAATATTAAAATTGTTTGCTAAAAGCATGTTGAGATTTGTGTATGAATACCTGGACATTAGATTCATAATTCAGATTTGATTCAGATTTGTGAAGGAATTTAGATCTTGTAAAACCCTAATGAAAGAATTTTGATTAGAACATGAGAACTTAAATCTTGACTTATTGATATTTTGAGTGATATATATGCATATACCTGATGAAGATTCGTCGAGATTTATTATTTTCCTGAATACGAACTATTTTCGTAAACATTGATCATTAGAAAGCGTCAGAATTTGATTTTGTAATCAGACCTAAGTTTTGAAATCTATAGGCCGACAGTCGACTGGCCTACTGTGCAGTCGACTGGTACGAGCCTGACATTTTATTTTAGAATCCTTGAAAAGTTGTTCTGGACAGTCGACTTAGCTCATAGGCAGTCGACTGGTCCACTGAAGAAATTATTTTTGTGAAAGTTAATTGTCCTTTCTGGACAGTCGACCTATGACTCCTTTAAGTCGACTCATATACTTAGAATATATTTTGAGAAATTACTGAAATTTACCTCTGGTAAGTCGACTGACCCCTTTCTTAAGTCGACTGTTAAATGACTTAGTTTATTTTTGTAAAATCTTGAATTTGGTCCTCTGGACAGTCGACTTATCATCAGTATGAGTCGACTGATACTGAAGGACATTTGTGAACTTTAGTGCTATTTCGTATGATTGGTTCTTCAGATAATTCAGTTAAGTATTAAGTTTGAGACTTTTAGTTGAGCCACTTGGTTTAGTGGAACTTTAGTTTCGACCTTTTGAGTTTGAGTCTCTAGTGGTGTGTGACCCTAGTATACCGGTGTTGAGTTATTTGTTGAGGCCCACTGAGGCATTTCAGTTATTTGGATTTGAATTTAGGCCGGTAGGGTATATCACTCTAGGAGATTCGTTGAGTAAACCATTAACCCAAAATGTTAAGGACAGGCACTAGTGGTGATATGATGAACGGGAATATGAGTCAAGAACCTCAGTATGGCTTTCGGTGTGGGATTTAATCTCCAGAATTATCACAGTAGATTATTAGTGGTGTGGGATATATCTCCGGAATTATCACAGTCTTGTGGTGTGGGACAATCTCCGGAATTATCACGGTAACTACTTGTGGTGTGGGATTGATCTCCGGAATTATCGGAGTCGAGGTGAAGCACATGTGGTATATTGTGGTGACGTGTCAATGTTTCGGTGTGGGATGATCTCCGGAATTATTCAAGTGAAATATCTTGGGTGTGGGATCCATCTCCGGAATTATCGGGCATGAGATACTATCCATGGTTTACCTTTATCTCGTAGTAGTCATCGTGTTAGGATTAGTTCATGACGCGGGGATTGAACCCTATGAAGTGAAGACGTTAAGGGCTTGCACCGAACCTATGTAGAATGGGATGCATAGACTTCGACAAGTACGCATTAGAGAGTCTGCATATAGAACTTGTGTTTTCTTGGCTTGGTTTTATGCATGTGGTTTTTCGTGTTTCCCACACATGACACTTAGCTTAGTATCACTTGATATTTTATGTTACTGTCATTTCGTATTTCCCACATTCCTATTTAGTACCTGTTGTTTAAGAATTTATGAGGTATGATCTTTATGTTGTTTGTTTGTTGTTTGTTTATTTTTATATTTCTCACACCATTTATGGCTGACCCCGTTAGTTTTGGGGGTTAGGGATCATCTCTAGCCTCACTTGTTGCAGGTAGTTGCTTAGAGTTGGAGATGGAATGCTTAAGTTGGTTTTGAGATATACGTGACTCATAAGAGATTTGTGTAAAATTTGTAATAGCATTTGGAGATAACTTGAGATGTAAATGAAAAGAAATATTGAGTTGAGTTGTTTGAATTCCGCTGTGTATTGAAAATGATTTGTTGTAATAAATGTTTTGAAAATTTTTAGTGGTGTTGGTTATGTTAATGTTGTATTGAAGTGGATCACTGGGAATGTGCCACGTATTTTCTAAGATATCATATTAGAAATTCGGGGCACTACAAATTGAGCATAACCCTGAATGAATCTCCTGTAGTATCCCGTCAATCCAAGGAAACTCCTAATTTCCTTCACTGTAGTAGGCCTTACCCAGTCTCTCACTGCCTCTATCTTCTGAGGATCAGTTGTCACTCCCTCCTTAGAAAGGATGTGACCTAGGAATGCCACTTCAGATTTCTAGAAATCACACTTGGATAACTTGGCATACAACTCCTGCTCTTGAAGCTTCCTCAAAACTGCTGCCAGATGCTCCGTGTGCTCCTCCTCCGACTTGGAGTACACAAGAATATCGTCGATGAACACCACGATGAAAGAATCAATGAACGGCCTCAGAACTCTGTTCATCATGTCCATGAAGATTGCAGGCGTATTCGTCACTCCAAACGGCATAACTAAGAATTCGTAAGGCCCGTGTCGAGTTCTGAACGCAGTCTTATACACGTCTTCAGCTTTCACTCGAACTCGATGATATCCTGATCGAAGATCTATTTTGGTGAAAACAGCTGCTCCTTGTAGACAATCGAACAAGTCATCAATTCGTGGAATCAGATACTTATTCTGAACAGTGGCCTTATTCAGCTCTCGGTAATCGATGCACATCCTCATCGAACCATCCTTATTCTTTACCAAAAGCACCGGCGCTCCCCAAGGTGACGCACTTGGTTGAATAAAGCCCTTCTTCAACAATTCCTCAATCTGCCGATTGATCTCATCCTGCTCCATAGGCGCCATCCTGTACGGTGCCTTGAAAATAGGTGCACTCCCTGGCTGAATAGTGATGCTGAACTCCACAGCATGATGCGAGGGTAACCCAGGCAAATCTTCCAAGAACACGGTCGGATAATCCCAAACCACAGGAATTTGCTGCACCTCTGCAGGAACTTCCCTCTTGCAGATAGCTACCACCAGACCAGAACATCTCCTCTTTCCTTGGAAAGTGACTTCAGGTCCACCTAGAGCCTTCACTATTACTGTCTTGGTCTTGCACTCGATGTTCGCACTGTACACCGACATCCAATCAATGCCAATGATAACATCGACTCCCGAAACATTCAGCTCGATCAGATCGATCCCGAAAATTCTATCTCCAATCACGATCTCGCAGTCAGCATAGTACCAATTAGTGGTTAGAGTCTCCCCTGACGGAGTAGCTACTGCTAAAACCTTGCTTGGAAATATCTTCGGTTCGACTCCCAGAACTTTAGCAAACTTAGGTGATACAAAAGTATGAGAGAACCCAGTATCGAACAAAACAACAGCTTTCTTTCCATTCAAAATAAGTTCTCCTGTTACATAACACACACTCGTTACATAACAGTGTACTAATTAACGGGAAAAGAGATAACAGAAAACACTCTAAACATCCTCCTTTGTACCAGTGATGACGTGATCCACCTCATCAGCATCAGCTTCGGTCAAGGCAAATACTCGCCCCTGCTGGTACGGCTTCTTCCCGGTCTGCTGAGTTGGCCCATTACGGACGACATCCTGCAGTTTGGGGCAATGAGACTTGCAGTGGTCTGTCTCTCCACAGTTGAAACAAGTCACTGGAGGCCTCACCCAATGATATGGCTAAAACTGGGGTTAAATCGGAACCGTCCAGATCGAGCACGAATCTTGAAGCACGGGGGTAAAAAGGTAATTTCACATACAGATGGATCCAAAACGGGTATTGGGCCTCCTTCTCACAAAACCAACCACCCGCGAATAGATCCACTTCAACTGGGCACGGGTCCCGACCCGATACAAGCCCGGTTCACCAAGAGGAGAATCAAGGCCACTGATTTGATTAAATCAAATCAATAAGCCTGATTGACTCTCACCAGGGAATCAGGGCCAGACTTCCCAAAACAGAATAGGAGGATTTTCCTCCTGACTGTTAGGCAGGAAATCAGGACCCTAACCGTTCCAAAGGCGACTATAAATACAACCCCTCTACCACCAAGACCAGGTTAATCACTTCTTCACCACTTAAGCTCTTCCTTAATCTTTATCTGATTACTGACAAGAGCGTCGGAGGGTGCGTCGCCGGAATCAACCCCGGTGTTTCGCACTTCCTTGCAGGTCGCGGCGGAAGCAAGAGGGCCGAGTCAACTGTTCAGGTTTTTCTCGGATCCACACATTCTATCTGTTTACCCCCACACCGAAATCAGCGGTAACACCCAAGTATTCCCGGGTCTTCCTGCCACTTGAACAGCGTTCGAACCCGTAGGCTTGAACCTTTGAGCTGGTGGCTATTGCCTGACATTGCCAGCAACTGCGGGCCTCTTCCCCGCATTCCAGTTGTTCCTCCGATTCTGAACAGCGTGGAACTGCTCCATGTCCGCCTCCGTCGCTACCGCTCGTTTGACCAGCTTGTCAAACCTCCTGATACCGAGGGGTATCATCCTGGATCTCAAACTTGGCCTCAAGCCATGCTCGAACTTTCGAGCCTTCTTCGCCTCATCCATCACCAATTCGGGTGCATATCTTGAGAGCTGAGTGAATCAGTTTCATACTCCCTAACCGACATGCCACCCTGCTGCAGCGATAGAAACTCCATGACCTTCTTTTCCTCGACGTCTGAGGTAAAATAATGACTGCAGAATTCCTCCAAGAATTCCTCCCAGCCAAGAACCAAGTCTCCCATCGTCCGCTTCATCAACTACCACCACACAGCCGCATCCTTCTCGAATTGCAGTGTCGCTAACTTCACATTGCTGCCCCCCGGAGTCTCCAAGACTTCGAAGATAGTCTCTACCTGTCGGATCTAATTGTCAGCCGTGTCAAGGTCTGACTTCTCCTCAAACACCGATGGTTTCATTCGTTTAAATGATTCCACGAGTTTGATTGCTTCGGGTGCTGGATTCGCAGGCAACCTTCCCTGATTCTGATTCATGGCAATGGTATTGAGTGTCTGATAGACCCTCGCTAGCTCCGTTTTCAAGTCCAGACCTTCACCATTTCGAGCTCGTCTTCCAGCCATATTCTGATGCAAAAGATCCATTAAATTCGAAGTATAAACATGAATTTTAAATCAATTTTTCTGTTTCATTGAATTTCAAACTTTATACATTCGAATTTAAAACATTTCTGACATTAAAATGAAAGCAGCAAGAAGATACAACAGTCTAGTTCCTACGGTTCCTCTTGGCTTCACGAAGCTCTCCCCGTAGTTCCTCCACTTCCTCCTTCAGTACATCAGTCATGTTTTTCCTCTTCTCAAGTTCCCAAACACGATGACTGAGAACTGCAAAATCATTCGTGCGCTTCGCCAACTGAGTCTTCAGTAGTCCAACTCTCTCCCATAGAATCTCTACCTGCCTCTGAAGATACACAATGAGATTACCCGGAACTAGTTCCTCTTCGTCAGAAGAATCATCAGATGAATCCGGAGGTGGAGTGATCTTTCGGGAATCAGGCCATTCCTCTTCCATTTCTTCGGGATCTTCCTCGTCTGAATCAGCGTGCCCGGAGTAGTAATCTTCCTCAATGATGTGCCAATTGTCATCTCCAGCTGGGTCGAAGTGGTCCGCCATCTTAAAGATAGAGAAGAAGAAGCATAAATCATAGAGCAACACAAATTTAAGTGACTTACATTTAAATCTCTAGACTTAACACACACTCTAATGTCCACTTCTAGGGTGTCGTTCCTTATAAATTGGTACTACTTAGAAGCGTGCTCTGATACCACTCTGTAACACTCCGAATTACAAAATACAACTGAATTCAAAGTTCCACAGGATCTTTACACTTCTTTCGTATAATTTTACAAGGAAATAAAAACATTTCTTACATCAGAGCTACATTATACCTTTACATTATTACAGCGGGAGCAATTTTACAATAAATTACATGAAACAACATTTAAATCAATCTTGAGCAGCATGTATACTTCAATTTGTCAAGCATGTTTACCCTGCATGTAAAACTGTGGGCGCGTCAGTTCATTCAACTGACGAAATATTATACACGGCTATCCTCTATATGCCGGAAACAGTATAACGATTCTCAATACTTAGCAAACCACAAACTTGTCACAAACAAAGCTAAAGGGACTATCCTAATGATGTCGTGCTGTGAATGTGCAGTTAGTCCTTAATGCAATTATTTGTATTATATAACACTAATGCGCACTTGTTCAGAGTCTATGCAGCCCATACTATATAGGTCCGAGGGCAAGCCCTTAACCGTTCTTCATCTTGTAGGGTTCAATCCCTTGTCAAGACTTAATCTACTACTGTAACTACGGTAAGTATCCTAGATGTTTTCTGACCTACGAACTCATGTCTAGGCGCCATGGAGGGAATCCCAATGCACCGACACATGACTCATCATGCAGGCATCCTGTGGTAATTCAGCTCCTACCAAAGACATGACACCACCCGCAGTCATCAAACACCCCACGAGCGTCGCCACCGGGACGGTACTCTGGAGCAGTATCCACGCCCTATCATGACGCATCATGGGACATCCTGTGAATACTCTCACGCTGCCAATCCAGTGGCCCTCATACTAAATATTTTTCTCTTACTTTCATCACATCTTCACTATGTATCTAATCCTTACTTTAATTGAATCATGAATAAAATCAATCCCTTAGGGTTAGCACTCCCACTATACCGGTCTTATTCATTTATTTCACGTGACCCAAACCTTGGTCTTTTCATCTCAAATATTATTTCCACATTTCTTTTATTGCCGGTATAAGGCTTAGCTACACCCTAGTTCTCAATTTCAACTCATAATTACAACATCGAGCTTTTCATACTCATAAGGTCTTTTCATGATTAATCACAATTCATGTTTCATAAGCATAGTATTCATGTATCCATATCTTTCATAACTCATCACATCAAAAATTCAATTTCACGTGCAATTTATGTGTAAGAATAAGTTTCAACTAGTAGTAATCAATAATTCATTTATTCCATGAATTTATTATCCTCATTTCAATTCATATTACAAGCACAATTTATAAGTCCAATTAATCACACAAATCACAACTTTCAAAAATTCCTCATTACTAATTTTCATCTTTATAACTCAAAAAGCTCATTTATTCTTCCTTTATTTAAAAAGACAATTTAATTTCAATAAGAAGTCCTTTCTTGCAAAAAGCCACAATTTCTTAATTACACTTTATCAAAAATTACGTAAATTTTTCTCATAAAGTCGAAATAATTTTCAGTAATTTATTCCATATTTTCCCCAATTTTTAATTTATTTTTTTTATCTCAAAATAATATTAAAATCTCACAAATTTTTTTTTTAAAATCTAAACTCCCAACCGGATTCTAACCCACAACCAGTGGCCCAATAGACAGCGCACAAGACCACTGCGCCAAAGCCCTAAGGCGATATAACTAGGGGTTATAATCCCTAAGTATCGACTCTCGGCAATCGGATTTTTAACAAAAAAAAATAAAATGAAAAGCCTCAGTATCGAACCCGAGACCCCTGACTAGCCCCCCCGCTACTGTAGCAAATGAAGACTCTACCGACCAAATGGTCTAGGTGGCCAAATCAATTTGAAGGTAAATTAATTGGGTTTTGAGTTGGTTCTCTGTTCATATTTACAATTCATGAATTCTCAAAACAAATTTGCCTCTTTTTCTTCTCTTTTGAAAGCAACTTTTTTCAGAATTAAAATACACATAAATCTACAGCAACCAGTATTTTTATAAGCATTTTTAGCTCTTTAAAACATGTATTGTAGCCCTAGTTTGTATTCCAAGTCCATAATTTCGACATTTAAAAACCATAGCACAGCTCTTCATGATTAAAGTTAGGTTTCCACAAAAAATCACTACGTTATTGTTCTCTTTCTTATTGTCAATCTACCATGTATTAGAACACAACTATCATCTTTTCTAAAGAATAAAAATTATATTTTTTTCAACTAATTTACACATGATGCATTCAATCATTTATTTGCAAATACAATCTTTTTCATTTATTCTAACATTCATGTGGCACATACAAAATGGAGAATTCTAATACATAAATTAACAATTATTCCTTAGTAATCATTCCATCAATTTATCTCTAATATTACCACTCTACTTTAATTAAACAAGCATGGTTCCAATTTCTCACTAGTTAATTCCTATAATTTCATTAAAACATACCTGGCACGATTTCTAATATTAGAAGCAATGAGAAACACCCACCTCTTTGGTGAAAAACCAAATAAAAGCTCCTAGAGTCTCCTAGAATCCGAGAGAGTAACCTTCACCTCCTAAATTGTGTTGCAAAAGCCCTCCTTCTTGCTCCTTGTGCAAAAACCGAAAGCTTCCTTGTGTGGGGATGGGGCCGGCCTCTAGCTTGGGACACAACTCACACTCAAACTATATACTCCCTTATGTATTTCTCTCCTATATAATTTCTTTCTTTCAATAATTTTTTTTTGTGTAGAATACATGAAGGTAGGGGATATTTATACTAGTTCTAGGATAGATTGGAGGGCTAGGATTTCACTAGATGGTTAGAGATGGATGGCTAGGATAGGAGGGAAAGTTGTAGCAACCTCCCATGCACACACACCCACTCTCCCATTCCTCCTTAAGCATACACCCGGCCTCCAAGGTGTGCAATGCACACTACGTGCATGCACGTGCCCTCTAGTACCCCCCTATTTGAAATTTGTACAATTTTAATTAAATAATTGTTCACAAATTGTGTCTACATGACAAGTGTGACAATTTAAATGATTAATTAAGTTTGTGGGCTTAGACTTGTGGGCCAAAACAATGAAATAATAAATTATTAAAGTGGGCTCAAAATAAGAAAACAATGTTTTAGGCTTTACAAAATAAGCTTTTTTAGAAAAATAAAGGAAAAGAAATAAATAATAGTTCATACTACAAAATGAATTTTTTATAAAAAGAAAATAAATATACATACGAATTTTTGCACGTGCACTACACGTGAAAATCAACATTTTTATTAAAATGAAAGTTTAGGGTATTACACTACTAAAACTTCCTAATTAACAACATTCTCATATTCCTTATGGAATTCAAATCTCTACTCTTTGAACAAAATTCAAGAACAAGAAAAGACAGCACAAAGCTGAAACTTGTAAAGGTTATAGCCAGTGCTATACTTGTCGGAATCTAACAAAATTGGACTTTTTGGAAAGCTAGGAACATCTACTACAACTTCCTAGGGAACAACTTTCTCAGATTCCTTATGAAATTCAAATCCCTGCTTTTTGAATAAAATTCAAGAACAACAAAAAATAGTACAAAGCTGAAACTTGTAAAAGTCATAGCCAGTGCTATACTTGTCGAAATCTAACAAAATTGGACTTTTTGAAAATCTATGAACATCTACTAAAATTTCCTAGGTAACAACTTTCTCAGATTCCTTATGGAATTCAAATCCCTACTCTTTGAACAAAATTAAAGAACAACAAACGACAACACAAAGCGGAATCTTGTAAAGGTCATAGCCAGTACTATACTAGTAGGAATCTAACAAATTTGACTTTTTGGAAAACTAAGAACATCTACCACAACTTCCTAGTTAACAACTTTCTCAGATTCCATATGGAATTCAAATCCCTGTTCTTTAAGAAAAATTCAAGAACAACAAAAGACAACACAAAGCTGAAACTTGTAAAGGTCATAGCCAGTGCTATACTTGTCGGAATCTAACAAAATTGGACTTTTTGGAAAGCTAAGAACATCTACTAAAACTTCCTACTTAACAAATTTCGTAGATTCCTTATGGAATTCAAATCCCCGCTCTTTTAACAAAATTCAAGAATAACAAAAGACAGCACAACGCTGAAATTTGTAAAGGTCATAGCCAGTGCTATACTTGTCGGAATCTAACAAAATTGGACATTTTGGAAAGCTCAGAACATCTACTACAACTTTCTAGTTAACATCTTTCTCAGATTTCTTATGGAATTCAAATTTCTGCTCTTTGAACACAATTCATGAACAACAAAAGACAGAAAAAAGTTGAAACTTGAAAGCTCATAACTTTTGCTATACTTGTTGGAATCTAACAAAATTGAACATTTTGGAAATCTCAGAACATCTAGTACAACTTTCTAGTTGACCACCTTTTCAGATTCCTTATAAAGCCTAAAATCCAGCTCTTTGAACACATTTTAAGAACAACAAAAAGGACATCAAAAGTTGTAACATGTAAAGCTCACAAAATTTGCTATACTTATCGGAATGTAACAAAATTGGATATTTTGGAAAGCTCAGAACATCTACTACAACTTTCTAGTTGACCACTTTTTCAGATTCCTTATAGAGCCCAAAATCCAGCTCTTAGAATACATGCAAAAATTAACCAAAACAACATTTTGCTTAAAAGCTCGTTGTTTTGGGGGAAACATTTATTTGACCTATCAAATTAACCCCAAAATATCTACAAAAATTAGAGCATGGTATTAACACATACAAGAAGCTCTCAAATTAATTTGGGCTCAAGATTTCAACTTTAGCACTAGTAATTAATTCTAACTATCATGACAACATACTAGTTACTAAGATTTGATCTTTAGGGTTTTATTTGTGTTCTACTACTTCAATCTTGTATGCCTTTTATTCTAGTCCATAAACATCCATATGCACATGATTTACTCTAAGTTTTTAACATCATACAAATAAATAACAAAGCAATAATAAATATAAACACAAATAGAAGAGAAACCCCCACCCAAATCGGTTGGAAGGACTTGCTAGCTTTCTCTTCTCCTTCCTTGTTCTTGCTCCTCTTCAAGAACACTCAAGCAAAATAACCCACTCTTTTTTGTTTTGATTTTTATCTCTCTTTCTTTTCTATTCTTCTCAATTTTTTTGTAATTTAAAACTAGTAGAAGTATAAGAGAACAAGATGAAATGAGATGAGATGAGATGATGGAACAAATGAATAGGGGCTTCTTGCCCTTGGGTGTGTGTGGCCGGCCATAAGAGGGGGGGGGGGGGGGGGGGGGGGTTATAGGAGAAGAGGGTTCGGTTTTGTGGATGAGAAGAACCCAAGTGTTCTCATTCTCATGGTTCAACAATTTGGTGATTAATTTGCAAATTTAAATTGCAATCACAACCTAATCCAATCCCTACCCTCCATTTGATCATGATTGATAAAAAATAAGAGGTATTTTCCCAAAATCACATACTACATGATTTCGGACAAACATACAAAATCGATACAGTACATATACGTACATATATATACATATACAGATAAATTTTATTTGTTAAAACAAATAATCTCTAATAAAAATATTTTAATTCAGAAATAATAATAAAAATAATTTTATTACCGACTCGGAAGATTACAGTACCAATTTGATACAATACAAATATATACAGACTATATATATATATATATATATATATATATATATATATAATGTTTATTAACTAAACCGGGTAATATCCACCACAAATATTTCAATTATGAAAATAATAACAAAATAATAATTTTTAATATTAGCCCGAGATTTTACAGATATTTTCTCAAAAATGCACTTTATAGGAATTTGTACAAGTGCACAAAACCGATACAATACATATATATACTTACTAATGTATATACACTGAAAATGATTATTTATTAAAACTAAGTAATTTCCATAAATAAAATTTTAATTTTAAAAATAATTATAATACAAATATAATATCCAACCGGGATATTTACAAATAATGAACTAGACTGACCCAACATGAGAACATTGCATGGATCGTTACGTGAGTGTTATAAGCGGTTCTCACAGTGACCATCATGTAAGTAGTCCTTTGATTTGAAGTCACTACGGTTCCCTACATGAGAAGTTATATGTTTTAATGTCGTCAAACGTTCCCTGTAATAAGGTGATTATAAAGTTGATTATTGGATATACTACAAATCATGCGGAGGGATGTGAGTGACTTAGACAGGATTTGTCCCTCTTACATATCAGGAGCGATATCTATGGGCCCCTTGATTGAGTGAGACAGCAAATGTAATGCCCCAAATTCCAAATAAGGCTGAATTCGAAGTTCCACAGGATCTTTACACTTCACTTCGTACAATTTTACAAGGGATTTTGAACTTTTTATAATACAACAGAGTCTTTTACATTTATAACACAGCAGAAGGTAAAATGAAGTACAATAATGAAAAATAATATACAATTGCAACATCTTTAACATTTAAATAGATCAACAGAAGCATATCAACTTTATATCTTCATGAAAAATCCAACTCCAAGCATACAAAACTGTGGGCACGTCAGTTGCTTATAACCAACGAAAATGTTATACACGGCCATCCTCTCTATGCCGAAGGTATAACGATCTTAATACTTTAACAAACCACAAACTTGAATGCAAATTAAAGTATTAAATGTGACTACTCTAAACATGTAAGTGTATGCAATGCCTTAATACCTAATGCGGATATTTTACACTAATGCATACTTGTTCGGATTCTATGCATCCCATACAAGATAGGTCTGAGGGCAAGCACCTACGTACTCCACATTAAAGGGTTCGATCCCTCGCCATGACAACCACCTGGTAATAAAACAAAGTTTAGACATTCCACGAGTACGGATCCCAGTCCCAGAGTCCACCGCTCGACTGTTATACAGACTTCTCGTCGTGCGAACATCCTGCAAGTGCCCCTCTAGCCCCGGTATATGTATATATACTGAAGTATGGCAAAATATCCGCCCGACTATGCACAGTCCCGAATTTATAATAAAAGCTCGTCTCCATCGAAGCAACCACAGTCCCGGAATCCACCGCCCGACTGGGTCTATAGTTCCAGAATCCACCACCCGACTATATAGAAGCGCCCCACTTACATTTGCCCAAGTTTACTACATCTTCACTTAGTGCCTAGTTCTTAAGTTCAAGACTTGAATCAATTACAACACCTAGAGTTAGTTTTACCCCCTATCGGACTTAATCACAAATACCGAGATAGCTCACCTAGCCATAGCTCAAAATAAATCAATCATTTAATTTAACAATTACCGGTACCCGGGGTCTCACTAAACCTCTGGATCACAACCTTTCTTGTACTAGAATCTATGGGTACTCATACCCTTCAATAATCATGTATTAAGCTTCATTATATTTATATCTTCAACTTAATCAACCTCATGAAATTCAATTCATTCACTTAATCACAATTCTTTCAAAACAAACAACGTTTCCTTTCATGAACTCATAATATAGAGTAATCACTTCAAATCTTATAATTTAATCACAAACCATAATTTATACACCTTCAAGTATTCTTACTCAAACAAATAAATATAAAATCTCACTTAGGAGAAAAGTCAATTGCATTGTCAAAAATTAAATCTTCTTATAATTCAAGTTTAAAACCCAAGTCAGAGAACTCAAAGACTCCAAAAAATATGTTTTAAGAACCCAAGTCAAAGAACACCATTTCTCGAAAAAAATCTTTCAAGAACTAAAGTTGGAGAACTCAAATATTCCAAAAATATGTTTTAAGAACCCAAGTCAGAGAACACAAGGACTCGAACCCAGAACCAGCAAGGAAACAGCCCAACGCCCAAACCACAGGGGCAAGTGCACCCACGGTGAAGGTATTCAAATGAGTTTTATATGCTCAAACCCTCTCTATTACTCTCTGTTAAAATTTTACTCTTTCGGAAAACCAATTCACAACACCGAACAGACGAACTCACGCACTTTAAAAATAATCTGAGAACAGTAAAATGAATTATAGTGTAATAATAGATCTACACAAATGAAATTTTTCACCGTGTGAAGAGTAACTCGAATGTCGCTATCATTTGTGAAATGTCAATTTTACTCAATAAAAATATACTTTTTCATGTCCAATAATAATACGAGAATTTTTCTCATGGTGAATAAACTCATAAACCATCTACTTTCTAAAGTGAACACACGTCAACAATTTCATGCTAATTCACACAGATTTTAATTCCTTCAAGTCCATTTTAATCAACAAGCACTTTACATAAATTTTTAGAGTATCTACTATCACACACATCACAATTCATGAGAGCAAACTAAACAATTTTACATTAGCAGTTTAATTTTAGGGTAATCTACACATACAACTACTCAATAATTTAGAAAGCATAAAAGATCACCCACCTATTAGGATAGTACTAAAAATAATTCCACCTTCAAAAGGTACTTCGAACTCCACAAAATCGAGCCACAAACCCAACTCTGAAAGCCTCCGAGCACTCTGCCTCTTCTCTCATCCTCTCTTAATTACTCACGGCAATTTAGTGAAAATAGGTTGTTTTTTTTTTGTTAACAGTGGTTAGATAGAGTAGGGGTGAATGAATAGATTTATATAGGATCTTAATGTTCCATTACAAAAACCAACTCCACGTTTCCTCCCCACTTCCACGCACACCCAAGTTGCGGCCCACTCTCTCTCCAACCGCACACCACTCTCCACTAACTCGAAAACACGTGCACGTGCAGTGCACGAGTACACAACAAAAAAATAATTTATTAATTAATTACTCTTATAATTAAAAATTAATTAATGTATTCAATGGGTTATTAGGTTTAGGGGTTTAATAAAAGACTAAATAAAAGATAGTGAAAAAAAAGATTCATGCATACTACAAAATAAATACAATTGAGAGGAACGAACAAAAATAGAGTTTACACGTGTGTTGCATGTGCAAAAATTTTGAAAAAGTATTTTTAAGTAAAATAAATTATACGGGATGTTACAGCAAAATGCATGGCCATGTTCAAATGAGTCAATATGAGATATTGAGCTCATTTATTTTAGTAAGTCTATTCGGACATCAAGAAACCAAAGATTGAACTATACAAGGGTGACATGCTCGATGCCTTGTGGTCAATTAAGATATCTGGACAAAGAGACTAGACTACGTGATAAAATTGGTCACGGATAGGTTATTTCTAATCACTGACATTCCAGTTAATTGAGTAGAAGTGATGTATTGCTAGATACCGCTAACTGTTTGTAATACTAGAATATGATTTTAGTATTACTGTCAACTTAATGGGAACCTACAGGGTCACACACTTAGAATGGATCGAAATTAGAATTTAAATTCATAAGATAAATTTAATTAGGGGATCCAAGTAAGACTTGGACTCCTGATATTGGTTGGACATTTAATTAGATTAAATAGGCTAACTAAAGTTCAAAGGTCCACACACGAATCTGAACCATGTCAGATTGTGAGTCCAACAACCTCATTACTCTCTTAGGGTTGATTTTCTGCAGCTATATATATGATACGTATCTGTGGAAAAAGCTCACATAAGAAAACCCCAGCTATCACAGAAATAGTGAGAGAGAGATAGTGAGGAACATCCCTTCCTGCAGCGAGCACCGCGGCATGAGGGAAAGCTTGATTTGATCCGTTCGTGTGGATACCGTAGAGGCACAACAATATTGCAGTGCTATGATCAACATTAATTGGAGACAGCAGATCCATCTTCAAGGTATAACTTCTAAACACGATTTATGGTTTTTGCATGGATACATGGCTAGGTTTCTCTTTGTAATTTTTTCGCTTTGTATTTAATCTGAGAAAACCATAAATCGTGTTTAGAAGTTATACCCTTGAAGATGGATCTACTGTCTCCAATTAATGTCGATTACAACACTGCAATATTATTGTGCCTCTATGGTATCTACACGAAGGGATCAAATCAAGCTTTCCCTCACACCGTGCTAGCTGCAGGAAGGGATGTTCCTCACGATCTCTTACTATTTCTGTGACGGCTAGGGTTTTCTCATGTGACCTTTTTCCACAGATACGTATCATATATATAGTTGCAGAAAATCAACCCTAAGAGAGTAATGTGGTTGTTGGACTCACAATCTGACCTAGTTCAGATTCATGTGTGGGCCTTTGTAATTTATTCAGCCCATTTAATCTAATTAAATATCCAACCAATGTCAGGATTCCAAGTCTTACTTAGATTCCCAATTAAATTCAACTTATAAATTTAAATTTCAATTTCGATCCATTTTAAGTGTGTGACCATGTAGGTTCCTGTTACGTTAACAGTAATACTAAAATCTATTCTAGTATTACAAACAGTGAGCGGTACTTTCACTAGGACTACATCACTGCTACTCAAGTAACGGGAATATCTGTGATTAGACATAACCTATCCGTGACCAATGTTACCATGTAGTCTAGTCCCTTTGTTCAGATATCTTAATTGATCACAAGGCATAGAGTGTGTCACCCTTATATAGTTCAATTTTTGATTTCTTGATATCCGAGTAGACTTACTAACAGCTCAATATCTCATATTGACTCATTTAAGCATGGCCATGCAGTTTGCAGTCTCACTTAATCAAGGGGCACATAGATATCGCTCATATTATGTAAGAGGGACAAATCATATCTAAGTCACTCACATCCTTCTGCATGATTTGTAGTATATCCAATAGTCGACTTTATAATCACCTTATTACATACAACGTTTGACGACATTAAAACATATAACTTCTCATGTAGGGAACGGTAGTGACTTCAAGTCAATGGACTACATACACCATGGTCACTGTGAAAACTTCTTATGACACTCACGTAACAATCCATGCAGCGTTCTCATGGTGGGTCAGTCCAATACATTACTACTCTAATATGTACCCATGTGAAGACTTGATATCTCATATCCATGACTCGTGAGACCTGGTCATCAGTCTATGCACATACTAGTCTCTATATATTATTGTTGTCATAATTCACAATAATATTTGACTAGGAACATTTAAGAATAATGTTCTGATTGCAACCAATAGGATCTCGCAATCAAGTTATGCACTTGATATCCCATGGTATTGAACCTACTATTCTAAGAACTTTATTATGTTCATTTAATCATAATAAACAACACAATAAATAAAATTCTCATATATGAAATAAATATCATAATACAATGTAAACTAGTAATATCAATACACAACTGGCCTCTAAAGCATACACCAACACGTTGATGGGAGCTTTATTAGGGTGTTGGGGCGAATCCAGCTATTGAGGAGGAATTGGGTCCTCCATGGGATGATCTTGTTGATGAAGAGAGTTTTCTCGACGACTTGAGGCCGTCGCTCTCCCTCTTAGTCTTGATGGCGTGGCAGTAAGTCCGTTCTTTGATGTAGATCACTGTAGTTTTCCACAGACGGTGCCAACCTGTTGCTTCTTATTTTGGTGTGGGAGCCAACAGATTGTCAGTTTATATTTGAACAAAACTACTAAAGATCTAACCTTTGATCATTGTCATAAAAAGTGGTTAGAGCTCCTGAGAGTGGATTTGGATTGTTGATTGAACATCATGATCTGAAACCGACGATTGCTAACGAGGCCTATGGACCTAAAAAAACCTGAAACATCGGGGGTGGCCCCGTGATCGATCCTCCTACGCTCAAGTCAGAACCCGAGAGAGAAAGAGAGCTTGAGAGAGAAATTATTCATTCCTTCTTACTAAGGAGGGGGAGGGTATTTATGGGCCTGAGAAATAGTTTAGGAGATTAATATGCATCCATTAGATTGATATGAATTCATTATCTCATGTTGATTCTCCCCCTTAAAAGATAAGACTCGCTTATCTGGGGATAAGAGATTTGACTTATAGCCCTCATGGACTGGGTGTCTCTCCTAGTGGGCCTAATATGTCACTTTTAATGGGCTTGAGAGTGACCCATGACTTGTTTTCTGAGCTTGAAGAAGGCTCGGACCTATTAAAGAGGCACGTTATGATTAATTGTCCTGTAGAAGCTTTGGACATACGAGCTCCTATGCATCTTGTAGTAGTGTTGACCAATAGTATCCACAGTTGAGGATCTTGCTGGCGAGGGTCTTAACCCCGATGTGGCAGCTGCCAGGCTTCCCCGTGCATTATCTTGAGGGCATACTGAGCTCATTCGGGAGATAAGTATCGGAAATAGGGTCATCCGTCAACAATAGTATATGATCATTTGAACAATAGCCCTTCCATGAGAGTGTACCTTTCTGCTCTTACCCGGACCTTCCTCACCATGGCGTGTTCATCCGGGGGGACGCCCTTATGAAGGAAGACAATTATGGGGTCCATACAATTCCCCAACTACATTTGAGAGTCGATGCAGAGCGCTTCTGCGTTCTCTGTCACGCCCCGCTTTCCAAAAATATGGAATACAAGCACGTAACAAAAGCGCAGCGAATGATTATTATCATCCTTAAGCTGTTTCAAGAAATCTTTGCAACACATCACAGAATTTATCAGAGTCGGAAGCTAGAAAAATTAACCACATGCACATATGAACCAAATACCAACAATAATACTTGAAATAAAATACATTAATCTCAAATAGTCATGATCTGAAATACACAAATAATCTTAGGGTCACATCGCCCAAATACAAGAATAAATACAAGTCTCAAAATACAATATTGTCCAAAATAAGCAACAAAGATAGTAATAGCAAATTTTCAGCCTCTAGCCCCTCATTTTGCCAATACCTTCAGAAATCTGTCCTCTAAAATCTGCAATACAACGAATGCAGGAAAGAAAAAAGAGAAAACACAAGTACCCGTCAATGGCAAGTCCGGGTCACAAATAGAGTAGGATACAAGCACATGGAAAGGGGGTAACTAACTAACACGTGGTATATGTATAATGTCAACCTAGACAAACTAGCATGGTAAAAGTATCAAGGGACACGGCGTAAATCAGGTATCCTATAAACATGCATCAAGTGTCAAGTGTCGTGTAATCTTGTATCAAGTATCATGTTTCATGTTCCATGTAATTCAAGTGTCATGTAGTCACGTGTCAAGTTTCGTGTTTCAAGTAATTCAAGTCTCATATATCATGTCTCATGTATCAGGTAGTCAAGTATCTAGCAAGCAGGTATCATGTCATGTATCATGTTCATGTATTAAGTTTAAGTCTTGTGTGATTACTATCTAGGTAGCACGACATGCATCCCATTCTACATGGTTGCTACAACAAAGCAATTTCGCTTTAGATTTCATAGGGGACCATGCAGGGCAGTATACTCGGGTATTCACAGAATTACAGAACTTGGTCGGTAACTTGGTCGGTAAACTTGAGCGGTAACTTGGTCGGTAACATGTCATGCAGGAAACACAAGTCTCCTTGCGAGTACACATTTCTGCACTATCCACTACTAAATCTGTCCCATAAACCCCGGCTTGATTACTTTTAGTTATTAATGTCCAACATGCATGTATACGTGTAAAATAGTGTCAAATAAGCATTGTGGGCTCAGGTACAAGTTCAGGTTATCAAATCAGCGTGCATGGGTAATATAGATTCACATATACGAGCAAAATATACTACGTTCATAATCAGGACAGCAAGACTAGTCAGCACTAAATCAGTGATTCACAGAGCTACAGGCATGCAAACCATGATCCGTCAAAGGATCTGGAATCTAGACATCCACACGCTTCTAACGGGTATAATAAAGACCTATACTAGTTCGTAACATCTCATCTTAAAAGTCATTTCAACACAGATTTCCTGTACAGCCAGAAAACAGGGGAATGACTTCCAACACATATAAACAGCATGCAAAGTCATCAAATAAATTCATGAAAATTCTGGGGTAATTCCCTACATATTTAGACTCAAAATTATAATTTTCATAATTTTCTAGAAAATATAGATATGTTATCAAAAATGAAAAGTAACACAAAACATGGTTTTGATGGATCTGGAATTTCTCAACACTGCTGTACGAAATCAACCATATCTTGCAAACAGCGCATCGAAATCCACTTCCGCCAAAACGGGGTAAAATTAGATAAAATTCTCCAACTTTCATAACTTACATAAAATTTCCATACAGTAAGTAAAAATAGGGCGAACACGGCATTCAACATAGAGCAACACGCAGTTTACAGCAAAAGTGCATTATAGAAAAGGGTACAAGACATCGCTCAAAACTTATCTTTAAAATACCACATAAATCTGGGAACTACCTAACATCATGGTGAAACACTGGACAAAATATTGTGACATGATATCATGTATAACTTGGATCTTGAAAATAAATAGATAATAAAATCTACCCCGTACTGAATCTGGAAACTACCGACATACAGTCACTAAAATAATCATAACTAATTCATACGAACTCCAAACGGGATGAAACCAGTGGGGTCAGAAAATAGATTCAATCTTCTACAATTTACTCAGAAATATTCATGTTGAGATTCAGACTCTAACCCAGGTAAAAACAGCAATCTATTCAGTACAACCCGAATTTTCAGATTTCACAACTAAACTTCAAAACATCATAACTTCTACCAAAATGATCCAAACTCATCCAGATTTGAAACACTGCATACCTATCATCTAAATATCATGTCTAAGGGTTTCTAAAATGTCAAAACCTAATATTTTCATGTGGGCAATCCATCAAACATGATTCATGCGCTATTTGACCTATGCGATCAAAATCGCGCTTTGGGTGAAACCTACGGCATAACCTTATCAAAACTCATGTTCTAAGTCATCTATGGCCTGTTTTGAACAATAGAGATGAACCCCACAAATAAAAATCTAATCTTTGGCCGTCTCTAGTCTCAAACTACCCTATGTGTGAACTTTCGACTTGTATCAACCTAATGAAATTATGTACAAGTTACTTGCCTCTTTTTGACGATGAATGCGACCAAACGAAGCCTAGCAACGAAACCCATGAGCGAGAAGCCTTTCCACGCGATTCCAAGCGAATCCACGAACCGAAACGCGCCTGCGATTGATCTTCTTGATGCACGAACCAAAGTGGGAGATGCCCACTTGCCAAATCAGCGAGGGGAGAGGTTGAGGGGCTGTTTTGGAAGGGATGGTGCTGTTTTGGGTGCTGGTCGGCCACAAAAAGGAGCGGGGAGACGAGGTTTCGAGTATATGGAGTTGTATGGATCGATGGATGGATGGTATAGGTGATCGGCAATGGTTTGGGAGCCACAAGGGGGTGTCGGCCTGGGGGTTTAGGTGCAGGCCAGGAGAGAAGAGAAGGAGGGGAGCCAGCAATGAATAGGAGAGGGAGAAAAAGATTAGGGTTAGGGATTAATTAGATTATGGGGATATATATAGGGGATCAAATGTGGGTTAATGGCTAGTGGATATCAATAGGAATAAATAGGTATACAATTGGGTAATGGGTATTGGATAGATTTCAAATGGAGATACAAAATGCAATGAATCCTATGGCTCCTAAAAATCTCCTTAAGGGACAAAAATCTCAAATTGGCCAAAACACCTCCAAAAATTCACCACAACCCCAAAATGAATAAATATAATGAACGAGACCAAGAAAAAGGAAAAAAGAACTCAAAATGGCGAAAAACGAACAAACGAGCACAATCAGCACAAGGAGGTCAAAAATGCTAGAAAAGAATATGTATTGAAAATAACTCCAATAAGAAAATTAATACAACAATTAATAAATATAATTTATAAACTAATATAATTTTAACAATAAAAATAAAACAAAATAATAATGAAAATAACCACACTAGCAGAATAATACAAATAGTAACAGTATTAATAATAATAAAATGATAAAAATAATAAAAGTAATAATGACAATAATAAGAGCTATATTAAATACAAAATCATAGAAAAATAGTTACAGCTAAAATTACGGATCAAAAATAGATTTTAATTAGAACAATCCAATAATACCTTTTGACAAAATAGTTGAATACCGAAAAATAATTTGCGAAAATTTTAAATACAGAAATATCGAAAAATACCTTTATGGGAAAACAGGGGTTACATTCTCCGTGTCAATGCTTGGGCTGATCAGGACTTCCACATGCATAGTTTGGAAATGGCGTCTGCTGGACTATTTTCTTCACGGGGAATGTGATTGACCAAGGCCTCTTTCAAATGTGCTAGGAGCGCCTTAACATGTGCAAGGTATTTGATCATACTGGCGTCTTGGGCTTCGTGTTCTCTTAAAATCTGGTATATTACCAATTGCAAATCATTGAAAACTCTCACCCATTCCACCCGGGTTTTCTAGCCAAGAGCAGCCCAGTGATCAATGCCTCGTACTCAGTGTCGTTATTGGAGGCTCAAAAGTTCAAGCACAGAGAGTATTAAAGGATGAATTCATCCAGACCCTGCAATATCACTTCTTCCCCTACTCCCTTCTTCACAATAAGACCCGTCAACATAAAGGCTCCAGACGAGTGAGTCCTCCTGTAGTTCTGGTGTATCCGAGATGGTACATTATGTGATGAATTCGGCCAATGCCTGACCCTTAATGGCGGTTCTCGGCTTGTAGTCAATGCCATGCTGACTCAGCTCAATTGACCACTTAATTAGCCGTCCGGAATTTTGTGACTTGTGAAGGACCTACTTCAGGGACTGGTCGGTGAGGACTTGGAAGAAGTAAGCTTGGAAATAAGGACGGAGCTTCTGTGCTGCTGTAATTAGTGTGTATGCCATTTTCTCCATCCTCGTATATCCGACCTCGACATAATGGAGAACTTTGTTGGTGTATGCTCTAGAGGCCGGTTATGTATTGACATTACTAGTTTACATTGTATCATGATATTTATTTCATATATGAGGCATTTTATTTATTTTGTTGTTTATTGTGATTAAATGAACATAATAAGGTCCTTAGAATAGCAGGTTCAATATCATAGGATATCAAGTGCATGACTTGATTGTGAGATCTTATTGGTTGTAATCAGAACACTATTCTTAAATGTCCCTAGTCAAGTATTATTGTGAATTGGGACAATAATAATACATAGAGAGTAGTATGTGCGTAGACTGATGACCATATCTCACGGGTCATGGATATGAGATATCAAGTCTTCACATGGGTACATATTAGAGTAATAATGTACTGGACTGAATCACCATAAGAACGTTGCATGGATCGTTACGTGAGTTATAAGCGGTTCTCACGGTGACCATGATGTATGTAGTCCTTTGACTTGAAGTCACTACAATTCCTACATGAGAAGTTATATATTGTAATGTCGTCAAATGTTGCATGTAATAAGGTGATTATAAAGTCGACTATTGAATATACTACAAATCATGCGAAGGGATGTGAGTGACTTAGATATGATTTGTCCCTCTTACATAACATGAGCGATATCTACTGGCCCCTTGATTGAGTAAGACTGCAAAATGTATGAACATGCTCAAATGAGTCAATATGAGATATTGAGCTCATTTGTTTTAGTAAGTCTACTCGGACATCAAGAAACTACGATTGAACTATACAAGGGTGACACGCTCTATGCCTTGTGGTCAATTAGATTTTTGGATAAAAGGACTAGATTACATGGTAACATTGGTCACGGATAGGTTATGTCAAATCAATGGAATTCTAGTAACTTGAGTAGCAGTGATGTATAGCTAGATACCGCTCTCTATTTGTAAAACTAGAATATGATTTTAGTATTACTAACAACGTAATGGGAACCTACAGGGTCACAAACTTAGAATACATCGAAATTGGATTTAAATTCATGAGATGAATTCAATTGGGAATGCTAGTAAGACTCAGACTCCTAACATGGTTGGGTAATTAATTAGATTAAATGGGCTAACTAAAGTTCAAAGGCCCACACATGAATCTGACCCAGGTCAGATTGTGAGCCCAACAGCCTCATTGCTCTCTTAGGGTTGATTTCCTGTATCTGTATATGATATGTATCTATGGAAAAGAAGAAAGTTAAGAAAAATTCTAGCCATCACAGAAATTGTGTGAGAGAGAGAGATCATAAGGAACATCCCCTTCCCGCTGCTAGCACCGCAGTGTGAGGGAAAGCTTGACTTGATCCGTTCGTGTGGATACCGTAGAGGCACCGTAATATTGCATTGCTGTGATCGGCATACTGTGGAGACAGCAGATCCATCTTTAACGTATAACTTCTAAACACGATTTATGGTTTACGCATGGATCCATGGCTAGGTTTCAATAATTTTTGTAATTTTCCTTGTGTATTTAATCTGAGATTACCCTCGAAACCTAACAGTGGTATCAGAGCCACTTGCGAAACCATAATTCGGTTGTGTGTAATATGTGATTATTCATGATATGTTCACACTTTTGGTAGAAAGATTTATATGTGATATAATTTTTGCAACGGTTGCAATATAAGGATTCGTTTATGTGTTAGTTGTTAACATAAATGCCATACTAAGGTAGCCCTTGGTTTGGAACAATTGAAAACCCTGAAATGTTTAGGATTTCTTAAAGCATGAATAGTTCATGCACCTGTGTCGTTTGCAGCGGGACCCCTGTGCCAGCTCTGCGTGGGGCAATAATGATTCCCCAAAAACCAGTCCTTTTTAAATAAACTAAATAAAATTATAACAACATATTTTTTGATTATTATGTTCTGTGATGTATGGTGCATGGTTATGGCCTTAGTTCTGTGATGCATGGTTTAGTTCTATGTGTTTTGTGATATATTGTTTATATTTTGGTATTTTGAATACGACCTGCATGTCGTGCCTTTTTCTCTACATTCCCAATGTAATCATTTCTCTCTAAACCCCAATTGTACATTCTTTATATGTAAATGTAATCTCACTAAGGAGGCAAAGAATTGACAACCATACACGGACAAGATTGGAAAGCTGCTTGGAGAAGACGGTATAATTCCTTTATTCAGTTTTTGGTACTCTCATTAGCTTGAGAGAATCAGTGTGTTAAGGCCACAACCATGTCACATAAATTTTATGCTTTTAATTTTGTATTAGATGCATTGTTGTATGCTAATGGATGAAAAATGGTGAGATCAATTAATAATATAACATAAATCCCTCAAAGTAAATATTAAGTTGCAATAAGATGCCTGCAATGTGTAGCACTCGTTTAGGCTAGAATCGATTAAGTTTAGGTCTGCCAAAGCAGGATGCCTTTATCTATCCTAGAGAGACATGATGGGATAAAAATAATATTCAATTGCCAACCATTGTGTCTGATTTAACTGGACTATTTCAATAGGATTGAAGGTTTAACGGCATAGAGTTGGGCTTTAGTCTATGAGATAGATTAGAGTAAGTGTTACTCACCCAACTATCCAAGAGTTGCATATAATGTAATTGGAAAATGGTCCCTACCTAAATAACTGAATTTTGGGTGATCGGCCAAAGCTAACTCAAAACTAGGTGAAATATGGATCTTGGCCTACTAGAAAATCCTACAATGGGATTTTCCGAGTCAATGATGAGATTCGTTGATTTGAATAAAAATAGTAGGAGGCACATTTAATAAAAAAACCTTATTAAATATTTTAATGTCATAATACATACTCTGCATATTTTTGTTGATGGTTAAATATTTCTTTCTTTGCATATTTCTGTGAAATGATATTTACGTTACATATTTCTATTGATAGATTATCATGGCATCCAACACATCAAATAACCTATCATTGCCATCTGTTCTTGAGAAGGACAAACTATCTGGAACAAATTTTCTAGACTGGTATAGGAATCTGAGGATAGTCCTCAGACATGAGAAAAAGTTGTATATTTTAGAGTAGCCTATTCCTGACCCACCTGCTGCAAGTGCCCCTCGCACAAAAAAGGATGCTCATAAGAAGCATCAAGATGAAGCCTTGGACGTTGATTGTCTTATGCTAGCCACCATGAACTCTGAGCTTCAGAAGCAACATGAGAACATAGATGCCTACGATATGATCGTATATCTCAATAGGCTCTATCAAGAGCATGCTAGGCATGAGAGGTTTGAAGTCTCAAAGGCATTGTTTCAGTGCAAACTGGCTGATGGAAGCCCTGATGGAACTCATGTGCTCAGGATGATTGGGTACATAGAAAACCTTGAAAGGCTTGGTTTTTCTTTAGGTTAAGAGTTGGCCACTGACTTGGTCCTGCAATCGTTGCCGGAAAGTTATAGTAAATTCGTCATGAACTACAACATGAATGAAATTAACAAACCTCTGCCAGAACTACTAACAATGTTGAGAACTGCTAAACAAAATATTAGTAAGGGAAAGACCATTATGATGGTCCAATAGGCCAAAGGTAAGGGTAAGGATAAAAAGCAGATTAAGAAACCCAAAGGCAAGGGGAAGGGCAAGGGCAATTTCAAGCCCAGCACTTCTGTCTTGAAACTTAAGGGTGGGGTGGCCAAGGAGGGCACATGCTTCCACTGTGGTGAGACTGGACATTGGAAGAGGAACTACCATAAGTACCCGGAGGAGTTTAAGAAGAAGAAAGGAAGTGAGACTTCCACTACAGGTGTTTTTGTTATAGAAGTCAAATTTATCTACTTCTGCATCTTGGGTATTAGATACTGGATGTGGATCTCACATTTGTGTAAATGTGCAGGATCTCAAAAGGAGCAGATCATTGGCTAAGGGCGAAGTTTACTTACGAGTTAGAAATGGAGCAAAAGTTGCTGCTTTAGCTGTAGAAACTTGTCAATTATCATTGCCCACTGTGCTTATCATTGAGTTAGAGAACTGTTATTTTGTGCCTGCTATTAGTAGGAATATTATTTCTATTTCTTGTTTAGACAAGAAGGATTTTTCATTTATAATAAAGGACAAAAGTTGTTTTATTTATTTGTAAGATAATCGTTATTCTTGTGCATAATTGAGTAATGAACTTTATATTCTCGACCTCGAAATGCCCGTCTATAATATAAATACTAAGAGGTTCAAATCAAATGATACGAACCCAACTTACCTCTGGTGGGCCACATAAATGAGAACCGCATATCCAAATTTCATAAATGTAACGTCCCGAATTCCATTTACATGTAATTTGTAGTGCAACATGATCTTTTACTTCAATTCGTACAAATTTACAAGGAATTTTAAACTTTTTCATTATACAACATTGTTCTTTTACACATACACATCAGATGAATATACAACTTTGACATTCAACAACTTTAATCTGAAAATAATCATCAGCATCAATTCATCTCTTATGTCATTTGCTAATCCAAGTCCTGCACTGAAAAACTATGGGCACGTCATTTGCATACAACTGACGCAATGCTAATTCTCTTACTTTAGCAAACACAAATTTGAATACACAATAAAGTGTAAAAAGTGACTATCTTAAATATGTCAGTGTGTGATTTGACTTAATACATAATGCAGATGTTATACTACGATGACACTAATGCATACTTGTTCAATTTCTATGCATCCCATACTATATAGGTTCGAGGGCAAACCCTTACATACTCCACAATATAGGGTTTAATCCCTCGCCATGCAAAACCTACTACGGTAACAAAAGCAAGGTTCAGACATTCTACATGTACGAATTCCATTCCTGGAGTCCACCTTCAAATCTTACAGAATCCTCGTCGTGTGAACATCCCGCAAGTGCCCCTCTAGCCCCGGTATATGCGTATACACTAAAGATCGGCCTCCTATCCGCTCGACTTTTCATGATCCTGGAGTCCACCGTCAAATCAATCATAGTCCTGGATTTAATTAAGGTTCATCTCATATCGCAAGCAACCACAGTCCTGGAGTCCGCCGTCAAACTGGGTCTATAGTCCTGGAGTCCACCGTCAGACTATATAAAGTCGCCCCACTTATGTTTGCCCAAGTTTCATTACATCTTCTCCTAGTGCATATCCTTAAGTTAAAACATGAATAATAATACCACCTAGAGCTAGCTTACCCTCCTACCGGTCTTAAACAATATACCGAGAACAACAGCCCATATTAGCTACTTCTCAAATTCAATAATCATTATCATCACTTTGTTGGATCCTGTATGAAAGGCAGATAGCACTAGAAGGAGAGTCAATAGTGTTATAAAAAAAACTAAAAAAATATTTAACTAAAACACCCGTTAAGTCGACTAGGACGAAAAACCAGTCAATTGAATCGAAGATAATTTAACAAGAGAGTTGATCAACTTGAAGAACATCGAGTCTGTAAGTCAACTTAATAGGAATACCAGTCGACTGATCAGACACAGACAAACTAACTAAAATGCAGCGAAATTAAATTTACAAGTTAGAAAAATCAAACCATAGAGAATCAGCAATGCTAACACAGCAATATATCCTGGTTCGGTCTTCCCGACCTATGTCCAGTCCCCAAGCAACCCACTTGAGATTTCTCACTATTCTTGAAAATATTTACAAGAATACCCTACGACCTTTGGCAACAACTATGCCAAACCCGTAGACCTCTCTCACCACTAGAGTGAATACTGACTCTACACTAAGAGCCCTTCTCTCTAACCGAGAGTACCACTCTCAACACCCGAGAGTGAACAATAAAGAAATCAAAAATTACAACACCTAGAGCCTTGATTTTTAAATGTGCTTTTTGTATTGAGGCTATAGGTCAACTTCTAATCGCAGTCTTGAACTTAATCGCTGTTATACAAGACTGAGATTAGAGAACCAAGTCTAAGAGAGTGAGAGTTCTTGAAAACTTTGAGTTCCTTTTCACAAACACTTGAACAAGAGCAAAGACTTATTTAATGCATGGGGTAACATTTTCCAAGTGAAATCTGGACTCTATTTATAGAGTAGAAACTCCATAGTCGTTGGAAAACAGTTAGCCAATTGCCATCAAACGGCAGAAAAGATTTTGAATTCGAAAATCAAATTTAAACTCTTAGAAAACTGTCAAAACTGCTCGAACAGTCGACTGGGTTGCCAAAGAAGTCGACTACTCAGAGCTTGAGTAAGTTCAAATTGCTTTGTACTTGAACAGTCGACTGCTTTAGCAAAGTAAGTCGACTGGAACTTGACAGCTAAACTCATACAAGCTTGAATTTGACATTTTTGATTTTAATAAACTTTATTTTAGTCCTAGGGGATTGTGTTAGTGTGTGCATCAAGGCTATTACAAGATTTCTAAGCAGATATATCAAAGATTACAACTTTGTACATCAATTTATATACACACTTTTTTGTTCTTGAGCTGATCACTTTGAGAATATTTGAAGCTTTGAATGACACTTGTCTTGTAGCTTGATATATAAACACTCTTTTGTTCTTGATCTGATCACTTTGAGAATCTTTGAAGCTTTGAGTACGCATTGCAAGAGACATGTTAAATATAACATATGTGTATCGTGTTGTAGTCATCAAAATCAAGAATCTACACATTTTGCCGGTACCTGGGTCTCACTAAGCCTCTAGAATCAACATCTTTTATGTTCAACATTATGGAGTATTCATACCCTCATGATTCACATTTTTAAGTCTCATTCATTTACATCTTTTAACTTCTTTTATCCATTCTCTTATTTATCAATCATGAAGTAAACAACTTCTTGGTTCACCAATCAAACTATTCACTTTAATAATTCACAATGTTCTTTTGATTAAAAAAAATTAACCATTTTCATGTTTATCTATACTTCAAGTATATCTCTCAATACACAAGTTCTTTGAGATTAAAACACCATTTCTTAATACAAGATTCTCTAAAATTAATCTCTAGGAATTCCTTATTTCCTCCTTGTAATTAAACTTTGATTCTATTATAAGCCAACCCTTAAGATCGTTAATCATGTATATTTTTCTCCTTAAACTTGAATTCAAAACTCATCTAATACATGAACATGACTTTTAAATTCTTAAAATATAATTTAGAATAATATGAAATAATTCTCAAGTGTTCCAATAATATTCTATAATATTTCTATGAAGTTTTCCCAATTTTTAAAACTTGATAACCATAAAAAATAAAAATAAAAACCCAAAGGAGTGCATTCGGTCTCGAACTAGAGCCAAAAGCAAACCAGACCACCCCCCAAACCAATGAGCCACTCATGAATTGTGATAACAACTACCTTGAGTTACTTTTGTAACCCTGAATGCCACTTAAATGAATTTTTTAAAAAATACAAAGTAGGCAGAGCATACCCAAGTTTCGAACCCGTAACTAAGAACCCCACAACGCGACACGTGGCAGCGCCAGGCGCGCTGACGCCTACGCTAGCCACAAGAGCCAAGCACAGATACTGATAGTATAGGGTTTTAAAATCATTTAACCCAACTCTCTGATTTCATCTTACTTTCTATTGATTCATCTATTATGATTTCTATTGTTTTGCATCATAATTAGTACTACTAAATTTTCTTTCTAAATTTCCAGAATTGCTTTTTCATTGATTTCCTCTACATTAAAGTGAAATTTTACACAAATATATTTAACTAGTGATTTTTGAGAACTTTCATAAACATATGCTTTTGTTAATTCATCAAGACTACCCTTCTTTATAACCACTACATGAACATATTTTCCTCTAGTGATTATTCTGAATTTTTGGGAAATTCTCACTATCATTTCAAACTTTAATCCCTCCTCTAACTTTGTATGATTTTTAGTCACAAATTTTACATACACCTACAATTTAAATACATGACCTCCTCATTATAAAACCCTCTAATAAAGTTATGGTGTGACATCATGACAATCATAATTCTTTATCTAGCATGCATTATTTCTCATGTTTTTATTACTACTAAAAATTCTAAATAGCAACACCACATGCATCACAAAAGTTGCCTAAGAACTCATACTAAATATCATTTTCAAGCATAAACTAGCTACACATGCATTCTATAATAATTTAGAAAGAAAAAGAGACACCCACCTTTTTCTTGATGCAAATTGTAAATAGACTCCTAGAAAATTGCTCCAAGCTCCAATTCAAAAGCTTCTTCTCCTCCTAGCAAGAAAAACCGAAAACCCTCCTTCCTTCTAGAAACCGAACTCCTCTCTTGTTAACCTTCTCTTTTAATTTAGTTTTGATCTTTTGTGAGTGTTCATGTTAAAGAAGGGGGGTATTTATAGGAGTATTGTGTGGTTGAGATGACTTCCACTACTCAAATAACTACCCACCTTCTCACAACTCCCTCCACTCTCCCCTCTCTCTTTGTGGGGCCGGCCAAGCCCCCCTAGTGCACACACGTGCACGTGCACCATATGTGCACACACTTCTCATTCTATTTTATTAATTATTATCTATTTAAATGTAGGTGTATTTTGCATGGAAAGTGTGCCAGAGTTAAAAGTGTTCGTTTAAGTGTAGAATTAATCTTGGGCTTCTCTTTTTAATTTATTTTTGTGGGCTTCAAAATAGATTTTAGGCCTATTGGATTTAATTGAAATAAATAGCACAAATGTGACAAATAAAATGAGAATAAAAATTTGCATAACTCTTAGAAAATTTTAGGGACTAAAATGCATAAAATTTTACGTGCAATGCATGTGCAAAAATATGAAAATTAAATTTATTTTTCTGGGATGTTACAATAAAGATGGATTCTTGGACTCATTTGATTTTGAATCATATAAGGTATGTGAACCTTGTTTGTTGGGCAAGATGACAAAAGCTCCATTCAATGAAAAAGGTGAAAGGGCTAGTGATCTTTTAGGTCTCATATATAGTAATGTATGCGGACCTTTCAACACATTGGTTAGAAGAGGTTTTCAGTACTTCATTACATTTACTGATGATTTCAGTAGATATGGATTTGTGTATCTGATAAAAAACAAATCAGAGTCATTTGAAAAGTTCAAAGAATTCAAGAATGAGGTACAAAATCAACTTGGTAAAAGTATTAAAGTCCTTTGATCTGATCGTGGTGGTAAGTACTTAAGCCAAGATTTTGATGACCATCTAATAGAGTGCGGGATAATATCTCAACTCACTCTCTCTGGAACACCACAATGGAATGGTGTCTCTGAGAGGAAGAACCAGACCTTGTTAGACATGGTCTGATCAATGATGAGTCATGCAGATCTTCCAAGCTCCTTCTTGGGACATGCTCTATTAATAGCTGCTTTCATACTTAACTGTGTTCCATCTAAAACAGTTCAAGAGACACCATATGAGATAGGGAATGGGAGGCGTCCTAGTGTGTCTTTAAGAAAATTTGGGGTTGTGAAGCCTATGTAAGGTGCCAAATCCCTGAAAAATTGGTCCCAAATCTGATATGTGCTTCTTTGTAGGATATCCCAAGGAACCAAGGGATACTATTTCTATAATTTGACCGAAGGCAAAGTATTTGTCGCACGGACTATTGTATTCCTAGAGAGAGAATTTATCTCCAAAAGAACCAGTGGGAGAACAATAGAACTTGAAGAAATTCGAACTTCACAAAGTAGCAGCGAACCAATGCTGAAAATGGAGCAGACTCCACAAATTGTTGTGGGACAACTACCTGCTCAAGTAGCACAAGGCCTACGTAAGTTTAGTACGATACATCATCAACCCTAGAGATATGGATTTCTCGTGACTCAACATGGTGATATATTACTCGTGGGTCAGGATGAGCCTACGATGTATGAGGAAGCTGTAAAAGGCCCAGATTTTGAGATATGGCTTGAGGCCATAAGAACTTAGATGGAATCCATGTATACCAACCAAGTGTAGACCTTGGTAGACCCACTTGAAGGGGTAAAACATATTGGGTGTAAATGGGTTTTCAAGAAGAAAACTCACATGGATGGTAATGTGCATACCTTTAAGGAGCGGTTGGTGTCTAAAGGTTTCAAGCAAGTTCATGGTGTAGACTATGATGAGTCTTTTTCCCTAGTTGTCATGCTTAAATCCATTTGGATCTTGCTTGTTGTTGCAGCATATCATGGTTCTGAAATCTGGCAAATGGATGTCAAAACTGCTTTTCTAAATGGAAATCTTCTCAAGGATGTGTACATGACACAGCCTGAGGGTTTTGCCACTCCAAAGAATGTTAAAAAGGTGTGTAAACTGCAACGATCCATTTATGGATTAAAGCAAGCTTTTAGAAGCTGGAATCTTCGTTTTGATGATGTGATCAAAGAGTATGGTTTCATCAAGAACGAAGATGAACCTTGTATCTACAAGAAAGTTAGTGGGGAGCGCAGTTGTATTTCTAGTGTTGTATGTAGATGACATACTACTCATCGGAAATGACATACCTACCCTACAATCTGTAGATACTTGGCTAGGAAAATACTTTTCCATGAAGGACTTGGGTGAAGCTACCTATGTATTAGGCATCAAGATCTATAGAGATAGATGAAGGATACTGCGCAAGAGTTCAAGAAAGGATTTCTCCCTTTGTCGCATGGTGTATGCATGTCTAGGGCTCAATGTCCTTCCACTCAAGATGAAAGAGACAGAATGACTAAGATTCCATATACATATGCAACTGGATCTATCATGTATGCCATGTTATGTACTCGTCTGGATATCTCATATGCTTTGAGCGTGACGAGCAGGTACCAGTCTGATCCCGGTGAGAGTCACTGGACGGCTGTCAAGAACATCCTTAAGTACTTAAGAAGGACTAAGGATTCGTTCGTGGTATATGGAGTCGAGGAAGAGCTTGTTGTAAAGGGTTACACTGATGCTAGCTTCCACTCCGATGAGGATGACTCAAAATCACAATCGGGTTTTGTGTTTTGCCTTAATGGTGGAGCTGTGAGCTGGAAGAGTTCAAAGTAAGAGACAGTAGCTGATTCTACCATAGAGACTGAGTATATTGCTGCCTCCAATGCAGCAAAGGAGACTATTTGGATCAGAAAGTTCATTACTGAACTTAGCGTGGTTCCTAGCATTGTGGACCCGGTGGACCTCTATTGTGATAACAATAGGGCCATTGCACAAGCTAAGGACCCTAGATCTCACCAGCGATCCAAACATATACTTAGGCGCTTCCATCTCATTTGAGATATCATCGATAGGGGAGATGTGAAGATATACAGAGTACCGATAGAATATAACATCGCTGACCCACTGACAAAGCCTTTTGCACAGCGAAAGCATGAGGGTCATGCTAGATCCATAGGCATTAGATGTATGTATGATTGAATCTAATGCAAGTTGGAGACTGTTGGTGTATGCCTTAGAGACCAGTTGTGTATTGAAATTACTAGTTTACATTGTATCATGATATTTAATTTATAAATGAGGCATTTTATTTATTTTGTTGTTTATTGTGATTAAATGAACATGATAAAGCCCTTAGAATAGTAGGTTCATTATCATAGGATATCAAATGCATGACTTGATTGTGAGATCTTATTGGTTGTAATCAGAACACTATTTTAAATATCCCTAGTCAAGTTTTATTATGAATTAGGACAACAATAATACATAGAGACTAGTATGTGCGTAGACTGATGACCATATCTCACGGGTCATGGATATGAGATATCAAGTCTTCGCATGGGTACATATTAGAGTAATAATGTATTGGACTGACCCACCATGAGAACGCTGCATGGATCTTTACATGAGGGTCATAAGCGGTTCTCACAGTGACCATGGTGTATATAGTCCTTTGACTTGAAGTCACTACGGTTCCCTACGTGGGAAGTTATATATTTTAATGTCGTCAAACGATGCCTGTAATAAGGTGATTATAAAATCGACTATTGGATATACTACAAATCATGCGGAGGGATGTGAGTGACTTAGATAAGTCTGTCCCTCTTACATAACAGGAGCGATATCTATTGGCCCCTTGATTGAGTGAGACTGTAAAATGCATGAACATGCTCAAATGAGTCAATATGAGATTTGAGCTCATTTGTTTTAGCTAGTCTACTCGGACATCAAGAAACCAACGATTGAACTATACAAGGGTGACACGCTCTATGCCTTACAGTCAATTAAGATATCTGGACAAAGGGACTAGACTACATGGTAACATTGGTCATGGATAGGTTATGTCTAATCACTGACATTCCCGTTACTTGAGTAGCAGTGATGTATAGCTAGATACCGCTCACTGTTTGTAATACTATAATATGATTTTAGTATTATTGTCAACGTGATGGGAACCTACAGGGTCACACACTTAGAATGGATCGAAATTGGGATTTAAATTCATAAGATGAATTTAATTGGGGATCCAAGTAAGACTTGGATTCCTGACATTGGTTGGACATTTAATTAAATTAAATGGGTTGACTAAAGTTCAAAGACCCTCACACGAATCTGAACCAGGTCAGATTGTGAATCCAACAACCTCATTAGTCTCTTAGGGTTGATGATCTGCAACTATATATATGATACGTATCTGTGGAAAAGCGTCACATGAGAAAACCCTAGCCGTAATAGAAATTGTGAGAGAGATAGATCGTGAGGAACATTTTCTTCCTGCAGCTAGCACCGCGGGTGAGGGAAAGCTTGATTTGATCCGTTCGTGTGGATACCGTAGAGGCACCGCAATATTGTAGTGATGTGATCGGCATATTGTGGAGACAACAGATCCATCTTCAAGGTATAACTCCTAAACACAATTTATGGTTTTCGCATGGATCCATAGCTAGGTTTCAATATTTTTTTGTTATGTTTCTGTTGTGTATTTGATCTAAGACTACCATCGAAACCTAACAAACTTTTCTTACATAGTAAATGGGTTTCTGACGTAGTGGGTTTTTCTTGGCTCCAGTTTGTTGAGCAGTGGGAGGTTTGACGAAGTACTCCTTCTGCTGGTGAAGGCGTGTTGCTGAGGTTCTCCCTCCTCTGTGTCCATAGCTCCCCGGAGGGCTTTGAAGAAGGGACGACACTTCTCCCCATACTTGGAGAGGAAACGCCCGATCACCATTAGGCATCCCGTGAACCTCTAAAAATCTTTCACTCTCGTTGGGGGCATCATGTCGAGGATGGCTTGAATCTTCTTGGGATTGGCTTATATCCCTCTTTGGCTAACCATAAAGCCTAGGACTTTCCCCGAAGACATACCCAAGGCACACTTTGAAGGATTCAGCCTCATATTGTTCCTCTTCAGGACACTGAAGACTTCCTCTAGTTCTTTGATTTGGACCTCTTTCCTGGGGCTCTTGACGAAGATGTCGTCAACATAGATTTCCATATTACAGCCTATTTGGTCCTTGAAGACCTTATTTACTAGATTTTGGTAAGAAGCTCTCACATTTTTTAGGCTGAATGACATGACCCTATAGCAGTAGAGGCCTTAATCGGTGATGAACGAGGTCTTAGGGATGTCTGGGGGAGCATCCAGATTTTGTTATACCCGAAAAAAGTGACCATGAAACTGAGAAGTTCATGTCTGGACGTCACGTCTATAAGTGTGTCAATGCTGAGAAGCAGGAAAGGATCATTTGGGCATGTTTTGTTATGGTCTTTCAAGTCTATGCAGATCCTCCACTTGCTGCTTGCTTTCTTCACCATTACCACATTCGCCAACCACTCCGGGTAGCTGACTTCCTTGATGAAGCAGGCGGTGAGGAGCTTATCAACCTCCTTCGTCATTTCCTGCTGTCTATTAGGGGTGAACTTTTGAAGCTTCTGCTGCACCTATCTCGCATTCGGATGATGCTCATTTTTTGCATTATCAATTCCTCTGATATGCCTGGCATGTCCAAGGACATCCAGGAAAATAATTCATGGTTCCCTCAGATCCAATTGATGATCCTTTCCTTGAGCTTGAGAGGCAAGACCTTGCTTATTTGGAATATCTTAGTCTCATCTTCCCGAGAGAAGTGGACCTCGTCTAGTTTGTAAACTGGCTCGAAGCAGATTTAGCTTCTATTGGAGGGGAGCTTTGCTGCTTCTAGGGAGAGGATGGAGCCCCCCACTGTAGCGGTATAACATGCCCGAGCCGCCTCTTGAATGCCCTTGATGACTCCAACCCTAGACTTTGTAGAGAACTTCATTTGCATGTGATATGTCGAGGCAATGACCGGGAGAGACGCGAGGTCGGGTCGTCCGAAAATAGCGTTATAGGCGGCTTTAACATTAACCACCATGAAATTTAATTCGAGTTGTAGGGGACTTCCCCATGGTCACGTATAGGGTGATGATTCCTTCGATCTGAACAAGGACCCAAGAGAAAACATGGAGAGTGTAGCCAGCTGGTTCAGCTGATCCCGGGTAAGTTTCAGTCCTTTGAAGGCGGCCAAAAATAAGATGTTGACAGAACTGTCGTAGTCAACGAGGATGCGAAGAACCTTATAGTTTGGCAAGCTGAGGCTAATCGCCAATGTGTTGCAGTGGGGAGTGTGGATGCCTTCATATCTTTGTTCGATAAAAAAATGTGCAACCCTGGACTTTTGGGAGGAGGCAGTTGTGGACCGAGTCAACCTCTCGGACGAACGCTCTCCGAGAGGAGTTATAGTCTCCCCCCATAGGTCCTCCATGTATGGAAGGGAGTATGGCCATCCTTTCAGTCTCCTGAGACTCGTAGCCTTTGTTCAGACGCTTATTGATCCCTCGGGGAGGAGGGGAGGCTCTCTGATCTTTCTGGGTAAATTTGGAGAAGTAGCTCCTCCTGATTAAGGCTTTGATCTCGTCCTTCAGGGACGGGTAGACGTCTGTGTCATGACCATGGTCTCGATGGAAACAACACCAAAATCTTTTTTCTTCCTTCATGCTGGGGGTATTCATCTGACGGGGGGGGGGGGGGGGTCTGATCAACCCTTATTCTTCCACCTCCATGAGTATTGTGAAGACACTTGCATTGAGTGGGGTAAATTTTCAAACCGAGGTGCGGGAGGAGGACACCTCTTACCAGAGGCATCCTTCTGAGACTTCTGGGGGGCCTCGATGCTATCAATCTTCCTTTTTCCCTTCGATGAGAATTCCTTGCGTCCCCAGGATGTAGGACCTCCTCGACCCAGATATACTTCTCATTTCGAAGGAGAAGGTTGGAAAAATTCGAGGGAGGCTTCTTATCTAAAGAGGTCTTCAAGAGGTCGTGTCAGACTTTGTGTCTAAAGGCAGCTTCCATGACCCCAACATTAACGGAGAGGGAAGGACCTAGCCTATGCTGTAAACCTTTGGATGAAGTCTCGGAGTGACTCTCTGTCTTTTTACTTCAAATCTAGCAGGGAGGCACTCATTTTTCAGCCTTGCGGCTAGTCACGAAATGGGTGAGGAAACCCTCATCGAGCTGGTCGGAGTAGATGGAGCTGGGGCCGATTTGGGAATATCACTCTCTTGCAGAACCTCGCAATGTGGTGGGGGTCTGGCAAAGGAGTGCATCGGAGCCACTGCGAATCATCATGAGAGTTTTGAAACTCTCGATGTGATCAGCTAGGTTGGACTCGACGTTGTACGTCTCAAATGCTGGAGGATTAAAGCCTCTCGGGACCGGGGCTTAAAGAATTGAAGAGGAGAAGGGGCTCGGACCGAGTGATACCCCTTGTTCGATTGCCTCTTGTTCTTTCCTATCCAGGCAATTCGTTCCTCCATTTCTTGGTAACACTTTAGGACAGTGTCTTCGCATCCCTCGAACTGGGTAGACCCGTAAGACTCCTCATTGTCGATCAGACTGATGTGTGGGTTGTCCGAGCAGGTGGTCGATCCTTGGACCCCCTCGGAGGGCTTGCAGGATCTCGTTCCAAAAATCCCAGAACATGGCTCTGGTTACGTGGGCTCCCTCTTCCCGCTTGCTTTTCAGAGCTCACTGATCCACTGGAGAAAGGCTCCACTCTACCTCTCGCTCTTGGGGGGGAGTGACTGCAGCGGCATCGCTGATGATCCGAATAGGCCCCCCTATTTTGGGAGCAGTTGAGCTCGATGTGGTGGTAGAAGTTCTCCTCCTGTTGCCGGTTATTAATGAGATCTCAAAGGTCTGACCCTGCTAGGTGCTTGGCCCTCTGGCTGGCCGATCAAGAGGCAATGGGGCTCGACCATGCCAACGTTCAGAATGTGGCCATAGCGACGCTTGAGTGGCCGCCCTGCTACGGGATGGATGCACTGGCAAGGTGGGGGGCGGGGGAACCGCCTGATGACTTACAGCTGTCACCTTCTTTACTTTCGGCCCCTTGGTCGATGAATGCTTCAGATCATGGTGCTTGACCGGAAGGCTAGATTTGTGCGTATCCCACAAACGGTGCCAATCTAATCCAACTTTGCACAAATAGTATAATAAAAGAGAAAAAACATAATGTAACTAACGGAGTCACATCCTTCATTATGGGATGCTCACACCTAAGTTACAGACATTTGTCACAGAACTTATACATCAATCTTTAAAATAGGAGCAACATATAATGAGTTCTTGTATTAAAGTGGAAAGCTTAGATCATAGTCGTCGATCTAGTATTGATGTAAGACTAGTATTTGATTGGATCTGTGGATCTGGTGGTGGCTGCATTGGTTGCCAATCACCGGAAACCTGCAAAGACAGCCTGATACACTGGGATAGATCCCGACGACAGACCCTCCGATGATCTAGTTAGTGAACAAAAGTGAAAAACTAGGTTTAGTGGGAAAAATGTTGATTACCCGTAACTGATGAGAGAGGTTTGTATTTATAGGCCTGTGAAGGAGCAGTTATGGAAGGATTTCTTAACTAATTTGAATCAATTCCTTTGACTAAGGATCTGAACAGTTAATTATCTCCTTGATTATTAGGGATTTGATTACCAACCATAAATGCATAGTCTATCTCCCCTAATTGGACTGCAGTTCATGTGGTGGGCCTGTGGATGGCCCATATTCGTGTCGTGGGCCAATAGTCATCACAAAAAAGGACTGCTTCGCCGTTTATGATCTCCAAGATTTGTGCGGGGATTGCACGGTCCTGATTAGCCGTTGTTTTTACCCACATCAAATTGTTGTTTATTTTATTTTTTAAAAGAAAAAAAAATTTAAAATCGGCCCGGACTGCCTGCCTCACCCTGAACTGGGGGGATCAGGCTGACAGACCGGTCTGGGCTCGCTTCCATTCCCCTTGGTACTTAACCGGCCCGAACCAGTTTTGGCACGAATCAAAATTAGAAACGGCCCAGTAAAGTGACTGGATCGACGGGTCGTGAACGTCCACTGGGCCCGTTTTGTTGGTGTATGCTCTAGAGGCCAGTTATGTATTGACATTACTAGTTTACACTGTATCATGATGTTTATTTCATATATGATGCATTTCATTTATTGTGTTGTTTATTGTGATTAAATGAACATAATAAAGTCCTTAGAATAGTAGGTTCAATACCAAGGAATATCAAGTGCATAACTTGATTGTGAGATCCTATTGGTTGTAATCAGAATACTATTCTTAAATGTCCCTAGTCAAGTATTATTGTGAATTAGGAAAACAATAATACATAGAGATCAGTATGTGTGTAGAATGATGACCATATCTCACGGGTCATGGATATGATATATCAAGTCTTCACATAGGTACATATTAGAGTACTAATGTACTGGACTGACCTACCATGAGAACATTGCATAGATCGTTATGTGAGTTTCATAAGCAGTTCTCACAGTGATCATGATGTATGTAGTTCTTTGACTTGAAGTCACTGCGATTCCCTACATGAGGAGTTATATGTTTTAATATCGTCAAACGTTGTCTGTAATAAGGTGAATATATATAAAGTCGACTATTGGATATACTACAAATCATGCGGAGGGATGTGAGTGACTTAGATAGGATTTTTCCCTCTTACATAACACGAGCGATATCTATGGGCTCCTTGATTGAGTGAGACTACAAAATGCATGGTCGTGCTCAAATGAGTCAATATGAGATATTGAGCTCATTTATTTTAGTAAGTCTACTCGGACATCAAGAAACCAAAGATTGAACTATACAAGGGTGACATGCTCTATGTCTTATGGTCAATTAAGATATCTGGACAAAGGGACTAGACTACATGGTAACATTGGTCGCGGATAGATTGTGTATAATCACTGACATTCCCGTTACTTGAGTAGCAGTGATGTATTGCTAGATACCGCTCACTATTTGTAATACTAGAATATGATTTAAGTATTACTGTCAACGTAATGGGAACCTACAGGGTCACACACTTAGAATGGATTTAAATCAGGATTTAAATTCATAAGATGAATTTAATTGGGGATTCAAGTAAGACTTGGAGTCCTGACATTGGTTGGACATTTAATTAGGTTAAATGGTCGGAATAAAGTTCAAAGGCCCACACACAAATCTGAATCAGGTCAGATTGTGAGTCCAACAGCCTCATTACTCTCTTAGGGTTGATTTTTTGAATCTATATATATGATATATATCTGTGGAAAACGGACACATGAGAAAACCCTAGCCTTCACAAAAATTGTGAGAGAGAGAGAGATCGTGAGGAACAACCCTTCTCGCAGCTAGCACTGCGGCGTGAGGAATAGCTTGATTTGATCCGTTCGTATGGATACCGTAGAGGCACCGCAATATTGTAGTGTTGTGACCAACATACTGTGGAGACAGCCAATCTTCAAGGTATAACTCCTAAACACGATTTATGGTTTTCGCATGTATCCATTGCTAGGTTTAGATATTTTTTTGTAATTTTTCTGTTGTGTATTTAATCTGAGATTACCCTCGAAACCTAACACGTTTTTCATCCCTACACCAGCTAGAGTATGCTACTGTGTTGTGTAATTTGCTGGCTTTTGGCACATCTCATCATTCCTCGTCTGTCACTGTGTTGTGTACTTTGCTGGCTTTTGGCACATCTCATCATTCCCCATAGTTGTGGCACATCTCATCATTCTCCATAGTTGGAAGACTTCCCTCCTAAGCCCTGGCTTACTTTTGCACACTCCTTTTGTAATAACCTGTAACTTGTTATCGACTGATGAAACAACTGAACAACTGAGTTTCTCACTGTCCAAGTTAACCATCAATCTTGTTGTTCATTTGGCAAAAACTTGCAAAAAAAATTGCAAAAAATTCAAGCATAATCAACAACTTGTCTCTTTAAGTCGTTAAATACAATGGTATAATAACAAAGCCTTGGATCATTTTATATTTACAGAGTAAAAAAATTGCCCTGATCACTTTTACAGATAGTACATGGTTTTCCAACTTCTTATAGATCAAACTTGCAATATTTTTTAGGTAAGTTGCAAAAAACATCAATGAACTAGGCGGTAAACGCAGTTAACCCCTTAATTTATTGTACAACGTAATAAACTCCTTGAACTACGCAAAAAATCTCCTAAACTATCTAAATGGGATCTCGCTGTTAGATTCCAATAGTTGACTTAGTCAAACTTGTTTAATTGATCAAGATGTCCTTCCGTAAGAATAAACATAAAAGAAATTTAGAGAATGAAGAAGAAGGCAAGGAGGCTTGAATAAGTTTGGATGGAGACAGGGATGAGGTCGTGCTATTGGCGGTCAGGTGGAGGGATGGAGGTGGAGTTGGAGGTTGGGAATGGGTTTGAATGGAGTGACGGTCTAGTGGAGGGACGGAGGTCGAGTTGGAGGTGGGGAATGGGTTTGAAAGTAGACAGGGATGAGGTCGGGGCTATTGAGGGTCAGATGGAGTATGCAGCATCTAAGTGCTTGATCATCACAGCCATAACATCCAAAGGATAACCAAAAGCATGACTTAAAGCATTAGCAATACTTTAAAATGCTTTAGGCAACGTTCAAACACTTCATTGGCATTCCTAACACTTATAAAACAAGATATATGTAGCGCAACGAATTTCCAATATAATATCTCAGAAATACGTGGCACAATACCCAGCATCAACCTCATTATAATAGTAAACATAGCCAAAACACAAATAATTTTTCAACTTTTATTACATCACCTCTTTACAAAACACAGCGGAAAATTAAACACCTTGAATTACAACACATTGTTTTACAATTTACACAAGCCACATAATCAATCTACCATATGCATCCAATCCCAAGGTATAAGTACCTACCTATAAAACATGAGGCTAGAGATAACCCTAACTCCCAAAACTACAGGGGTCAGCCATAACAGTGTGAGTGACATCAAAAGAAATGCAACATAAATAAAACATAAAGAGTAAAATCATGATCAACACATACCAATAGTAATAACGAATGGAAGATGAAAAACAATAAAAAAAAACATGAAAACATCAAGTGAAACTAGACTAAGTGTCAAGTGTAGAAAACAAATAAGAAACATGCATAAAACCAAGTCAAGAAAACACAAATGCAATCTGATGACTCTCTAATGCTTACTTGTCGGATTTTATGCATTCCATACTACATAAGTCCGGTGCAAGCCATTATCATTCTCCACTTTATAGGGTTAGATCCCTCATTATGCAACTAATCCTACTACAGTGATAGAAACAAGATCCAGAATACTTTGCAAATAGGCATCACAACCCTCGACGCGCAAGCATCATGTAAGAATAGCTTAAAAAACCAGAGAATCACCTCCCTGCCGTGTATTCTATGAATAGGTTTGCGAGACCCTCGACATGAAGATACACAAGGTACATCCCGTGAATAGGCTCACCGACCATCGTCACGCAAAAGCACCCTGCATGCTCCGTGAATAGGCCTGCAGACCCTCTACACGCGAACATACAAATGTCCTCTCGAGACAGAACAACGCACAAATCCTGGAACGCATCCGTTGGACCAAACCCTAAAGCATATTTTCACGTTTCTCAAGTTCTATCACATCTCCATTAGTGCCTGTCCTTAAGTTAGTTATTAAAAAAACACACAAATCCCCTTCTCTAGAGTTAATGTTTCCCGCCGAACTTAATTCCACAACAACAATCCCAAGACCCCACTGGTCTAAATCCACAAAATCTCATATGCCTGTTCACAGGAATCCCACTCAACTCCTAGATATTCACAAAACGAATATCAACACCAAAACTTTCAATAAAACTCTAAATTCCATCATCAAAACGTTTATATCAAGAAACTTCTTAAATTGACAAAATTCAGATTCATTTAATATACTCATAACATTCCATAATAAAATATTAAATCTATTAAATAACTGAAAATCATATTTTGAAGTCGTAGAATATCACAAAACATCAATTCCTTCGAAAACCACATATATATCTCTTTATAAAGTCATAGGAATGTAATTTAAATTCTATCACAAACAAAATATAACTTTCTAGAAAATACTGTAATCTATAGCAAAAACATCATCTAAAACAGTAGATCAATAATCCATAAGTTCGAAGAAATAATCGTTCAAAAGAATCGACGAAAAACTCAATAAAACAGCCAGTAAAACAACAGACGGTCGACCGCCCAATCAGTTCAAAAACAGGGCAGTCGATTGTCAAGTAGAAATTCTCAAATTAAAGAAATGTCGTTCGACCGTGCGGTCGACCGCTAGCTGCTATACCGCCAGTTTCAAGTTTGTGCATGTTTCAACTGATAAATCGATTATACTTTGTAAAATCCCAAATTTGTAAAACAAAATTCTTGAGATAATTGAATATGACATGTATAACATATAGAAGTTTATAAAACTAATCAAAACTTCATTACAATCATAAAAGAGCAATTTTTATTAAAATCTTCAAAACAGAACTATATGTGAATATATATGTTTATATATGTGTTCAATCATCAGTTAAAGTTTCAAATCCTTCAAATAAGAGTAGTACAATGGTTCAAATCAATCTCAGTACTAAAACAACTCAAGATCCAATAAAAAAATTCATAAAACTCAAAAATTCAATGCAATTCATCAAAACAGTGAGATATATTCATGTGTGTATATGTGTATATATATAGATCAATTAAGTCGATAGGATCATGGTATAGGAGTAGTGTAAGGTCTGATTCGATCTCAGTTATCAAAACAACTCAAATCCAACTCAAAAACAACACAAAATCTCAAAACTCAATTTTTGGTTGTTCATCAACAGACCCAAAAACTACTATTCAATTCTAAATTTTAAAACTTGATCTTTGATCTAATAACCCCTCTTACAAATTGTTATACACATGCTCCACTGATTTCATCAATCCACCCAAGAGTATAGGCGACTACAACACATTTTAATCGAGTTTAACATCATCAACCCAAAACAGAGTATACATGATACACCCACAGTAAAGAGTTCTTCTTTCATCAATTTTGAGCATCTTAAGTCCTACCACTCTTTATAATCCATCAAAACAATAAGATCATGGAGGAAAATAACATACCCATGAATATAAGCACTTACAACATGTAATCAATCAAGTTTGCACAACAAAAAAATATCAACAGAGTGTATGTATGCATATTCAGCAGTAAGGTTAGGATTTTGTTCAATTTTGCTTTAAACATCATAAAAATCAATAATATATGTTCAAAATAGCAAGAATATGGGGGGAAGCAATCTATCCATGATTTCTATTAGGTTCTTTAATAATCTCAAGTCATCTATATATAATTTTAATCATCAATAGCATAGTTCTCATGAAAGGCTCAATCTTTAACTCAACCATCCATCAAAATTCATTATATCTTCATACAATCCCTAATATGCTTTCTAATAGACAAATCATCACATACAACATGCTTAGAATAAAAGAAAACAAACATATGTCACTAGCCTTTTTTGAAGAATCAACCGAAATAATAAAGAGAAAAAGAAAAGTCCTTCCTTTCGCAAGAAAACCAAGATCCTCGCTTTGAAACTCCAAGAAAATAATAATAGAGAAAACACTTTGTGTAGTGCAGCAAAGAGACAGCTACACCTCACCTTATATTGGCCGGGATTCAAGTAATTAAGGTTTTTGAATAGATTTGTAAAATATCCCTTCTGAATAATCTTTACATATATAAATCCTTATACTTGGAAATTAGATAAACCAATTCAATTTAAATTTAAAAACAAAAGTAACTACTCGAGACTTGGCCAGCACTGTTTGTATAACCCAGAAAACAAATTTTGTAAATTTTGCCTCTAAGTGGCAATTTTGCAAAAAAAGACCATTCTTTTAAGAAATTTGTGAAATACACCAAATATTATTAAAACAAAAGGTAAACTTTTTACCTCTGAGTTGACTAGCAATCATGCTCAGCCCAAAAATCTAAAAATCTGGAGTTTTCACTCCAAGGGGTGATTTTGCACAAAAGCCCCTATTTTTGTAATATTTGCAAATAGGTCAAATAAATATCAAAAAATTCACAAATAATACCTACTAATAAATGATATGTTTCCCCAAAATAATTTCTGACTTTGAACTTCCGAAGAAAATATTTACATGTGTTTTGCACGTGTAAAAAGATAAATTTCAGAAAATATATTTATTAAATCACCAAAAATCATTTTAATTCATTTATTAATCTCAAAAACAATATTTAAAAAAACTAGGGTGTTGCATCACTCCCTCCTTAGAATAGTTATGTCCTCAGAACTACTACTAATATGGACCAAACAATATAAGCAAAAGAAAAATGAAATCTCATAAATAGAAATACAGTTTAAGGAATACAATCACACAGGAGAATGCAATTTAACAAAAGAAATGCAATTTAATCAAGAGAATACAATCCTACAAAAGAATACAACCATACAAAAATACAGTCATACAAAAAGCTTAGGAAAATTCTTCTGCATGCGATCCTCCGGCTCCCAAGTAGCTTCCACTGCGCAACTCTGATAAGTTGCCTTCGAAAACCTGCTGCAACTTCTTCTGAATCTCTGCATCTGATTTCTGGCCTTCCACAATCTGCTATCTCAAAGAAGGTTGCAGCCTCAACTGAGCCAAAGACACTGCCAAACCCTGCAGTACCACCTCGGTACCTACCTAATCAATCTCTGCTGCCAACTCTCTCCGACTAGTGATCAAACTCGACAACTGCTCTTCCGACTAAGCCCATCGGCTACCACATTCGCCTTTCCTGGAGGATACTTAGTCTCAGAAAGAATGTCTTCCAATACTTCCAACCACCTTCTCTGCCAAAGGTTTAGATCCTTCTGCTGATAAATGTACTTCACACTCTTGTGTCGGTATACATGTTGACCTTCTCTCCATATACATTATGCCTCCACTACTTCAAGGCAAAGATGATAGCTGCTAACTCCAAATCATGCGTCGGATAATTCTTGTCATGCGGACGCAACTGCCTCGAACCATATGTAACAACCTTCCCTTCCTGCATCAAGACACACCCCAAATCTCTAAGAGATGCATCACTGAAGATATCATAATTCTTCCCAGCTTGTGGCAAAGCTAAGATAGGCGCAGTCGTCAACCTCTCCTTTAGCTCAAGGAGACTCGCCTCACACTTATCAGTCCATGTGAATGTCACATTCTTCCGAGTTAACCCTTGCCAAAGGAACTGCAATCTGTGCATACCCTGAATGAATCTCCTGTAGTTTCCAGCCAAACCCAAGAAACTCCTAACTTCTTTCACTGATGTTGGCCTGGGCCAATCCTTCACTGCTTCAAACCTCTGAGGATCAATGGCCACTCCCTCCTTAGAAGGGATATGACCAAGGAAAGCTACCTCAAACCTCCAAAACTCACACTTCGACAGCTTGGCATACAAGTTATGCTCCTGTAACTTCTGTAATACCTCTGCCAAGTGAATAGAATGCTCTTCCTCCGACTTTGAATACACCAGAATAACATCGATGAAAACCACCACGAATGAGTCAATAAATGGCCGCAAAATCTGACTCATCATTCCATGAATACTGGCGGCACATTTGCCATTCCGAATGGCATTACCAAAAACTCATAGAGTCCATGAAGAGTCCTGAAAGCTGTTTTACTCACATCTTCCTCCTTGACTCGAACCTGATGATACCTTGATTGCATATCAATCTTCGAAACACAGCTCCTCCCCAAAGCCTATCAAACAAATTATCAATCTGTGGAAGTGGATACTTGTTCTGAATAGTCCCCATGTTCAACTCCCGATAGTCAATGCACATCCTCATTGACCATCCTCCTTCTTCTCCTGGAAAGTCACTACGGGACCTCCTGATGCTTTCACTAACACTTCTTTCTTCTTGCATTCAATTATGGCATCATATATTGACATCCAATCAATGCCCACGATTACATCCACACTCATGTCTTGCAATTCAATGAGATCAATGCCAAACAATCTCCCACCAATCTTGGTATCACAGCCCTCGAATATCGATTAGCAATCAATTCCTTCCCTGATGGTGTTGCCACTAGCAAGACTCTGCCTGGAAACACCTTAGGTTCCACACATAAAGCTGTAGCAAAATTGGGTGACACAAATGTATGCGAAGAACCAGTACCAAATAAAACTCTTGCTTTTATTCCATTAACAAAAAAAATCTTGTTACATGAAGAATGATACTCAGATCTCCAATTTATTCTCAAACAAAGTTTTACTTAATACATAAATGAATGAATTCAAAATTCTTGCACACCCAGGATCACATCCTCTGAGTTACCCGCATCCTCCTCAGTTAATGCGAACACTGGCCCCTGCCTCTGAAATTTGCCTCTGCCTGCACTATCCTTCTTCAACTGCGAACAGTTTGGTCTGACATGCCCTTCATGACCGCACTGATAACAAACTCGCACCTTAAGTGGCTTGGTGCACGCTGCCTGATAGTGGCCTGCTTCTCCACAATTGAAATAGGTCACGACTTGTACTGCGGGTGCTTTTTGCTCTGGCCTACTGAACCTGCCCTGCTTCGCTGGAAACTTCTTCCCACTCTGATTTGCTGCTGGCCTCTTGTTTCCATTCCAGGTCTCCTACTTCTTGTGAAACTAATCCATATCTTCTTCTGTCATTACTGCTCTCCTGAGCAGCTTATCAAACCTCCTGATGCCCAAAGGGATCATCCGCGACCTCAAATTCGGCCTCAAGCCCTGCTCGAATTTCTTGTCCTTCATCGCCTCATCAACGATTAGTTCCGGTGCATACCTTGACAGTTGAGCGAACTTCGTCTCATATTCGCGCACCGTCATGCTGGCTTGCTGCAAATTCAAGAATTCTGATGTCTTCTTCTCCTGAATATCCAGAGAAAAGAAACGATCCCTGAATTCTCCCAGAAAAGCCTCCCAAGTCACCTGCTGATCCCCAAAAGTCATTTTTATTGACTGCCACCAGACACCAGCATCCTTCTCTAACTGCATTGCAACCAATTTCACCTTATTGACTCCTAGGGTTTCCAAGACTTCGAAGACCATCTCCAACTGTTGAATCCAATCATCAGCCTCATTTTGATCAGACTGCCCCTCAAAAACAGGCAGCTTCATCCGCTTGAAGGACTCAACCTGCTTAATCGGATCAGCATTAATAAACACTGGTCCAACCCCTTGATTCTGATTTTGATTATGTGGCAAGTTGGTTGCTGATGTGGCTAAAAATAAAGTTAAATCGGAACCGTCCAAATCGGCACGAATCTCAAAGCTCAAGGGTAAAATGGTAACTTTACCTACAAACGGGTCCGAAATGGGTACTGGGTCTCTTTTCCAAAGGCCCAACAACCCACGACCAGATCCATCTCAACTGCGTGCGGGTTCCAACCCATAAGAAACACGGTCCAGCTGGATAGAATTAGGGTTTATGATTATACTTAATCAACGGCCCTGATTCCTTCTATCCATTCACTGAGAAGTAGGGATTTGATCTTATCCCGAAACTGGTCCCTAAGGCGGCTATAAATACCCCCCATCCCCCACTGTTACGAGGTGATCAATCTCTTGCCAATCAAAGCTCATTCATAATCTTTCTGGTTACTGACTTGAGCATCGGAGGGTGCGTCGCCGGGATCAACCCCGGTGTTTCGCACTTTTTGCAGGTCAACAGCGGGAGATCACGGTCAAACTCCGGCGAAAAGGTTTCAGGTTTGACTATTCAACTTTCCAAGAATCCACAAATCTATCTGTTTGCCCTCACACCGATTTCAGCGGAAACAGATTGGCGCCGTCTATGGGAACCACGAATAGCACCCCATCCTCTTCCATCGGTTAAGATAACCTCCAGCCATGCCTCCAAGGAAATTGAGATCTAGAGGGTCCAACCGTGAGCCCACTCCTCCTCAGCAGTAGAAGGAGGCTCCCCTCCAAACCGTCCAGCAGCAGGGGCAACTCCCCCCTCAGCTTGATCAGCCTCCTCTTCAGAATCTTCAGCACCAGAGGGATCCAGCCAGGCCCCAGAACACCGGTATTGGGACCTCCCGTCCTCCTCCTCAGAAGCAACCCCTTCACCGTGACCACATCTCCATACATAACCCTTCCACCGACTCAATGGCATCTCACAAATCCCGGCCTTCCGAAGACCTCCACAACATCCTTATCAACCGGTAGAAAGAAGAGGACCTTCGTCACCGTTTGGATGAAAGGCGGGCCCGTAAGGGAGCCACCCGCTCAGAACGTCCAAATGAGCGATATCCTTGTCGTCGAGATCACAGGAGGTCTCCCCTTCATAGGAGGCGGAGGGAGTCCCCTGAGTACCATCGAAGAAGACATCGTTCTCTCGCTGGTCGGCAGCCCCAGAGGGATGAGAACGGACCTATCACCCGAGCCGAATTCCAAGAGTTCCAGGCTACAATCCTGTAGGCCCTCAATCTCCGATCGAACAACAACAATGCTCATAGGGTCCCCACTCCTCCTACGGTCCAAAGTCCTCGCCATCGGTCCCTAACTCCCCCTCAAGCTCCGAGCCACCGCCATCACATCCCTAGTCCTCACCATTCCCCTAGCTACCATCGCCGAACTCCACGCTCCCCTTCGTACGAAGATGAGTCCAGAGGCTCACCGGGGTACTATCGAAGGGATGATGCGGTCTACCGTCGTCTCCACGAGATGGAGAGGCGCCTCGGCCAACTGGATAGAGAAGAAGAACTGAGAGGAAGGACCCTCCGTCCGAGCAGACCCCCGTTTTCTCGAACCATCATGGAGGCACCCGTTCCAGCAAACTTCAAACCCCCACAGTTCGAGACATATATGGGGGAGTCAGACCCCGTAGATCACATCGACAGTTTCAAAACTCTCATGTTAATCCACCAAGCTTCTGATGCTCTACTATGCAAGACCTTCCCAGCTGCTACCCTCAAGGGTCCGACTCGGGAATGGTACTCCCGCCTAGCCCCATCCTCCATATTCTCCTTTGAACAGTTTGAGACCCTCTCCGTTACCCACTTCGTAAGTAGCCGCCGCACTGAGAAGACTAGTATTTCACTACTCTGTCTCAGTCAGAAGAAAGGCGAGAAGCTGAGAGATTATGTGAAACGGTTTACCACCGAAGCTAAGTCCATTGCCTCCCTCGACCAATCGGTCGTTGCAGCAGCCTTCCAGTCAAATGTCCTCAACTCAAGCCTTCGGTCCTCCCCAGCCAAGAAGCCCCCGCAAAACTTTTCCGACCTTCTTCTTAGAAGCGAGAAATATATCCGGGCTGAGGAAGCTGAACATCACCCCAAATTCGAGGGGTCTTCCTTCGGAACCAAGAGAAAGGCAGCCGAAGATGAGGGAGCTAAGAAGCTCCAGAAGGACAATGGGGGTCAGCGCCGCCCACCTCCCAGATTTGAGAAGTTTACCCCTCTCAACACCAATGTTTCAACTATTCTCATGGAGGTTGAGAAAGAGGGAGTCCTGCCTCCGGCCCCGAAGATGAATACTCCCGGGAAGAAGAGAGATAAGGAGAAGTGGTACCGATATCACAGGAACCACGACCATGACACCAATGACTGTCAGGCTCTGAAGAATGAAATTGAAGCCCTCATTCTGAGAGGGCAACTGTCCAAGTTTGTGAGAAAGGACTGGACCGATCTTCCCTCTCCCCCCAGGGGGCCTAACAAGCGTCCCGAGAGGCACGAAAAGACTCTCGAGTTTGAAGAAGAACGCATCTTGCACCTCATCCATGGAGGTCCAATGGGAGGAACATCCAACTCTTCTCGAAAGGCTTTCATCAGGGAAGTCAACTCGATGCACGGCATATCCCCCTCCCAAAGGCCTCGGAGTCCCGGTTACTTTCTCGGATGAAGACCTAGAGGGCGTTCGAACCCCCCATTGTGATGCACTAGTAATTAACCTCCACATGGCTAACTTCAAAGTGGAAAGGATTCTGGCAGACAATGGCAGTTCTGTCAACATCCTCTTCCTAGCTACCTTCCGAGGACTCAAGTTATCGCGGGACAGGCTCAAGCCCACAGGCTATACGCTCCATGGGTTGACGGGAGTGCCAGTGACTATCGAAGGGGTGATAACCCTGGACGTAACCGCTGGCAAAACTCCTACTACCCGAACGGAGCCAATGGATTTCTTGGTCGTCGACATCCCAGCTGCTTAGGCCTTGCTACTTTAGAGGCCGTCCCCTCGGCTTATCATCTCAAAATGAAGTTCCCCACTAAGGCAGGAGTGGGGGAAAGTAAGGGATAGTCAGGAGATGGTCCGCAAGTGTTACATGACCTCCACCGGGGGACCTATCCTGTCTCTCGAAACTCTCGAGATTCTCCAAGGGAACACTCAGCCTATGTCCGAACCAGTAGACGAGCTGGAGGAAGTGCTCTTTTCTGAGCAAAATCCGAACCGCAAGTTCTTTATCAGCAAGACCCTCCCCTCTGCCCTCTGTTCCGACATAGTCCAATGCATCAGGAAGAACCATGACCTCTTTGCCTGGTCGGCTACCGACATGCCAGGCAATTTCTGAAGACCTCCTCGTCCACCACCTAAGTGTTGCTCCGGGGTCCAAACCGGTCCAACAGAAGAGGCACAAATTTGCCCCTGAGCGCCAATAGGCCATTAGGGATGAAGTGGACAAGCTCCTCAAAGCCTGGTTTATACAAGAAGTCAACTATCCCGAGTGGCTCTCTAATATTGTTATGGTCAAGAAGGCCAACGGGAGTTGGAGGATTTGCATTGACTTCACGGATTTGAACAAGGCATGCCCTAAGGATCCTTTCCCTCTCCCCAGCATAGATACCTTAATCGACGCTACATCGGGTCATGAGCTGCTGAGCTTCATGGATGCCTTCTCCGGATACAACCAGATCAGAATGTCCCCCCCCCCGGACATCCCGAGAACCTCCTTCGTCACTGATCACAGTCTCTATTGCTACCGGGTGATGCCCTTCGGGCTCAAAAATGCCGGTGCCACCTACCAGCGCCTCGTCAACAAGGTCTTCCAGAATCAGATCGGCCGAAACATGGAAGTGTACGTCGATGATATGCTAGTGAAAAGTATTCACGGATCCGACCATGTCGCCGACCTACAAGAAGCCTTCGACGTGTTGAGGAAGCATAATATGAGACTAACCCCGAACAAGTGTGCATTCGGAGTCTCGTCTGGCAAGTTCCTAGGCTTCATGGTCAATCAGAGGGGGATTGAAGCCAACCCCGAAAAGATCAAAGCCATACTGGATATGGCCCCTCCTACAAGTGTGAAAGAGGTTCAAAAGCTTACAGGACGTTTCGCAGCCATAGGGCACTTCCTGTCTAAGTCAGGAGAGAAGTGTCTTCCTTTCTTCAAAGTCCTCAGAGGGGCTGAGGGCTTCGAGTGGGGCCAACAGCAGCAAGAATCGTTCGACCAACTGAAAGCATATCTGGTCAACCCCCCACTCCTCAGCAAGCCTATTGCCGAGGAAACAATCTACCTCTACCTCGCTGCCTCCGAGCAGACCCTCAGCGCTGTCCTAGTGAGGGAAGAAAGGCAAGGCTCAGAAACCTATCTATTATGTGAGCAAGGTGCTCAGAGACGCCGAGCTCCGCTATCCGAGATTGGAAAAGATAGCCTACGCCTTGGTAATGGCGGCCAGGAAGCTCCTGCCCCTACTTTCAATCCCACTCGGTGGTCGTTCTTACCGACCAGCCGCTCAAACAAGTCCTGCACAAGCCCGAGACCTCCGTGCGTCTAATGAAGTGGTCGTTCGAGCTGAGTCAGCATGACATGTCTTATCAGCCTCGGACCGCTATCAAAGCCCAAGCTCTGGCTGAGTTTATCGTAGAAAGCACCATCCCGGAAGTGAGTCAAGCCGCAAATGGGCCACCCATCTGGATAGCATATGTAGATGGGTCTTCTTGCGCCGAAGGGAGCGGAGCCGGAGTCATTATGGTAGGCCCAGATGACTTCATTCTCCAATACTCCCTCCGCATCAACTTTAAAGCCTCCAACAACGAAGCTGAGTATGAGGCCCTGATAGCAGGCCTGGGTATGGCTCGCAGGGTAGGGGCGCAGCGTATCCGAATATTCAGTGACTCACAACTGGTCTTGAATCAGGTCTTAGGAGAGTACGAGGCGCGAGACGATCGAATGGCTAAGTACCTAGCCAAGGTCCGAAGTCTCATGGATTCATTTGAAGAGGCACAAATCCAGCGGATCCCTCAAGAAGAAAACTCCCAAGCAGATGCCCTATCCAAATTGGCCTCCTCCTCACTCCAAGGTCTCGAGCAGACCGTCCTAATCGAAGTAGTCCTAAGACCAAGCATAGAAGAAGAAACCCCCGACTCAATGTAGTCGCTGCCCGTCCAACTTCGGGACAACTAGATGAAGCCTTTGATAGAATTCCTCAAGGATGGGACCCTTCCCCAAGATCCAAAAGAAGCTCGTCGAATCCAAACGAGAGCAGAGCGGTATACCCTTGTTGAAGGAGTCTTGTACAAACGCTCCTATACCCAAGTAGATGGCAGACCCTACTTGAGATGCCTCTCCCCAGCAGAAGCCTCATATGCCCTGCAAGAACTCCATGAAGGCATAGGCGGCGCCCACTCGGGATCAAGGTCCCTCGCCAGAAAAGTTTTAAACTATGGGTATTTTTGGCCTACACTACTTCGAGATGCCGAACAACACGTCCGGCAATGCGGCCCTTGTCAGCAGTTCTCCAACATCCGTCGCCTACCCCAAGCACAATTCACATCTCTCTCAAGCCCGATTCCCTTCGCAATGTGGGGGATGGACGTGCTAGGTCCATTTCTGCCAGCTTCGGGCCAGTGCAAGTTCCTAGTCGTGGTAATCGACTACTTCTCTAAGTGGATCGAGGCCGAACCTCTGGCCACAATTACTGAGAACAAAGTGCTGCAGTTCTTCTAGAGAAATGTAATCTGTAGGTTCGGCGTACCTCAAGTCCTAATAATAGATAATGGAACACAGTTTACAGGGGCAGCGTTTCGATATTTATGTGAAGACCTTGGCATTCAGCAATGCTTATCCTCTGTCTCCCATCCTCAGTCCAATGGTCAAGTAGAGAATGCCAACAGGCAGATCCTCTCCGGCATCAAGAAGAGATTAGATAAGGCCACCAAAGGCTTATGGGCAGAACAACTTCCTAACATATTGTGGAACTACCGCACTACGAAACGGACCCCCACTGGAGAGTCACCCTTCAATCTCACCTATGGGTCTGAGGCTGTGATCCCATTAGAAGTTGGTCTGCCATCCCCTCGCCTTGTTGCTTATGATGAAGAGCAGAACGCTAGAGATCTCCGAGCAAATTTGGACCTGATTGACAAGCTCCGTGAAAGAGCTTCAATTCACCAGCAAAATTATCGGAGGAGAATCGAGCAGGCCTACAACAAAAGAGTCCGTCCCACGGATCTCCAAAAAGGGGACTTAGTCCTCAGGAAGCTAGCTATCTCGTTCCCCAGCCAAAAGAGTAAGCTAGCTCTGAATTGGGAAGGACCGTACAAAGTTTCCAAAGTAGTCCGCCCCAGAGCGTATCGTCTTGATGATCTTGAAGGCAGAGAGATACCCAGAACTTGGAATGCCGACCATTTACTGAAGTATCAAGAGAGCGCCTGAACGCCTCTCCCAGTACCTTCAAATTTCGAGCCACTCCTGTCTTTTTATTTGTACTTTATTTTCTCATTGTAATAACGTCTTGCAACTTAGAAGCAGCCGATTAGCAGCTATCAATAAAGAACTTCTTTCCCCACGTATTTCTCTTGTGATTATTTTGTCTCTCTGTTTAAGACCTTTAAAGGTGCATATTCAAACGACGTGTTCGGAGTCCAAAACTTGGCTCGATTCTGCTTCGCAGACTCACTCTTAAGCGAGCAAGAAGTGGTTCGCTATTCGGAACTGCTCCCACAACCATTGAAATTTGCTCGAATGACGTGTTCGGAGTCCAAAACTTGGCGCGATTCCGCTCCACAGGCTCGCTCTCAAGCGAGCTAGAAGTGGTTTGCCATTCGGAACTGCTCCCACAACCATTGAAATTTGCTCGAATGACGTGTTCGGAGTCCAAAACTTGGCTCGATTCCTCTTCGCAGGCTCGCTCTTAAGCGAGCTAGAAGTGGTTCGCCATTCGGAACTGCTCCCACAACCGTTGAAATTTACTCGAACGACGTGTTCGGAGTCCAAAGATTGGCTGGATTCCACTTTGCAGGTTCGCTCTTAAGCGAGCTAGAAGTGGTTCGCCATTCGGAACTGCTCTCACAACTGTTGAAATTTACTCGAACGACATGTTCGGATTCAGACCACTTTGCTGGATGACTGACGAAATTTCTACAACTATACTAGACATGGGAGAAGAATACTTGGAGGAGTGCTTGAATGAATGCCCTATTTGTTCTCTTGGCTGGATAACTGACGAAGATATTCAGGTATACATCCCCGAGAAACTTGCATTCTGAGCTGCGTATTGGAGAAAAACAACTTTCTCCTCAGAATTCGTGCAAGATCTTGATCAGACAGCTCAGAGTGGACCACGGCTACAAAACAACAAGATAGCATTTTCTCGTGATCCGCACCGTCTTTTACATCGAGATCCGTGCAAGATCTTCAGATAGACAGTTCAGATCGTACCACGTCCCTCGGGGCCCAAATCTGAGCGACGATCCGAGCTGCGTATTGGAGAAAAACAACTTTCTCCTCAGAATTCGTGCAAGATCTTGATCAGATGGCTCAGAGTGGACCACGGCCACAAAACAACAAGATAGCATTTTCTCGTGATCCGCACCGTCTTTTTACATCGAGATCCGTGCAAGATCTTCAAATAGACGGTTCAGATCGTACCACGTCCTCGGGGCCCAAATCCGAGTGACTGGTGATCCGAGCTGCGTATTGGAGAAAAACAATTTTCTTCTCAGAATTAGTGCAAGATCTTGATCAGACGGCTTAGATTGGACCACGGCCACAAAATGACAATATAGCATTTTCTCGTGATCCACACCGTCTTTTACGTCGAGATCCATGCAAGATCTCAATCAGACGGCACAGATTGACCACGACCACAAAACGACAAGATAGCATTTTCTCGTGATCCACCCCATCTTTTACATCGAGATCCGCGCAAGGTCTTCAGATGGTCACATCCGATGGAGCCACGTCCCTCGAAGTTCAAAAGTTTGGCAAGACCCCACTTCTACTCCTCGCTCTTAAGCGAGCTAGAAATGGTCCGCCCTTCAGAAACACTCTTACAACCATAAGGGACTAACTGAACACGCCAACACACAAGCACAGAGGAATAAACAAAACCTTCACTTTTATAAAGTTTAAAGTTCAAAGAAACTTGGATTACAAGACCAGCTACTCTTATCTGCAACGAGTTACAAGATTCGAAAAGCTAAAATTACAAGACTACTTCAGCAACTCTTGGGAAGGGGGATGTTCCTCTTAAGAGACAGGCGGGGATGCCGCACACCCTGTCGTTGCGATCCCGCACTTGTTGAGGTCCCCAAGCCAGCGAGCTTAGTGGTGTCTCTCAGTGTTGCGCCGGCTGAAGCTTCGCTCGACGAGACAGCCACCCCACTTTGGGCATCCGCTGGACTTTGCCGAGCAACAGGCGAACAAGTCGCAAGCTCGTAAAATGAAATCCCTCGCTCATTCTCTTCACGGGTACACGAAGTGCTTCTGATGTTGATCGGTCCCGAATGGGGCTTGAGGCGAGCAACCTCCGCTTCTAGCTCAACTATTCGTTGCTTTAGAGAGTCGTCCTTCACAGCTATCTTGAAGCGAGGAAGCTGAGAGGAGCCTTCGGCACCAGAACCGTCGGCAATAATTCGACGTAGATGAGTAACCTCGATGCTCCTATCGACTGTAACCCTCTTCAACTCGTCGACCTCCGCCGTCAACTCGTCACGCTCGGTCATCAACTTGCCCACCATCTCTGCTAATTCTTCTTCCTCCGTCGAAAACTCTTCTTCTACTATTTTCAAGTGGTGAACCTCGGCCAGCAGTTCGCCCCTCTCCTCTGTAACATCAAATAGCGCCTTCCGGAGCAACTCCACCTCACCTTCAAGATGAACCTCGCGAGTTTGTTTCCTTAGTTGCTTCAACTCGGAAAGACACTTCGCCAGCGTCACCTTGAGATGATCTAGTTCCAACTCGCTCTTGAGAAAGCACTCTCGACTGTGGGAGAGGGCCAACTTTGTTGCTTTCAAGTCAACCCGAAGGCGAGAGGCTTCAATTGCTGAACTCGACTCGACGACCTGAGAGGCGAAAACATATTAACACAAAGAGCAAAAGGTGTTTTCAATACTTAGCAAAATTTTCAACAACAAGGCATTCACAACACTTGAAATCTCAAACACTTCGCCAAAGTCTCAAAAAGTTAGTCGTTTTCATTAAAATCCAAAAGGAGTACATGAAAGCGGTGGCCAGTCCGCAGTTTGGCATTACAACAAAAAACAAAACAAAAAAAGGAAGAGGCGACTAAGTCAGGGGGCCACCTCAAGGTGCCACTCCGAGGTACCCTCGCTCGGCACAGTGACGAGCACTCCTTCAACGTTCACGTCGCCCTCGGCGTCCTCCTCGGCCTCTTTGCCCTCTTGCTCGGGCTCGACCTTCGCCAGAGGCAACAGCTCCTCGCCCTCCACGGGATCGTAGAAGTAATACGAGAAGTTGTCGAAGTCGGGGATGCGGGCCGCCACATGCTTCAACACTCGGGCGTAAGCCTCCTCCATGTTTGTCATCATGTGGGCTTTGGCCTCATCTCGAACTGCCATATCTGCCTCCGCCAACTTCATCGCCTGGCCATTCTGCGCCTCTTCAGACGCCTTCAGGGCCTTGGCCAGCTCATCCTCGAGGCGAGCCCTCTCTTTCTCCAATGCCTCGACCTTGGCAGTCTCGGCTGCAGAGTGCTTCAGCGCTTCGGTGAGCTTCGTCTCGAGGGCCCCCACCTCGGCCACTCGCGAAGCCGAGAGTCGCTGCTCGGCCTCGAACAGTTTGATCGCTTTGGAGCGCTCTGACCTCTCCCGATCGTTAGCCAGCTTCATCTCCTTCTCTTGCTCGGTGAACTGCTCGAGCACGTGGTTGAAGTGGCAGAGAGTCTGCGAGCAAAACGAAGGAAAAGAAACGATTAAAACCAGACAAAAAACTTAAAAAAATTTAAGTCGTCATAATCAACTCATACTTACCGACATAGTATTCCGAGCTATCTCTAAGGCGCCATCGCCCACAGTGCCGGCCTTCAGCACGGCACGGTCCTTCGGGGTCGGCAGGTGCTTCACCGCCTGCATGCACATCCCCGAGTCGCCGAGGAAACCGTCTACCTTCAACACCCTCCAGTCGGAGATGAAGAGACGCTTGTGCTCCTCGGTGAGGATGGCCTCCGCCTCGGCAGTAAGCGGCGGCACCTCCAAAGCTAGAGCTGCGCTGGCAGAGAACGCCCCGTTCGACGAGCCTGGGGCATCCACCAGAGGGGCCTGAGTGGGCATTTTCGAAGGGGCCTCGGTCACCGGCTCTACAGCGACCGAGGGCGCCGAGGGGGCCGAGGGGGCCGAGGAAACTTGTGCTGTTCGGCCCGAAAGAGGCCCCAGCCGTGGTCCTCTTCCTCTTCCTCTTCTCCGTGTCTTTTGCCGCGCGACTCTTTGCCATCAACGCCTTGTAATCCATGCCGGGGGACTCTACATACGAAGAAAAAACTGAGCAAGGGAGTTAGAAAAAAACAAAATACTAAAAGACACTAAGACTAGCAAGAAGAAAGAAAGAGAGCGTACTGGGGTCGATCAGACTGAGACCTCCACCGAACAAGACCCCCTCGGTGATATCCATCCAACTGAGGGTCGGAAGTCCGAGGATTTTCACCACCACCTCCTCTTCCTATTTTGTGAGCACCGGCTCTTTCTTCGCCCACTTCGGGACCCCATCTTTCCACAACATCGAGAATCCCCACGGCTCGGGACCACGGATGAGAAAATACTTCTCCTTCCAGTGTTTGATCGAGTTCGGATTCTCAATCAACTTCACCCCCCTCCTTCGCGACAAATAATACTGGTCCTCCATCTTGCTCATCCGGCAGATGCGATAGAGGCTCCGAAGAACAAGCTGCGGTTGTACACCAACCGCCTGGCACTGAAGGAAGAAGGCGATGACTTGCCGCCACATGTTCGGCATAAACTGAACTGGGCTCAGGTCGTACCACTGCAGCACCTCGACCACGAAGGGATGCAGTGGTAACCGAAGACCGGTGTTAAGTGCGTCGTACGGGAAGACGCACATGTCCGCCGACATCCCCGTACACGCTCGCAAGCCGGGGCCGGGGAGTATTAAGACGAACTCCTTCGGGATGCAGAATCCCTTCCTGATCTGGTGCAGATATGCCTCGGTCATGATGGAAGGGATCTCATCCACCTCGGAAGAATCCCTCGGATTATTCTCCTCATACGCCGGAGCCATCCCACGCACCACCTTCTCTAAGATGTCCTCGGGGTAGCTCCTCACCCTACTGACACTCGACAATGAGGACGGCAGCCGACCCAGCTCTCCTGCCCCCTTTTGAGTCTCAACTATCGGCGACACCCTGACCGGATCAACCACTTTCTTCCCCTTCCTCGGCTTAACCACTACCGCTCGGCCGGCATCTCGGTCCGAGGTGGAGGTCTCATCCCCAGAAGAAATTCTAGACATTCTCAAAAAGAAGGGGGAAAGACTAACCTTGAAGTGACGTGTATGGTCGGAAAAGATCGCCGAAGTTCAAACTCGCCTTGCCACAAAAGCTAGTAGCGCCGCTCGAGAGCAAAAACACCGCTAGAAAAAGTAAAAGTAAAAGTGAAAGAATGAGAGAAAGAGTAGGGGAGGTGAAAACTTATAGTAAAAGAGGTGACTCTTGAGCTTTGTAACGTAAAGTTGCGACTCTTGGGGCCCCTCAAGCCCGTTAAAGAAGGCTAAATGACAAAGTTGCGATGGTTCATAAGAGTGACGACGATTCAGACTGGGCCACACAGCTCGGCTATTCCTCTAGTTCCGAGCCGCTAAGGAACTCTGCCTAGCCACCGAGGGGCACCACAGATCGCCCCACGTCCCTCGGAATCTAAATCCGAACGACTGGCGATCCGAGCTGTGTATTGGAGAAAAACAACTTTCTCCGCAGGATTCGTGCAAGATCTTGATCAGACAGCTTGGATCGGACCACGACCACAAAACGACAAGATAGCATTTTTCGTGATCCACGCCGCCTTTTTGCTTCAAGATCCGCACCAGATCCCGTGATGAATGCCTCAGATCGCCCCACGTCCCTCGGAACCCAAATCCGAGCGACTGGCGATCCGAGCTGCGTATTGGAGAAAAATAACTTTCTCCTCAGGATTCGTGCAGGATCTTGATCAGACTGCTTGGATCGGACCACAACCACAAAACGACAAGATAGCATTTTTTCGTGATCCACGCTGCCTTTTTGCCTCAAGATCCGCGTCAGATCCCATGATGAACGCCTCAGATCGCCCCACGTCCCTCAGAACCCAAATCCGAGCGACTGGCGATCCGAGCTGCGTATTGGAGAAAAATAACTTTCTCCTCAGAATTCGTGCAAGATCTCGATCAGACGGCTCAGATCACGCCACGCCCACAAAACAAAAAGATAGCGTTCTCTCATGATCTGAACCTCTAGCCTAGTGATCCGCGCCACGATGAACGGTCCAGATCGCCCCACGTCGCTCGGAATCCTAATCCGAGCGGCTGGCGATCCGAGCTGCTCACATGAAGAAAATAACATCGCTCGGAATCTCGATTCAAGCGACTGGCGACCCGAGCTGCACATTTGAAGAAAAACGTCAACGAGCAACTCTAGCCGTCAGACTGTCTCAATGTTCGCGCCGAAAGATGATGAGCGGCTCAGAATACGCCACGCTCACAAAACGATAAGATAGCGTTTTCTCGTGATCTGAACCTGTAGCCTCGTGATTCGTGCCATGATGAACGGTCCAGATCACCCCACGTCGCTCGGAATCCCAATCCGAGCAACTAGCGATCCGAGCTGCTCATGTGGAGAAAATAGCGCCGAGCGACACCAGCCATCAGATCTTCTCAAAATTCGTGCCTCGATCGGATGAACGGCTCAGATCACCCCACGTCGCTCGGAATCCTAATCCGAGTAACTAGTGATCCGAGCTGCTCATGTGGAGAAAATAGCGCCGAGCCGCATCGCTAGGAATCCGAGCGACTGGTGATCCGAGCTGCTCATGTGGAGAAAATAGCGCCGAGCCACGTCGCTCGGAATCCGAGCGACTGGCGATCCGAGCTGCTTACGTGGAGAAAACGGTACCAAGCGACACAGGCCGTCCGATCTCTCGGAACTACGCGCTGATGCGAGATGGGCGGCCCAGATTGCGCCACGTCATAAATAATATTAAAAATAAATTTTTTATTTATTAAATTCCGATTATTTATTTAAAAATTGAGAGAAGATGATTAAAAATTTAGGAAAATTAATTAAGAATTCCAAAAAATAATTATAAATTCGGGGAAATATTTTTGAGCCCCCGTGTAAATAATTATTGCTCGGAATAATTAGTTAAGGCCCCCGAACAATAGATCACCACTTCGCAGAATTAAATACATAGTTCGAAAAATAAATAAAAATTAAGAAAAATCACCAAAAGCCCAGGAGAGCTCACGAACAACCTTGAGCGTGCAACCAACTATGAAGATCACCATTATACCTCACATAGGGATTCGACACCCCTCATTTGGACTCCGATACAACTCCACAATCCCTTTAAAAAGTAAAACTACTCCTCAAAGGCTGATCAAACTCAGTCTTCGGGAGTGGGGAGCTCGTGATGTGGCTAAAAATAGAGTTAAATCAGAACCGTCCAAATCGGGCACGAATCTCAAAGCTCAGGGGTAAAATGGTAATTTCACCTACAAACGGGTCCGAAATGGGTACTACTGGGTCTCTTTTCCAAATGCCCAACAACCCACGACCAGATCGATCTCAACTGGGTGCGAGTTACAACCCACAAGAAACCTGGTCCAGCTGGATAGAATTAGGGTTTATGATTATACTTAATCAACGGCCCTGATTCCTTTTATCCATTCACTGGGAAGTAGGGATTTGATCTTATCCCGAAACTGATCCTAAGGCGACTATAAATACCCCCCATCCCCCACTATTACAAGGTAATCAATCTTTTGCCAATCAAAGCTCATTCATAATCTTTCTGGTTACTGACTTGAGCGTCGGAGGGTGCATCGCCGGGATCAACCCCGGTGTTTCGCACTTTTTGCAGGTCAACGGCGGGAGACCACAGTCAAACTCCGGCAGAAAGGTTTCAGGTTTGACTATTCAACTTCCCAAGAATCCACAAATCTATCTGTTTGCCTCCACACCGATTTCAGCGGCAACAGATGCCATAAATGCGTTCAAGGTCTGATACACCCTGGCAATCACAGTCTCAAGATCAAGTCCAGCCCCACGGGAACTCTCAGCCCCATCACCATTTCCATAATTCCTGATCCTGGGTCCTGCCATTATACCGAATACTGCAAAATGAGGGTAATTAGAGCATCACAACACAATTCATATTCACATTAATATCCCATGGTAAAGCCTCAATCATATCCCAAACCATAACATCTTGTTTTAATTCTATGTGACACTCACACTCTAATGTCCACACCTCGATACTCACGCTCTAATGTCCACACCTAGGTTCATTTTTATACTATGTTTTGTCATTACTATTGAAACATGCTCTGATACCAATCTCTCTAGCGTCCCAAATTTTCAATATAATATCTCAAAAATACGTGGCACAATTCCCAGCATCAACCTCAATGTAATAGTAAACATAGCCAAAACATAAATAATTTTTTCAACTTTTATTACAACATCTCTTTATAAAACAAAGCAGAAAATTAAACACCTTGAATTACAATTCTTTCTTTTATAACACATTCTTTTACAATTTACATAAGCCACATAATCAATCTACCATATGCATCCAATCCGAAGCTATAGATACCTACCTGTAAAACATGAGGCTAGAGATAACCCTAACCCCCAAAACTACAGGAGCCAGCCGTAACGGTGTTAGTGACATCAAAAGAAATACAACATAAATAAAACATAAAGAATAAAATCATGATGAACACATACCAATAGTAATAACGAATGGAAGATGAAAAACAATAAATAAACCATGAAAACGTCAAGTGAAACTAGACTAAGTGTCAAGTGTAGAAAACAGATAAGAAACATGCATAAAACCAAGTCAAGAAAATACAAATGCAATATGATGACTCTCTAATGCATACTTGTCGGATTCTATACATTCCATACTATATAGGTCTGGTGCAAGCTCTTATCGTTCTCCACTTTATAGGGTTAGATCCCTCGTTATGCAACTAATCCTACTACGGTGATAGAAACAAGATTCATAATACTTCGCAAATAGGCATCACAACCCTCGACGCGCAAGCATCATGTAAGAATAGCTCAAAAATCCGAAGAATCACCTTCCTGCCGTGTATCCCATGAATAGGTTTGCGAGACCCTCGACATGCAGTACACAAGGTACATCTAGTGAATAGGCCCACCGACCCTCGACACGCGAATGCACCTTGCATGCTCCATGAATAGGCCTGCACATCCTCGACATGCGAACATACAAATGTCCTCTCGAAACAGAACAACGCACAGGTCTTGGAACGCATCTGTTGGACCAAACCCTAGAGCATATTCTCACATTTCCCAAGTTCTATCACATATCCAATAGTGCATGTCCTTAAGTTGGTTATTAAAAAAATACACAAGTCCCCCTTCTCTAGAGTTATTGTATCCCACCGAACTTAATTCCACAACAACAATCCCAAGACCCCACTGGTCTAAATCCACAAAATCTCATCTGCCACTTCACAGGACTCCCACTCAACTCCTAGAGAATCACAAAACGAATATCAACACCAAAATTTTCAATAATTCTCTCAATTCCATCTTCAAAACATTTATATCAAGAAACTTTTTAAATCGAAAAAATTCAAATTCATTTGATATACTCATAACATTCCAGAATAAAATATTAAATCTATTAAATAACTGAAAATCATATTTTGAAGTCGTAGAATATCACAAAACATCAATTCCTTCGAAAACCACATATATCTCTCTTTATAAAGTCATAAGAATGTAATTTAAATTCTATTACAAACAAAATATAACTTTCTGTAAAATACTGTAATCTGTAGCAAAAACATCATCCAAAACAGTAGATCAATAATCCATAAGTTCGAAGAAATAATCATTCAAAAGAATCGACGAAAAACTCAATAAAATAGCCAGTAAAACAACTGACGGTCGACCGCCCAATCAGTTCAAAAACAGGGCATTCAACTGTCAAGTGGAAATTCTCAAATTAAAGAAAAGTCGGTCGACCGTGCCGTCAACCTCTAGCTGCTACACAGCCAGTTTCAAGTTTGTGCATGTTTTAACTGATACATCGATTATACTTTGTAAATCCCAAATTTGTAAAACAAAATTCATGGGATAATTGAATATGACTTGTATAACACATAGGAGTTTATAAAACTAATCAAAACTTCATTACAATCATAAAAGAGCAATTTTTATTAAAATTTTCAAAACATAACTATATGTGAATGTATATGTTTATATATGTGTTCAATCATCAGTTAAAGTATCAAATCCTTCAAATACGAGTAGTAAAATGGTTCAAATCAATCTCAGTACTAAAACAACTCAAGATCCAATCAAAACTTCATAAAACTCAAAAATTCAATTTAGGCAATTCATCAAAATAGTGAGATATATTCATGTGTGTATGTGTGTGTATATATAGATCAGTTAAGTCGATAGGATCATGGTATAGGAGTAGTTTAAGGTCTGGTTCAATCTCAGTTATTAAAACAACTCAAATCCAACTCAAAAACATCACAAAATCTGAAAACTCAATTTTTGGCTGTTCATCAACAGACCCGAAAACTGCTATTCAATTATAACTTTTAAAACTTGATCTTTGATCTAATAACCCCTCTTACAAATTTTTATACTCATGCTCCACTGATTTCATCAATCCACCCATGAGTATAGGCGACTACAACACAATTTAATCGAGTTTAACTTCATCAAAACCCAAAATAGAGTATACATGATACACCCACGGTGAAGAGTTCTTCTGTAATCAATTTTTTGCATCTTAAGTCCCACCACTCTTTATAATCCATCAAAACAGCAAGATCATGGAGGAAAACAACATACCCATGAATATAAGCACTTACAACATGTAATCAATCAAGTTTGCACAAGAACAAAAATATCAACATAGTGTATGTATGCATATTCAGCAGTAAGATTAGGGTTTTGTTCAATTTGGCATTAAACATCATACAACTCAATAATATATGTTCAAAACAGCAAGAATATAGGGGAAGACAATTTATCCATGATTTCTATTAGGTTTTTTAATAATCTCAAGTCATCTATATATAATTTTAATCATCAATAGCATAGTTTTCATGAAAGGCTCAATCTTTAACTCATCCAATCCATCCAAATTCATTATATCTTCATACAATCCCTAACATGCTTTCTAATGGACAAATCATGATATGCAACATGCTTAGAATAAAAGAAAACAAACATATGTCACTCACCTTTTTGAAGAATCAACCGAAATAATAAAGAGAAAAAGAAAAGTCCTTCCTTTCGCAAGAAAACCAAGATCCTCGCTTCGAAACTCCAAAAAAATAATAATAGAGAAAACCCTTTATGTAGTGCAGCAAAGAGACAGCTGCACCTCACCTTATATTGGCCGGGATTCAAGTAATTAGGGTTTTTGAATAGATTTGTAAAATATCCCTTTTGAATATATCTTTACATATGTAAATCCTTATACTTGGAAATTAGATAAACCAATTCAATTTAAATTTAAAAACAAAAAAAACTATTCTATACCTGGTCGGCACTGTTTCTAAAATCCCAAAAATAAATTTTGTAAATTTTGCCTCTGAGTGGCAATTTTACAAAAAGACCATTCTTTTAAGAAATTTGCGAAATACACCAAATCTTATTAAAACAAAAAGTAAAATTTTTACCTCTGAGTTGACTAGCAATCATGCTCAACCCAAAAATCCAAAAATCTGGAGTTTTCACTCCAAGTGGTGATTTTGCACAAAAGCCCCTCTTTTTGTAATATTTGCAAATAGGTCAAATAAATATCAGAAAAATTTAGAAAATTCACAAATAATACCTACTAATAAATAATAGGTTTCCCCAAATTAGTTTCTGACTTTGAACTTCCGAAGAAAATATATGCACGTGTTTTGCACGTGTAAAAAGATAAATTTCAGAAAATATATTTATTAAATCACCAAAAATCATTTTAATTCATTTATTAATCTCAAAAACATTATTTAAAAAATCTAGGATGTTACAATATGAATCAGTTTCAATGAAAACCATCAATCAAAGTTGTTCCTTTATGCCATTACCTATGTGCTTATAGTGAAAATGAAGTTAGAGCACGACCATGAGTATGTGAGTTTAAAATTGAATGATAAGAATCAGGAATTTTAGATGGCAATCTCAAAACCGAATTCTAGAATTTGGCGGACAAAAAGGGGGAGCACAATCACCGTGATGCAGCATGGGGTTGGTTTTCGGTGAGGTGGAGGTAGTAGGGGCCAGTGATGGGTGACTGGTGATGGAGTGGAGGCCGGTAGTGAAATGGAGGTTGGTGATGGGTTTTGGTGCAGTGAAAGGAGGAGTGAAATTTATGGAAGGACATTTTGGTCAGTATACGATAACTAAAGGAGTTTGATCGAGTCAATTAACGAAATCTAATTGTGAGACCCCCTTTAGATAGTAAAAGGGTTTTTTCATAGTTCATGGAGTTCATTATGAGGTTAACTGCATTTACCGCATAGTTTATGAGTGTTTTTCAAAATTTACTATATTTTTTATATTGTCCTTTTTTTTTTTTTTTTTTTTTTTTTTTGAAAGAAAAAGTGGAGTATGGCCACCATGTTTCATTAATAAAAAATTAATGATACAAAATTTTTTGTTGTTGTTGCTGTTGTCATTGCTTATCCCCATTTTTTTTCTTCACCAGAAGTCTTACAATATTAGAACTGGTTTTAGTCATAATGTAAAGATTTTATTTTTATTTTTATTTTCAACTTTTCCAATTAAAAGGGATAAGAGTTCAAAATAACTCCAGCCAACACATAATGTAAAGTAGACATTTTTTGGTCTATTTTTGGCAAAACTTTGTCATTAAGAATTTCCTAATGATCTGAAATGGGGAAATCATTTCTTTTCCCGCTTAATTTTGTTATAGAATACTGCCATTGATGATTGAAGAACTTAAAAGGAAATGAAGACAGTTGTAGAAAGAGACTTACCGTGCAAAGAGAGGAGTTTGAAAGTTTTTTTTTTTTTAACAACTCGATAGAGTTTGAAAGTTACTTCTCATTTTATTAGTCTTTTAGAAGTTGGGTTTGCTTCTAATATGGTTGGTATACTTTTTACTGATTGAGAGTTTTGTCGTTCATGGTTCATGGTAATGTAGTATCAGTTACAATATCTTTACTATTTTAATGGAAGAGTTTGTAACCAAATAAACATGTGCATTGTAACCAAATAAACACGTTCACAACTAATATAAAGAAAATCTTAAGTTCGATGCTAGACAACATCGATTTTTTTAAAGTATATATATGTATAAAGACGTGCATCGCACGTATAAATTAATATATATATTGCTCATATATATTTATATATATCTATATAATAAATTACAAAGAAAGCTATCAAGCGGCTCTCCTTCAATCTCCCCTAAAATCAATGGTCTAGATTGATTCTCACAAAACATATTTTCCCGCCAAAAAGTTCAAACTCAATTCAAATCCTCTCTCTCTCTCTCTCTCTCTCTCTCTCTCTCTCTCTCTCTCTCTCTCTCTTCCGAGTTTCAAGAAACGCATTAAAGGTTCCACCTTTTTCCTCCTCATCCTCTTCTTCATCTTCAACCTCCCTTCGAAATGGAGTTGATTTGGAGGAGTAGGAAGAAGAAGAAGAAGAAAATGGTGGGGTGCCACGTCATGTGTACGGTCGATCATGAGGAATTCGACCGTGATGCTGGAAGCAGCCATTACAGCCTTTCGACCGGGATGCTCCCCTCGCTCGGCACCGATAGCAGCCGCTGAATCAAGCTTCAGAAACTCATCATTTCGCCCTACGATAAGATGTATAGGTAAAATTTCCGAATTTAATTTCCCCTCTTTTTTTATTTTTTTTTTTTCGTTTATTTTGTGGCCTCTTTTGTAGGGTCTTTTTTTTATTTTAAAATTCTGTGAATTTTTCGATGGTTGGGAAATTGTTTTTGGGGGAGGTTTGATTTGTTTTATTTGATCTGGTTTTGTTTGTTCTGTTTGATGTGGGTGAAATTGTTGTAGATTCTGTTCAACTGAATCGATTTTATTATCGTAGCTGCCCACATTGGGAAGAGAAGAGTTTTCCATCATCGCTAATTAGTTTCATCTAAGACTGGAATTGAACCTGTTACCTCCCATTAAAGAGTGAGAATTTTTTCTAATTGCACTGCACTCTAGGTACTTGGTAAACCAAAAATTATGAGAAAAGGAACAACGTATAAACAAATGTTTAGTAGATTCATCATAAGTATTGCAAAGATACGTTTTTGACCCAAAACAAGATTTATTTTTATTTTATCCATTATTTCAAGAAAGGAATCAAAGGATTAATTGTATTGTATTTTTATTTTGAGTGGGTTATAGTGGAGCTGAAAAGGTTAAGGTGGCTAACAAAAATATGGTAAGACGAGGGACCTAATGATCATGAATGTTATTTAGTTATTTACCGTTGTGTTGGGAGAGCATATACATCATAATCATGAATGTTTTAGTTACATTTGTAGATTAGAGGCTCTGAGGATATGTGTTTGAAATTTTCTAATGATCATGAGGGCAGATTTGGTTCTGCTGACGAACTTGATCCTTTTGCTATGTATGTAACATTCAATCTTCGCAAGGAATAAGCGGTGGTGGAGTGAATTCTAGGTTATTCAATATTGAGAAATTTAAGAGCAATAAAGATGAAATAACTAAAAAACTGAAACAATTTAACGAATAATTGTTAAAGAGACATACTGAATGACTTTTGATCTTAGCATGTATAATGAATAAATTTATATGCAGTTCACACAACCAAATAACTTCAAATAAATTTATATGCAGTTTCGAATACGTGCCATAGACATGTCCAATGTATCACATGCATGCCACATAATCAATTGCTCATTTACCAAATGAGCAAGTTGCTTATATCCCTTTTACCCATATATATATGGGTAAAAGGGATATGAGCAACTTGCTCATTTGGTAAATGAACAATTGATTATGTGGCATGCATGTAATACATTGGAAAACTAACCCTTTTAAGAATTTTCCAATCACATGTATGCCACATCAACAATTGCTTATTTACTAAATGAGCAAATTGCTCATACCCCTTTTTCCCTATATATATATATATATATATATATATATATATATATATATATATATATATATATATATATATATATATATATCTCTGTGTGTGTGTGTGTGTGTGTCTACTATTTTAATGGGAGAGTTTGTTACCAAATAAACTCCATTTGTAACCAAATAAACATATGCATTGTAACCCAATAAACACGTGCAATGCACATGCATAACTAATTAATATAAATGAGGCCTTAGGTTCAATGTCAGACAACGTCAGAATTTTTTTATAAAAAATATATATTTATAAAGACGTGCATCACACGTGTAAATTTCTAGTTGATTATAATTACTTTTAAATATGATGTTTATTATGTCTGTAATTAAGAATTTGGGTGTCTAATTTTCTCTTTTGGTTTAGTATTTAAGATTGCCTTTCTTACTACACATTTTTAAAAAATTATTTCTTTGTGATAATTACTCTTTTCCTATTCTTTTACCAAATTGGAGGGAACCATTTATTTAGCTGTATGGGATGGCTTGCATACTTTCTTTAATTCTTTTTTATGTTGATATTTAAAAAAGGTATTTCTCTCTTTTATACACAGTTTTTTTTACTTTGGTGAAAGATATATATGGGACTGCTTATTCAAGCAAGTTGTGACAATTACTCTTTTCCTTTTCTTTTACCAAATTGGAGGGAAACATTTATTTAGCTGCATGGCTTGCTTACTTTCTTTAATTCTCTTTTATGTTGATATTTAAAAAAAAGGTATTTCTCCCTTTTATTCACAGTTTTTCAACTTTGTTTTACTAACTTCTTATTACTAAAACAGGGTGCATGTTCTACACCTTTTTTCTTAAAAAAAAAGAAAAGAAAAGAAAAGAAAGATATGTATGGGACTGCCTATTCAAGCAAGAATTGTTTCGGTTCTATTTTGAAAAAGGGTAAATTTCAGTTAATCCTACCGAATTTTACTCTTTTGGAAGAAAACCCTTGTTACACCCCTCTTCCCACTATACGGAAATATAGACACACAATTGAGGCCCAATAAATGATATACATCATCCATAAGCTGTACAATTATAAACTCAACATGATATTTATAAAACATTCACGTAAGCAAATATAATGATCACATGAGCTGGAAATAGAATAACCATTATCTGGGTAATACATCAACATCGGGTCTAGATGCCCGGAAATATAAGGTGTCAGAATTAAAATAGTACGATAAGCAGTTCGCTATAACAACTAGCTAAAATAACTACTAAAAGAAAAACAACATGAAGTAGTAATAATGCAGCAACGATCATCTAGAAGGTCTGTTTGTCGGGTACATCGGTACCTGTATAATTATTAACTCAAAGAAAAATGGAAAAGTACCCGTTAGAGCAAGCTTCGGGCAGTAAGTAGCAATAAGCAGTAAAATGGATAATATAACAAGATATAACATGGAAGAAACAAGAAGTAACAGTGCAAATACAATATGGAAGGAAGCAAGGAACTGGGACAATATGATCATGTAAGTAATAATTGTAAACTAGTGTATTCAAGACTTCAAAGTATAATCAATTGATAACCTAGGCTTAGTTAATCGATAATCATGTAATCAAGAATCATGAGTCATGTAATAAATAGTCATGTAATCAAGAATCATACTTAATGGAAATCTCGAGTTTATCTATTTTATTAACTGATCTAAATCACGCAATCATGTGTCCCATACCACAAGTTCTGGTGCATATCAATCATGTGACGTTCATACTTAAGTAGTGAATTCGACAGGATTATGTACTCGGGTCTTCCAGTGATAGTATCAAGAAATGTAATCAAGAATCATGTAATCGAGAATTGTGTAATCAAGAATTGTGTAATCAAGAATCAAGAATCAAGAATCACTATTCCGGGAAACACGTCTTTCGAGTAGAGTCCCCTATATTGTCCACTACTTCGCCGTACCCTTATAACCCTGGCTTGTTATTCTTTAATAATTAATTATGAACATGCAGTTGGTACGACCAGTGGAATAGTGAAATTAAGACAATTAAGAATGAAGGAAAATATCAAGGGTGGTAATCATGGGTATAAGATGTGAAACGGGTACATGTATCGAGAGTAGTTATTATGGAATTATCAAGTGGTATAAAATACATTATATGAGAAAATCTATCAAACTATTATATTGATGCAAGTTATTATTACAAGAACAACAATATATATAGTTCAGTTCATTAAATATAAAAAATAACGGGTTTATATGCAAAAACGTCGAGATGAATTTCTAGATAGCAACATATATCTCTGTTCAAATTCACTTTCCCATTGCTACAAAAAAGAAAATCTGATTCAGTCAGAGATTCTAGAAAGTAGACTCTTTTCCGGTTGCAATGCATATTTACACGATACATTCTAGTGACAGTAGCTATGCGTAAAAATTCATTCTTCGCTGGTTTCGATGTTTCGTGCACATTCTAGAAATTCAGGGGTCACAGTACCAAAACATCGTTAACTTACAATCTATATATCGGATTGAGAAATCGTAAGATGTTCTGAATTCTAGACTCGATGGGCTACGATTTTTATGTATAAAGTTCTTGGATCCAGTATTGGGAACCTACTACTCATTCTCAATTTTTATGTATAAAGCTCTATCATCTTAAAAAAAATTAAAACCCACTACTCATTCTCAATTCTTCTCAAGGTTTATAATCCCAATCAAACCAAATAAATCAGTATCAATGTAATACCCAGCCCAAAGATACCATCTTTCCACTTGAAAATTATGGATCTAATTCACAAATTCATTGACACAACTGACCTAAATGACTAGTATCACTAACAATGTACCATCGAACACTAAAGGATCAAAATAAAAACATAATCCATCAAGAATTTCCAACAGTGTGGTGAACTAAATGTAACACCCAGCAAAATTGAGTTATGACAATTTTGCTCCACATGTGTTACGCACGTGTATTTCGTACTGTTATCGAGTAATAGTCATAATGTATTTTCCTACGTATTTCTGTATTTCAATTATTTATACATTTTTCATCTTCTTAAAACTCACTTTTTTATCCTATTTTGAGCCAACCCAAACATTTATTTTAACCTTTATGTTTTTACGTGTATTGCACGTGTTTTCAATACACGTGTCAAATACGTATGTTTTACCGTCACGTGAAATATCTGTAACAATATTAAATATACATGTTTTATATTTTTGACTGTTTTTTGTTCTCTCAAATAAATTTTTATATTTTTACAATCGCACGTAAAATTTTGTATGCATTGTTGTCTCTAAAACATTCCAAGAAGTAATGCACATTTTTCTTCTCACTTTATTTATTACATTTTGTATTATTTTTATAAAAATCCATGGGCCTAAAATTTCTTTCAAAGCCCACAAAATTTTAATTAAATAAAAATATATACTACTTGTCATGTATAATACCCATTTTCATTCAATAAAAATAAAAAAAATAAATTATGTGAGTGTACACAAAGCACGTGCACGTGCACACGTGCAATGTGCACACTCCAAAAGGAAATGGCCGGCTGTTCATTAGAGGAGTGGAAAGGGTAGTGGAGTAGTGGATTAATGAGTGGTAATTAGTTATTCTAACCACTTATAATTTCCCTATAGTTAACCTACACCTAGACCATTTCTAAACACAACAAAAATTAATCAAAACCAAGAGAAGTAGACGGTGCGTTTCGGAATTGCTTGCTGTTGCATTTCGGTGGTGGATTGGCTTGGCTTTTTATGGATTTTTGGAGTGCTTTTGAAGGGGGGGTGCTATTAGGATACTCTTCTAATGCATGGGTGATTTATTTTTCTTTCTAGATATTGTAGTGTGCATGTTTAATTGCTTTATGATGAAATGAAAATGTGGCATGTGTTCTTTAGATTACAAATTTATTATGTTGCATGTGGTATTGATAACTAGAGTTTTAGTAGTTATGAAATATGAAAATAAATGCATGCTAGTTGAAAGATTTATTATAAAACTGTCATGTTGATAAGTTGAAATTTTAGGTAGAGTTGTTGTGGTGTTGTTGGACGCATAATAATATATCATGTTTAGATTAAATGAATTAGGTATAAATTCATACACATAGTTGTTAATTTATGCAAAGAAAGTTGTGTAAACAAAGGAAAATTTTTTAATTGAATAGGAGATGAGAACTTCTCATGAAATTGATAAAAAAAAAAAAAAAATACAATGTTGATTAGTGGTTTAAAAGAGGTAGTTTGTTAATAAATCAAAAGTATATATTTATGTTGTTTCTAAAAATCACTATTTATTAAATGTATGTTTAAATTAACTTTATTATGATTAAAATCAGTAAGAAAACGTTTCTGAAGATTTTTGGTTATAATGTATGAGCTATTAATTTGGGAGAAACAAATAAAATTGTAAAATATATGAAAAGATAAAATTTACATAGAAGCACAGACTTGAGTTATAAATAATCAAACTTATATAACATCAGTAATGGGCTTTGGCCTTGGGGGCTAGCGCGCTGCATGTTGTGCTGCCACGTGGTGCTCTGGGGTTTCTATAGCCACAGGTTCGAGCCTGGGGTTTGGCTCTGTTTTATTCCAAAATCTTTTGAATAAGAAAATCAAGAACATTTGGGTATTTAATGTACTCAGTGAGCCATTATACACTACTGTGAGTTGGCACAGTGGTTTGAGTGTTGGCTTGGCTCGTTGTCAGCTCGGGTTCGAGCTCGAAGTCACACCTTTGGGTTTAGATTTTATTTTTATATGATTTCAAGTTTTGAAGGGGGGGGGGGAACTTCATAGAAAATTTATATAATATTATTAGAATATTTGGGAGTTATTTCATATTATTCTAAAGATATTTTGAGAATTTAAAGGTCATATTCTATATATTAGTTGAGTTGGAGTTCAAGTTTAAAATAAAGAAAATGTATATGGTTAAAGATTTTAAGAGTCGAATTATAATAAAAATAAAAATTTTGAGTTGGGAATAAAGAGTCTCTAGTGATCAATCTTTAAAGAAGCTTTTGTATTAAAAAGAAAATAGTGATCTATTCTAAAAAGTGGTTTTTTTATTAATGTGCTTGAGGTATAAATAAACATGAAAGGGGTTGTATTAATCGAGAGAACTTTGAGAATCATGAAAGTGATTAGTTTGGTTGGCTAATTAAGAAGTTGTTTACAAGAAATTCGATTTGGGAAATTGTTATTGAATGTAAATATAAGGAGTTAAATACATCATGATTTAGGAATGTAAAAAATGTGATAGGAAGAAATGATGATTAATGAATGAGGCATTTATGTTGAGGTTGGATATGATCTAATTGATCTCTATTTTGAGATGGTTGTTAGAATCTAGAGGCTAGGCGAGACCCTTGGTAACCAGCAATTTATGAATAATGAAATTTGAGAAGTAGTCAGTGTGGGCTACTGGTTCAAGTATATATGTTGATTAAGTCCGGTAGGGTAAGCTAGGTCTAGGTTATGATAATTTTTAATTAAAACTTAAGGATAGGAACTAGAAGAAGACATGATAGAAACAACAACGAACATGTTCGGTAAAGAATGTGCAGCTCCTAGAGGTTCGAGATCGAGGAATACGCCCGGTAAATCTACATGTGTGGGCTAGGGGTAGGCCAGTGAGGTCGATGAAATGGCCGGTAAAGGACTGCGGTCCCTAGGAATGTTCATGACTGAGGATACACCCGTCAATCCACGGTGTGGGCTAGGGGTATGTCCGTCTATCATCGAAAAGGCCGGTAAAGAGACTGCATTTTCTAGGAATGTTCGGGACGAACATGATACGCTCGGTAAATCCACTGAGGTGGGCTAGGGGTAGGCTTGGTTCGTAGTTGCGAGAGAACGACTTGCTAGGGTTCGTGGCTGAGGATATGCCCTGTAAATCCACTAAGGTGGGCTAGGGGTAGGCCGGTAAGGTCCAATATCCTGGGGGTGCGACTCTTCGGTGACTACGCGTAGAAGTATATTCATTGGGTTAGGTTGCATAGCGTGGGATGTAAACCTTATAATGAAGAGTACTTTAAAGGCTTGCCCTCGGACCTATGTAAAATGGAATGCATAGAATCCGAACAAGTATGCATTAGTGTCATCGTAGTGTAAACATCTGCATTAGGCATTAAGGCATATCATACACTGATATGTTTAGGATATTCACTTTTTACACTTTATTGTGCATTGAAGTTTTTGTTTGCTAAAGTAAGAGAATCGCTGTTTTATAGTATTGCGTCAGTTGTATGCAACTGACGTGCTCATAGTTTTCCAGTGCAGGGCTTGAATTGGCAAAAAGACATAAAGATGAATTGATGCTAAAGATTACTTTCAAATTTAAGTTGTTGATGCTAAAAGTTGTATATATCATGTTGTATTCATTTAAATTCTATTGCGCTGATGTAAAGAACAATGTTATATAATGAAAAGTTTTAAATTTCTTATAAAATTGTACGAATTTGAAGTAAAAGATTATGTTGTGCTACGAATTACTATGTTTTGGAATTCGGGGCGTTACACTAAAATTCAAAATTCTCAAATTCTAGAAGGAAGTACAGTGACCCAACTGAGCTACATACCACACATACACTAGAAACTAAAACCTACAATATCACTAACATATCCATATGAATTAATCAACAATATCAATGTAAAACAAATAGAACCCATCAAGATTTTCAAACTACATGATGAATTGAAGCATACCAAGATGAACTAACTAGCAAATATCGATGCAACACAGTACAAACACTACATTCAAAATAACTAACCACAAATTAAACAAAAAACACCATTATTAACTAAAGGCTCTAAAGAATGCAACATGTCATACCAAACAAAGTACAAACTCATTTAACTCTTGTCATAACCATTCCCACTGAGTTTCTTCTAATAAACTTTCATCATTGTGTAGTGGATCCCTATAATATCCACTATCCAAGACAATAATCTGCAGATTCATAGCCAGATTAATAGCTATAATCCACAGATGTTAAAATTTGTGATATCACTATGTAATGAATATCCATTGTCCGGATAAACAAACAAGACTATGTTTGCTATGATTCAACTACCAAGGATTTGGTTTTTCTCTCAAATTGGAACATAAGCTCATCCATTTCTACTTCATTCTCCTCATTTCCCCAACTTCTGCACCACAAACAAACAAAGATCCATTTTTTTTACACAAGAACTACTCCAAACTCCAAACTCCAAACAAATTACATATCTAACCACTAAAAATCTCATCTTTGCACTAAAAACTTTAATCTAAAATTAATCAAAGATTGAATCTTTATTTACACAGATCTCACTACAAGCAAAACCCAACTGGGAAAATATTAAAAAACCACCAAACTTTGTGGTTCAGCAAAAAAAAATTCCCACTTGGGCTACAAAATCAAGCACTAGAATTCAGCCAAAAAAATCAGGAAAAATCAACAAGTATGAATCTTTTACGATAATATGGATTGGAACTAAGAAAATATCACACCTTACATTCCAAGCCTCTCTATCTCTCCGTCTTTCTGATCTTTTGACTTTGAGATTGAAAAAACGTCCAAAACGTGCTCATGCTGTCGTCCAGATTGGGATCGTGATCGACTTCGGGACTGGGGGAGATGGAGTCCCAAGCATAAAATTTATTTTGTTGGGTGAGGAGATGGAGTTTGGATTGGGTGAGGAGAGGAAGAGGAGGAAGGGGTTGGGATTGGGATTGAGATTGGGATTGGGATTGAGATGGAAACTTTTTTTCTGGCTTTTTTTTAACTTTACCCGTTAATATAGTCTAGGAGTATTTTAGGCATACCATGCTAAATATAATGGCGTCAGTAGCTCCTAACGGAAAATAAAGTCTAGTAGGGTTTTCTGCCCTAAAAAAAAACTGAGTAGAGTTTTCTGCCAAAGGAGTAAAACTCGATAGGGTTAACTGAAATTTACCCTTTGAAAAATCACTAGATCCTTGACTATTAAATATAAAATCATATCATCATAAAATTTAATGGTAAAAAATTGCTCTTGATCGAAAGAATCTTTTTAGAATATGCCAAATTCCTACCAATGTAGTAATTTGTAATAGATAATAGCTAGGGGGGATGGGTGTTCCTCACACCTATAGCATACTAAAAATCCATTTTTCGGAATCAAAATTTACGATCCACACCGTTCAAGTTTATCTTCATTCATAAAACATAGAGTGGAGAAAAATAATTAAATTTGAACATGTTTTCCCTTTCATCATGAGGTTGAAAAATTAACGATTTTTCAACAATACAACTATTTGTGATCATTAAATACATGGCCAAAGCATATTCAACTTTGATGATATTTCATCTTTCTATGTTCTATGACATGTTGAATACTTTAAACGGTATAGATCATGCATTTAGAAGGAGGTAAAATCTTTTAAGATGACATATGTCACATTGCCTTTCAGTTTTAAAAAAATTGTTGAAGAGAAAGGTGGAATATGGTCACCTTGTTTCATTAATAAGGGGTTAAAAAAATATACCCTGAGTACTGAGCAACAGAACTACAATGCCGAAAACAAAACATAGACCTCCAACAAAACCCTGGAGGGTAGGACATGTCCAAATTGGTACCAATGTAGAAAAGAACAGCCTAACAAGTACGAACAAAACATAAAGGCCCCTCCAACAAAACCCTGGAGGGTGGGTGTCCAATCCGCGATGCTCTGCTTAGTTGAGAGTAGGCCCAATCACAACCTCATCCTCATTGTACTCATCCACCTGGAAGGCTCTAGCGATTCTTTCTCTCGGACTTGTCGCCTCAGTTGTTGCCCAAAAGAAATAAGATGCACGATATGAGTTAAATTACCAGAAATACTATTACAAATCTCATGAAAGTAAAATTATTCATGTCAGCCATAAAACCCAGATCATCACGACAACCCCACTTCCTTTATCTCGTGTCGCTCATTGGAAAATTTTGGACTTATCCACAGGTCCTCATAAGAAAGAGGGTAAGCATTTTTACTCAGGGCCCTCAATACCTCAACCAAGGATGCTCTGCTCCTAGAGCATTCTAGAAATAGATGGTTTAATGATTCTGTTTGAGCACTGCAGAAACCACAATTGGTCGCAATGTTCGGCTATCTTTTTGCCAGATTTTCCCTCGTTGGGATGGATTTATTGAGCATCAACCAGAGCATCAACCAGAGCATAAAGGCCTTCCAAATAATCGTTGACCACTTTGGCGTACGTCCTCTGAAGTGGATACAATTATATAAAGATGGAACTGTAAATGAACCGGTGTTCTCCAACCCCCAGGATTTTAGGTCTGGGCCTTGTGCGCATTTCACCCTGGACTGAGCAATATGGGCTTAGAGAGCCCCAAGCCTCAACCGAGCCTCTGAACTTAGTCGAGCACTGAAGGATGATTCCATACCCCTCTCTTCCACCGTTTGGCAACTTAAATGTAAGGTTGTGATGCTTGTTCGTACAGGTCTGTAAATAGCTCTCTTAGAGAGTGCGGGCCACACCATTTTTTCCACCAAAATTTGTTCGAAAGTCCACTGCCAATGAATGACGTAACCCCTTAAGCAAAATTGGCCATAAGCTTTGGCGATACCTTTCCAAAACTAGGATACCCTAGGACCAAACCGGAAACACAAACTTCTAGTTCCTTTCCCTTGTAATTAGGGTTGTATGAAGTCCTGCCACCCTTCATCGTTCACACAGAAATCTCCTTCGAATGTGATCTATTCTATGGATAACTCACTTTGGCAGTTCGAAGAAGGACATGTAGTATGTTGGGAGGTTGGACAACACCGAATTGATGAAGGTTACTCAACCCCTTAGCGATAGGTATTTTCCTTTCCCTCCTGACAGTCTAGCTTCCACTCGGTCAATGATCGGTAGCCAGTCTAATTTCTTCAGTTTACCCTGGATATTTAATAGGAAAGCTATCAAGTTTGCAGTTGAAGATGGTAGCATGTACCTCCGCTTCCTCTTATGTCATGGAAATAGGAATCAGGGCACTCTTGTGGTAGTTATCCCTTAACCCGGACTAAGCCTCAAAACAGTAGAGGGACCCTTTGAAGGTAATGGTTTCCACCATGTCCCCATTACTAAAAAGTAATGTATCCGCATATTGTAGACTTGTACACTTATGTCGACTCCTACAGCTAGCTACTAAGGAGATCCACCCCTCTTGTCTGCAGTTATCCAACATGGCCTTAAGCACATCTGCGACAAGTGTAAAAATAAGAAGAGATGGGAGGGGGGTCCCCCTGTCTAAGGCCTTTCTGCACTTATGCAGAAGAACGGAAGACATGTCCCGCCGTTAACTGAAATAGACATCTAGCTTGTAGTAAGGTAGTGTCAGATCCATCTGATCCACCTGTCTCCAAATCCTCTGCCTCTAAGTGCTTGTAGCAGGCAATCTTAGTCGACCAAGTCAAATGCTTTCTCGAGTCCAGATTTAGCAAGTAGCTCTTCTCATTCGTGATGTGACATTGATGAATTATCTCTTCTGCTATGACCACACATTAGAGTATACATCGCCCCTTGATGAACCCCGATTGTTCATGGATAAATATTTTTTCCATCACCTTCCCCAACCTATTAGCGAGGATCTTAGTGATAATCTTGACCGAACAATTGAGGAGGCTTATGGGTCTAAAATCACCCACTTTATGAGAGTCTTTCTGTTTATGAATGAGGATAACTTCAGTAAAGATGATCACGCCCAGCTTCAAGCTGTGGTCGAAGAACTCAGTCATGAGTGCCAAAAGATCATCTTTGATTTCTTCCTAGAAGGTTTGGTAAAACATCATAGGAAAAATATCTGGACTTGGTGCCTTCTTTGTACCCATCTGTGTGATTACATCCTTCACCTCCTCCTATATGAATTGGGTTTCCATATCCTACAATGACTGAACCATGTTCTAAGGCATGTCTTGCAAAAAATTCTCTCAGCGGGTGCCTAAACTTTGTTTAACTCCTGAACAAGTTTTTGCAATGTGACTGGAAGAACTATGTGATTTCTTCCTTGTCCTATATCACCTCTACCTTCGTTAGGATTGAGAGGATGAGGTTGGATCTTCAGCGCGCGCTTGCTGCATGTTGGAAGAAAGCAGTATTCGCGTCTTCCCTCTTTGAGCCACAAAATCATGGATCTCTACTACCACTTGATCTATCCTAATTTATACAGGTGGGTCATGTCGTTCCTTAGTCCTAGTAACCGGTTATGTTCATCTTGGGTCAGGTCCCTAGATTCTTCCAATCTTTCTAGTTCGTCAATACCCTCCAAAATGAACTTTTCAGCATGTCAGATTGTCGAGAATCTAGTACGGTTCCATTTTCATAGCCTGATATAAAACCTATAGACTGTTGGTGTTTGCCCTAGTGGCCAGTTGTGTATTGACATTACTAGTTTGCATTGTATCATGATATTTATTTCATATATGATGCATTTCATTTATTGTGTTGTTTATTGTGATTAAATGAACATAATAAAGTCATTAGAATAGTATGTTCAATACCATGGGATATCAAGTGCATGGCTTGATTGTGAGATCCTATTGGTTATAATTAGAACATTATTCTTAAATATCCCTAGTCAAGTGTTATTGTGAATTATGACAACAATAATATGTAGAGACTAGTATGTGCGTAGACTGATGACCATATCTCACGGGTCATGGATATGAGATATCAAGTCTTCACATGGGTACATTAGAATATTAATGTACTGGTTGGCCCACCATGAGAATGCTACATGAATCGTTACGTGAGTGTCGTAAGCGGTTCTCACAGTGACCATGGTGTATGTAGTCCTTTGACTTGAAGTCACCCTGGTTCCCTACATGAGAAGTTATATGTTCTAATTTTGTCAAACGTTGTCTGTAATAAGGTGATTATAAAGTCGACTATTATATATACTACAAATCATGTGGAGGGATGTGAGTGACTTAGATAGGATTTGTCCCTCTTACATAACAGGAGTGATATCTACGGGCCCCTTGATTGAGTGAGACTGCAAAATGCATGGTCGTGCTCAAATGAGTCAATATGAGATATTGAGCTCATTTGTTTTAGTAAGTCTACTCAGACAACAAGAAACCAAAGATTGAACTATACAAGAGTGACACACTCTATGCCTTATGGTCAATTAGATATATGGACAAAATGACTAGACTACATAGTAACATTGGTCATGGATATGTTATGTCAAATTACTGACACTCATGTTACTTGAGTAGCAGGATGTATTGCTAGATACCGCTCACTGTTTATAACACTAGAATATGATTTTAGTATTACCGTCATAGGAACCTACAGGGTCACACACTTGGAATGGATCGAAATTGAGATTTAAATTCATAAGATGAATTTAGAAGAATTTAATTGGGAATCCAAGTAAGACTTGGACTCTTGACATTGGTTGGACATTTAATTAGATTAAATGGTCTGACTAACGCTCAAAGGCCCACACGAATCTGAATCAGATTAGATTGTGAGTCCAACATCCTCATTACTCTCTTAGGATTGATTTTCTGCACCTATATATATGATATGTATCTGTAGAAAAGTGACGCATGAGAAAACCCTAGACGTCACAAAAATTGTGAGAGGGAGAGATTGTGAGGAACATCCCCTTTCCATAGCTAGCACCGCGGCATGACGGAATGCTTGATTTCATTCGTTGGTGTGGATACCGTAGAGGCACCGCAATATTATAGTGCCGTGATCAGCATACTGTGGAGACAGTAGATCTTCAAGGTATAAATCCTAAACAAGATTTATGGTTTTCACATTGATCCATGGCTAGGTTTCGATATTTTTTTGTAATTTTTCTGTTGTGTATTTAATATGAAATTACCCTCAAAACCTAACACAGACTCCGTACCTCGAGTTAGTAACGCCTAACTTTCCATGACCATATGGTGAAAACCCTGGATTTCAAGCCAGGCTTTCTCGAACCTAAATTTCCTCGATTTTCTATTATTCTTCTCCCAAGAAGATAGCATGATGGGGACAAGGTCCGACGTTGGTCTTGGCAGGGATTTGGTAACCGCTAGAGGGAATGTTGTCTCCCAGTCCAAAGAGGCAATGACTCTATCTAGTTTTGCCATAATGAGGACCACTTGCATATTCGACCAAGTAAATAGCATATCTGTAATTGGTATATCAACAAGTTCTAGGTCTGTGATCACCTTATTGAACTCCACCCTAACAACGTCGCTAGACCCTCTGCCTCAATGTTCAAATGCAAACCTTGTAATGTTCAAATCTCCTTCGGCCACCCAAGCATTCTGCCATTGTGACTGAATTGAGAAGAGTTCAGCCAAAATGCGGTTCTATATGATGATTGATTCATGCCGTAAAATATGGTTAATGTTTGTGACCAGCTGTCAGCCCACCGTTGAAGTCGGACCGAAAGCAAAAACTTTCCTTGGAATTCATTGAGACAAGTGACTATGTTATGGTTAAAGCTAATTGCAATGCAACCCTAAAGCAAGGAGGGACAAAATTTTCAGTCCTTAATCCTAATTCCCCCCCCCCCCCGGCGATTTCCTGAGTCTATATCCATGCATGAATTTGGTCTTTTGGAGACCAACGAAATCTTCTTTGGACATATTAATGATGTCCCTGACCATTTCTCCCTTAATGTTCCGATACCCCCCAGTCCCTTAATGTTCCGAAGGAGAATTATCATTGGAAACTGATCTGGGGTTACGTGTCGAGATGTGGATGTTACGAACTAAATTGCCACTTTCCAGGGTACAATACAAATTATGGTATGAGTTTGTGCCTATGGGTACTCTAACCAATTTCCACCCTATAATTTTATTAAGAAAAAGTGTGTTTCAATCTTTGTCGCCCACCGCAAAGCCATAGGTTTCAGCCAAATTATACACATCGGTATCTGACATGAAATCGAAAATAGAAGCGAAAAGCTTGCGCGTACATCCATCGTTGCTTTTGGCTATCTTAGCTGCGACTGCAATCTCTAGATAGTCGTCCAAGGACGCCTCATGAGTCAACTTTGCCACTTTCTATACCTTGAAACCCATAGTCCTTCTAGTCAGTTCTTGTACCACCCCAATTTTTTTTAACTATTACTTATCTACACCATGCTTTACTTAGAAAAATACTCATAAATTTTTATAAAAAATTTCGGCATAGTTTCCTCTGAAATATTAGTCCTTTCGCAGCAATTCCTTACGGAATTGTGCAAACAATTACAAAAATCATGGTACCTGTAATCTATATATCAATCCTCCCCAGGTCAGGTCATTCAACATCACACAGGCAATAATAAATACGACTCTGGGGGCATAATTCCTCATAATATGCAAGATAAAATTTAAAAACCAAAAATTCTTTTGAAAGCATATATGATTTTTAGAAAAACTTTTAGAAAAATCTTTCAAAACCAACCACAGAACCCAGTTCTCCACAACGAGGTGGGTACGGGCTTCCAGAATTCATCACAGCACTATAAATATATTACCTCTTACAGTTATACAAGCATTCTTCCATACAACAAGATAATACACCAATCTACTCCCATTTCTACATATAATACATACATACATATATTCCATTTTACTACGAGCAAATGTATAACAATCAAACTACAACACTAGCTCACCTCGTAGCTATCAAACCTGCAGGAGAGTTAGGGTTGTCCACCCTCGAGAAGGGACTCCCCTAACCCCCAGAAAACAATAGGAGTTAGCCATGTCTAGTGTGAGTATAATCATCATGAATACGAACAATATCAATGAAATTAATAACATGATTTTAAAATGATAAACACAAATAATACGTGATAGTGTAAAAGAAATAAATACAATCAGGTACTTAAACCTCACCGTATACCTAACCATCTATAACCATCATCAAACACTTAACCATCCACTTCACATCCACGTTACTATACCTTGTCATTAATCACATATATCAATGCATCACTGTAAATAAACCTCCACCAGCATTTCCTTTACCATCTCTATTACCGTTCTCATTAACACTTCTATTATTCTTATATGAAATCTTACATACTGTCATTATTATAATATCACTGATTTACTCATCCTTCTTGACTCCCTGGGGTTCATGTCTCGGCAGTTAGTTCTCCTCATTTCAACCGAAATGGGGTTAGTAGTTCCTTGACCCGAAACCCAAGGAAAACAAATTCATACTTATCCATAAATTTACCATCCATACACACTTACCATATATTTGCCATTTCTTCATTATCACATAGTTCATATATCTTATGTTTAACTATACACTTGACCATTATCTCTACCACCTCTTTGTCACTCAACTCCTATATTACTCCATATCCGTTTCCTACTCATAATTCAGCATCACACTTTATACCACATTCTGGTACTTTATTATTACTAATAACTCATCCAAATATGATCTTGATACCATCACTTTACACTTAACACATTCATATCATCACTAAAGTCATTCTCAATCGTTAATCCAATTTTTTATCCCACTCCATCATATTTACCATTACTATAATTCTTATCATCTACATTACCATATCCAAAACTGTTTCTATTACCATTTCCATTTTCATATCCATTATCATTTATTTAACGACATACTTAACCATGATCGTTATTATATCTTTACCATCTCACATTTCTATCTTTTATTCTATATCATACATAATGCCGCACTCCCAAGTTGATCACTTGGGTTACATTATCATACATCACATTATATATATATTGCCGCACCTCCAAGCCGATAACCTGGCTAATAATCATCGCACCCCAAGTAGAACTTGGGTAATATAATATCACATCTCAAGCCGATAGCTCGATTATTACTTTTCTTTATTTTTATTTTCATCTTACAATTTACTTTACTTAATTTACCCTCTCACAATCTAATCATCATATCACCACCCCACTAATTCACCCGGGAGTTGTGTCAAGGCAGGTAGTTCCCACAATTTTCATGGAATTAGCAGGCGAGTAATTCCTCGACACAATTCCAAGGTAGATCAAACTCATATCATATCATTTTTACTTTAATAACCATTCTTATCACATAATATCACTTACTTTTATTATTCTTCTCTTAATATATTTTACTTCAAGTTTCACACTCATATTTATTTCCATACCACAATTTCTTCAATTTATTCATATTACTTCATATACATAATTCCTTCACTTCTCATACTCATTTATATAATCTCCACATCTTCACTGATCATATTTAATCACTTAACATCCATTCTTCTCTTTTTTTTTGATATTTTCGTAGCTCCATCTCTTTATTTTATAAATATACTCACATAATGCAATTTCTTCTCTTTTCATTCTCATTCAACAGCGTATTTCATTCATTATTCATTTACATACTCAACACATACACCATTTTTTATATGAATTATTTTCTTTCTCAGTGCCCACAAAATCCATCAAACTGACGCCAATAGCACAGTATACACGCGGGAAGCTATTCACACAGAGTCTGACGCTCTCGAGGCTACATTTTCCTCCTGGCCTATACCAGCGAGGGAAACCCCTTCCAGGTCCATCTTGGGGTATTCATTCTCGTCTCAAGTCTATCCTGAGGTATCTGCACTCCCAAATCTATCCTGGGGTATCAACTCCCTCTCGGGTCTATCCTGAAGTATCTGCACTCCTAGGTTTATTCTGGGATATCAACTATCTCTCAGGTCTAACCTGAGGTATCTGCACTCCCAGGTCTATCCTGGTTTATCAACTCTCTCTCAGGTCTATCCTGAGGTATCTGCACTCCTAGGTCTATCCTGGGGTATCAACTCTCTCTCAGGTCTATCCTGAGGTATCTATGAATCCTGTTTCCAGGTATATCCTGGGCCTGTGGGGTCTAGCCCAAACCCCTGGAAGATTGGGCGGCACTGCAATATTAAATTATCTCATTTATATCACGAATTCACACCCACCTGATTATTTAATTTATAAGACTAATACTTCATATTGTTCCGTATCATAAACACACCAAAATATTTATTTAATCACATTATAATATCTTATAAACATGCTAAATTAAGTAGATGATTATATCATATTACCGCCCATTAGTTTCACTTTAAACATCACTACATTATACATATACTCACTCATTAATGTTCATCGATTATGCTATCATAACTCATTATCACCTATATATATATATATATATATATATAAAGCTCACCATACATATATTAACATACTCCTTCTACTGATACTAGGACTAAAGTCGATAGCTTAGTCATCACAATAGATTCCAAGTATAATTGGGGGTAAAATATACTCATATACTGCCAGATTCATCACTAATAGCAATTTAATGCCATAAAACACCTCTCTGCAAAGTAAAGTCATATCAACATCATATACCTGTTATATCTCATATCAATAAACATATCATTTCATATTTCCTTTCATATCTCATATCAGTAATTATATTCATATATCCCTGTTGTATCTTATATCATCACATCATTCTATACCAACACTCAATCTCACTTTTATACGTCACTTCCATTGGGTAATATACCCAAAATTTCCAGTTCAATCCATACATGAACTACCATTCATTATATAATTGATATATCACATACATATAGCCAATATAGAGCATCTGCAATATCTTCCACCTATTTTAAGTGCTACAATACCTCAATAGATCATGACAACCTATAAATAGGTTATATATTAGTTATAATAGTCATTTAAAGTTATTCAGTAGGATATAAGGCTCATATCGCTCTCTAAACATGCACAACATATACACGGGTTCCAAAAATCACAAATCACTTTTTTCGTCTAATTAAGCATTAAAACATCATATTATATCACTGTAACCCCTGTTTTCGAAAAATGTATTTTCTGGGTATTTTCAGTATTTCAAACTTTTGTAAATTAGTTTTTCGCTTTCGAACTATTTTTGTTAAAATGTACTATTGGATCTTCTATTAAAATCTATCAATAAGTTTATTTGTTTTCAGTTATTATTAGTATTAGTACTATTATTATTATGTTTATGATTATTATTGTTATTGTTATTATTTTTATTTTTATTATTAGTATTCTTATAACATCCCAATTGTATATCTTATTTATTATTTTTATTTTCCCAAAACCTTTATTTGTTTTCTATAAAACCCTATAACTCATTTAATTTCTTATTGGATATTTTATTATACCATGTTGGATTTTAAACCAAATACCCATTTGACTAAATCCTATAATTATTGGTTTTTTTAAGCCCTTTAACCCATTTGATTATTAGACCCTATACCCTATATCAACCCAAACCCACTTAACAACTACTCATTTGTAACCTGTTAAGCCCCCAACCCATTACCCATATATAACAGCCCAACCCTAATCCTACTTCATATATATACCCCTATTATATTTTCCTAAACCCTATTTCACCTCAGCCGCCCACTTCACCTTCTACCTTCCATCGTCGTCTTCCTTTCTCCCTCACCTCAACATCAGACGACCTCCACCTCAGCCGAAGACCCTCCTCCCTGCGCCGCCTAGCGACGCCAGTGGAGCACCCCACAGCAGCGTTGCGACCCCACTTCGGCAACGGCCTCCCGCAGTGCCACCCAGCACCTTCACCCCCCCCGCTCGCACTGTCCTCCACCTCGACGATCGGCTGCAGCATCCAATAGAAGACGACAACAGCCTGTGCCCAACCCCCTGCGGTACTCTCCTCCAGTCGCACCGCAGCGCGCGATCGCCTGCGCCGTCACGAGCCAAGCCGGCAACAGTGACCGCAGCCACCTGTGGCAGCTCCCCCCAGCCGTCGCTCACGCCACCTCGCCGTCCCGGTCCAGTGTTGCCGCCGTTCGCCAAGCCAGTCAAAGCCATTGTTGATGGGTGTCGTTTGATCAAAGTGTTGATCAAGTAATCGTGAACCGTCCGATCGACTTGATCATCATGATCTTGAACTCAGATCAGAGCAGATCCAGCCGTCCGATCGTCTTGATCTTGATTTTTCCATCAAGATCCACATCAACGCCCTCATCCAATCAAGGCAAGTATTTATCTTGTACAAATTTTTGTTCTAGTACAAGCATTTAATTTGAAAATACCGCAAATAGATAGTAGTTGTGACTCCTTCTTGACTCGTCGTTGTTGATCAAATATTAATCCTCATCGATTCCATAATCTTAAGAGTCAGAACACCTTCGTTGTTATATTTACAATTATTTGGGCTCATTTTATCTCCTAGTCACATGAACACATAAAATTAAGAAACCCTAGATTTGTAGATGTGTGTTGTATCTTGTATGTGATGATCTTGCACCCATTTGAGTTGAGAAATAGATATTGCTTGCTGATTTGATAACCACTACACCCGCATTTGTATCACACATTAATCTAGACACATAACAACCAATTATTATGCAACTTATACATGAAAGACATTCACACTTGTAGCTGTCCTGAACTTTACTTGCTGTTAAAAATCAGAATCTAAACTTGAACCCTGAATATAAAATGTAGCTCTAGATGTCTAGATGTCGATAGCATCCAGAATTTTCTAATTCCGAGTTACGATCTAGGAGATATCGCAGTTTTACTGCAACTGTGTCAGTAGTCGCAGATTCACAAAACTGCTGCACATCTTTAGTTTGTAAATTAATTTAACTATGTTAACAATAAGCGTTTGACTTGAAATTTTACATGCTGTTGCTTGAAACCTTAGAGAACATCCCCAAATTATCTCAGAATTAATTAGTAATGTTTCAACCCTGTTTCACATGTATAAACTCAGATTTATAAATTCTGGCTGAATACAAATGTTGTATAATTTGCTGTTTTGACACATGTTATCACAACTTTCTTGTACCTTAATTATATGCGTTGGAACCGGGCAGGAGTCTAGTTTCTAGATCTTCTGACGGATCCACATTTGCTATCTCATAGCAACAGAAATCGCAGTTTTGGTACAGCGACGTCGCGCTGTCCAAATTTGAGATTTTCGTTGTTCGTGATATTCTTATTCGTGTTGACCCTCGAATATGCTATATGAATATCTCAAACTTGTTCCATGTCCATGATTATGATTTCTTGACTTGTTTCGCACACTTTCATTCCGGTTTAATAATAATAATAAAAGTAACAAGCCTGGGTTTAAGGGAAAGACCATAGTAATGGACAATATAGGTAAGTGTACTCGGAAGGGGGCCCGTGTTTCCCAGTACTCGGTTCATGAACTTGTTGCACCTTGACGTATTCATGGAGCCAGTTATGTAATACCCTGATTTTTCAATAAATGAAAAATTATTTATTTTGCACGTAGTGTGCACGTGCAATATTTGTTTGGATTATTTTATCATGATGTGTATAAATATTTAAATATATTTTTCTCAAATTATTTGTACAAAAGCCCTTCTTTAAAAGCCTTACTTGATTTAATTAAAAAGCCTCTTCTTAAAAAGCCCAAATGTATTTTATTTTATTTATTTTAATAAACTATTTTGGCCCAAAAAATAAAGCCCATGAATAAATCTATTTTTAATTAAACTTGTCATGTAGAAGACTAATTTATCATTATTTTATTTTTGTACAAATTAAAAAGGTACAATTTGGCCTAGTTGCATGCACGTGCACTACACGTACACGTGCTATGCACACCCTAGGGGAGGCCGGGATTCAATCTTTTTGGAGGGATTTTCAAAATTTGTCATGGAGAACATGGTGGTAGTTTCTTAGTTGTGGGTGGTTTTCCTAACTCCTACCTTAATCTAGACCCTTCATTCTACAACCACCAAAGCAATCTTGGCCCTCCATCTCACTCATTTCCTAGTATAAATACCCCCCCCCCTCTCATGGCTAATTTTCATATGCAAAGTATATTTTCAAGTTATAGTATTGTAGTGATTGTGTGAGATATAAAGATAGAGAGTTTGTGTGGGTTTGTTGCTTGGAGTGGCCGGCTATTCATCAAGGGAGCTCTCGGTTGTGCTAGAAGAAGCATTCGGCATTTGGCTAGGAGGCTTGGAGCTTGTGCGCTTTTGGCTAGGAGGAGGTGCTTTCATCTACAAGGACTTGTTGCTTTTTGTGTTTCTCTCCATTCAAGGTGGGTAAAACATTTCATATTTCTAGTATAGGAGTCCATGCTAGTTTTGATTATCAACACTATACATGAAAAATACTAATAAGAGCCCACTTTAATTGAAAAGTTAGTATATGAATGGATTGAAATGATGTGATTAATTTGTGTGTGAAATTCTAGCATGAAATTAAATTATATGTAGTACTTTCTATGATTATTAGTTTAATTGAATGATGGTGGAATATGGCTAATATGATGTGTGAAAATCTCCATTAAATTGCTTGTTAATTGAATGGTTGAAACATGAAATTGATTAAGGAAATGGCACCCTTTAAAATTTGAATAGAGAGTTTCTTGAATGCTTGAGTTGCAATTATGTTAATCAATGAGTAGTAGTATATTTTGACATAGATGAACCAATGAAATTACTTGGTTGCTATCAAGTAGAACTACTCAAAAGTTAGTATTTTGGGTTTTACTTATTCATGCGCTAAATGAATTTTGTATTGATGTGGGTATGGACAAGTCCAAAAAATATATGTAATTGTGAATAAAGATTAACAACAGTAAGTTATCATAAGAGAATTGTGAAAGAAAAAGGGATTAGAAGACTAATTGATTATTTCAATGTCGAAAATAAAAGAAATAGTAGATTTAATGAGTAATTCATTGATTTGTGGGGAGAAATACGTTTTTTTTGTACAAAAAATTATTTTTATCTTACTGGTTTGAGTGAGAACTAATCTGGAAGTTTTCAGTAAATTTTACCAAAGCAATAAGAAACTATGGTTATGTGAACATCGAGTTATTTTTTAAACTGTACGAAAATAGCATGTATGGACTTTTGGTTGGGTTCTTGACAACCCGAGCCAGTGGCTCAGGTGGTCTTTGACTGCGGTTTGCTTCTCTGAGCGGTGCGGTTCGAACTTGGTGTTCACCACTTTTTTTTTACCAATTGAGTATAAACCTATATACAACCTGCAACCAAACCCTATACACTTAATTCACTACTTTCATACCGCTAGCACTGCTCGGCCTGTTGGCGGGTGCTCTTGGCTCTCTCTCTGCCGTGCCTGGGTTCGATTCCTCCCTTTGGCACTTTATAAAAAATATTTTTTTTGGGGGTTTGTGATGTCCAAAAAATGTGAGAAAAATATGGAAATTTTCATAAAAATACAAGGAATTTTATGAGATTGAGTTGGGTATTATTTGAAGAAAATATAATGTAGCTTGTGAACAAATGGTATAATTAAGCTATGGTTCTAAGATATATACGTATGAAAATTATAGTTTATAAAGATAAATTGAAATAGATTTATTAGAAAGCAATTGGCAAAAGAACTTTGTTGTGTGACATGATAGTAATAAATTCTCACTTGAGAATATTGTACAAAATATGAAGTATGAATGTTTATCAGTGAAATTATGAAGTGCATGAGTTCATGTATGATTATGGAATTTAGAAGTCATGTTGATGAAAGGAAAAAGAAATTGTTGGCTATGAATATGAATTTTATGAGTTATATGGACTTGTGAACAAAGTCTAATCATGAATTGAAAGAGAATACACATGTGAGTTGAGAACTCGACATGGAAAGTTTATGAGTTGAAGATTGTGAAATGAAATTTTGAAATAGAGTAGCTAAGTCTCCCCAGCAGTGAGAAATGAAATAAAGTGAAATTAGACCAAGGTTGGTCAAGATGAAATGAATGCATAAGTCCGGTTGATGGAGAGGCTAACTCTAGAGATTAATTTTGTTCATGATTTTTTTTAATTAAACTAAGGACTAGTACATAGTGGAGACGTGATGAAAGTAGAAGAAAAACATGAGTATGGGGGCCATCGGATAGCGGTGTGAGAGCGATCCACAGGCTGCCTGCTTGATGCGTCAAGACATGGCGTGGGCGCTACTCCGGAATTATCGTCCCGGTGGCGACGCTCGTGGGATGTTCGAGTGGCTATGGGTGGTGCCATTGTTCCATGATGGAGGCTGAATTGTCCATAGGTTGCCTGCTCGATGCGTCGTGACAGTGCGTGGGATTCCCCTCCAGGCTGCCTGGACATGGGCTCATAGATCATAGGACATCTAAGACACTACCGTAGTTACAGTAGTAGTTTAAGACATAACGGGGGATTGAACCCTATAAAGATGAAGAACGAATAAGGGCTTGCCCTCGGACCTATGTAGTATGGGATGCATAGAATCCGAACAAGTGTGCATTAGTGTCATGTAATATAATTAACTGCATTAAGGACTAAGTGCACAATCACAACACGACATCAATAGGGTAGTCCCTTTAGTTTGAATTGTGACAAGTTTGTGTTTGCTAAATATGAAAAGTTAAGTTATACTATTTCCGGCATAGAGAGGATGGCTGTGTATAATGTTCGTCGGTTGAATAAACTGACGTACCCACAGTCTTATATGCAGGTATATGTCATGTTAAAGATTAAAGAAGAATGGATGCTTAAAGATTGTATCATGTCGTTGTACTTTATTTCAATTGTTGTAAAATTTACTTCCGCTGTGCAAAAGAAAAGATGTAATTTGATGTAATCTCTGATGTATGATGAAAAGTTTTAATTTTCCTGTAAAATTGTACTAAAGAAAGTGAAAAGATCCTGTAGAACATCTCGAATTCAGTGTATTTAGGATTCGGGGCGTTACAAGTTACTTGGCTCATGAACTTGTTGTATTCATGAACCCACTGTGTGGTTCTTGAACTTGTTAGTATTCACGGACTCGCTTCGTGAACTTGTTATTTATTTTCGTATTCATGAACCGTACTTGCTTGATACTTGATACCTAAGTTACGCCGCCCTATAAAATCCATTACTAGGCCTAAACGAAATTGCATTGACTGTAGCAACCATGTAGTAAAAAGATGGGCATGAAGTGCTATCTAGATAGTAATAACTACAAGACTTAACACATAAAACTCGAACTTGATACATGCTTACTTGTTACTTGATGACATGATACATGAGACTTGATACTTGAATATAATACTTGACACTTGCGACTTGATACTTGTACTTGACAACTTGACACTAGACTCGAGACTTGCTACTTGATACTAGACTTGAGACTTGACAAATTGACGCTAGACTCGAGACTTGCTACTTGACACTAGACTTGATACTTTCTACTTGACACTTGTACTTGAAACTTGTCACTCGATGTTGGATACCCTTACATGTTCACTTACCACTTACTCCACTATTAGTATTTGTTACCCAATCTGATCTCTTGAGTTGTCCTTCTTGCTAGTTAGTTCTGGAGTTCCCACTTCTTGTTGCAACCCCTATTATATTCTTGATTCCAAATTTTGTTCTATATTTCTTGTACTCGTTTTTACTATTTGTGGCCCTAACTTGCACTAAGGGCATTTTCTCTTGTTTCCTCTATCTTTCCCTTTTTATAATTATTAAACAGACTTTGGTGACGTGCGGCCTACCGGGAGTGGTAAGCAGAGATTTTAGACTTCAAATGGAGGAAGACATGCTTCGTTTATTTGTTTTCTTGTGTTGTTTATTTTTCTTGCTACTTAAGCCTTGTAACAGGCTTATGTTCCCGAGTTTGGCATTTGATCCAGACTAGAAAACTGTTTGAATATTATTATTTGTTTTCAATTGTTTTCTGTTGATTAATAAATTATTCATGCATGCTTGGTGGTATATATATCTTGTTATATTCTTGTTGTGATGCTGAGTCGATCCTAAAGTTTATAGATGATGTTAAAATCATTCGCTAGGCTTCGTCACGCACTCGTATTCCATGTTTTTGGGAAGCGGGGCGTGACAATCACTCTAGCCCATACACCATGCTCCATGTACTCAAAATCACCTATAAGGACTTATATGTCCAAAAACATGCACGAGACATACCCACAATATAAAAAGTGCATAAACAACATAATCTACCAATTTTTATGCTTTAACACATCACACTAACCTATACTTCATGTTTCATATAGTCAAAATCATTATTTTCCCAAAATATCACCACCCTAATTTCTTATTGTTCGCCTTCCATCTAAAAGGCCTACTGACCTAGGATCAATTTCCAGTGTTTGCCGATTCCTTTTCTACTGATTGCTTCTATTACTGAGAAGAAGCACTATGGAAGAAGCAAAAGGCACGCACCTCGAAGGCGGACTTGTTCCATCTCATATACCGGGACTTTGAATCAACCATGTTTTCCATTTCGGCTCTTATACATGCTGCTACTATGGTAGCGGAATCAAAAAGCACTGTTCTTACCTCAAAGGGAGTACCGACGGGTCATTCACAAGCCATTGACTCACAATGAATTCTAAGAATAAACAATATTATTGAGGGTAAAGTATATCTCAAATTCCATCAAATTATCACTCATATTTCATTTAGACATTTCGTCGAACACCTGGCGTGCATACATATTATACACGTATTTTTGAGTTTCCGACGGGTTTCTAACTCCATAAAATTGCATTAAAATTTATTCTAAATTGTTCCCCTTAATTTACAATGCTTTCTATTACTTATAATTATTAATTTTTCTATTTATTACCCATTAATTCTAAAGCCAACACCCTAATTATTTTCCAATTTAGTTTCTATCTCTTAAATGCCAAATCTATCACTTCTAATATAAAGAGAACTGTCTACTCTCCTCACTACACCATTTCACAGCTAAAAATTCTCAAATCATACAAACACATAAAGTTTAAATAAAATCCAACTCACCTTACAGTTGATGATTCCAATAACCAACAACGACACGATGACGAGCACCCTTCAATTAATCAAAACCCCTAAAAATATTTTGGAAATCGGTAGAAATTGGATGGAATTTGGGGACCTAAGGTAAAAGTCGAAAATGGGTTTCGGTCAGCCTGGTAAAGCTCTGGATGAAAATGAAGGGAGAAGGGAGGAAGAAGAAAAAGAAAAGGAAAAATTATTTATAAACCCTTCCCACGCCCAATAGTTATTATAAAGTCCCATTAGTTGAATTTTTGCAATAAATTTCAATAAAATCCGTTCCACCAAATGAATAATTAAATTAAGATATATATATATATATATATATATATATATATATATATATATATATATTTAAGATAAAATTGTATTTTTATACATAATGATAACAATAACAGTAATATTTAATAGTAATAAAAGAAATACAATAACTATTATGAAGTTATTAAAAACAAAGAGGTGTTACAATTCCGAACTGCACTGTGAAGCGATCACTGGATATGTTGAAGGCACCATCTCTGGAGTGGGGGATGTAACTAGGGACCCATCTCATCTCACACAAAACTTTTGTGTATCTACGACAAAGTCTGTGTTGTCCAAGTCAAGTCATCATTTTCAAGGTTGAGACAGGCCTCCATATCATCTTCGCTCATGGGAGAATCCAATACATTAAAAGGATTTGTAGTCTTGGTTGTATATGTGTTTATCGCTCCATCTAATTCGTTATTAGACCCCAACATGGGCCTAGTTGGAATTATATTCATTGAATTATCCAAACCACATCCCCCTATCAGCCCATTCCTATTCACAAGCCCACTATCAAAATTATTACAAATTTTCAAATACGAAGCGGACCCCTCATTAGACCCAGCAGCCGACCCAGCCCCATTAAGCCCATCAAGCCCATCACTGTAGCACCCCAAATTCCATACACAGGAAATCCATGACTCATCCAGAATCTTTTACTTCAATGTAATACAAACACAGTACAAAATACAGGAAAAGTTTAAAACTTTCATTCCATCACAGTTCATTACAAATATCAGAGTATGTCATACAATAAATTACAACTTGTTAAAACAATCAAGCCTCAGCCTTCTACTAGAGTCCGCAACGAAACTCAAGTCCATACCGTCCACTGAATACAAATCATGTAAAACCTTCCAAACTGTGGGTACGTCAGTTAAATTCAACTGACTCAAAGCTAATAACAATATCAATCTTCTAATTATCAACAACCAAGGAATTGATGCAAAATAAAGAAAAATAAAATAGAAAGTAAATATAATATGAGGGTATGCCATGATCCTGAAATCTAATGCACACAATACTCATTTCCAATGTATACTTGTTTGAAATTCTATGTAACCCATCCAACATAGGTTATGAATGCAAGCTTCTAACGTTTCTCATCATTTCAAGGTTTAGCCCCTTGCTATGCAAACCTTACATCCATTACAAAATTTAAGATTTAGACATTCTGTGAGTATTGACCATCGCACAAAAATTTTGGAGATCAATCTTTATCCACAAATCATTCTGGAGCCCATTTGTCTCACATCTGAAAAGTTAGAGAATATCTCACTCCGCAGGTCATCCTGAAGCCCTCATCACACAAACATCCCATGAGCATCACTCTCGTTTCAAAAATTCTGGAAATCAATCATTATCTGCAGATCATTCGGGAGACCATATATTTCTCATCCCGAAATATTGGGAAATATCTCACTTTGTGAATCATCCTGGAGCCCTTTTACTCACGCTTGGTCTTGCTTCGTCACAACTCTTGTCTAGTGTCTATCCTTATATTCAAACATAAACAACTACCGCCTAGAGCTAGCTCACCCTACTGGTCTTAAATCAACAACACTAGGAATATTAGCCCAACCTTGCAAATTCCCGCATTCTAATAATCACAACTTGCTGGTATCCTGGGTCTTGCTCATCCTATAGAAAGCTCACACAACTAAGACATCACACCACATTCTACTCAAGGGTTTTCTATGTTAACCCTAACTTGTAAATGAAATCCCAACATCTAGGAGTTATTAATTACTCCGAAACTCTTGGTCAAAACTCAATATAATCTAGGTTCATTCACAACTCTAGTCTATCTTTTAGAATCATTAACACGACTACAACTCTTGCAATAATTCACAATCTCACACCCTATTAGTCACAGCTCTAAATCTCAATTTATTTCCAATTGATAATAGTTTCCATTATTAGATCTTAGTTACTCAATAATCAACACATGTCTATCAATACATATTTATCAATTATTAGAATTAAACGAGCTAGTCTTTTAATTCGATTAAATTAATCAATCTTTACTCAAATCTCGGTTTACTCATCAACTATCAAAATTAGGAAGCGAACTAGACTACAATTAGATCTAAGGTGAAAAATTAAAACATTCCTTATTTAGGATTGGTTCTCTTTACTCAAATATTAGTGAATATAATTACCATATCTGTTTTGATTCAACATTAACATTAATAGAAAGCGATCTAGGTTAATTAACTAGTTTTAAATCAAAATAAGTAAATCTACATCATAACTCAAATATACCCTACTTAATCGAAACTTCAAACCGTCGATCTGAAAATATTCATATTCAAAATCTGTAATTAATCAACCCTAATTTTAATCCAATTTGAACCCTAATCTAAATTAAATTAAAAATCTAACCTAAATTTAATCCCAAACAAACCCGAGCCGCTATCTCAACTAGACCAACCAAAACCAAACTTAATCAAATCCCAAATCTAAATTTAATTAATCCTAAATCTTAACTCAATTAAGTCACAATTTAATTATAACAAATCCTAATGTAATCAAACAAAATCCTAATTAATTAAAACAAATCTTAATTAAACAAAACAAATCTTAATTCAATCCAAACCAAAATCCAAACAAAATCAGCAGACCCGATCCTAAACAACAATTTGACCCGCACCTTGACATAGCCAGACTCGAGTCCCCTTGCTCACTTTCTGGATCTGACTCACACTCAGCATGTAGTCATAACAGAACTCAAAAACCACACCAGACCCAAGCCATCTTTCAGGGTCTGAACCTGACCAGAAGAACAACCACAGTCCAAACCCGAAATAAAATCACAGCACCTCGCATGTCGATACCCCCAGAACCTACTAAAAACTGGGGTTTTAACCCTAATTAAAACCACAATTTTTCAGCAAAATAGAACACATTTAACTCTAAAATCTAAGATTTTAATCATGAAAAAGTCTACTGTTTTATGCTCATAACAATCCCTAAATCGTCATGATAATATTCAATAACAACTACACACATCGTCAATCGCATGGCATGATATTCAAATAAAAATTGAGTTCTTTTATATGGTATGAATCTCTAATAATATGTGAATATTTATTCATGAACACTACAACACCCTAGGTCTTCTTGTTTAATATAATCATCTAATACACCATCAAGAACATACAACAATGTTTATTATGCATCTATTTATATCGTCTCAATGATTAGAACAAGTGTTCATAAAATTCCTAGCATGCTCCATACATTAAAATAACAACAACAATATAATTCAAGAGAAAGAAGAACACCCACCTCTTAATTAATGTTGAATTCTTGATCGAAAGTCTTCCAAAAGCCCTTCTCCTCCGAAAATCCTAGAGCACTCCAATAGCCAAGCAACCAGAAAAATGAGAAAGAGTCTCCCTCTCCCTCTCCATTTATTGGCCGGCCACCATATGGTTTGGGTTAGGGTTTTGTGTGTTTTTGTATTGGACTGGGCTCTTATGGGCCCAATTAGTATTCTCTTATTATAAATATTAATTCTAATTAGTATTAATAGCTCATAATAAAATATTTTTCATCCATACGTGTAAAATAAATAATAAATGAATAATACAAGTACTACAACACATTACCATGCAAGTGCGTCGCACGTACAAACTAGTAGGCAAAAATAATAAGACTAAAAATGTTCTTTTATTTTTGCGGGGTGTTACAATCATGCTCCTCTGTCACCTCTTCATGTGCCATCAAGATGCGTTCTAGTCCACGTGTCACCTCCTCGGGGGTGGAAAACGAATCGGGGGTGCCACATGGAGTTGTAGTCGTCTCAGGGGGTGGGAATCGATGCACAAAGAGGGCAGTTTGGTACCCCCCCCCCCCCCCCCCCCCCCCAATGTCATCTTCTTCAACTCTTTTCCTTTCCCTTCTCCGTCATCAATCTATTTTCCTCTTATTTTTGCTATTTCTAGCTCCCATACACTCTCTAAGCTCTGCCCTCTCTCTTTTCCTTTACCAGCTTCTAGCTTTCTTTTCTATGATCTTTGAACACACTAACTCTTCCATACCAACCCCTTTTTTCCCCATTACTTTTCTCTTTTGGAAAAATCTGAACCCTCCTCTGTCTTTTGCTGTGTTTGCTCAGGGTGGCTCGACTTTTGACCAGCTTTTTGGCCCTCATCCTGACCCTCAATTTTCCTGGTCAGATCTAGAGCTCGACTGTTGGAAATGGTCAGGTTTTGATCATAGTTTATGGGGTTTTAAGGTGGGTTGATCATTGGAGCACGACAGTGGCGCTCCTCCGCCTCCTTTGCAGCCCTTAACACCTCTCAATAAGCCATTTCCATCTCATGCGCTCCGACAATCCCAATCTTGGAGAGTTACCTGTTTATACATAAGGGCATCTCGTATCACAGATGATATGGTTGGATTCGGTAACCCCCTTGCTCCACCTTTGCCTCTAGAATGAAGCGGATTAGGTATGAGTCATCGAAAGTGTAAGATTGTGTGAACCTAGGCATCCTTGTGATATTTGGGCTTCTGATTTGCACCTTCGCAGTCATGAGTTCCGACTTCCATAGGGTTTTAGGGTCAATCTCCATCAGAGTCCTAAAATCCTACACTATTTCTTGGAGGGCTTCCCTCTTCTAGCAGTGCAGTGGAACATTATGTATCCAGATTGAGTACTTATCTCCTTTTGCCTGCTCCACCCCGAAATGTTGAACACTCCTCTTCTCTTCCTTGGGATTGAAGATCACATTTGTACAATTGTACAACATGTGTCCCCACTTTAGACATTTCAGGCAGCGAACCTCCTTTGTGCACTCCGCACAAGAGTGATAGTTATCGCCGCAACTGAAGCACGAAATTGGCTTTCGTTTCCCTTTACGGAGCTTTTCCCCTTTCTTGTTAGCTTCAGTTGCCGTTGTGGACCTTCTTCTTATCGTCGTCTTACTCACCACCTCCACACAAGGCTCCTCCTTCCTCGAAACCCCTTCCAAATTGTTGTTACTCAGTAGTATATGGGAGTCGCTCTCTCTGGCTGGACTCCCTTCTAGAGACCTGGCCTATTCCTTCTGCTGTTGAGTGACCACCCCGATTGGTGCCTCGATGGCCTTTGTGGGGAATTGTGTGTCTTTGGATTGGGGTGATGAGTATGGGTCGAGGGGGAGTAATGGTGATGGTGAGGCTAGTGGTGGTAAGGGAGAGGGGGTGAGGGTGGGGGTGGGTGTGGGTGTTGTTGTTTATATGATTGATTGTGGTTAGGGTTAGTGTATGGAATATTCGGGATAGGGTATTGGGCAGGAGATCCATGGTTGGTGTTGTTGTTGATGTTGATGGTGGTGTTGCTTGCATTGATGATGGTGATGTTGGTTGTGTTGATGAGGCTGCTGCTTGTGACCTCTCTCCACCTCCATCATCCTCCCTCAATTCTCCGTTGCTTTCTGTCCCTTTGAGAATCCTCTCGTATTCTGCAGTCTCGGAGGGGTTGGTGTTCGTTGGCGATATCTAGGGAAATTCTATTGCGCCCTCTGTGGCTAGTTGGAGGACCCTCTCCAGGGGCCCGTCCTCTAAGCTGGGGTGAGGGAGAGCGGTGATGATGCCCGTCGCTCCGATCATGCTTGTGATGCTTACCACGATGAGCACACTTGGGCGAGCAACTAAATTTGAGCTCTCTTTTGCCCTTCCTCGGCGACGGAGAACGTCGGGAGTTCCTCCTCTTCGGGCTATCTTGACGGTGGGTTCGAGGTGACTGTGAGTGGCAGTGGTTAGGAGATGGTTGTTGGACCCTCTCCTTAAGCCCCCAACCCCTCATTTTGTCTTCCAGTTGCTCTATCTTTGGGTGAATAATTCAATCGCAGGAGCTAAATGACATCCACATTTTCTTCTTTTTTCTCTAATGTATATAGACTAGTAATTTACACGTGTGATGCACGTCTTAATAAATATAGTTTTTTTAAAGTAAAAATTTAGATGTAGTATGAGTTTGAACTTAAAACCTCCTTTATAATAGTTATGCATTTGTGTTGCACGTGTTGGTAGATTTACAAATTTACAAATGACACTAAGGTCTTCTTCCATTGTAAGATTACTAGCATTATACACGTGCTGTGCACGTGGAGTAAATTTGGGGGATGAAAAGGGCAAAAAAAAAAAATTACCTGTACGTGCGCTGCACGGGTTAGGTTATGGACAAAGGCCTTCTCCCATTATAGTAGTAGAGATATTATTAGAGATATAGATGTTTTTTAAAAAACCCCGAAAACTCCCAAATGTGAAATCCCCCGCAACCTCAGTTTAACTGTCCTGACCCCCTCAGTCACGCCCCCTTCCAGAAGGTAACAATCCACGCCCAGAATATTCCTAAAGACCCGGATAACTAAGGGTGCGTTTGGGAACCCAAAAAACTAGGGAAAGGAATGGAATACTGTGGATAAATCCATCTTATCCTATTCCACAGCTTGTTTGTTTTGAAAAAGAAAACAAAGGAAACAACTAAATTTTATTCCCTAGAAAAAGATTTTAGCCAATTTCTATTCCAGCTCCACCCCCTCGGAAAGCTGCGTAAAGGAATGGAAATAAGATTTGAAGCTCCATCCCCAATTTCTATTCCATTCCACCAGTTGCCAAACACACACAACTTATAAAATTAATTCATTCCTTTTCCTTTCTTTCCATTCCTCTCCATTCATTTTCATTTCATTCTTTTCCATTCCCCAACTTCAATGTTTCCAAACAGACCCTAAATATAGAAAAGCGTTTCACTCTACCGCGTTTCCCAGAGAGGAAGAAGCGGAAGAGACAGCGACAGCGACAGAGACAGCAACGACACCCGAAAAGCAACATCCCATCCTCATCAATAAAGAAGAATAAATTAACAGAGTTCGGTGTTTGTTTGGTTTGGTTTGAACTAACGAAAGATCGGTGATAGCTGCTTTTAGGATTGGGTTTCGGAGTTTTCGGATGGTATACAACAGCGGCGTACAAGGGTGGGACCCACCGTCGTTCTTCTTCTACTGGATTCATCATCTTCTTCTTCTACAAGGATGAGGAGAGGAGGAGGAGGAGGGAAGGGGAGGAGCGGATTGCTGCCGAGCTCTCTTCGGATCATCTCGTCGTGCTTGAAGTCGGTGTCGTCCAACGCTGGCTCCGTCGCCGGCGGGGTCCGCTCGGCCGGAGCCGCCGTGGCCGCCTCTATGGCCGCCCCGACGGTCGAGGCGGAGCGGGACCAGGTCAGTTCGTACTTTCTTTTCTTGATTCTCGATTAATTTCTTGTGTTAGTGTTTTTGATTGAAGTAGATAATGTAGGATGTGAATGGAAAGGTAAAGAGATTGTTGATATGATGATGTGGAGAGTATGTTTTGAATTACTTTTAGTTGTTGATTATTGAGGGACGATCGAAAATTTGGACATGCGTTGTTTTTTAATTTTCCTGTGGATTTTTTATCTGCGTTTAGTAGATGTGCGCAAATGTTGAATTTTTTGCCGTCATAGGCCACTTTTTGATAGTATTTGCGTTTTTGGGCCAGGTCCCAAACTATTAGCGTTCGTGGGCTAGCCACTGCCACGTCAGCAACGGCCGCTATTGGGAATAGCGGCCTCTTCATTTCGAGGTCGCTAATGGGAATAGCGACCTATGTTTTCATTTTTTTTGAATTTTTTGTTTGCCGTCGCTTCCCACTAGCGACCTTACTATAATGAGATTAGTCGACTCGAATGAATATATTAAGAAACTTAGCGATTCCTAAAAAGTTTTCCCAAAAATTTAAAACTGAGGTCGCTATTGGGAATAGCGATCTTAGTATGCTAAGGTCACTATTCCATACTAAGATCGCTATTCCCAATAGCGACCTCAGTAGGAAACACAATCTACTTATTCTTTGTAAAATTTGCAAAATAGTTTTATAACTAAGGCCTCTACTGGGAATAGCGACCTTAGTTAATAAAGACCTCTATTCCGAATAGCGACCTTAGTTTTAAAAAAAAATTGATTGTCATTTTTCAGAGAGCAAAAGCTCTCTAGATTTTGCTAAGTGCTAGAATACAACTCATTAAAGCTAAGGTCGATAGTGGGAATAGCGACCTCAGATGGGGTCGTAACGACTTAAAAGCAATTAGAGGGCCCATCTGAGGTCGCTATTGAGAATAGCGACCTCAGTTGGAGGAGGTCGCTAGTGGCATTAGCGACCTCCTTTACACATACTCAGCCAATCCCCTCCCGTACTCTACCAAGTGTGGGAGTACAAATTTGGTGGGTATGAAGAGGCCGCTATTCCCAATAGCGGCCGCTGCTGACGTAGCAGTGGCTAGTCCACGAACGCTAATAGTTTGGGACCTGACCTAAAAACGCAAATACTATCAAAAAGTGGCCTACTATGGCAAAAAATTCGCAAATGTTTGATATATGGAGGTAACTTTGGTGTGCTAGAATGGAGTGTGGGATTTGTATGTTTCGGGATGGAGTGATGGGAGGATTGGAGTATAGATGGGAAGGAAGAACGAAGAAATGGAATTGAATAGACGAGGGATTGTTAAAGATCCCAATTTTACATTGTATCTTCAAGAATCCTACTCCTATTCTGATTTGACTGACTTGTAAAGGAGTTTTGGATTTTGAAAAAAAGCATTTTTTGTGCCCCTTTTTTGTTTATTTTAGAAGGATTTTTTTATATATTACTAATAGGAAATTGATCCATTCTTGCTAAGTATTCCTACTTCGGTCTCCAAACTCACCTGGGTTTCCCAAAGTTTTTAGAAAGCTACGCAGCATGTAAAATGTCATATGGTGAAAGGACTGATCATCACATCTCTTCCATCTCTTTGAAGTTTGTAATAAAAGGAGAAACAAGAGAAATATTAATTCTCAACGGTCTTTGCGAATCTTTGTGTGAGAGAACACTTATGGTCGTCCCTAATATAAGCGAAGCGTTGCCTCTCATGCAGGGCCGGCCCTGAGTTCTCGGGGGCCCGAGGCGAACTCCCGAAATGGGGTCCCCCCATACAAAAAAAAAACATGTGTTCAAAAAATTTGCACATTGTTGAAAGCAAAATATGCAAAATAGATAAATTTGTTTTAAATCACCAAAATTTAAAGTCTCAAATTCAATTCAATTGTTCAAGCCTAAACCCAAATAATTTTTAATTTTTTTTAAAGGCTCAAATAATTATTTTTTGGGCCCCCTAATAACAGTAATTTTTTTACTCGCAAAAGACGTACCTATATTTATTATTTACAAGGGAATTACAAATTTGGATGCCTCTAAAATTGCAAAAACGTCGGGGGCCTGAGGCGGCCGCCTCACCTGCCTCAAGGGTGGGGCCGGCTCTGCTCTCATGTACTAATATAAAAATTCTTAGTGCCGTTAATGTATTTGAACCCAAATCTCCATAGTTTCATAGTTTCTGCACGTACTTCCCTATCTAGGTAAACGGTCTTGAAGCCTCCGTAGTGTATGTTGGTTATGTTAGGATCCTTACCGAAGTATCCATTATTATGGATATATTGTTGCCTCAGACAGTGCATGCTTCTTAGTGGACATATTCACAAGTCAAATTTGAGGATAAAGGTTAACTACAATCATAAAAGCCTTTTTCTGTTACTCTCTTGATGGCTTTGATGGCTCTCTCTACAATCTTATCTGTAATGTATTTGGGAGAGAAAACTATGCACCAATACATATATTGCTAAAATTCTTAGTATAAAAGATCATATTCTTGATCAATTTCCCTTACCTCAAGCAAAATATATCCTTATTGGTCATGAAATAATGTTCATTTATAAGAAAACTCTTGAATAAGTTAGGCAAGTTGCCATCTCAATTATCCCTTATTGAAGAAAGTCACAATTTGAAAAAATGTGCTCTAGATTGAGAATTGCATACAGAGTTCTCTTTTGCATGATAGTAAGCAAGTGCATCGCATCTATGTTTGCTCGAACCTACCCTCAAACCATACAAAATCCTCGTCGTGCGAACATCCCTCAAGGGTCCCTCTAGCCCCAGTATACGCATATACACTGGAGATCGGTCTCTCATCCGTCCGACTATTCATAATCCTGGAGTCCACTGTCAGATCAATCGTAGTCCCAGATTTAATTAAGGCTTGTTTCACCTCGCAAGTAACCACAGTTCCGGAGTCCACCGTCAAACTAAGTCTATAGTCCTGGAATCCACCGTCAGACTATATAGAGGCGCCCTACTTACGTTTGCTCAGGTTTTATTACATCTTCTCCTAGTGCCTATCCTTAGGTTTAATTATAACCATCACAACCTAGAGCTAGCTTATCCTACCGGACTTAAATCAACACAGGATAACATTAGCCCTCACTGGCTATTTCTCAAATTTCTTTATTTACAAATTGCCGGTCACTACGGGTCTCGTTCAACCTTTAGATTCCAACAACCATCTCAATATACAAATCACTTAGGTTACATCTATCCTCAACATAACCATTTCATTCATTATCCATCGTTTCTTCTTTATTCACTTTCCTTATGTTTATGAAGTATTCAACTTCTTATAGCAACATTCGATAACAATTTATCAAATCAAATTCTTGTAGACAACTTCCAAACTGTTCACTTAAATAATATTCAACGCTCATTCAATTAATAGAATCTTTTTCATGCTTTTCTATACTTCAAGTGTATTTCTTAATACAATAGTTCTTTAAGATAAATCACCATTTCTTAATACAAAGATTCTTTAAGATTAATCTCTAGAAATTCCTTATTTCTTCCTCATAATTATGCTTTGATTTTATTGTCGAACACCTCAACCATTTCCTTAATTCAATGGATTAATATCCATGATTTTTTCAAATTTGTATTCTACAACCAACTCTTAAATATTTTAATCATGTAAATTTCCCTTTAAATTTAAATTCAAAAACTCATCTAATACATTATTTAATATGAATATGACTTTTAATTCTCAAAATATTAAATATATCTTAGAGTAGTGTGAAATTTTTCCCAAGTGTTCTAATAATATTGTAAAATATTTATATGAAATTTTCCAATTTTAAAACTTGAAAAGGAATCATAAAATAAAATAAAACCCCAAATGTAAACACCCGGATTTGAACCCGGGACCAACCGCAAGCCCAACAATCGCCCAAACCAGTGAGCCATCTCACAGTTTGTGATAAAGGCCACTCTGAGTTCCTTTTGTAACCCAGCCAATTGATTAATTTCAAAAAAATCACTAAAAGGCAGAGCCTCCCAGGATTCGAGCCCACGACCAAGAACCCCCCCTCAAGCGCAGGTGCTAACCACTATGCCCAAGCGCCATTCTGATAGTATATGGGTTTAAAATCTTTTAACTCCGCTCTTGTTTCCATCTCATTTTTAACTCCATTTATTTTCGATTTTTATTCTTTTCTCTCAAATTAATTGTTCATAACACACTCCTAGATTTCTAGAAATGATTTCTCGCTGATTTTATCTATATTAGAGTGAAGTTATACACAAAATAATTAAATAGTAATTTTTAAGAACTTTTATACACATGTTTTTATTAATCAACAAGACTACTTTTTATAGCAACTAACATGAATATATTTTTCTTTAAGCAATTTTCCGAGTTTATGGAGAGTTCTCATCTTCCTATTAACTTATAGTTCACCCCTACTTAACAACTTTTTACTCACATACAATTTGTATACATGCTTTAAAGCAGAGACCATTTCACTTCATTTGTTAGCTCCGCACAATAGACAACAAACTTCTTCACTAAATCCCACACTATTCAGAATTTCGTTACTTAGTGGGCAAACTCACACTATTCGACTCATCGTGAGTTTGAGAGGGGGTGTTAGATACTATATTATATATTTAGTCTTATATCGAGTATCTATCAGTTTTGTATTTGGTTCCCTCCTATATATGGTAGACATTATACTCAACTATAATCAATCCAATAATATTCAACTATAATCAATTCAATAATATTTCCCAATCTCTCTGTTAACTTTATCAATGTTGTAAATAAATTTGAACTTTGAGGGTATTATGGTAACTAACAACAGTTGAGTAAATGAATGGTTCATATAACTCGCACTTTAAAATGAATGGTTAAGATTAGATGGTTGATTATATGCAAATTACAGGTTGTCTACAAATTACACAATCCCTACTCTCACATCATAGTATTAGAGATAGTTATCCTAGAGTTATCGGAAGGATCTCGAGTCCTAAATAAGAAATTAATACTCTCTACCTGAGCGTCTTGTCCCATATATCTCTTTGAGGCTTGTAACTAAGATATAGACAAGGTAAAATAGATATTTTAGTTTGTTAAGTTTTTGTGAGAAAGAGCAATCGCAACTAAGGAACTGTGTTCATAAATGTGGTATAACCTCTTATGTATACTAGCTTTTTTCTATACAATGTTAATATCATCTTAAGTTATATATTTGATCCCGAATCTTGCTATTTCCTCGAGTACTCTGGGTCTTTTATGTCTTCTTTGGAGAAGAAAATTGCTTGAAGCTTTCACATACTTGGTTTTATTGTAGGACCCCTTTTAAAACTGGTATCACTTTGTATTATATGAAATCAGTGATGATTGTGTATTGCACAGAATTAGCGTAAAGCCTTAAACTCCATATAGCCCCTGATCATGACATATCTCAACCACATAGGTCTTTCTTATTTATATTAGATTTTTAGCACATGCAGTGCACATGCTTTTTCTCTTGATAGTGCTAGGCTGCTAGCTATCGAAAGCCTCCTTTATTCCTTCGATACAAATGATTATCATGAATTTCCTACTTGCATATATGTTTGAGTGGTGTCTATATGGGCCAATGTTGCTTGTAATGAGCTTGACAAATTGGAATAAAGCGGCACGTTTCACGTTTTAGAGCTCCTAAGATGGTCCAACCTAACACACCTTTCTCCATTGTAATACAGATATTGATGTACAAACTGGGATACAAGTTTCGGTTAGGCACAAAGAGCGGTATGAGGAGTTATGTTATTTTGCTCCGCTTACTGCATAGAAGGCATACGCGATGCATATGCGTTTTCCACATATTGTTTTTCAAAGAAATTCCAACAAAATGTTAAAGATTAGAAAGGCTGCAATTTAAATACTAAAATCATGGGGATAAATGCTAGTCACATAAAGATTTAATACATTGAAAGTCATGTAGCACGTCAATAACATAAAAAAATTAAAAATTAGAATGACATTGCAACATAGAACATGAAGTAACAATCTATTATGTTACAAGAAGATAAACATGTGAGTTTGTAATGTTCAGCAAACAAAGTGATGAAGCATAAATAACGAACATAGTTTTCTTTTGAACATGTAGCCTGCATTTCAAGTATGCTACCCATAATAAGCGGGCACATAAATATTACCCACATATCGAATATGCGGTCACACGAGTAATTTTACTGCACATTAAGGGCTATACGGGGGTTTCCCACGGGATTGCATGTGGTTGCATGAGTAATTTTGCTGCACTTTAAGGGCTATGCGGGGGTTTTCCCTGGGATTGCATTCGGTAATTTCATGGTTTAGAACAACGGTTAGGTTAATTCTTAGCAAACAAAGAAACTTGAACCCTAATCAAACAAACAATTTCTTGTTTCAGAACAAATATTATCCCAAACTATTAAGATAATCGGGGGAGAGTTGCAGTATATTGGTTGGTTAAAATTTGTTGATGTTGTGTGCACAAGTCTACTAGCTGGTCATCGATTGAGGCACATGCGAAGCAATTGTCTCCTCCATAACGTTAGTCTACTGGCCTAATGAAACTGATGGCTGACCTTAACATATGAGTATTCTAGCCGTTCTACTCCACATTGGGTGGTTACCTTCACTTGCCTCGAGCTTCTTATAGCTGCTTAAAACATAATCCACCGTATCCGAGTGATTACATTGAGACACATTCATTTGGAACTTAGGATTTATGCTTGAAAAGCTTTTCTGGCATCAATCATTATAACAGCATAGACCTTATTTTTATGAACTTCATTCCAAGGCTTGGCTTTCTTCTTTTGGTTAGCAAAAATTCATTCTAGGTTATATTGAAGTACTATTACATGACCAGGTACTATGGGCTGGTTTTGACAAGTTAGAGCTTGGTTCATCTACCTTCAAGCATGTTTTATTGCTTGGTTACGTTAATGGGTTCCAAGTACTTGATGTTGACGATGCCTGTGATGTCTGTGAAATGGTCTCAAAGCGTGATGGTCCAGTTACATACTTACAGGTGCAACCCACTCCTTTTACGTCGGAGGGCAGTGAAGGATTTAAAGCATCACATCCTCTGTTGTTGGTTGTTGCTGGTGACGAAACCAATGGCTCCGGTTTGGTCCAAGGTGGCCGTTTGAGTGCACTGATCAGAGATAATACCAGTGAACCTCAAAACGAAAACTGCGTTAACACTCCTACTGTTGTTCGGTTTTATTCACTAAAATCTCATACTTATGTGCATGTTCTCAGATTTCGTTCTGCTATATATATGGTTCGATGCAGCCCTCGTATAGTTGCAGTAGCTCTTGCTGCACAGGTAAGCATCCTGGATTTTTATTTAGGCTTCGAGTTGTGAAGAACTGTTTTGACTTGACAATAAGATTTTTTTTTTTTTATTAGAAGTAGAAAAAAACTTTTGACAAAAAAATTAAAAGAGCCTTTTGAGATGTGGTGTGAAAAGTGGTAAACTCCCAGTTCTAAATAGTTTGTTGGGCCATTTGCACTTTACTCAAATTTACCAAAAGGCTAGTTTAAGAACCAAAGTGCTTTTATATTCCAAAATAGAAAACTTTTTTGACTCTCCAAACGCAATACTCCTATTGAAACATTTGTCATCATCAAATATTTGTTATTGTTCTGTTTTATCTGAATATTACTGTATTTGACCTCTTGGTAGATATACTGCTTCGATCCAGTTACCTTTGAAAATAAGTTCAGTGTGCTAACTTATCCATTGCAAGGAGCAGTTGGGGTTAACATTGGTTATGGTCCCATGTCAGTGGGCTCTAGGTGGTTAGCTTATGCTTCCGATAATCCTTTGTTCTCAAACTTGGGGCGTCTTAGTCCACAGAACCTTACACCCTCTCCAGGTGTTAGTCCTTCAACTTCACCCAGCAATGGGAGCTTAGTTGCTCGTTATGCTATGGAATCTAGTAAACAATTAGCTGCTGGGATACTTAATCTCGGTGACATGGGATACAAAACATTGTCAAAGTACTACCAAGAGCATCTGCCTGATGGTTCTAGTTCTCCCTTATCACCTTTATCATCAAACTCTAGCAGAAGATTGGGAAGGGCTTCACCTTCACATCCAAGTGATGCTGATAATGCAGGGATGGTTAGTTTCAAATAATTGTTTCATGCCAATTTTGATTATTTTCAAATTATTAAAATGTTTAAAAAACTATATATAAATATTAATAATTTCACCGCAGGTTGTGGTCAAAGATTTTGTTTCAAAAGAAGTCATTTCACAGTTTAGAGCTCATACCAGTCCTATATCTGCTTTATGTTTTGATCCTAGTGGTACCCTTTTAGTAACTGCTTCAGTACATGGACACAATATAAATGTCTTCAGGATTATGCCAAGGTTCATATCAAATGGTTCAGGCTCTGTATGTTATGACTGGGCTTCATCCCATGCCCATCTCTACAAGCTTTATCGTGGACTAACAACAGCTGTAAGCATCTAAAGTTCTAACAAGTAACACCTGAAGGGAAAATCTGATCTTTAATTTATTTACTGTTGTTTTTCTCTTTTCATTCCAGGTGATACAGGACATTTGCTTTAGTCATTTTAGTCAGTGGGTAGCAATTGTTTCTTCGAGAGGTACCTGCCATATATTCGTTTTGTCTCCATTTGGTGGAGATGCCAGTCTTCAACAACAAACTACTCACACTGATGGGCCATCCCTTGTTCCCAATCTTACATTGCCATGGTGGTCAACATCATCTTCCTCAGTGGATCAAACATTTATTTCACCTCCATCTCCTATGACACTTTCTGTAATTAGCAGAATAAAAAATTCTAATTCTGGATGGTTAAATACAGTTAGCAATGTTGCTGCTAGTGCAACAGGGAAAGTTCTCATACCATCAGGTGCTATGGCTGCTGCTTTCCACAATTCCTTGTACTATTCAGCACAGCAAGTTCACTCTACGTCTAATTCCCTGGAACATCTTTTGGTTTATTCTCCTTCTGGTCAGTTGATTCAATATAAACTTACGCCATCGGTGTGTGTGGAATCATCTGATAGCAGTTCAAGAACTAGTTCTGGTTCTTTTTTGCAATTACAAGATGATGAGCTCCGTGTAAATGCAGAACCAGTTCAGTGGTGGGATGTGTGGCGGAGGTCAAATCGGCCCGAAAGAGAGGAAGCTATTTCTAGGTTTTTCGTGAAGAATAAACAGTATGTTGTGACTGTCATGGATACTTCTGATTATGAAGATAGTGACACTTCGTCCATTTCATCTTCCATTTGTACAGCTGGAAATGGGAAAACTAATGGAAGGCCATACTGGTACCTTTCTAATGCAGAAGTGCAGGTTAAATCAGGGAGGATTCCCATATGGCAAGAGACCAAGGTGTGCCCCTTTTGCTGATTTCATAGTATTAAAGTATTGCATAAATGTGGGTCTCTGTGGGTTTCTTTTAAGAAAATATTTTAGGGTTCTTGTTCCTGCTCGCGTACCATGTTGAGAGGGTCAGAGAACAAGCTAAATGATGTGAGAACAAGCTAAATGATGTTATTATTGATTAAGAGAGAGTAGGGTGTGGTATATGGTAATGTTATCCTCGCCTCTCCTAATATGACCAAATGGAAATAGAAAACACACACCTATACACTACTTAACACATTGTCTCAGTATTTTTTTTCTTTTTCTGCTGTTACTCATTTAAAGCTAATGAGCACTGTCATCTTTATTTTAAATTTGTTGTAGATTTGTTTCTATGTATTGGATTCATTGGGGACAAACCGAAAATATACCACTGATTCCACTGGTGGAGAGGTTGAAATCGAGCAAATACCATTTCACGAGGCCGAAATGAGGCGAAAGGATGGGCTAACTGCTCTTGACCAATTTCATACTTACCAGTCTTTTTGGGTTGACAGGTATGTTTTGCTCGGCGAGTTTCACTTCCATGAGTATGATTTAGAATTATTTGTTTTTTGATGAAAACCTTTTTGGACGATGACAATATGTTTAGACATATATACATAGCCATATTTTTATTGAAATATTTTGCCTCCTTCAGTTTGAGTCTGATGCCAGTCTTTTTGTAAGTTTGCAATATATCAAAGTTAATGGTATTCTGGGTTACCTTAGTACTTCAGTTGGGTCCTACACACCTAGACTGCTTATTGATTAAGAAATTTTTTTGTTTATTAATTTTGATTGCTTATAGAGGTGGTGTGGGATGGAACTGTAGGGATCCAAAACATTGGATTAAATTTGATTGTAAAAAGAAACATAAAAAGTGCTCAAGTTCGTTTGTTTGAAGTAAGCATTCTGGAGGTTTTTGTACAAAGTGTAGCCAGTATTTTTAATTTTCTACATGGTTGATAGGTTTTGCAATATTTCATGGACCTGATACAACTTGTGTAGGAAATATTTAGGGTTTGGCTGAAATCTAGGTCTTTCCACTTTTTATATCCTTCACCAGCTGAGTTAAACTCTTAGAATGCCTGATGTAAAACTAATCCTAAATAGAGAATTTCCAAGATTCTTAATGGATTAATTTTACCAACACGTAGTGCGGATCAAAGTTAGAAATTTTAAACAGTTAATCGGTTTGATGGATTTTCAAGAACTGAATCACGTTTAACATTCCCAATTAATAATTTAATTCTAACAATCAATAATTAAATCCCTAAGTGTTCTTAGCAAGTAAAAGATTCAATATTGATTTGTACTAATCAAGCAGGTGGAATGCTCAATCTCAATATTTGTGGTCGACAGTCAAATTAAATAATATAGTAGAGATAATAAAGCAGTATAATATAAATATTTGAGAAGTGGAAAGAGTATACCGAGGTTCGAAGAAAATACGCATTAGATTTCGGGTTGGCAGCAACGCAGAACACAACAATCAGCAACAACAGTGAGAGAGAGATAGCAACAACAAGTCAGCAATGGCAACAACAAGGGCGACGGCGGCGTCACTGGCTGAGGTCGGCGACAGGGTCGACGTGATGACGTGGCAGCGGCGGCGGCACGACGGAACAGGGAAAGGTGTCGGATTTGGTGTGTTTCGATTGGGCAGTGTGGTCACGGGCTGAGGAGGAGCTCGGGGGTGGGGTTCTGGGCGTCGATGGCGAGTGGCGACGGGGGGGGGGGGGTGTCGCCGGAGGATGGGCTGGACGAAGGGGGCACCAGAAATTGGTGAGATGGCCGGAGAAGATGAAGCTACAGTATTGGGTTAGGTCGATTGGGCGGGAAACTCAGTCGGGGAGAGAGAAGGCTGAAGGAAGAAGAGGAGAGAGGGGATTAGGGTTTTGGGTATTTTTTTTTTGGGATTTTTTTATTTGGGGGTAGATTTTAGAGTTAATCACTAACCCTAAAATTGTATTAGGATTTATCACAAACCCTAATAATTGGATCTCAATTGTATCACACAAAAAGAGAGAGGAAGAGAAAACTCAACACAATAATTTTTTTAATCAAGAATAGCATAAATTTCTCATTAATCTCAGAGCCTATAAATAGGCTCAAAACAAATCTTGATACAAATCTCAAAAGATTCTAAAAATCTCAAAAATATTCTAATGCAAAAAGAACGATTACATATGGCTATAATTGCCAAAAACAAATATAGTACTGAAATAAAATACCAAATTAAATAAAATTGATGTTCTCATCAATGCCATGTCATGATTTCAAACGTAAATGACAATGTGCAATATCTTTATTCATTCTTTCCTGAGCTGAAGGTGGATTTGGCTTTTTTTTTTCCAGATAGGAAATTGTCTCCAAAATATCACTAAAAGCTTATGAGATAGCCTTCCGAGGGGGCTTGAAAGTCGTGTTTTGTTCGTTTCACAGTTCAGAGTACTGGAAACAGTAAAAATATTATATTATTGTTTGAAAAGTGTGTTTGTGTCTTCTATGATAGCCTTCCTGAAGGGGCATGATAGTTATGTTTTGTTTATGTGACAGATCAGAAAACTGGAGAACAGTAACATATAATCTTATTGTTTTAAATGATGGATTAGGGTCATATGAAAATTTAATATAAAGGAAAGGTTTTTAGATGGGTAGTCATCTGATGTATTCTAAGCAGAACCATCTCTTATTCTTCATGAGTGCTCCTTTTCCCTTCAGCTATCTCCATCATACTTTTCGTTTTGCATATAAATTGTCCTTTAGATCATCTAACTTTATTGCTCCATCAGTTCAGTTCCCTCTTATTTTCAATTGGAGTCCTATTGAATTGGTTGTTATTATCTTGTAGCTTGTTGGAGTGAACACCATTTCTCCTTATTATTTTTCATTTTCCTTTAATGATTATCATCGTCTAGAAAACATATGCCGACTCTTTTAGATGTTGTCAACAAAATCATGTTTGAGGTACCTTTTTGTTTGGTATCAACCGAGTCCCTCTAATATCTGATTGAACCAGATAGTCAAGGGAACTTAGAGAATCGTGTTGTATTGGGCCCTCAGTGAGAGGCAGTTTAAATATTGAGAACAAATTACATATTTGGAATTACACGATTAATATGATATATTATCATATTGTGTACTATGAGTGGTAGTAAAGCTATATAACGTTAATGAAATTAAAAAACCCTCAACCCTCATCACTACTTCGAAGTGTTGGTGTAGTGGCAAGGACATTTCATATAGTGTCAGAGCTACCCAGGTTCGGATCCCAACACACATATTAAATGTGAATTTTATGTAAACCTTGCAAACTGCTCAGGTCTTGACCTACCAAAGGGCCTTCATGGGGGTGCATGTTAGAACTTAGAATGTAAAAAATATAATTTTCGCACTTCACCATTACTTCGGATATTTCACCATAATGGTATAACTACATTCCATCGTCATTAGCTGTGTCATATTTCTTGTTCATCCTCAACCCTAATGAGATATTCTTGTCATTGCTTATGCACTGTGTACATTCTGAATATATGTTATTTGGACAATTTGATAAATATCTTTAATCACATCAGTACGCTAATAAATTTAACAATGATCTCTGTCTCATGTACTCAGAGGGTGTTTGGAATGTTGCAACTGCAAATTGCAGTTGCAATTGCAAGTGAGATTTAGATTTTTCCCTCCAAAACTATTTGGTCTGATTACCCAAATGTCCTTTATGTTTTGGGAGGAAAGGATGATTCTAATATACAACATAGAGGTTCTATTGAAAAGTAGGGGACATTTGGGTAATTGGGTCGAATAGTTTGGGAAGAATTTTTTTAAATCTCACTTGGAATTGCAACTACAGTCTGTAGTTGCAACGTACCAAACAGCCCCTCAGTATCTTAAAATTTGAATACTTATTGCATACCTGGGCTCCTATTCATTATAGTGGTTTATCTATTTTTCATCTTTGAAAAAATATTGTTGAGTCATTTAATCATCTTCTAGACCAGTGCATGAAATCATTGAACTCTGTTGTTTATACAGAGCAAAAGATTATTTATAAAGCCCCGGTGTAATTTCCAGCCAAGATGGTTGCTATAATTGGTTAACAGCTGTTATTTGCATTGGAATCCTCAGTGTGCTTCTGCAATTATCATGTAGAGTTTTTTCTCGTAGTTTTTTATTCCTAGGAAGTATATGGTTATAAAAGATGGCCATATGCAATATGGCAAGATCTGTCCCTTATTTTTAAGACTTGGGAACGTCTTTCTCCAAAACACATTGATTTCCTGCCACATTTTTCCTTATTTAATTTCCCAGAAGTTCACATTCATCATATTAAATTCGTCACAGTAACATTATACATATCATTGACAAATCTTAAAATGTATTTGAAGCTGATTAAAACAACTTAAAAACTGTATATAAGACTATTTTCATAGCTAATTGTTTCAAAGTCCTTTTGGGTCCTAAAATGAACAAGACTTCAAAACAGACCAGACTAAGGAGAAAGTGCCTGTCGTCCTGTCCAGTGTAGTCGAAAACGCGTCGAGGCGCGAGCCTCAGGTGCAAGCACCTAAGCATTTTGAGCCTCAAGCTTGGGTCAAGGCACTGCCCTTGTTCAAGGCGCCACAGAGGCGCGCGCCTTTGTGTGCATTAGAAAAGGTGCTAGGCGCACGCCTCAGGAAAATGCGCAAATCTAATCAGATTTACCGATTAATTGTTATCTTCTTCAACCCGACCGGATCCAGCTCGTGACCCTATTGCACCATATCTAGATCCAACTCGTAACCTCTCAACGTCAATTCTATCTTTTTCAATCTCCACTCCCTCTCAATCTCCACCTTCATCTCACAACCTCTCATCCCTAACCCCAATCTCAACAGGTCAAGACTCCTCCCTATCTTTATGATGGATTTATTTATGGATGGTATTTTAGTTTTAGGGTGAAGGCGAAGCTGGTGTTGAAGACGGCTGAGAAGAAGATTTAAGGAGGGTGGAGGTGATGTTGTTCATACGGCCTAAAGTCGCGAGTTTTAGGGTATTATTATTGCCTTTTGATTTCTTAGTTTTTTTTTGTTTTGTTGTTGTTGTTGCTATGTTTATAATGGATTTATAGGTGGTTTTGTGGTGTCGAGACCTTATATTCAGTTATCGAAATGACTTTTTAAAAAAAAATCTTGGTTGAGTTTGAATGATTTGGCATATTATATGGTAGAATGGTATTTAGTTTGGTATACTATTGTTTTGCTAAATTATGTGCGTATCCTAGTTTGATGGGTAGGAAGAGTAATGTAGTATGTCTCGTCAAGTTTCGAGGCAGAAAATTGATGTTTATGAAATTTGTATTGGTGGATTAGTAGTCACAACTAACAAATGGTTGGGAGCCAAATCCAACAAAAGTGATTTAAAGGAAGATCATAAGTTCATCAGTTAGCTCTTCTCAATCAGTACATAGAGTAAACATCCAACTCTTTGAATTTCTTTGTATATTACCTCTTATCATACATTGATTTAAATTTAGCCTTGCATTACACTTACAAAAATCACATTGCATCACTTCTTCTTTGGTGCAAGAAAATGAACTCGTGCAAGATTATGACTTCCAGCTACCAAAACACCAGTTTGTGACCACTGCAAATCTCCCCATTTCAGATTATTCTTAATGATCTGTATGATCTGTATTAAGATAAAATATACATTTTATTAACAAATAGATACTAAATACACGTCAATGATATATTTTGTTGCTGTGATGCCATCTTGTTTATATAATCTTATTTATAAATTTTAAAAACCCCAAAAAATAATATTGTGTCTCGGTTAAGTGATGCTTACGCCTCAAGTTGTGCCTTGCACCTCAAGTTTATTACGGGTGTGAAAAACCCTTCCAATAAACTAAAACTCCGAAGTTGTGGTGAGGGTGAGAGTTTAATATTTATATTCTAACATGGCCCTGCAGGTTGAGGGCCATATTTGTGGGCCAAGACCTGGAATATACGTAGCGGTATATTTTTTAAATTCGCATTTAAATTGCGTAGCCAGTGGGATTCGAACCTGGGTTGCTCTGATACCATGTGAAATACCCTATTAAGAGCATTTGCAGTCGTTAGCTAAAATGGCACATTTTTAAAAAAATAGAAAAAATTGTGCTGTAGTCGTCGGCTATATACCCAAATTTTGGGTTTTAGGGGAATAATGGTTTGCTATATTTTGAAGAAGATATAGGAATTTAGAAATTATAGCCGACCCGTTCAATCAGACGAAAGATAAGACGGGGGATCATTTCCCGTCCCATTTTTTAAAAAAATCGATCAGATGGGAAAATTCCCGTCTGATCGATTTTTAAAAAAAATGGGATGGGAAATGATTCCCTGTCCCACAAATTAAATATATAAAAAAAACCTCGGACAGGAAATCATCCATCTTCCGTTTAATCTCTCTATCTCTCTCTCTCTCTCTCTCTATATATATATATATATATATTTTTTTTTTTTTTTGGGGATTAGACATTATCTTTCGTCTGTCGATTTTAAAAATTTGAAAATCCAAAATTTGGGTTAAAATGACTGCAGCTCAAACACAAAATTTCCTTTCCTATAAGCCAAATACCCAAAATTTTGGATTGAACGACTACAGATGCTCTAATAAACCAAAACTCCGAAGTTGTGGTGAGGGTGAGGGTTTATTTATATTCTAACAACGGGGTAGTGAAATTGCTTTGCACCTTTTACCTTCGACTACATTGGTCCTGTGGAAATTGTGAAAGTCTTGACCTTCTTAGTCATGCATCGGTGCCGTCAAGCCATTTATCTAGTACGTCATGAACCTGTATAGAAGCGAGAGCATCAGTCTCTTTTGATACTGAAAGTGACCCATCTTAGATTCCAAGTTACTATAAAATCAATGAGACTAGATTTCCAAAAGATAAAGACTTAATCAGGATTAAAAAGTTAAGTATATGAGTTAATTCTACTAAACGTTAAGTTAGGCATGTAGGAATTAGTTTGACTCCCCAAACAGATAATTAAGCTCTATCTGTGTCGATTTCCTCCATATTTATATTGATATGGACATTTTCCTTCCTAATATATCGAAGAGATTGATCAGGGGATACTTGGGTATTTGCTTTTTTCTTAATATATTTGGGTAATTGCTTCTTTAATTCTGTTGGTGCTTGAGTTTGAAGAATCTAGTATATAGTATAATGTTTTCAGCTTCACTAGTTTTTCACTGTTTGGTTTTATAATTTTATTTTATGTTATTTTTAATAATGTTTAGTTATTAGTTAATGAATCTAATTTTGGTTTAGTTGTCTTATACTTAGATAAAGTCATGACTAATAAAAAATAGTAGAAAGCCATTTAAATGACTATGAATCTTCCTTCATATGTTGTGTTCTACGCAGAAGCATATCTGGTATCTTTTCTTACAGTTTATTGGTTCATTTACATCAAAAATTATCTTGTGATTTAACTTAATGAATGCACAGTGATTTAGCTTCTTTAGAATAAATTCAATGAAGAAACTACTCTTGTATTTTATACAAGGTTCTAGACATCATATCCAGTGTTGTATTAGCCTAAAATGTCACACGTTGGATGGTCATTGCCGAAAACATTTGCTAAATAGTAGTTGCCAAGGATATTAGCTAATGGGGAATCATGAGTGATGATAGTTAATAAACCTGAAATGTCTTCTAGATAAGCTTTACTTGCATCATGTGTCACACATGTGAACTTTGTAGTGCAGATTTTCTATTTAATACCCTGTAGTGGAAATGCATAGAACCACATGCAAAACATCTAAACTAATCATTTGCACAACTAAAGCATCATCACGAATAACTTAGGTTTTTATTTAACAAGTTATTAAATTTAATGAAAATTTAGAGGGCACAAGTGATGTAAAACTATTCCTAAGTAGAGAATTTCCAAGAATCTTAAATGATTAATTTTACCAACATGCAATGCAGATTAAAATTAGAATTTTAAATAATTAATCAGTTTGATGGATTTTCAAGAATTGAATTAAGTTTAACAAGCCCAATTAATAATTCAGTTCTAGCAATCAATAATTAAATCCCTAAGCAATCTTAGCAAGTAAAAGGTTCAATATTGATTCGTACTCTAATTAGACAAGTGGAACACTCAATCTCGATATTTGTGGTCGATAGTTAAATTAAATAATATAATAAATATGATATAGCGGTATAACACAAGTATTGAAAAAGTGGAAAGAGTATACCGGGGTTTGAAGAAACCAGCGTTAGATCACTGGTTGACAGCAATGCAGAACACAACAATCAACACCACAGTAAGAGAGAGACAACAACAACAAAGTCAGCAATGGCAATAGCAAGGGCGACAGCGGCGGTGTCGCTGGCTGTGGGCGGAGACGGGGGTCGACGCGGCAAGGTGGGTCGACGGCGGCATCGACGGAAACAGGAGGGTCGTCGGGATTTGGGGGTTTTGGCTGTGGCTGGCGATCAGAAACAGGAAGGGGGGATGAGGAGGTCGATGAGGCAGTCGGGGACTTGGTCGGGTGGTGGGGAAAAGGCGGCGAAGACGGAAGAGGATGAGGGGGATGGTGGTGGTGCGGGTAGCAGGCGACGACGATGGAAGAGGATGGGGGGATGGTAGTGGTGTGGGTGGCAGACGACGGGGGCGGCGAGGAGTTGGGAGGGTTTCGGAAATCGATGCGGTGAGAGGAAGAAGATGAAGAAGGATTAGGGTTTGGGTTTAATTATATTTGGAGATTAGGGTTTGATTTTAATTTGAGAAATTAGGGTTAGGAATTTGTATTGGATTTGGGGATTTGGGGGGTAGTTTTAGAATTTATCACAAATCCTAAAAGTTTATTAGGATTTATCACAAACTCTAATAAGTTGGATCTCAATTTTATCACACAAAGGAGAAATGAGCAAAACTCAACACAATAAATTTTTAATCAAGAATGGTATGACTTCTCATTAATCTCAAGGCCTATAAATAGGTTGAAAACAAATATTGATACAAATCTCAAAATATTCTAAAAATTTCAAAAATATTCTAATGCATAAAAGAAAGATTACATATGGCTATAATTGCCAAAAACAAATATGGTACTGAAATAAAATACTAAACTAAACAGAATAAATGTTCTCATCATTCTCTCCGGGTGGGAGAGAGCTCGACCTAGTCGAGTCAAAACTAGTGATCCTATCTTGGTGCTCCAAAAGATTTGGATCTAGTTGCAGGAGCTCCTCCCGATCACTGCAAGTGTCATCCAACTCCGGCTTGTTCTTCCACCTCACCAAATACTTGTGCATACTACCATTTCTTATAGAGATTATCTGTTCATCTAAAATATTATTCAATTCTTCCGTCGGTGGGTAAATAATATCAGGTAGAGTGGTAAATGTGGGAATCTCACCATTAGGCTCCAGGGTAGGCTTATCTATAAGAAAATTTCTAGGGTGAAATTTTGAGCCTTCATAGAGTACTAGATTCTTAATATTGAAAGTCTTACTTATGCCAAAGCCTTCAGGAAGGTCAACTACATAGGTATTATCATTGATCTATGAAGAATCTTAAATGGGCATGCAGTACAAATGTTTAAGTTCTTAACGGATCCAGCTGGAAACCGTTCTGGATGAATCCGAACCATCACTTCGTCACAAATATCAAAAGTTATAAATTTTCTTCTAGTATCTGCTATTAAATTATAGTTAAAATTATTCTCATTAAGTTCCTTGAAAATTTCTGTATGCAAGTCATGAATGTGATGCAAATATGGGTGCAGATTCTGTGACTCCAGGATATTCTAACACATGGATAAAATCTATTGGCTGCCAAGTGACTTGGAAAGAAATGAGTGACTCAGGTACACTCAATGGAGGTGACTGGACAGACTGAATACAATTGAGAGTTTGGTCATCATCTTTTTCATCAAAGTCATCACTTACATTAGGTTCATAGGGTAAACTCATTGTCGGGCTCATCATCGATGACTGCGGTACCCTCTACTATATTGATCCTACTTGGGCTGGGACAGTTGCCGGCAACATGGTTGTATCCCTTACATTTATAGCACTTAGTGAGAGGATCAATCTTAGAATAGTCTCTTTTAGTGTTCTTACCCGTGTTGTTATTTCTAAGTGGATAGGAATTTGAAGTATGTTTGTTTGGGTAAGACTTGTTAGGGTACTGAGGAGAGTAGTGCTCAGGTCTAGAGAGATCAGGAGGATTCATTCTGGAGGAATGATCCATCGAATCGCTGGACTTGTAATGGGAACTTGCTTTAAGGGAATCAATATCGAGGACAAGAGCATAAGTTGCTACTAATGAGTCCACATTTCTATGAATTTGCTCGTTCCTCAGATCGGCTCGTAATCCAGCCTTGAACCTAGAGAGAGTTTGTTCTTCACTCTTTTTACCTAAAGCATTGCACCGAATAAGGAAGTTATCAAATTTATCTACATATTCTTGTGTGGATTTACTTTCTTGATAAAGTTGGTTTCACGAATTTAGCAGTTGGGTGTGGAACGATAACGGTACATATCTCTCAGTGAGCTTCTCTTTCATGGCTTCCCAAGTGGCTATGAGTGCCAGGCCTCGGCCTCTACGGGCATGTTCAAGATTGGTTCAATGTTGTTGAGCTTTACCCGACAATTTCATAGTGGCAAATTTAACCTTAAGGGCTTCGCTCATGTCAAACCACACAAAGTAGTGGTCCATCACACGGATCCAATCAAGATAAGCTTGGAGTTCCATGTGGCCTTCAAAATGGGGAACGTCAGCCTTAACGTTCTTCTTATATTGTTCGTCAGGGTCACGTTCTTGACGTTGATCGTCACGAACATTCTCTTGAGGGATCTGACGATTAGCATGAAGCTCAGGGACAACAGTTTGATTTAATTCCACTTGTTCAAGCCTCTGATTGATATTGACAAGAGTTGCTTGAATGACAGCTAGGGTGGCGGAAATATCAGAGCTGTCCATTTCAGGTCGGGAAGGTCTAGGATTTCTACGTGGGTGATGTGGGAGGGATAAGAAAGGCTCGTCAGGTTCTGTGATGGTGCTGCGAAGACGCATTCACCAAAAGGGGAAAACTAGGGGGTCGTGTGTGCTAGTTTCTTTTTTTTATAAAAAAAATGAATATGAAATGATCTAAAATAAAGAGAGAAAAATAAAAGACTACACGATCCTAAATGAATGCAGAAATTGATGCCTAAATGATGCAAGAACTAGGGTTTTAAGAACCTTCGCTCTGATACCAAAATGATGTAAAACTAATCCCAAGTAGAGAATTTCCAAGAATCTTAAAGGATTAATTTTACAAACATGTAATGCGGATCAAAATTAGAATTTTAAACGATTTATCAATTTGATGGATTTTCAAGAATTGAATTAAGTTTAACAAGCCCAATTAATAATTTAGTTCTAACAATCAATAATTAAATCTCTAAGCGTTCTTAGCAAGTAAAAGGTTCAATATTGATTCACACTCTAATTAGGCAAGTGGAACACTCAATCTCGATATTTGTGGTCGGCAATTAAATTAAATAATATAGTAGAGATGATAAAGCGGTATAACACAAATATTGGAAAAGTGGAAAGAGTACCGGGGTTCGAAGAAACCAACGTTAGATTACGGGTTGACAGCAATGCAAAATACAGTAATCAGCACCACAGTAAAAGAGAGACATCGGCAACAAAGTTAGCAATGGCAACAGCAGGGCGACGGCGGCGGCATCGCTGGCTGAGGGCGGCGATGGGGGTCAACACGGCGAGGTGGGTTGACGGCGGCGTCGACGGAAACAGGAGGAGGGTCATCGGGATTTGGGGGTTTTGGCTGTGGCTGGCGATCAGAAACAGGAAGGGGGGACAAGGAGGTCGATGAGGCAGTCGGGGAGTTGGTCGGGTGGTGGGGAAAAGGCGGCGAAGACGGAAGAGGATGAGGGGGATGGTGGGGGTGCGGGTGGTAGGCGACGACGATGGAAGAGGATGAGGGGGATGGTGGTGGTGTGGGTGGCAGACGACGGGGGCGGCGAGGAGGAGTTGGGAGGGTTTCGGAAATCGATGGAGGGAGAGGAAGAAGATGCAGAGGGATTAGGGTTTGGGTTTAATTATATTTGGGGATTGGGGTTTGATTTTAATTTGGGAAATTAGGGTTAGGAATTTGTATTGGATTTGGAAATTTGGGGGTAGTTTTAGAGTTTATCACAAACCCTAAAAGTTTATTAGGATTTATTACAAACCCTAATAAGTTGGATCTCAATTGTATCACATAAAGGAGAGATGAAGAGCAAAACTCAACACAATAAATTTTTAATCAAGAATGGCATGACTTCTCATTGATCTCAAGTCCTATAAATAGGCTCAAAACAAATCTTGATACAAATCTCAAAATATTCTAAAATTCTAAAAAATATTCTAATGCATAAAAGAAAGATTACATATGACTATAATTCCCAAAAACAAATATGGTACTGAATTAAAATACTAAACTAAACAGAATAGATGTCCTCATCAACAAGTCATCGGTGTGATTGGCATACCTATTAGCTTTTGCCACCTTTCTTTAGATTATGATCAAACCATGCTCCTCCTTTTGAAACAAACACAAATCAAAATCAATAAAAAGAAACACATAGAGCTAAAACTAATAAAAGTACTAAGTGATTATCTTAAAATTAATTTTAAAATGAACATGTTGAAATAAATTTAAGAAACAATAATGAAGTGAAGAACATGGAGCAAAATTCTAATAAGTTGAACGGTTAAAGAGTGCTTATTAAAGTGTACTAAACTACATGATCATCTATAAAGAGAAATGAAGATAGATTACCAAGTGATCATCTAAAACTAATGCATAAAGTGAGTTAGTTCAAATAAATTAAAGAGACAACAAAAAAGTTCAAACATTGGAGCTAAATCATGATAAAGAATATGAGATAACTAATTATCTCTAATACTATAATGCGAGAGTTGGGATTGTATAATTTGTAGAGAACTGTAATTTGTAGACAAACAACCATCTAATCTCAACCACTTATTTTTAAGTAGGAGTTATATTAACCATCCATTTACTTAACTGTTGTCAATAACCATAATACCCTCAAAGTTCAAATTTATTTACAACATGATTATTTACAAATGCGCCAATCATATAGAATAAAATTGGTGCCACTAAGGGCAATTTGTAAATAGTATGGTAAGGTTTGGAATGGGTAAATGAAGGTCTCAGTCTTTACTTTAAAAAAAATAATATTAGGACGTGTATCGCACATGCAAATTACTAGCCTCTATTAATTAAAGAGTGTTTACAAAGTGACAAACTTAAGACAATAATAATAATTAAGAGTTTTAAAGTAAATTTCACAGAATAATGTGTTGAAGAATCTACCACAACTCGTAGTGCTAATAGCGGAAGTACACCACAAACAAACCACCAAGACTTAGATGAACCAAGAACAAGCAAACCACCAAGACTTAGATGAACCAAGAACAAGTCACCACGATATATGCAATATCTCACAAGAACACAATCAATATGCAGAGATAACCCATACTTCTTATTCCCCATGAAATACAAAGATTACAAAGAGATTACAACTCTCAATCTCTCTCTCACCTTTGAAACACTCGGCACAATTCCCTTTTGAAGTTAAACAATGATAACGGCTCACCAAATCTCTCTATTCAGATCATCTCAAATTGCTACAACCCTAGAGTCTACAACCATATATATAGTCCCCAAGTAAACCCTAAAAGATAAACACAAATCCAGCTTATTGGGCCTTAAACTCGTAAGCCCCAAAAAACAATCAGCACCAAAGTCGATCGACGGCACCCCCAAGGTCGGTCGATTGCAACGTGTAAAGTCAAACCCGAGACACGATCGGTCGACTGCACGGTTGACCGTTCCCCCCTCTGTTGGACCTTGTACATTCGAAGAACTCTCAGCAGCTTGGGTCGGTCGACCGCACCCCCAAGTCGGTAGACCGCAACTCTCCAGACTACACTTCTTCTACTTGTTGTTGTCTTCTCTTGCTGTTTTTGTCTCATCTTCTTCTCCAACTTCAAGTACCCAGTGCCTACGTGTATTTGAGGCCAAAACCCTAACAATCTTTCACTTGGACCAAATACACCACGCTTCAAAGTTATTGCAATCTTTACCTCACATTATCTTTACCAATCTCCCACTTTCATGGAAGACCCAAGTACTCCTCATTCTCATGAAGAGCATCTCCGCCACTCCACCACGTAGAGTGCATCAACCACCCCTCATCTCCTCATGAAGCATGTGCTTCACCAATCGTGTAGAGCACGAATACCGGAAAAACAATCTCCCGTGTCGGATTTTGTGTTATAGCTCCCTAACTCGCACAATCTCTATCAACATCGGACATGGTTCAAAATCTCTCAATGCACCCTTTACATTAGAAGTCTCCGTGGACAACACTTCCACAATATCCGCAGACTGTTCAACCAATACAGTCCCATTTTGGTTACCCTCATCGACATCACCCCGCATATCGATACCAGTGCTCTCTTCCTCAGAAGAGTGACTTGAAACTGCCATATCGCAAAGTACCCTCACCGCAGCAACGTCTTGCCCTCTAAGATCACTTCCATAGCCAGCAGCTCTCACTAAATTAGTAACCTCCCCTCCACAACTGAAAGAACTCGGTTGCATCCCCACATAAATCCCCACATAACCTACTACTCGATTCTAGCTCAGAGTCGACTACAGGAGAAACACCCCTCACGTTTCTAAGCAAATACAGCATTCCCTCACGCTTTTCTTTTGCAATCACCCTTGAACGTGCAGCTATACACCACTCCCTACTACCAACTGTAGTAGACAACTCTGTCTAGCCTTCCAATTGAGATAAGATTTTCCTTTTGAGTCTGGAACATGCCTTGTCTACCGCAAGACAACACACTGATCATCATTGGCTTTTACCTGAACAGTATCAACCTTACGTACAGGACACCAGTGACCATTCGCCACGATCACATCTCCAGAAGAACCCTCCTTGTAGTCATCAAACACTTCTCTCCTCGGAGTGCAATGAAAAGAAGCTCCCGAATCAATACACCAATCTTGAGTGTCCAACTCCTCCCGAGCTGATAAGCATAACTCTTCAACAAGCCCTACTTGAGCTTCTTTTGGGGTATCTCTCTTCAGTTTCTCCTGCTTCCTCTTCATATAAGCCTTGCAACTGCACATCATGTGACCCTTCTTGTGACAATACCAGCACTTAAGCCCATGTCCCCTATCGCTGTCATCAGATTCACTCTCAGATGAACTACTCCGATCCTTTCTTCTTCGACTGTTCTTAGATCTCTCACGTCTCTTCTCAACGTACATTGTAGAATCTCTAGAAGATGATGATGGATATCCCTTGTTTCTCCCCTTTCTCACCTCGTTCAGAATGCTACTCACCACATTCTGTAGTCGTCGAATCTGTCATAGTGTCTGTAATAGTCTGTTCCAGCGTACTATAACTATCAGGTAAAGTAGATAGAAGTAACAATGACTGCCCCCACTCTGAAAACTTCAAACCTGCAGCTTCCTTCTGGTTATAAACCATACAGTAATTGTTCACATTCTCTGCTACTGAACCCCCTTCCCTCAACTTCATACTAACCAATTTCTTCAGATGAAGAATTTGATTAGATGCTGACGGTTTCTCATACATGTTCGTGAGAATCTCCATAGTCTCCTTTGTGGTCTTTGCCTTCGAGATATGACATAACACATTCTTACTCAGCCCCAACTGAATCTGTCCTAGTGCCTTCTGATCCAAACAATTCCACTCTGCCAAGACCTTCGCATCCTTGTGTGCACCTACCGGCTTCTCATCAAACAATGGACCATTAAGATCTTTCTGATGAAGATACGCTATCATCTGAATCTTCCACATCGCGAAGTTAGTCCCATCGAATCTCTCGATCTTCGACTTGTTATTGGCCATCCCGATCCTAGTTGCTCTGATACCACTTGTTGAAGAATATACCACAACTTGTAGTGCTAATAGCGGAAGTACACCACAAGCAATAGAAACCATCAAGACTTAGATGAACCAAGAACAAGCTACCACGATATATGCAAGATCTCACAAGAACACAATCAATATACAGAGATTACAACTCTCCATCTCTCTTTCTCTTTCACCTTTGAAACACTTGGCACAATCCCCTCTTGAAGTTGAACAATGATAACAGCTTACCAAATCTCTCTATTCAAATCATCTCAAATTGATACAAACCCTAGAGTCGACAGTGATATATATAGCCCCCAAGTAAACCCTAAAAGATAAACACAAATCTAACTATTGGGCTTTAAACTCGTAAGCCCAAAAAAAACAATCAACGCCGAAGTCGGTCGACTCAACATGTAAAGCCAAACCCGAGACACGATCGGTTGACAGCACGGTCAACCGTCCCCCTTCTGTTGGACCCCGTACACTCGAAGAACTCTCAGCAGCTTGTGTCGGTCGACCACAACTCTCCAGACTACACTTCTTCTACTTGCTGTTGTCTTCTCTCGCTGTCTTTGTCTCCTCTTCTCCTCCAACTTCAAGTACTCAGTGCCTACGTGTATTTGAGGCCAAAACTATAACAATCTCCCACTTGGACCAAATACACCACGCTTCAAAGTTATTGCAATCTTTACCTCGCATTATCTCTGCCAAATCTCCCACTTTCATGGAAGACTCAAGTACTCCCCACTCTCATGAAGAGCACCTCCGCCGCTCCACCATGTGGAGTGCACCAACCACCCGTCATCTCTTCATAAAGTATGTGCTTCACCAATCGCTTAAAGTACAAATACCGGAGAAACAATCTTTTGTGTCAGATTCCGTGTTACAAGACTCTAACTCGCAGAATTTTCATCAACATCGGACATGGTTCAAAACCTCTCAATGCACCATCTACCTTAGAAGTCTCCGTGGACGATACCCCCACAATATCCACAGACTGTTCAACCCCTACAGTCCCATTTTGGTTACCCTCATCGACATCACCCCGCATATCGGTACCAGTGCTCTCCACCTCACAAGAGCGACTTGAAGCTTCGATTGTCATATCGCAAAGTACCCTCACCGCAGCAACGTCTTGCCCTCTAGGATTACTTCCATAGCCAGCAGCTGCCACTAAATTAGTAACATTCCTTCCACAACTGAAAGAACTCGGTTGCACTTTACATAACCTACTACTCGATTCTAGCTCAGAGTCAACTACAGGAGAAACGCCCCTCACGTTTCTAAGCAAATACAGCGTTCCCTCATGCTTTCCTTTTGCAATCACCCTGAAACCTGCAGCTATACACCACTCCCTTCTACCAACTGTAGTAGACAACTCCTCTTTGTCTAGCCTTCCAATCGAGATAAGATTTTTCTTCGAGTCTGGAACATGCCTTGTCTCCCGCAAGACACCACACTGATCATCATTGGTTTTCATGTGAACAGCATTAACCTCACGTACAGGACACCGGTGACCATTCACCACGATCACATCTCCAAAAGAACCCTCCTTGTAGTCATCAAACACTTTTCTCATCGGAATGTAATGGGGTGAAGCTCCCGAATCAGTACACCAATCTTGAGTGCCCAACTCTTTCCAAGCTGATAAGCACGACTCTTCAACAAGCCCTACTTGAGCTTCCTTTGGGGTATCTCTCTTCGGTTTCTTCTGCTTCCTCTTCATATAAGCCTTGCAACTGCACATTATGTGATCCTTCTTGTGACAATACCAGCACTCAAGCCCATGTCTCCCATCGCTGTTATCAGACCCACTCTCAGATGAACTACTCTGATCATTTCTTCTTCGACTGCTTTTAGATCTCTCACATCTCTTCTCGACGTACTTTGCGGAATCTCTAGATGATGATGGATATTCCCCGTTTCTCACCCTTCTCACTTTCTCGTTCAGAATGCTACTCACCACATCCTGTAGAGTCGTCGAATCTGTCATAGTGCCTGTAATAGTCTGTTCCTACCGTACATAACTATCGGGTAAGGTAGATAGAAATAACAATGACTGCCCCCTCTCTAAAACATCAAACCTGCAGCTTCCTTCTGGTTATAAATCATACAGTAATTGTTCACATGTTCTGCTACTGAACCCCCTTCCCTCAACTTCATATTAACCTATTTCTTCATATGAAGAATTTGATTCGGTGCCGACGATTTTTCATACATATCTGTGAGAATCTCCATAACCTCCTTTGTGGTCTTTGTCTTCGAGATATGAAATAACGCCTTCCTACTCAGTCCAAACTAAATCTATCCTAGCGCCTTTTGATCCAAACGATTCCACTCTATCAAGACCTTCGTATCATTGTCTGCACCTACCAGCTTCTCATCAAATAACGGACCATCAAGATCATTCTGACGAAGATACGCTATCATCTAGATCTTCCACATCGCGAAGTCACTCCCATCGAATCTCTCGATCTTCGGCCATCCCGAACCTAGTTGCTCTGATACCACTTGTTGAAGAATCTACTACAACTCGTAGTGCTAATAGCGGAAGTACAACACAAGCAATGGAAACCATCAAGACTTAGATGAACCAAGAACAAGCTACCACGATATATGCAAGATCTCACAAGAACACAATCAATATGCAGAGATAACCAATACTTCTTATTCCCTAAGAAATACAAAGATTATAAAGAGAGTACAACTCTCAATCTCTCTTTCTCTCTCACCTTTGAATCAGTCGGCACAATCCCCTCTTGAAGTTGAACAATGATAACAGCTTACCAAATCTCTCTATTCAAATCATCTCAAATTGATACAAACCCTAGAGTCTACAACCATATATATAGCCCCAAGTAAACCCTAAAAGATAAACACAAATCCAGCTTTTGGGCCTTAAACTCGTAAGAGCATCCACAGTCGTGATTGTCAAAAAATGGCAAAATGCATATTTACATATAGCATTTCTAGCATTTGCTGTAGTTGTCCAACGCTATTTTATAGCAATTTAAGATAAAAAATACTAGACGCAAAGTGAAGTTGCGTCGGAAGGGTGAAACAAATTATTTAATTAATTTTTTAATGTTAGACGGACAGTGAAGTTGCGTCGGAAGAAAAAATAAAATAAAAGAAGTGACAGACGCAAAGTGAAGTTGCGTCCCACGATTTTTCGAATTTTTTAAAATTTAAAATCAATTTTTAGTTGAAAAAAATATTAAAATTCCCCCCCCCCCCCCCCCCCCCCCCCACACACACACACACACACACACACACAGGACACAAAGTCAAGTTGCGTCCAAGGGGGCGGAGGAGTTTGTTTGGTTTTTAATTACGCTATATTAAATATTTTTTGTGAGCGACGCAAAGTGAAGTTGCGTCGAAGAATTCAAAAAATAATTTTTTTTAGTGGGACGCAAGTTGCGTCCTGTATATTATGCATTTCTCTCAAATCCACTCTCATATATAGCAATCTACTGTAGCTATGTATGCATAAAAGCAAATGACTGCAGCTTGTCGCTTGCTATAAAATGCATTTTATGCATAAATAGCACATGACTGTGGATGCTCTAAGCCCAAAAAAACAATCAGCGCCGATGTCAGTCGACCGCAACGTGTAAAGTCAAACCGAAGACATGACCGGTCGACTGCACGATCAGTCGTCCACCCCTCTGTTGGACCCTGGTCGACCGCAACTCTCCAGACTACACTTCTTCTCTTGCTGTCTTTGTCTCCTCTTCTCCTCCAACTTCAAGTACTCACTGCCTACATGTATTTGAGGCAAAAACCCTAACATAATGTATTTAGAATATATGAAAACTTTATACAAGATGAAAACAATTCTATTTATTTCAAACCTGATCATTGTTCTCCTTTCCATCCTCGCCAATAGTTGATAGGTTCCCTATGTTTTTTCTTTCGATAATGATTACCTTCTTCATCCATTGCTATCCTCTTTGGGTTGGATGACAATGTTCTTAGATAAACCCTGCAGTCTTTATACCTTCCTGAACCTGACTTGGCTCCGTTATGTAAACTGACCTCAGAACACCAATGGAGTTTTAGGGAAGATTTCTTTGTAATCACTACTTGAAGAAGGGAGATTAGAGAGGCATTTCTTCTATTTTTGGTGGTGCAGTCCCCTCGATCACATTCTCTTGCTAATCGCAGCTTAACAGCAGGATATATAGCAGCAGGTTACATTTCTTCTAGTGCAGCAATTCTTTAATGTATCCATAATTTGTTGTTCCTTTTACAGGACCCATGCTAGGGGAGTCAGTCAAGATTCACCGTCAGAAGCTGGGAAAGAAGTCATCATTGATTCCTCAACTGTTACAGATCCTGAATCTGCACCACTTCAAACTGGATCTGATGTTGGTAAGAGAATCATTCAAATAATCCATACATCTTGTATAGCTAATGAACTCGGTAACTAATACAATCCAGTGTTCTTCAACCAGTTAGCTTGCATTCAATGGAGAAACCAATTCAGTCAAATTCGATTCACAAATCAAGTCCCATGGCCCACTGTGAGATAGTGGATGAAATCTCTAGTACGAAATATTCTGGTATCAATTCTCTCATGGATGGACATGTAATAAATGACTTATCCTCTCATAATTCACCAGAGGTCAGACAGTATTTCCTTGAAGGCTACTGTGGAATATCAGATATTAATGGTATTCATGAGTCAACTGAAGGTGTTATAGATAACTCCAAAGAAGATGTGGACAATGATGACATGCTGGATGGCATATTTTCCTTTTCTGAAGAGGGTACAATTCTAACTACAGGCTTGTAATTTTTATACTCGTATAACCTTTTGGTTGTCTGTTGTTATCTTTATATTTCTGATTTTATTCTTCAGATATGTGTGGAGCTGGCTGACTGGAATATTGGAACAGGTGGCTGGTATTTACACTACCCTTACCCCCTTTGCTATATCACTCCTAAAATGGATAATGGAAATTGTGGATCTTGTACCGAGACTCTGTTCTTTGATCCGTCCCATATATATATATATATATATATATATATATATATATATATATATATATATATATATATTCAATTGAAAAAGAAAAAAAAATAGAAGAAAAAAAGCAGAAGGAAAAAAAAAAAAAAGAAAGTTAAAGAATTTGTGTTGAAGAAGTTATGCATTAGAGAGTTGAAGAAAAGTTGGATCTTTATTTCTTGCTCTCTCGTTTGTACATTGTGTGGATTTTTACTTTTATATGCTAGGGTTTCGACTTTGAAGGTATATTTAAAATATCCCTCATGTCTGGATGTACAGAAGTAAAACCGCAGAGGCCGGTGTTCAGTTTGATTCAATGATTAATGAAATGGACTTCTTTCTGGATCTTGTATTTATTTCTTCTGTTGGTATGCCAAAAAAAATGTACTTGTTTCCTTTTGTTCATCAGTAGTTGAATGGGAGCTATTATTATTATTATTATTTTTTTCTTTTTTTGAGTTAAAAGGTGGAATAACACCACCCTGTTTCATTAATAAGAAATTAATAAACAACCCCGTAGAACCGGGAGAAAACAAAAGTACAGTGCAGGAAATAAAACATAAATCCCCAACAGGACCCTGGGGGGTGGGTTTCATCGTCTAAATCACAAACAACAGGAAATAAAACATAGACCCCCAACAAAGCCCTGGGGGGTGGGTATTAACCTCTAATCCTCAAATAAAGCACAAAGAAAGAGACAACATAAAAAGAATGGGAGCTATTATTGAGGAAAGCCATATTTATTTGGAGATTCTGTCTGCTCCTATAGTGATAATTCCTGTGTATAGCCTTAATTTATAAATGCTTGAATCATATTGAATGGGATTACTTCCATAGTGATAATTCCTGTTTGAAATTCTATTGCCGCCTCAGACTCAGTTCTTTGGAACTACGATCTTGTGCTTGGTGAGGTATTTTCATACTGGATGATGATAGAGTTCATAAATGCTTGAATTGTCGGACTTTTTAGATCATTTATCCTGAGGGTTCCCTTGAACTGGTCATGTTGATGCAAGGAATACACTTCCGTACTTGTTTTGGTATGATTTCGTGTAGATATTCGTTCAAAATCGTCAAAAAATTGGTCCTGCGACGATTCACATATGTGATACGGGTAATTTCCTTTTTTGAACATACTTTCTCTTCAAACATACTTTCTTCTCAAAATCTGATACAAATATTTCTCCTTGTTCAATTGATAGTTATTATATTCCCCCCTCCCCCCCCCCCCCCCCCCCCCCCCCCCCCCCCCCCCCAAAAAAAAAAAGATTTATAGTTATTATATGCATGCAGTACACCTGTGGTCTCTCTCAAGTTGAAGTATGTGAGGGTATAAATATAAGATGAATTAGGAAGATTTTTTATTCCGAATAGGTCACTTTGAAACTAATTTTTTAAGCAGACCATTTTCGAAACTAATTTTGAAAATAGATCAACTCTCATAGGCCACAGTATCGAACTGCGGCCTCTTCGACTTTAAGTCCGCAATTGTAAACTACGGTCTATGTACAAATCATATACCTCTAGACTCTCAAGACTTGATTTAAAATTTCTCAAGTCCAAGGAAGTTCAAAGGTGATAACTAAGACTGTATTTGGATACTGTGGCCTCTACAATACGTAGGTCGCGGTTGTGTGCCTCTAGAATATGGAGGTCGTAGTTCACAACTGTGGCCTCAGTTATGGCACAATGGGGTTCAATTCTTAATTTCTTCTTACCCCCTAAACTCCACTTCACTTCACTTCATCTCTCCTAAAAAAGCTCCTTAACTTCACCTGCAGCAACACCCACAAAGCCCAAATCCGTACAACCCTCATCACTCTCTTCCTACTCCCTAAACTCTTTTCCAAATCCAACTCTCAACTTCACTTCATCTTCCTCTCTCCATCTCCATTCAAATTTTGAAATCCCCAGACCCTAATTACACATTTTCGTCCTAATTCGCCTAACTGCCGCCACCCACATTCAATCTGACAACACCCACAAAGCTTAGCCTCTCCTTCATCAGTATTCGACATTATCTTCGTCGTCACTCGAAGTTCTTGAAGGCATGTCTTGGTTGGTTAGCATGTGTTGTTTCTTGAGAATTGTTATAATTTGTTTGTGTCGTTTGCCGTAAATGTTATGAATTGTTAGTGAGTAACATAGATATTGTATACTGCATTTGTGACTAAATGGGTTTAGATGATTGTATGAAGTTTTGTGTGCAAGGTTGGTGACTCTTGTCGGTTGCAAATTAGCTTATTGTCCACCATGTGTTTGATGAATTGCCTGTGAAAATAAAATAGGTACGGTTCGGATTATTTTTAAAAATATTCGAATTGAAATGTATAGTTGTCGATAAACAATGTGTGCAATAGAAGATATGTTGGTTGTGATGTGTAATATTGAATTAAATTCATTACATATGTCGTATGATGTTATGACATAATACTACACATTTAGTTTCTTAAGAGCTTCGTTCATTAATTTGTTCATGTCATATAATGTATTTGTTATATATTAATCATGTTCTAATATTAGTAATACAATTGTGTATTGACTGAGCAAGTAGGTAATGGCATGAACGATAGGTAATATAGGACCGTCGACTCGTTCTAGCCATCCACCAGTAAGTAGTTAGTGTTTTGGAGTTGAAATAATTTTTTATTTATAATGCATTTGTCATCGGAGTGATTAATGAATGTAGGAAGATACTCATGAATTAGCCGGTACTAGTGAGCATGGTCGGGGATCAAGAACTCGCTGTGGAAGACCCCTTGACTAAAATACATGAGTCTTCCAGTAGTGGTGGCTGAGGACGTGGCACCACACCTACCAATGTAAGAAGTGTTGATATATTTTAAACAATTGAATTTGCACATAATAATATTGTAGCTAAAACATCATTTCTTCCATTGTGTTTGTAGTTCCCCTCATCTTCCGGTGTGGAGAGATCTCTTCCTCATCCGTTGCACGTGGAGGTCCAGGTCCATTAAACCCGAATCTCTTGACTTTGCAGAGTGAACACCGATCACAATCCGTTTGGAACAGTGTATCGAATGAGTGCACGTTCTGTAGGCACCCTCCATAGTTGCCGATGCACCCATGCACACACGAACTGTTGGCCGCTGCTAGGTTGAATGAAATTAGCCTGATGGGAGAATCAAGCTTGATTGTTCCTACTTACCGCGCTCGTTGAGAGATGGCGACCGGAGACCCATACTTTTCATCTACCCGTAGGAGAAATGACGGTCACGCTACAAGATGTTGCGATGATATCAGGTTTTCATGTTGATGGGGTAGTCATGACCGGTAGTATGAGTTTTGATAAAGAACAACTAATATGAGTTTCCCTACAAGCTTTGTCCTATGTTGATTACGGTTTACTTAGTTACTGATTCTGATAGATATTATGTCAAGTAAAGGTAGTCTGGAAGTCTTATTTATGCTACTGTAAGGCGTGCCAAACTGCGAATAAGTGCGATAGCTGTGTGTTCTCGAGGGAAGGCAAAATAGAGAGTTCATGCTGGGAGTTGGGAGAGAGGTTCCTCAATAAAAAGAGTTCATGAATGCACTGTATTGTATCGTCTAAGTGATCTGTTTGCTTCCTTTCATAATTGTTACCATAGCTTGAAAACTCGGTATCCATTTTCCTATCGGCCTTCCAATTGTGGTAACGGTTTCGGCATTGTCGGAACTAACTATCGGGCATATCGGACTTTTTGGGATTGGCTCAATGGCTTCATAAAGTGCTCAAGAAACAATTAAAATTTTCTAAAAATAGTTAAATATCTAATTCTTAAATCAAACATTGAATGCGTAATTTTGATAACTTATAATTACATCATAATTGTTTTTTTGTTATTTATTTTCATTTTCATGTATAAAAATATCTTCTCAAAAGTTACATATATTTTCTTACAAAGTATACCGAACCTTATAAAATTTCTAAGCGATCTCGTGTCAGGTAGGCCAAAAATCGACTAAAAATCGGGACAAACTCAGAGTATCGTCTCTCTCGGATACGCAGCTGAGATCACTGAAGGAAAATGAGTCTGAAAGTAGAGCAAGGAGGGTGAGAGGAACACCCAAACAATTAGATGACTATGTGTTGGATTGAAATATACGGGTTATGCACATGAATTTGAAAGAGGGAGCTTGGCGGGAGCAGTTAGAGAGCACGTGTCTGTTATGTGCAAATGTCTTGTATAAATAAGCTCGGTAATGAGCAATGTGGAAATCAAGAAATTGTAACAACCATTCTCTCATCTTCATCTCCTCTTCCTCTTCCTCTGTTCTTCTTCTTCTTCCCAAAACCTCAAATCTCTAATTCTGAAGTATGCTGTAATTGAGTCAATTCATGCAATAGAAAGTTCAGTTCGATTCGTAGTTCTATTCTCTGAGCTTGACCGTTATCACTCTCTCGGCTGAGACTTGCTATGTGATTGATACAAAGCACTTCCCCAGTCTGACACATAATCAATAATTGATATACTTTATTAAGGACAAAGTTTTGCAATTGGAACCCCCTCGATCTCATCCGATCAATAGATGGACAAGCTTTTCATATATGGAATTACCAATCAACTACGTATACCCTGGCAGTTGGATCAAGCTTGACATCACTACAATTAATAGTTGAATTAGACTGTTTTTAGCCAACATCTGCCATAAATTTAAAATTAAATAAAAAACACAAAAAAAAAAAAACCAAAAAAAAAAAAAAAACTAATTGGATGTGGATAGACTACAAGTGCTTGGCAATATGATAGTCATTGAAATGCTTTTTCTTTCATTTTTGGGACCTTACCTAATTGGAATCCGCTACTACTGAAGTATAACCTGGCTGGATTTTAAATTATAGATAACCCACGAGTATCAGAGAGTGGAATAATTGTTGTTCGTCGGGAACTATCTTTACTGTCGTAGTTTGTGAAGGCTTGAGAAGTTGACTTCTCATTCCCATTCTGTAGGTGAAGGTGAAGGTGAAGGGAGAAGCCAGTCAGCCCTGCAACACATGTTTTCTCCTTCAAATGCATATATTGGAAATGAATGGACGTTACTAGATGCTCCTAATTATCTAATGATGACAATAACAGCTTGAAAATGGTAAAAGAATATACATGCACCACATCTAGGGTTGGCAAACAGGTCGACCGGACCGGATCGGGTCGAACCCGTCCGGGTTGGAACCCAACTTGGGCGGGTTCGGATCGGGTCCTAGTAGCAACTAGGCCGGGCCGGGTCGTAAGTGCAAATAGTCGACCCGCCCAACCCGCGAACCCTTTCGAGTCCAACCCGGGTCGGGTCGGGTCGCGGGTTGGCCCGTTTATTAATTTTTTTTTAACTTCAAAAAAATGTAATTTTAATTAAAAAAAATGAAATAATAATAATAAGACTGAAAGAGTGAAATTGCCAAAAAAAAATGTATATATTATTAATATGATTTCAACTTATACAATCTTCCCTATTTGTAATAAGAAATAAAGATTTCCTACAAATTTGTTTTATACAATAACAAATTTCTTCGATACAATTTCAATTATCTTTAATTTTCCTAATTTTTTATTACAAACAAAGATTTTATACAATTTTTTATACATTTACAATTTTCTTCAATTTATCCTATCTTGAGTCCTATCTTCGGCCTTCATCCATTCTTCCATGCAGAGGAGCATCTCCAACGATTAGGGCTTCAAGCGATTCCTGTAATTGGTTAGAACCCTGTCACTTGTAGAAAATGCACTTTCTGAAGCAATTGTAAAGACATGAGGAGTTAATAGATCTTTAGCCATATATTTAAGAATACTATAAGTATGTTCATGGTCTTTCCACCATTGTAAAATATCTAGTGAAGAAGTAAAACTTTCAGAATCTTGTTGATTATACCAATGTAATTCATTTGGTTGATTAGTCCTAGCTTTTTTTTATTGTTTTTTGCAAGTAAATTAAATGTGATATCATCTAATTTATTCTTACCCTTACCTGTAGAAGTAGCAAAAGAAGAAGTAACTAAAGTAGTAGTACTACTAGATGAAAAACTTCTATCATAATAATCGTACAAGTTATTTAATATCGATTCAAATTTAGCTAAAAATGTTCCGCAATCAATTTCAGATTCATCTTCTCCAAGTAAAGTAAAAAATATTTCAATCAAACTCTTTGTACCTTCTAATTTGATACGAGGATCCATCATAGTAGCAATACAATACAACATAGGAGGAGGATTAAAATACTTTAACAATTTGGTGTATGCAGGTTTCACAATATCACCAATAAAAGCATTATTAATCATTTCATTGAAAGTTTGCATCATAGTAACTATTGAAATAAAAATGCTACTAGAAATAGATTCATAAGATTTTGAAAATTTGAAAATTGCGGTTTTAAAAGGTTCTAAAAATTTTAACAAAGATTCGGCATAAAACCAAGCTTGGGGAGTCATTTCAAAATTTGGCATATTTTTTGCCAAACAAAAATCATTTATACATGTTTTATATTCAGTAACAACATGTAGCAAATCAAAAGTAGAGTTCCATCGGTGTTTAACATCCTTTGAATTTTTTTTAAAATGTACATTTTTAAGCCTACAACAAGCTTTCTATTCTTCAAATATAGGGCCACTTAATGAAATAAAATGTACTCAATTTATAATTTTAACTATATATGGTTCGACTATTTTTAATGCATCTTGAACACATAAATTTAAAATATGACATGCACATCTAACATAAAAAGAATTGTCAGATGGAGGGTTTAATGCGGTTTTTAATATACTAATTAATGCATTATTGTTAGATGCATTATCAAAACTTATACACATAATTTTATCACGAATATGAAAAATATCACAAATTTCTAAAATATGATTTGCAATTTCATTACCACTATGGGAATAGGATAACGCGGCAAGTGATATGATCCTTTTTTGAATGATCCAATCACTATCGATCCAATGACAAGTTATTCCTATCATTGGAATATTGTTGCAACTTGTCCAACAATCGGAAGTTAAAGAAACTCTACAAGTTAAACTCCATAAAATCGCAATTAAAGCTTCTCTCATTTCATTGTACATTTTAAAACAACCTGATTTACAAGTATTCCTAGGGATTCTTTTAAAATGGGGATTTAATGCGGTTTGATTAAAAGTTTCTAAGTCCCTACTCTCGGAAAAGAAAAATGGTAACTCTTCCTTGATTACTACTTGGGCCATTTCCCGACGAACAAGTTTGGGATCATAAGAATGGCTATCAACTACACCGGTCCTAGGGTGAATTTTTTGTTGGCTGGGTAGATCTACAAGAAGTTCTTTATGTACATTTTGGATGTGTCGTCTTATTATACCCGTCCCCTCACCCCTCTTTCATTTGTATGGCTTCGAACATGTTTTACAAACTTTCATGCCTACACCCGGATTTTCTTCGTCCGGAATATAATCATAAAATTTATGCCAATCACTAGTTTCTCCTATAGTTTTTCTACTACTACCAATTTGTGTTGTTTCGGTTGCTTGTGTTTGTGGTTTTTCTTCTATGTCTATATCTCCTATAAACTCATCGTGTGTACCAATGAGTTGGGTCATAGAGTACTCTTCGGCGGGCTCATTTTGTGGGACAATTGGAGGCCTACGATAAGTGCCGGTTGAATCTTGTCCACTTTGGCTATGGCCGCTACCTCGTGATCTAGACATGTTGATATAGTAGTATATGTGAAAAAATTAAATACAATCTAGGCGAGATAAGTTAAAAAAAAAATCTAGAAAACAATAAGAGGGTTGTGAGAGAGAAGATCAAAAAACCAACAAACAAATATGATAAAAGAAATTATAACTACAAAAAAGATATCAAGAAAATAAGAGGGTTGTGAAATTTTAATATCGTACTTCGCGGATACTCGTATATAAAATGAGAGTGAAAATAAAAGTAGAAGTAGAAGTAGAAGTAGAAGTCCGAATCGTATATAGATAGAAAGAGAGCTTCCTTGTTGGAGCCTTGAAGGAGTTGAAGACTTGAAGACGTAGTTGAATGTTGAATTCGATACGATTAGAATTTGTCGTTTGATCGTTTCTATGTTGCTAGCTTCTTTGTTCACAAAATTTGGAATAAATTGAGATTGAATTGAGTAGTAGTAGTAGAAAGAGTAAGAGAGTAAGGTGTGAAATTTTTAGTTTGGGTTTAAGGGGTATAGGTAAAAAATAAAACAAAAAACAAAAAAAAACCAAAAAACCAAAAAAACGGCTATAACAGGCGTTAGAGGGCAATTCTGCCGTTGGACGGGCGGGTCGAACGGTTGACCCGCGCGGGTCGAACGTTTTACCCGTACAGGTCTAACGGTTCGAAACCCGCGGGTCGACCCGTGGGTTCGGGAGCGGGTTGAGCACTGTTCATCGGGTTCGCGGGCCGAGTTCTACGGGTCCAAATCCAAGTTTTAATGACCTGGATCAACCCGGTTATATTCGCGGGTTCGACCCGAACCCGAACCAAGTTCTTACTGGCCGGATTTGGCGGGCGGATTGCGGGTCAGTCCGACCCGTTTGCCGTCCCTAACCACATCTCTAAAGAAATTTAGACTTTAGAGCAATAAGAGGTCATAATGCTTTACTGTACATCCACTATGTGTCTAGACTCAATATAATGAAGAATATAATACTCAAAGTAACCTTGGGTATGTTTTTTTCTTATTGACTCGAAGAGTTCGACGATTAGGGCCATGAAAAATATAATTACAAATACTTCTATGAAATGGAATCGCCTTTTATAAGTATGATGCCTCTTTTCTCATAATCAAATTACTGAAGTACAAATAACTAATATATCATCAGAGGATAAGGCAGCTAGGCGGTCACCCTAGTTAACATAGATAAGGATACATCTGAAAATTTATTCTCAACTTTCTAAAATGAAAATCCACACCGTTGAATATGATCTACATAACAAAAACTATTTTTGTACAAAATTTTAAATCAATTAAACATATTTTAACCACTCATCATAGGAGCTTAAAATGATGTAACTGTAGCCCCTTTATAAAATAACAATTTTTTGTTGCATCTTAAACAATTAAAATGCTTCAAATTCTTAAAAAGTTTTGTACACGCATACTTTTTAAGATGAAGATCACTTCTAACAGTGTGAATTTTTAATTTAGAAAATCGAGATATGGATTTTGAAATGTTGCCCTAGCTAAGTGAGCTAAGGTGACACTCTTAGCCCCTATTCTCATATGATAATCTCAATTCTAATTGGCACAAACTATTATGGCATAATAATCTTAACCTCCTGTACTTTAGCATTTGTTAATTAGCTAAAAGGCTCAATAAATGCCAAAACCAATTTCCAAAAATAAAAAAATTCCATGTACTTTAGGGTTGAAGTTAAAACAAGGGAAGTGCTTAGGTTTGATTAGGGATGGCAATTGGGTTGGTTCGGCCCACGAACCATCTGGACATGCCAAGAACGAGCTTCAGTTCGGACCGGCCCACCATTACCCGATCCAGGCCTGGACTGGTCGGCCAAAAGTTAGCGGGTCGGTCCGGGTTAGATTTTGGCCAAATTGGCCCTGTTTAACCCAGACCACATGTCGATCCAACCAACTCGGTTCAGCTCTATGTGCTCAACACTCGGCCCGTCCAGGCCGAACGTTGCGCCTGACCGGGCTGGCCGTTAGATTTATTGTTTTTTTTCTTCCTCTGTTCAGTTTTTCTTATTTAATTCTAAATTACCAATTTACCCTCATAATGGCCATTTTTTGAGTAAAATAGGAACCCCAAAAATTATGAAATTCTATAAATAGCCACCCATTCCATGCAATTTTCTTCACACCAAAACTTACAAAACTCTCTCAGTTCATTCCAAACATTTCTCTCAAGTTTCCAACAATTCCCAAATCGTATCTCAACTCTCTCAAGTCTCAATCTAGTGATATTCTTTTGCAATTTGCTGAAGAATGAAGTGATAAAGTGAAGAAACATTCAAGAAGGTTTCTCAATTTTCATGTCTCAAGTCTTAGTCTAGTTATCTAGTCTTGCAATTCTTTTTTTTGAGTTAAAAGGTGGAATAACACCATCCTGTTTCATTAATAAGAGATTAATAAACACCCCGCATAACCGGAAAAAAAACAAAAGTGTAGTGCAGGAAATAAAACATAAACCCCCAACAGAACCCTGGGGGGTGGGTTTCATCATCTAAACCTCAAACAACAGGACAACAAACATAAACCCCCAACAGATCCCTGGGGGGTGGGTTTCTACATCTAAACCTCAGTCAGCCAAAATACAGAGAAGTGACACAACCTAAATAGACACAGTGGGCGCCGCTGAATCAACTGGGTAGTAAGGTGGGTGCACTCCTCAATCCATAGTCGGCCCGAACTCTATCTCCTCATCGTCAAATTCTTCCACCTGGAAGACCCGTGCAATCCTCCCTCTCGCTCCTGAGGCAGCAGCTGTAGCCCAAAAGAAAATTAGATGCATGATTTGAGTAAGGTTACCAGAAATAGAATTACATGAAGCACGGAAATAAAAATTGTTTCTATCTAGCCATAACACCCATGTGGTTGCCGCAATGGCAATATACCACGCGTCCTTCATGTCGTGTCGGGTCGAAGCAAATCTGGGGCCAACCTATAGTTCCTCATACTCTCTTGGGTAGTCACTTGTGCCTAGGGCTCTTAGGACTTCTATCATGACGGCCTTACTTCTTGTGCAATGAATAAACAAATGGTTCAGATCTTCTATGTGAGTGTTACAGAATCCACAGTTGGTCGCAATGTGAGGTTGTCTCTTGGCTAGGTTCTCTCTGGTGAGTATAGCATTGTTAAGCACTAGCCAGAGGAAGACTCTGACTTTAAGATGTGTTTTTGCCTTCCATAACACCGTTGCCCAGCTGGGTCTGCATCCCCGAAAGTGAATTTGGTGGTAAAGGGATCTAACCGAAAACACTTCCTTCTTCTCAAGTCCCCAATGCAACTGGTCTGGGCCTTGGGCACACAACACCCCAGATTGGGTAATTCTCGTCTGTAGTTCACGTAGTTGCTGACGCAAACCTGGTGAAAGCATTCCTTGGAACGACGGTCTCCAAGTCCCTCTTTTCCAGGCTTCTGCCACCGACATATTCGGTCGATTTGTTCTTTCATACAACTCTGGAAAATTGTCCTTAAGCGCCTGTGGACCACACCATTTGTCCCACCAAAACCTGGTGGACCGCCCATTACCAATAATAGACGTTACTGCTGAATTGAACGGTCCACTAGCTTTAGTAATTCCTTTCCAGAAGCGGGAGGTTTTAGATCCCACTCGGAAGCCTAAACATCTCGTCCCTTTTCCTGGAAGGTAGGGTTGAATAAAATCCTGCCATCCTTCCCCACACTGGTGAAACACTTTCCACCATCATTTTCCTAGCAGAGCCAGGTTCATATCTCTAAGGTCAATGATACCTAGCCCTCCATGTTTCTTCTTCATGCAGGCGATATTCCATTTAATAAGGTGGTAGCCACCCTTATTTGAGTCTGCCCCTTTCCAAAGGAATCTTTTTCGGATTCGGTCAATCCTTTGTATCACCCACTTTGGGGGTTCAAAAAAGGACATGTAGTAAATGGGCAGGTTGGATAGCACTGAGTTGATAAGAATCACTCTTCCCCCGAGCGAGAGCGATTTGCCTTTCCACCCAGACAGTCTGTCTTCCACCCTGTCTATAATAGGCAACCAGTCAGCCTTCGTGAGTCTCCCTGGTTTGAGCGGGAGCCCTAAATATTTGATCGGGAACTCCTCCGTCGCACAGTTTAGAATGGTGGCATGTTCCCGTGCTTCTGCTTCTGATAGAGTAATTGGGACCAACGCACTCTTGTGGAAGTTAATCCTAAGGCCTGACCAGGCCTCAAAACAATACATGACCCCTTTAAAGCAGATTGTTTCAGTTGTGGTCCCATTTCCAAAGAGTAGGGTGTCATCAGCATATTGTAGTATCGTGCATCCCTGTTTAGTGGTGCTGCTGGCCACTGGCGTTATCCAACCTTTTCTGTGACAGTTTTCCAACATTACTCTAAGCACATCCGCAACAATAGTGAATAATAGTGGGGATAGTGGATCTCCCTGTCGGAGTCCCTTCTTGCAAGGGAACGATGGACCTGGTCTCCCATTCACCGAGATTGCCGTTTTGCTAGAGTGCAAACATTGTTTGATCCATCTTATCCATTTATCTCCGAAACCTCTCCCTCTGAGCGCCTCCAGCAAACACTCCCAATCCACGGAATCATATGCCTTTTCAAAATCCAACTTCAGGAGGAAGTTCTTGGAGTTGCTCTTGTGGGAGTGGTGGATAACTTGTTCAGCGGTGGCCACACAGTCTAGTATGCATCTGCCCTTAATGAAACCCGTCTGGGTCTTATTGATAAGACTGTCCATCATACTTCCCAAGCGGATCGCTAGGACCTTAGTAATGATTTTCGCCGAGCAGTTTATCAGGCTAATTGGTCTAAAATCCCCCACGCATTTGGATTCCTCACGTTTGGGAATCAACACCACTTCTGCAAAGTTGAACATTCCCAGTCTCAGATTGTTGTGGTAAAATTCCTCCATTAGATCTATAAAGTCTCCTTTAATTTCTTCCCAGAACACTTGGAAGAACATCATGGGAAAGCTATCTGGTCCCGGTGATTTGTCTGCTCCCATCTGGTTGACGGCCGTTTTGACTTCTATTTCTGAGAAAGGTGCCTCCAAGGATGAAAAGTTTTGACCTGAGTCATTCTGATACTCCTGCCAGAAGTCCTCACTCATTGGGATCCTAAAATCATTCTTCCTCCCGAAGAGGTCCTTATAAAAAGTCTGAAAGGCCGTGGAGATCACCTTTTCATCCTGTGAAGTTCCTGATTCTGTCTGAATTGATAGGATAAGATTGGATCTCCTTCTAGCGCTTGCAACCCGATGGAAGTAGGCCGTATTCGCGTCTCCCTCTTTGAGCCACGAGATCCTAGACCTTTGTTGCCATTTGATCTCTTCTAGTCTATAAAGATTGGCTATGTTCTCACGGAATTGTAATAGCCTGCCTCGCTCCTCATGGGAAAGGATTCTAGACTCTTCTATTCTCTCAAGCTCATCAATTCCTTCCAAAAAAGATTCCTTAGCGTGCCAGATGGTAGAGAACCTTGATCGATTCCATCTTGCAAGCCTCTTTCTCAACCTTCGAATTTTCCCACACCAACGCGATGCCGCGTCCCTGCCAGCCATAGGGAGCACCCAGTTCTCCATCACCAAATGATGGAATCCCCGAATTTCCAACCAGGCCTTTTCAAATCTAAATTTCCTGGGCCTACGTTGTCCTCGAATTCCGGTATCGAGAAGGATCGGGGTGTGACCTGATGTTGGCCTAGGGATCGCTCTAGCCGACACTAGAGGGAATTTAGCTTCCCAATCCATGGATACTAGAATCCTGTCCAACTTGGCCATAACCGGGGCCGCTTGCGTATTAGACCAAGTAAAAAGTCTATCATTGATTGGGATATCGATCAGTTCCAGTTCCGTGATCAGTCTATTGAACTCCTCTCTGTGCCTATCACTGGCGCCTCTCCCCTTATGCTCAAAAGCAAATCTAGTGATGTTGAAGTCTCCACCCACAATCCAGGGCCCCGACCAACGTCTTCGAATGTCGACCAGTTCTTGCCAGAAGGCCTCTCGGTCTGTGGCCACATTCGGTCCGTAGACAACAGTCACCGTCTGTATCCAATCATCGGAGCGTCATTTCAGTCGGGCCGTCAAAGAGAACGTACCACCGTGTACCTCTATGCAGGAGAGGAAGTCCGAATTGAAGCCTATCGCAATCCCCCCTGAGGCACCAACTGACGGCCGCAACAACCACTCCTTGATTCTATTACCCCCGACTCTTTTGAGTTTGAGTCCGTGCTGTAGTTTGGTCTCCTGCAGTCCTACAATTTCTGCCTTGGAGTTGTTAATGACGTCCCTTACCATATCTCTCTTCCCTCTATCCTCCAGTCCCCGCACATTCCAGAAAAATGTATTCATTGGGGGACATTGTCGTCAGAGATCGTTGGTGAAGGTGCGGGGCCGGCTACATCCTCGAGAATGGTAGTCGGCCCAGCACCATCGCGAAGGGCATTCTCCGAACTAGTTTTAACCCTATCCATTTCCCAACCCCTAATTTTGTTGAGGAGTAACGCGTTGCATTCTAAATCCCATACTTCTAACCCACATGTTTCGGCTAGTAAAAAAACCTCATAATCTGACATGAAATTTAAAATGGAAGCTAAAAAATTAGTCGTACCTCCATTATCGAGCTTAGCAGCTTTGGCAGCCGCTGCTACCTCAAGGTAGTCATCCAAGGACTCCCCATGAGCCCTCTTGGGCGAACGATGCATTCTGAACCCAAATGTCCTCTGAGACACTCCGGAACTGATCCCGGGTGCAGATTCTGGGATTGTGGATAGTACCATCTCAGGGGAGACATCTCTCTGAGTGTTTGCAATGAACTCAAGATCTTCTGAATCCTCCTCTAAAAAAGAGAATTCTTCATCCAGATTGAGCCGCCCCTCTCATTCCTCCTCACTATCAGTGTGCAGACTTTCCTGTTGAGGTGAGGAAAGCCCCCTCCCCGCGGACCCCTCTGTGGGCCCGCAGATTGTCGAATCACTAATAATAATAGAGTTCTCTGTCATGGTCCCCTCATTGGGCCCGTTCTCAAAATTACAATTTGTCTGTATGTTAATATGCTCTTTGGACCCCTCAATGGGCCCATGAATGTCTATAAGTAACTCACCAACCGATCCGTTAGTAGAACATTCCACCGGATAAGACTTCGTTCCTCCACGAAGCAACTTATCCGAATACTCGATACCCACACCATTCACTGCGCTGTCCAAGGCGGTATGTTTACCACCAAGGACAGCTGGCAACATGTGATAGGTGGGGCTATCGGTGGGTTTCTCGAGTGCTGGGTTCACCGAGCCTGGCGTGATACTCGAGCTGCTACCTTCGCCACGTGGCCGCTCTTCATAGGGGGGTGCATCGGTGGGTGTGTCAGAAGCCCGGTTCAAATACTTTGGCACAGTAACCGTTGCCTCCTTATTTTTTCCTTTACCGCAAACAGGCGCTTCATCGTTTAAGCCTTCATCTTCCTCTTTATCTCCTATACCATTTTCGTCTCTCCTCAAAAGAGTGACCTTTCTCCCCCTCCCTTCATCACCGATAGCGTAAACCTCCGTACGCTTCTCGCTCTGGGTTCTCATACCTACCCTCGTCGTTTTGTCTAAGATGGCCTCTGTCTCTTTCCCTAAACAAACTGCTGGCTTTTGCCCCCCAAGCTCCTCAGAGGCACCCATCGCCTTTTCAGGTGGGAACCAACTTTTGGTTACCCACTCTTTGGTAGACATAGGACGTTCGCTTGTCTTCTTCCCCAAAGTGGCCAAATCTCCCACCAACCCTTCTCTGGAAGCCTGCATGTTGCTACCAAAAGAAGCTTTGCCAATAAGAGGGCATACCAGCCCCGTTCCACCCTTCTGAGCCCCAGTACGCTTCGCCTCTGAGTCTTGCAAGGATTGACCCTCTTTTTGTGCCCCTCTTTTGTCACTACGCTTGCGCTCGATCTTTGTGCTTTCCAAATCAAGGTGGGTGTGTAGGATCACCGTTGGATCTACTGAGTTGAGAGCTCTTTGTGGCTCTTGACCGTTAGATCCCTCGGGACGAGCCTTGCCTCTACTAGCCTTGCTCGGAGAAGCTAGCGATCCTGCTGCCTGTGCCGCCCTGATGACATCCCTGTGCGCTCTCTCTATCTCGGGCCTCGTCGATAGTGAGCTCCTTACTCGGCGATACCACCTGACTGTAGGACCTTTCGTCCCTTAGAGCTGAGGGTGTGGGGTTTGTTTTGGTTGGCAGCAGTTCCTTTGGATTTTCGACTTTCTTGTCCAGGATGAACCTGACGAGATAGGATTCGTCGAACGAGTAGATCTTGGCGAATCTCGGCATCAGAGTGATATCACTGCATTTGATCAAAAATCTTGCCGATACTAGCTCTGATCGCCGCACTGTTTTCTCGTCGATCTCCACCACCGAGCCAAAATCAGATACAATTTCTTGGAGGGCTTCTTTCTTCCAGAAATGTAGAGGAACGTTGTGGATCCAAATCCAAAACTTCTCACCTTGTGGGAGCTCAGCTCCAAACGTCGGAGACCACACCGTGAATTCGAGCTGAAAGTGACCAAATTCCACGCTCCCCATTCTGATCACTTCTGCCAGTTTCTCCCGTGATGGAAATGAAATGAGGAATTGCAAGTGACAAAGCTTTTTGGCGACCCAGTCACCGTAAGCACTCATGGGCCATCTCTCTGTGAGCGCCTGCATCACATGGTTCTCCGACGGCCTCCCTTTCTTGACTCTTGCAATGGCACACCATTGTCTCAGCCAACTCTCTTCACGCTTAATGATGTCCAGGCTAGTTGCCAGACGGATCACCGAGGGGTTTTCCGGCGATCTCCCCCTACTCACTGATCGTTCCTCATCGCTGTTGGTCTCTATAACATTGGAACAAACATATGATAGGTGGCCCCACTTCATGCACTTGAGGCATCGGACTTCCTTGGTGCATTCGAACTTGTAATGGCCAAGCTCACCACAGTTGAAGCACGGTGCCGGCCTGCGCTTCCCCTTCCTCTGTTTCTTTGCTTGGCCGGAAACATGGTTAGTGTAACTCCCCTGCCTCTTTTTTTGTTTTCTACCCCCCATGATCCACTGCCCCTCTCCGTCCTCATCTCCAGCAGTCAAATCCCCCTTCGTCTCATCAAGCGTGGCCTCAGCGATGTCTCGCTCGGCAAGCAAATTGGGTGGCTTGAACTCTGGTGGTGGTTGGACAGAGAGTTGATAGGTGGTGATTTTGTGGTGGGTGTTGGGGTTAGGAGGATGGGTAGATTGCTCGGTTGGAGTTGTGTTGTGGTCAGAACTGTTGTGAACTGGTTCTGCGCCGTTGCTAGGAGGGTGTTGATGTTGGTTGTGTGTTCGTTTGATGTTGGGATTGGAGTTGGAGTAAGATGGTTGTTGGCGGTGCTTGTGAGAAGAGGTGATGGAATTGTTGTATGATTTGCGATGAGTTTGATACCTTTGTTCATTCTCTCTGTACCTACTCCGGGATTGACCCTCATTGTGAGGTTGGAAGTGCTCCGAGGGAGGGGTTCTCTTACGCCTCATGTGGCCAGTAGGAGGACCCCCTCGTTGGGCCCTCCTCTCATAGTTCTCATGTCTCCGATGTGTTTCCTGGCCCCTGGAAGTCTCCTCTATCGAGCGATGATGACCGTTATCTCTCCCCACATGACGCGGAGGCGCACGTTTGTGCACATGCGTCGGGGAATGAACTCGGCTGAGCTCCCGAATCTCTCCCTCCTCAGGGTTCGAGATCAACGAAGGGGGTGCCAGTGTTGCTGCTAGGACGGAGGCTGGGGGTTGCACACCCTGAGGTGGTGTAGGGGGTTGCACGCAGTGGACTGTAGTTGCCCTAGCTTGCTCAGGCATCGGCTGTGTAGTGGTTGTTGGAGGTGGGGTGGGTGGGTGACGGACCCTCTCATTGGGCCCGCACCCACTCAGCTCAAGTAGTGAAAGCATGGAGCAGTGATTGGGTAAGGGTGGGTTTAGCAAGTGTTCTAGATTAAGAAGGATGTTTGGTCAGTTGGTGTGTTAGGGAATGAGAGGTACTGTAGGCTTCAGTAGTGAAGAAGAAGAATGGGCTGTTGGACGGTGTTGGAGCACCGGGGAGAAGAAGAAAAAGAGGAAAGGGAAGAAGGGTTAGGTAGGAGCTTCATCTTATTTTTTTTATTTTGACAAAGGCTATTGTTATGTCAAAATAGAAATTAGTCTTGCAATTCTTGAAGTGCGGTGTCATTTTTATAGTTCAATTAATATTTATTAGTTGTTAATTTATAGCTTGTTAATTTCTTATATACTTTTTTCTGATATCAGTTATTCAATTTAATAAAATTTATACATTAATGGCATCATCACTATCAAATAGCAGTTGTTGCCAAAGTGGACAAGAATCCACCAATACATCTCGCACTTCTTATGTTTTTTAATTTGAAACTGATACTATCAGAGATTTTGATAGTATTCCCGAGTTTCCACACACACAATGATCAAATTTTAGTTCAAGAAACCCTAACACAAGACATCAAGCAACCAAAACCATCTTCTTCCTGAAAACATAGAGGAGTAACTTCCGAAGTCCACCAATATTTACATTTATCCCATCTCATTCCAATCCGAAAGAGGGACAAAATATATGTAACAAGTGTCAAACTGCTTACAAATAGAAAATGGGTGCTGGAACAGGTACAGTTAAGCGGCACTTAGAGAGATCACACCTGGACATATTACAAGACCATTTAACCCAACAAAAGATCAACCCTAAGACTGGTCATGTAGATAGCTATAGCTACGATCATCATCTCGTTCGCAGGGAAATGACTAGAATCGTTATTAAGGACGAGTTTTTCCTATTTTATCAGTAGAAACCTAAAGACTTTTAACCAAACCGCACTAAAACCCCATTACACACGAATTCCTAGAAATACCGTATAGTTCGATTGCTACATTTTATGCTTTAACTTGTAAGGCTTCATTAACTGCTGATGGTTGGAAAGGGGAATGTTTCAATGATGTGCGTAACATGTCATTGGATCGATAATGATTGGATCATTCAAAAGAGGGTCATATCATTTGGATATTTGATGTATTCCCATATTGGTGTGGCTATGCACTAATTATCATATTCGTGATAATTTTTTTTCTTTCTATTATTGATAATGCCTCCAACAATAGGGTGATTTCCACTTTAATTCAAGAGCTTGCTCCTTCATTGCCTGAAATATTTCATGTTAGATGTGCATGTCATATTCCTAACTTGTATGTGCAAGATGTATTAAAGATAGCCAAACCATATACGATTGCAATAAGTGATTGTATCCATTTCATAAATTTGAGTGATCCTAATATTCAATCGTTCAAAGAATGATGTAATTTTAAGGGAGTACATTTTAGAAAATTCTCGAAAGAGGTTAAATACTGTTGGAATTCTACTTACAACCTAATTGTCGTTGTCACTAAATACAAACCAGTTTAAAATGAATTTTTTATTGCCAAAATCAAGGAAAACTTTCAAATGAATGATTACTCTTGGTTTTTTGTCGAAAGTATGTTAATTTTTTTGCAAGCTTTTAAGAACTCAACCCAACGATTTCCAAATTCTTACGGTTTCACTTCTAGAGGTATTTTCTTTCAACAGTTAGTATGATGACAACTTTTCAAGAAATAATGCATGATCCTTACATTGGATAGATTGTTTCTTCTGCTTACACTCAAATTTTGAAATATTTTCATTATCTTCCTATGTTGTATTGTGTTGTTTGTATAATGGATCCTTGTATCCAATTAGAATGTACGAAGAATTTGGTTGAGTTGTTTTATAGTATGGTGGATGATGATTCTTATGATCATAAAGCATTTATAGTTAAATTTGAGTTCGTAATAAATAATTTATATGATATTTAGATAGAACTTTTGCATATACTTCTAAAACAAAACTTACAAGTACATCGCCATCTTCTTCTAGAGGTAAGGGCATTGCATTTGAAGATACAATTGTTAATTTATTGAGTTGTATTCAATCTAAAAAAACTAGGACTAATTCACCAAATGAATTACATTGGTATAATTCACACGATTCACTGTCGTATGAACATTGATATACTAACATGGTGGAAACACAATGAATGTTCATATCATAATCACGAGTATGGACTCTGCACTTGTTTGGGGTTGTTTTAGGAGCAGATCGAATGACAAGGCGTACCCCATCCTTGCTCGGTGGCAAGTGATTAGAGTGACTCTAAGAACCATAAGTATGGACTCCGAATAGGTTGACAACAAGTTTTGGGAGCAACCGAATGGTGAGGCACACCCCGCACACTTGCTCGGTAGCAAGTGGCTAGAGCAACTCTAAGAATCATGAATATGAACTCCGCACTCATCCATTGCGGTGCTTAGTAAGTTGATGGTGCTACTTGGGGGCAAACCATGTGTCTAACGCATTGTCTGCATCCGGTCAAATTGTATAAGAATTTCACAAAAGGAAAAGATTAAAAATTTTATTGAAAAGTATAACTAAGCGGCTGCTTTGATGCTTGCCTTTATTACATGATGTGATCGTTATAAGTATTGGTCTTTATTACATGTTTTGAAGCTAACTTCTTGGGGAGGGCATTAAGAGCCCTCATTGCACCTCATCAAGTGCTCGGTATTCTAAGTCCTTGACATCTTCTTCTCTCCCAGTCTTCAAGTTGGTAAGCTCCTGGGCGAACCACTCATGAGACCTTTTATAGTCCCTCCCAGTTATGGGCGAGCTTTCCCTTCTTGCACGATTTGAATATCTTAAGCTTTCGAAGGACGGGGTGCCCCTCTTTAAGGTTGGCTTGGCGGACATTCTTGTTGTAGAACTTCTCTACCCTCTACCGGTAGATTTGTCTTTGCAGAGTGGACTTCTCTCGAACTTCTTCAACTAGATCTGGATTGGCCCGGAGGTCATTTGACTTCTGCTCTTTGCTAGAGGAGAGAAGGTGAGGGGAAGGTAATCCTACATCCAAAGGGATGAATGTTTCCGTGCTGAAGGTAAGGTTGAATAGAGATTCTTCTGTTGGGATTCTCTTTGTGGTTCTGTAGGACCAGAGCACGCTTAAAAGTTCTTCGACCCATAGCCCCTTCGGTTCTTCACCAAGTCTTTTCTTGATAACATCCAAGATTTACCGATTGACATTCCCGGCTTGAGCATTGGTATGGGGATGCGAGATAGAGAAGCGTAGTTCAACCCCTAGATCGGTGCAAAACTTGTGGAAATTCTTACCAGCAAATTGAGTTCCATTGTTAGTGACTAGTGTGCGAGGAATCTCGAACAAGCAAACTATGTTCTTCGAGAAGAATTATTTGACCTTATGCTCTGTGATTGTTGTTAGTGGTTCCACCTCGATCCACTTTGTGAATTAGTCGATGGCTATCACTACGAAGATCCATTGTCCGGTAGCTGGAGGAAATGGTCTGAGTCCATCCCTTGAGATCAGCTTAGGGCACTCGCTTGATGGAAGAGTACTTCTGGCAGGGGGTGCATCAATGGACGTATTCTTGGACATCATTGAGGAGAGTGGGCCAATAGTATCCATGGTTAAGAAATTTTCGTGGTAGAGACATCGCTTCTAGGTGACTGCCTCCTATTCCTTCATGTTCCTTTTTGAGGACATAATCGCCCTCTTCAGAGGATAGTCGTCACAGGTAAGGTCGGCCATCAACTTGGGTGTATGCGCGGTTGTAGATGACTCCCTCGATGAGTGTATACCTTTCAGTCCTCACCCGGACCTTCCTTGCTTCTTTGGGGTCCGGTGGGAGGACTCCCATGTCGATGAAGTCGATCAAGGGTGTCATCCCGCAATGTCCAGGTGTTTGGAGGGTAATGGGCATGAGCTCCAATGCCTTTTCTTTGATACTCGGCTTGAGTAGAAGCTCGATAAACACAGTATGGTCGAGTCCATCAAACGATGAGGATTCTAACTTGGAAAGGACATTTGCTTGCCCATTTTTCTCGCGTGGGATGCGAGTGACCTCGACTTCTTTGAAGGTGGACATAAGTTTCTTCATGTAAGCCACTTAGTTGATCATGCGGTTATCTGTGGTTTCATATTCGCCTCGGATATGGTTCACTACCAATTGAGAGTCGCTGAATACTCCGACTCTTCATGCCCCTACTTTCCTTTCTAGGAGGATCCCGGTTATGAGGGCTTCATACTCGGCCTCATTGTTGGAGGCAGGGAAGTTGAGGAGTAGTGAGTACTAGAGGGTGAACTCATCAGGACTGAGCAAGATTGACTCCGGCTCCACTCCCTTAAAGGCAAGATGATCCATCCATATAGACACTCCAAAGTGGGGAGTTGTCTCTGTAACACCCAACAAAATTGAGTTACTACAATTTTGCAACACACGTGTTACATACTTATGCTTTGTACTGTTACGGAAAGTATCCGTAACGTATTTTAAAATAAATATTTTCTACGTATTTTTTGTTTAGATTCATATATATATATATATATATATATATATATATATATATATATATATATATATATATATATATATATATATATATATATATATATTCTTTTGAACTCGATTATGTATTTGAATTAAAATTTTTACTCAAATATTTAATATTCTATTTTTATGTACATTCCACGTAAAATTTTTATGCACATTTTATTTCTAAAATTTTTATTGAGTCATGAGAATTTTTCTTCTCATTTTTTAGTCAAAATTTGTGATTTGTTTTAATTAAATCCAATAGGCCTAAATTCATTTTGTAGCCCACTAAAAATTAATTACAAATTCAAAAGCCCATGATTATTTCTACATTTAAATGTGTATTTAAAATCTAGTTGGACTAGTACACTTGTCATGTGTAACATACACCTAGCCTAACAATAAACTAATAAAAATTAAATTGTATGAGAAGTGTGTGCACATAGGGTGCTTGTGCACGTGTTGTGTGCACATGTGGTTGGCCAGCCTACTTGAGAAGATGGGAGAGTGGGGGAGGTTGTGAGTGAGTGGGGAGAGATTTTGGGTAGTGGGGAGCTTTTTGAACCACACAATGATCCTATAAATACCCCCCTCCTTTACCATGAACAACACACCAACTCTAATAAAAAATTAAAAGAGAAAGAGCAAGAGGATTTCGGTTTTCCATTACTTAAAGAGGAGAAGGCCACTCTTGTGTTGGAGCTTTGGAGTATTTTTCTAGGAGTTCTACTTACTTTTCCATCAAAAAAGAGGTGGGTGTTCTTATTACCTTCTAATTTTGTAGATTTGTGTGTGCCTAATTTTATCATGAATAGTTGCTAAATTTAGTTTGATGTGTTGAATGTTCAAGTAATCTACAATATAGATTGTGCATTACTAGTATAATTATTGTGTAATTTAGTAGATGCTTTTGACTTCCAATATAGTAATAAATGTTCATGTTAGATGTTAAAGTAGAAATTAATGTGTTTTATGTGGGGAGAGATTCCCTAGAAATATAATTAGTGCATGCTAAATTGATCATGTAGTAGACAAATTGGATTAATGTAGGTGTAGTAGTTTTTATAAATTCTTGGATGGTGAGAATTTTATAAAAGGAACCCATTGGTATTAAATGCATTATAATAGTGTAAATTTTCTCGAAAATTTAGTTGGATAAAGGGTAAAAATTTATACAATACAAATTGTAGAATATGAGTAAATTATACAAATTGAGAGTTAGATTTCATTATATTTAGGGAACAAATAATTATAAGATTTTATCTTGGTTCAAATACACAAAATTTTGGAGTAATAAATTCTGGAAGTTGATTAGAGATGATAATACAAAGCAATTTAGAAATCAACAAATTTTTGTTAAAAGAGATTTGGAGACAGAAAACTGAAAGAAACAAATTTTTGATCTATATATAATCAGAATAGAGTTTTGCTAAACTGGTATTGGTGTGGATTTTGAGCGATGTGAATAGCGCTCTGCTCGTGGGATCGAGTCTTGGGAGGCTCTGTGTTTTTTTTTTTTTTTCAATATTGGATTTTTTTGATTTACAGTAGATAACATACATAAAGTACTGAAGTGTTTTCTTTTCACAAAAGCGAACAGGCCTGTTGGTTGGGCTTGCGGGTTGGCTGACCGGTCTTAAGTTCGATCCCGGCCATACCCAATTTCTTTTTTTAATTATTTTAAGAGGTTTCCACATGTTATAAATTTTTTAAAAAAATGCAATAATATTCTGAAAAGTCATTAGAATTTTAGAAATAATTCCACATTATTTTTAAGATATATTTGTGGGAATTAGAAGTGATATTCACATTAAATAATGTATTAGAAGAACCCTTGAATTCAAATAAAAAGGGATTTATTGCATGATTAAAGAGAATTTTTGCATTAAGAAATGTATTTGGAATATAGAAATACACGACAAAGTTCTATTAATTAAAAAGGCATTGAATATTGTTGAAATGAAATTTTGGGGTTGTCTACAAGGATTCTATTTGGTTGAATCGTCATTTAAAGTTGGTTACTTCATGGTTGATAAATCTAAGGAAAATGAATAAAGAAGAAATTATGAATAATGAATGAGTTATCTATGATGAGGTTAGATGTAACCTATATGGTCTCTTTTGAGATGGTTGTTTGTTCTAGAGGGAGCGAGGCCCAGAATACCGGCAGTTGTGATATAAGGAATTTGAGAAGTAACCAGTATGAGTTAACTTTCTCTTGAGGAGTAGCAAGTGTGGGATAACTAACTCAGTGTATTGTTTAAGTCCGGTGGGTAAGCGAACTCTAGGTCTTAATAATTAAACCTAAGGGCAGGCACTAGAAAAAGAAGATGTGATGAAGCTTGAGCAAACATGAGTGGGACGACTCTCTATGGTCGGGCAGATATATTCCGGGACTATAGTTATAGTCGGGCAGATGTATTCTGGGACTGGGCTCAACATGGTTGGGCGGATGTATTCCAGTACTATAGTTACAGTCGGGCGGATGTATATCGGGACTGCGAGTTTTATGCGAGATGAATCTCAATTACTTCCGGGACTGTGAATAATCGGGCAGATGTACTCCGGGATTATGAATAGTGATGCGGAAGGGAGATGAGTCTCCAGTGTTCTGAGCTAGGGCGATGCTTATGGGATGTTTGCGCGATGAGGGTTCTGTATGGTCTGGCGGATGTACTCCGGGATTGGAACCTATACTTGTGGAATGTATAAATATTGTTTTCGTCACTGTAGTAGGATTTTCATAGCGAGGAAATGAACCCTATAATGGGGAGTATGTTAAGGGATTGCCCTCAGATCTATGTAGAATGAGATGCATTGAATCCAAACAAGTATGCATTAGTGTCATTGTAGTTTAAAGTCTGCATTAGGCATTAAGTTTATTTCATACACTGACATGTTTAGGACAGTCACATTTTCTCTTTCTGCATTCAAGTGTGTGATTGCTAAGATAATGAGATCACTGTATTATAACATTGCGTCAGTTGTATGCAACTGACGTACCCACAGTTTTCTAGTTGCAGGATTGGACTTGGCATGAACTTCCAGTCACTATGATGAGCTGTTACAAGATTGAAGAATTTTCATTATTGTATATCATACTGTATTCATTTAAATTCTGCTGTGTTGATGTAAAGAGCATGTTGTAAATAAAAGTTTTAAATTCTTTGTAAATTTGTATGAATTGAAGTAAAAGATCCTATTGTACTACGAATTACATGTATTTTGGAATTAGGGGCGTTACAGTCTCCTTCCTCGGTGGGATCAGGAATGGTGCTTTCGATGATGAATTCGACCAAGGCTGGGGACTTGATTGCTGTTCTCGGTCGATAAGTTATTTCATGTTGACTTAACTTAATATACCACTTCATAAGTCTCCTGAAACTTTCTGGATTGTGCAGGACTTGTTTGAGTGGTTGATCAGTGAGGACCTAGATGGAGTGCACTTGGAAGAAGGTTCGGAGCTTTAGGGCTACCGTAACTAGTGCATAGGCTATCTTCTCCATCTTTGAGTATCGAAGTTTGACATCGTGGTGTACCTTGCTTACATAATAAATTGACTTATATATTCTGTCTTCTTCCCTTACTAAGACGGTACTAAGAGTCTGATTTGAAGTAGCCAAGTAGGAGTAGAGGACTTCTCCTGGCCAAAGCTTGCTGAGGAGTGGAGGGTTGACAAGGTGTGCTTTGAGACTTTCGAAGGGCACCTGTGGTTCTTCTCCCCCACTCAAAATTCATCCCTCATCGGAGAGCTCTGAAGAACAGTAGGCACTTCTCCCCAAACTTAGAGAGGAAGCGCCCAATGGCAATGAGGCGGTCGGTGAGCTTATGAACTTCTTTGATGGTATTCGGAGGAGACATATTGAGTATGGCCATGATCTTCTCATGGTTGGCCTCGATTCCTCTTTGGCTTACCATGAACCCTAGGAACTTCCTCGAGGAGACCTCAAAGGCACATTTTGAGGGAGTGAGTCTCATGTTGTGTCTCCAGAGTCAAAGGCTTCTTGGAGGTCACCCACATGGTCTTCTTTGCTGAGGCTCTTCACGAGAATATCATCCACATATACCTCCATGTTTTGGCTAATTTTCTCCTTGAATACTTGGTTCACCAAGCACTGATATGTGGCTTCGGCATTCTTTAGCTCGAAGGGCATTGACTCGATAGCAGTAGAGTCATTGGTCGGTGATGAAAGATGTCTTTGGAATGTCTGGTAAAAACATTCGGATCTGGTTGTATCCCGAGAAGGCATCCATGAAGCTTATGAGCTCATGGCCTGAGGTGGCATCGATCAAGGTGTCTATGCTCGACAGAGGAAGGGGTCCTTCGGACATGATTTTTTTAGGTCAGTGAAGTCTATACAGATTCTCCATTTGCCGTTAGCTTTCTTGACCATTACGAATTCACTAGCCACTTAGGGTAACTAACTTCTTGAATGAAGCAGGCAGCTAGGAGTCTCTCGACTTCCTCCTTGATTGATTGCTGCCATTTGGGGGCAAACTTATGGTGCTTCTGTTGGATGGGCCTGACTTCTAGGTTCACACTTAACTAGTGCATGATTATATCTTTGGATATGCCCGGCATGTCTGGGATGATCCAAGAGAAGAGGTCTTGGTTCTTCATGATGCAAGCGATGAGTTTCTCATTGACTTGATAGGGAGTGTCTTGCTTACCCGAAAACACTTAGCTTGATCGTCTCAGAAGAAGGGGATTTCTGCTAGTTCGTCTATAAGCTCACTGCTGGCTTGTCCCCTATCTTGGGCGAGTTTCATAGCATCGAGGGGAAGAACCGAGTCCCCCATCGTGGCAGTGTAACACGCCCGAGTAGGTTCTTGGCTTCCTTTGGCTTTCCTAACCCCTGCTTCTGTAAGGAACTTACTTTTCATGTGGAAGGCTGAGGCAACTGCATGAAGGGCTGCTAGCCCCTGGTGACCAAAGATGGAATTGTAGGCGGACTTCATGTCAACAACAATGAAATCGAGTGATTTCATGTGGGTAGCTAGGGTTTTTCCCACAGTTACGTCAAGTGTGACGATTCCTTTGATCCGAACTGGGGATCTGGAGAATACATGGTGGGTGTACCCGACAAGGTTTGATATGGTCTCTCTTGAGCTTAAGGTCCTCAAATACATTTAGGAAGAGAATGTTTACCGAGCTGCCATTATCTACCAGGATGCAGCGCACCTTATGATTAGCCATACATATGTTGATTACAAGTGCAAGAATGTGATCAGAACCCCCAAGCTCTTGGGAGGGGAGATGTAGCGCACCGAGTTCACTTTATAGAGAAATGCTTTCCTTGAGGAGTTAGAAAATCTCCCCATAGGTCCCACATGGATGGAGAGGAATGCCTCCATGTGTCTCGAGCCTTGGGACTCGGAAGGCCTCTCTGGTAGCTTGTTGGCTCCTCTTACAGGAGGAGGTTCGTTGTTGTTTCTTTAGGTGGACTTGGCGAGGTATCCCCATCGGAGCAGGGCTTCAAGCTCATTTTTGTGGGCTCGACAGTCATCTATGAGATGTCCGTGATCTTTGTGGAATGCACACCACTTGTTTTTATCCCTTCTCCTGTGAGGCATTCATCTTAGAAGCAAGTTGAAAGACTCTCTCCTTATCAACTTCCATGAGAATTGCAAAGATGTGGCATTAAGTGGAGTGTACTTGTAACACCCCGTAATTTTCAAGAGATATAATAGTAGTATATAATATATATATAGTTGGTGGCAATGTAGTAATATTGTTGAAGTTAGAATTAATGAATGGGTGGGGCCCACGTGAGGAATTGGAGCAGCAAGGCTTTGCGCCAGTTGTTGCCTGGTGATGTGGCACCCAATGATTGGAGCCCACATGCATCTGGCACTGCTTGATTTGGTTGAGAAATTAGGCGGGGGGATTAAGGAATTAATCCCACATCGAAAAACTGCAAGAATTTAATTAAATAAATATAATTGTCTATGATCAAGACTCACCTAATTGGTTAACCACCTTTTGAGAGGCAGCCTGTAGTGGGCAGTTGTACTAATAAATAAATAAATTGTCTGAGTATTGGGATGGGGTGTTACAAATGGTATCAGAGCTGACTTTCAACATCAATTGTAACCCCTATTTCTGATTGTACGGACTTCTCTTATATTTTTTATGGTATTTTTCTTTTCTAATTTATTGTATTTTGGGTCTTTGTTCTATTGTGGGCTTTCTATTTCTATTTATTTTCTTGTATTTTTATTGCTAGCCTAATCCACATGCAAACCCAAACCCATCACCTTAGTGGATCTTAAACCCAAAACCTAGTCTACCCAAACCCACATTTTCCTAACTAATAACCCAGATATTCACTACCCAATTCCCCGTATCTCTAACTCCCCATGATTTCCTCTTTACTTTATTATATTAAATTCCTCCCCCACTCTCCCACGAATCAGAACTACCCAAAACCAACTCCTTCTCAACTCCTAATCTCCTCTTCACTACACAACCCTACCACACCTCTACCGTTCTACCCCACGACCCTATACAACCACCCCCTTCAACTCCCACTTTCACTCCTCCCTTCTCCATTTTGCCTTCACCCAAAAGCTCAACCAAAACCGAACCCACTTTGCTTCCTCACCGTCGCCCCCATCTCCACCTCTCCACCATCTCACTCCCTCTCTCCGTTTAGTCTTCAACCAAAACCAAACCGGAGGACCCATCGCACTACCCTTGTCCCTCCGCCATTGCCGCTTGCTCGTACCCACCTCGAAAACCCATCAAACCCATTGCTCCGCCTCGTCTCTGACCCTCCATACACCCTCGCATTCCTCTGAAGGCCCCGTCGCAGTATTCGCCCTCATCGCCGCCATCCAAGGCTGAGCTCATTGTCGCTCCGTCGTCCTCTATTTCTGAACGGGAGACAGAGCTTCGCTCTTCGTCAAGGCTATCGTCGTTGCGTCGCTTCCCGACCAACGCCACCGCACATCGCCACCGCCAGCGTTGCGAGCCCTCGCCGTCGTGCACATCGTCGCTGCCGCCAGTCGCCGAACTTTTCCCCATGCTCTCTCTCTCTCAATTGAAGTAAAGGAGAAGGAGGAGCCTGATTGGTCGCAATTTTTGTTCTGTGTTCGGCGCACATCAGATCCCGATTTCCTTATTCGCAGTTCTGCCTGGATCCAGTGTGGGGATAGTTACTAAGTTGCTGCTGTTTACTTGTTTGTTGGAGTTTTCTTCACACGGTCTTCGCACGTATCTTCTTCGGATCGCTCCCCGGGATTCTGATCCCATTATTCTTGTTACGTAATCGAGTCATCTACAAAAAGGTAAGTCTACTTGAACTCATTTAATTTTTCTAGTTCAAGCTTATTGACCTCCTGCAAGTAGTTCCTTTCAAATATCTTAAATTTGCCTTGTGTCCTTTCCGTTGGGAGTATCGAGGGTTTACACGAGCTAACGCGACGTACTCTTGATATCGTATCATTATCCATTGACTCAAACCCAAGCCTATGTACACACATGACATGAATAAAATGACTAGAACATGCATATGAGGAATATATCTTGGGATCGAATACATGGACTAATTGAGATCTTGTGACTTGAACTTGACATGATAAATTGACTTGTACACTGAAAATCCATTCTACTTGCTGTACATTAGTGTTGATACATTTCATGATGCAATAACATGTTAATTACCCACTTTGATGAACTTATATGTGATGATATGTTATGAACTCTTGTTGCCTGTACTGTTTTGCACAGAGGTGTCGACCCTGTTGCCATAGGAATTAGCACACACAATACAAAAGAGAGTTTTAGCTTACTGAATCTAGTTTCCAGCCCAATTGGCGGATCCTGATTCCGAGTTACGAGCTGTGAGATATTACATTTTTAGTTTATGCTAGTCTGCACTTTTCAGATCGCAGAATTAACGTAACATCGACACAATTATTAGTGAAACACCATGTTAACAGTATTAGAATGCCATGAATATCTCCAGGAACTTTATAGACATGCTTAGGGTTCATCTCAAATTTCTGTAGATTTTTATAGTGATTTTATACCATATTTCCACCCATTAAATGTTGACATTAAGTTACTGTCAGAACAGCTAAACTGCAAAGAATAGGGTAATTGACCTAGATACAGTCAGTATTAACAGAAACATAATGAATATAAATTGTAGCCCTAACTGTCTAGTTGCTGATAACACCCTATAACTTCGAATTCCGAACTGTAGCCTATGAGTTATCACTGTTTTAGTGTTACTGTGTCTGCTGTTTTCAGTTTCACTATTTCTTGTATATTGTTGTGCAAGGCATCATGTTGCTGCATTCTTATCATTTCCATGACATTCTTACACATACTTGCATGAACATGAACGACTTAATAAAATACTAAAACAAGCCGGGGTTATTAAGGGTTGACTTAGTAGTGGATAGTCTCAGAAAATGTACTTGGTAAGACCCTTCTTGTTTACATGGAATATTGACATGAAAGGTGGAGAATTACTTGTGAAGACGTGAACTTGTTATCTTGTTATCGTGATACACAGAGTACACGCTCTGTAGATCCCACCACGAAGTCTAAAACGTACACTATTTTGCATGCACCGAACCTGTGGTATGGAACGCAGTAGTACGTGCACTAGATAGGAGAAACAATATGCTAATAGACCAAGGTTGACATGTATATACTTGATTATGACCATTGTTTGATTAATCTCGTTATTGCTTTTGTAAATTTGATCTTGATTCATGTTCCTTCATGTACCTTATTCCTTACTCTCTGTTTTTCACTACTTGCTGTCCGTACTTGCTCTAAGGACATTCTCTTTTTTCCATTCTAGTTTACCCAGTTACAGGTGAACCAGGAGAATTGCCAAGTGGCATTGGCGAGCAGTATTTCTAGGTTGGAGCAGGAGCTGCATCAGAATAAATCATCTATTTTCTATGTTTTTCTTTATCGTATATTTGTTATCCATTTGATTAAACTTTGTATTTCGGGCTTTTGACCCGTAACTGCTGTTTGTTTTCTCAGTATTGATTATTATGTTGGATTATTGAATGCTTAAATTCAGTTGTTCTTTATGTGATGATAATAATTTGCGTGGTTGTGATTACTCTTTTTGCATATTGTTAAGTTGAGGCTGGTACAGCTTATGAATGATGTTAATATCATTCTTTGGGCCTTCATCATGGGCTCGTATTCCTGTATTTTGGAAAACGGGACATGATACTGATTGTAGGTAAGAGTGGGTTAGAGGTATGCCTGAGATGGAGCTAGTAGATGTACACTGGTGGGTAACCAGAGTCCCAGGTAGAGCTGTACAGCTAGCAGAATCAGGGTACTCCACTCCACATCAGCTAGAAAGGAAATACTGCACTAGGTTGCATGCCCCGTACTCAGTAAGGACGCTGATTTCTAAATGGGGTTTATGTAGCACCTCGTAATTTTCAAGAGATATAATAGTAGTATATAATATATATATATAGTTGGTGGCAATGTAGTAATATTGTTGAAGTTGGAATTAATGAATGGGCGGGGCCCACGCGAGGAATTGGAGCAGCAAGGCTTTGCGCCTGTTGTTTGCCTGGTGACGTGGCGCCCAATGGTTGGGTTCCACGTGCATCTGGCGCTGCTTGATTTGGCTGAGAGATTAGGCGGGGGGATTAAGGAATTAATCCCACATCGAAAAAATGCAAGAATAATTAATTAAATAAATATAATTGTCTATGATCAAGAGTCACCTAATTGGTTAACCACCTTTTGAGGGGTAGCCTGTGGTGGGCAGTTATACTAATAAATAAATAAATTGTCTGATTATTGGGGTGGGGCGTTACAATACTTCTCAAAATAAGGCACTGGGAGTGGACGACGCTGGTCTGTGGCATCCTTGTGGGTCTTGCTGGGTCCATATTCATTGGTGGGTGCTCTTTTGTTTGTTCCTGGATGAGGGCATCTTCTATTCTTGGGGCCGAATAGCATCCTCCACTTGGATGTACTTATCGACTCTTTGAAGGAAGTCAAAGAAATCCCGAGGTTGTCTTTTGACAAGAGAACCTCTGTGGTGGTCATGATTTACATTGTACCTGAAGGCAGCCATGGCTTCGGCTGAATTGAGTGAGAGGATGGATCAGAAATTTGCTTTGAAACACCGAATATAACTCTTGAGGGGCTCCCCATCCCTTTGCTTCAAGTCAAGTAAGGAGATACTTATCTTCTCTACCTTGTGGCTGGTGATGAAGTGTGTGAGGAAAAGTTCCTCAAACTGATCAAAAGATAAGATGGACCCTAGAGAGAGATGAGAGAACCACTCCCGTACTGATTCCTTCAAGGTTGTTGGGAAAGTTTTGTAGATGAGAGAGTCGGATGCTTGGTGGATCATCATGAGGGTTGTGAAACTCTCAATTTGGTCTACCGGGGTTAGCCTCTCCGTTGTATAACTCAAAGGCTGGAATTTTTGAAGTTGACTGGAATAGGAGCCTTGATTATTTTTCTGGAGAAGGGGGAAGGATGGGGCAGTATGTACTCTCATGTCTTCTCTCTTCTTGTTTCAGCAGTGCTAGATAAACTTTTATCTTTCGGAGGCATTGGAGGACGGACGTGTCTTGCTCTTCGGATCTGGTGGACCCATATGACTCCTTACTCATGGAGGAGTGGAGCGGTGAAGGCTAGTCTATTGGGTCCTGCTACGAACAACGTTGACTTCTTGAAGGATCTCATCTTTGGAGCCCCAGATCTATGCCCTGGTGATAGGTGCTTCTTCCTCTCTACTTCTGCTGGGGGCTGATCGACTTGTTGGAGTTGGGTTCCTTCTTTCGCGAGGGGGATGAGTCATTCTTCATTTCTTTGTACCCATGGAAAGTGATGGCTTCTTCGCCCTCTGGAATGGAAGGTTCTCCTGCGTCCCTGACTTCGAGGAGAGGGGCCCCTTTTGCTTTCCTGGCATGTTTGATGGGGGACCTCATCCCGGGCTCACCGTCTGTTCAAGCAGCCTCGAAGGTCAGATCCCTACTGTTTGGAGACTATGATATGGTGGAGGTCATACTGTGCTTGAGACACCGCATGGTGCAGCGTAGAGGGTGTCGCGATGTAGACCAAACCTCTGTTCCCGCCAATATGCTACACATGGTGCTGACCTCTTCAGGAGTCCCCTGGTGGAGCCTCTTTGGAGGGAGGCTCGGTAGGCTGTTGGGGCTGTTCCGACTGAAGAGGTTGATCCGGTTGAAGGGGTCCATCCTGGTTAGTGGTGGGAGGGACGTCTTCATGAGGAGGAGGTGGAGGAAGAGGATTGACTCATCGGCTTGAGGTCGCTGCCTTCCCTTTTTCCTTTGAAGGCATGACTGAATATAGTTTTTACCGATAAATTTTGGTCGGACTCATTTTTCTGTTCCCACATATGGTGTCAATCTATTGCTGCTATTTTCTTTGTGGAAGCAAATAGATATTGTGAATTCTTTTAGAAATAATAAAAGGATATGACCTTTTAGTTTTTAATGATATTGACTATTTTCTACTGATCTTGATTCGTACATCTGACTCATTTAACTGTTGAAGTTGATATGGATGGTGATGATCGCTCCGAATTATCTGGAAAAGTCTGAAACACTGGGGTTGGCCCTGGTGAGACTTTTCAACGCCCAAGTTAGATCTCAGAAAGATATGAAAGGTTATTAGTGGCAAAATACTAATTATCTGGTTCTTGTGGAGGTCATGAGGTATTTATAGTCTCTATGAGGACTGGCTTCAAGATCCTGATTTATCTTTACTTTCCAGTGTTTTTGATAGAGTTGGTTATTCTCTCATTCATGAAGAGATATGGTTGGTTACCCTTCTCTTGGCAAAAAGATAGAGTTAGTTGACTTTCTTCTTCCTGAAGAGATAGAAGTGGTTGTGGAGATAGAGTTAGGACTCTTCTCTTGTAAAGAGAAATAGTTTTTGAACCGTCTCTTATGGATAATTATGAGTTTAAAATGGTTTTTAGATAATCACGAACTCCTTCATGCTGGGCTGCTAGGACAACGCAGTTAAACAAGCTTATTTCGGGTTGTTGGGGTTGGAATAGGCCCAACTCCCATTTACGGGCCCATTTCTAGTGGAATTAACTATTTTACCCCCGAGGGCTTTAAGATACGTGCCCAGTTTGAACGGTTCCAATTTGGTTCTATTTTTACCCATATCAGTTTTTTAGTTTGTACAACAACTCCTCAATTTAGTGACTTAATACTTTGTGTTACGGTCTTTCTAGTTTGTGCCAAGTATATTAGTTAAGGCAAGGGTTTTCCTAATTTAATGCCCTTTTTGGGACAAGTTTAAATAACCAAAGTAATCTTAATACAAGGATGCTAACTTTTGTAGGCATACCCTTACCTCCATTTTAAAGTTATCTTCATAGTTAAGAAAAATTAGGTAAGAGTGGTATTTAGATAACTGTAATTTTCTCACATTTTGAGGTAAGATAATTGTAGTTATCTTAACTCCAAAATGAGTTCCAAACATGTTAAATGTAGAGTAACTACATTTTTTTAAAGTTGTGAGATAATCTGGTTATCCTAACTTAATTTTGTTCTCAAATATTTATGTACTTGGTATGTATGTTTGCCTTATCCTCTTCTTGGGTTTTGTTTGTTAGTTTGAAAGAAATTTCCTTGGCTTTTGTTTCTTGGGTTATGACTGCTGTTTATGAAATGTTTTTTGTTATGAATGAAGGGTGTGAAGCATATGAAGAAGGATAAAAGTGGAAACTTTAGCAATGGAAACCACACTTACCGTGGACTTGAATATGTAATTCACATAGCTGAAGAGGGTGACATAGGTGTAAGGCAGGGGAATAGTGACAAAAATGGTGCCTTTCATAGAGGTTGCAATGTGTTTGCAAAGGTGGGGACAGGTAAGTCGAAGGAGGATATTTTTTTCGAATGCTTTGATTCCTTTGAAACCCCTTTGATCCAAAAGGCAAAACATCCAAAACAGAGTAGAAAGATGTTGGGGAGTCTTCAAACCCTCCTCCAAACGAGCCAGATGCTTATTGCGACATCTGCATGGAATACAAATTCCTGCATGAGTTTTTCATAATAGAAACTTGCTCCTATTTGTACAGCTTTGTGTGTTTGTAATTATGTGGAGGCTAAGGTAGAGGAAAATGCCACTTTCATTGGTGCCCGGACCCCAGTTGCAAGGATGGGTATTTGGAGCCAGAAATGTGTTGCTATCGGCTGAAACCTGAAGTTTTCAACCGGTGGGGCTTTGCTTTTTGTGAAGCTATGACCGGGTCAATGAAATTTTATTGCCCCTATAAAGCTTGTTCTTCTTTATATTGATTAATGAGAGAGCAGGGTTACATGGTGAGGTGTTCACAAGTGCAGACTGCCCTCATTGTCTTAGATTGTTTTGTGCAGTGTAAGGTGACCTAGTGTAAGGTGACCTGGCATGCAGGGGTTAGTTGCATGGAATTTGCAAAGTTGGGGGTGATGAGAGGTCGAGAGAGGATATAATGCTGAGAAATATGGTCGTGAATAGTAATTGGCGGAGGTGCCCAAAGTGCAAGTTTTATGTAGAGAGGGTTTAGGATGTATGGTCATTATGTGGCTCTATCCTGTTGGGTTTATGTTTTGCATACTTCATTCGATGTGACGAGAAGATGGTGAAGCGAATATGGAAGAAAAAGGAGCTGTGCAGGCTGTGCAAGATTTGGTATCGACAGTTGACTACTCTTAGGAGCAGTCGACTGCAACCAGAGGTAGATAGCTTATTGGGCATGTTCCTTGGGGGAATTGTTTGAGCTAAGTTTATTCTCCAAGTCAGATTTTACAGCTCCTATCGTGTGGCTTTCTCTTCTGGGTATATTGGACGGTTATTGTATCAAGACTACAACCTAGAATTTTTGTAAATCTCTATATAATATTGTAATAACGTCCATTATGAGGTATGCCAAAAGCAGCATGTACTTCATCTGCAAATTTTTCATTGTAAACAATAGAGTATCTTCTAGTAAATCTTGAAAGATATGTTCTTGGTGAGAGTGATTGTAACTCTTGTATAATCTGTAGTTGAATAATATTTTGGTTATTTCTCCCCCGGATTCGGTTCGCCCGAACCGGGACAAAACTGTATGCTTTGTGTGTTTAGTTTGGTTTACTTGCTTAGTTGTTCATTGTGATCAGTTATCGATTCTATACAACCCCTCTTCGATGTGCTTATTCCCCAACAACTGGTATCAAAGCAAAGTTTGCTGAAGTTCCTTGGTGAAGATGACAGATCGGGGTTTCATGAAGATCAAGTAGTTCGATGGTAAGATCAACTTTAATATCTGGAAGGTGGACATGCACGACGTATTGGTTCGAAAAGGTTTGTATCTTGCCCTAGGAGGAGAAAAAAGGAAGCCATCTGACATGAAGCAGGAGAAGTGGGATGAGTTGTTTAAATGCCTTGAGTTTAATCTGACTGTCATTGGCGGATGAAGTCAAGTGTAACTTCCTTGAGGAGAAAAGCACAGTGAGTCTGTGGGCGAGACTGAAAACTAACTACTAGGGTCTATCATTACTGGATCAGATGTACTAGAAGAGAATAATGTTTTATTTCTCAATAAATGAAGGTACCACTTTTCAAAATCAGATAGTGGAATTCAATAAGATATTATTTGAATTAAGGGCGATCAACGTAGATGATCTAAGCGAAGAGGATAAATCTTTCAACTTAAGATTTTCACTACAAGATTCATGCGAGCATTTGATAACTAGCATGCTATACAGAAAATCTGTCAAGGAAATGCTTTCGGTAGCCACTGTGATCAAGGACTTGAAGGAGGATGCAATTAGAAAAGACACTCAGAAATTAGGGTCCACTTCTATGGGTTGCTTGGCGGTAGATGGTACTTTAATTGGAAGGGATCGGGCTGTAATGGTGTGGTCTGTTGCCACCATTGCAAGAGATTGGACATTACAAGAAGTATTGTCTCAAGTGGTTGAATCAGAAGGATGCCAACATAGTCAGTACCGCTGAATCAGAGGATAACTTATACTGTCTTCTTGTTTCAAGTTATTTAAATATGGATTCTTGCTAGTTTCTTGATTTGGATAGTTCTTCTCATATGCGCTCCGAGAGGGTGATGTTTTCTACTTACAAGTTTACAACAGATCATTGTGTGAGAACGAAGATTGGTGAGATTTGTGACGTAGTGGGTGTGGGAACAATTGAGTTGGAGATACCAGATGGAAAAGGGTTCACATTGGAGAAGGTCATGCATAATTCTTTGCTAAAATATAATCTAATATCCTTGGGAACTCTAGAAGTAAGGAGCTACTTGTACACAACTCGATGTGAAGTTTTATCGGTTTGGGAAGGTTGTTGTAAGGTGATGAAGGGAATGAGGGGTGTCCAACACAACCTCTATAAGCTTTTTGGGATCTGAAAATCTTGCGCAAGTGTCACAAAACCCAGAGTTCCTAAAGCAAGATGTAGTTCGCCACCACTAGAATCACCGAAGTGAGATCACAATGTTCGAATATCATCGGAAGTTGAAGAATGCCTCGGGTAGGTGGAGTTTGTGCGGAGGGTGGCACCTTCGTGTTGATGCCTACTAGGGTATTGTAACATCTGTTTTTTTTAAAAAATTTCTTAAATATTCGGTTTATATTATTTTTATTTATGATTCTAAGTATATTTCCACATATTAATTGATTTTATTTTGTATTACAATGATTAAATTGGAATTTGGGGTTAAACGGGAAAAGTTGGAAATATAGGAGTTTTGAGATGAGTTTTCTCAGAGGAGATGAATCCGATATAACCCAATTTTTTTTTTGAGTACTTGTGCATAATAGAGGGTTGAATATTTGCTAATTTGAAGGAATTGCGTGGTCCTAGCATGAAGTTAGAAATTTTGGAGATTCGGCATTGAAAATGTTAAAATATTGAGTTTTTATATTAAAATGGGCTTAGGCCCAAACCTTAACCCTATCACTATCAAAACCGCCAATATTTATACTTATGCCATTCTCATAATCTCTTCCCCTCTCCTCCTCCCAATTCCGACCGAAACTCCACCTAGAACCCAATTTCTAGGGTTTTGAAATCCAACCCTTCTTCCACTTCAAACCTTGTATAGTTTGGGGTTTTAAAGTAATTTTTGCGTGCGCTTTTGCGTGGTGGTATCGGTTTTTAGAGAGAGTTTTGAGAAGGTATATCAATTTGTAACTTTAGTTATTGGATTGTGTGCTTTACATTTCTTTTCATAAAAATCATGGTAGAAGGATGCTTAGAGTCTATAGATTATGCTTAAGGTGAAAGATTTTAATTTTTATGATAATAATCTGGAAATTTTCCTTAACCTAGGGTTTGAGTTTAGGAAGGGTAAGAAAAATTATAGCTATTGTATGCTAATAATATTTTGGATGATGTGAAATAATATGGGATAATTTAGAAGCATTTTCGATAAATTTTAACAATTGTTTGATAATTATTAGGAATTTTTCCAGTATCGGGAAATTGTGAAAATATAGTTCATGGGTTTAAAAATAGGATAACTATGGAAAAATATGTACAAATACTAGACTTTATTCGCGAGATGCATGGGTGAGTTAATTTTCGAATATAGAAGTTAATTTGGGTTATTTTACCCTTAAAATATAAAATATTGATTAGAACTCCTCCGATCGAGGGGTAAAATAGAGATTTGTCTATAAGACTAGAGAATAGTTGATTTGAAATGCTTAGGTATGTTGTATGTGATGTATGAGTATGTTTAATGTGAATTCGGAGGATAGATAATGTGTCTTATGAGTTAATAAATTACGGGTTTGATTAGCGACCGGGCGAGCGAGGAGTATCTTCGCTTAGATCATAGAAAATACAGATTCGATGTGATTTGTGTGAGTTATAGCCAAATGAAGATTTAATAGAAAATATGGAATTTTTATAAGTTGAAATTTTGTTATATGGTGAATTTGCATGATTTTGAATATTTTGTGTTATGGGTGATATATTGGGTATATATATGATAATATGAAGTAATTGGGGTTGATGTACGTATAATATACGGATGATAAATAAAAATTATATATATATATATGGTGTTATGATGTGTTGACCAATATGGTGCATGTTTATGATATATGGGTGATAATGAGTTGTGATATCATAAACGATGAAATTTATGAGTGAGTATATGTATGATATAGAGATGTTCAAGGTGAAATTAATGAGCAATAATATGATATAATCAACTATATAACTTGGCATATTCATAATATTTTATAACGTGACAAAATGGAGACTTTGGTGCATTCATGATATGAAATAATTTGATGTAATAATCTTATAAATTAAATAACCGGGTGTATTCAAATATGTGAGATAATGCGATAATAAATCTCATGGAAAATGCCAAAGATGTGACAATATATTGAAATAAAAGATGAGATGCTATGTGGTGATAAAATGAGATAAAAAGATGAAATGAAAATGATAATAACAGATAAATTTTGTTGACCAGTACCTATAGAAATTCTGGAGGTTTGGGCTAGACCTCCTAACACCCAAGGACCGGCTTGGGGTGTAGTTATTACCCAAACTATGTTTGGGGTGCGGTGTTTTTATCGCCCAAGCTATCGGTTTGAGGCTCGGTTATTACCCAGCTTATCTGGGGTGAGGTGATTAATATTGCCCAGGCTATCAGCCTTGGGGTGCAGTGATTATTACCCAAACTCTGTTTGGGGTACGGTGTTACATTACTCAAGTTCTACTTAGGGTTTAGTGATTATTAACCAAACTATGTTTGGGATGTGGTGATTATTACCCAAGTTCTACTTGGGGTGTGGTGTTTCCCTCGCTGGCATAGGCTGGGAGGAAGACATAGCCTCAGATACGTAAAACCCTAGGGGGGAGGGGGGCAGAGGCCCGCGTGTTTACTGGGCTGTCGGCTTTCAGTATATTGGGATACTGTGGCTCATTGGTCGACAAAGTAATAAAATGAATAAATGTGAAATAAAAAGGAAAATGAGAAAGTAAAGAAAGCACATGATGTGGTATGAGAATGAGAAAGAAAAGAAAGCATTCGATGTAAAGTGAAAATGAGAAAGTAAAGCAAGTATTTGAGTTGAAATGAATAAGAAGAGTAAAAAAAAATGTATATACGAATGAAGATGAGAATTGAAGAAATTGGGTTCTGAGTATGTAAATGAAGATGAAAAGTACATAAAGTATGCATGAGAATGTGAATGAAAAGTAAAGAAATTGTGCTTTGTACAGTGAAGATGCAATTGTGCTATGTGAGTAAATATGAAAAGTCAAGGAATTATATATGTGAATTAATATGGTGTTATGTATATGAGTATAACAGTGAAGGAATTATGTATGTGAATTAATATGAACAAATTGTGGTGTGGAAATTAGTATGACAAGTAAAGAAAGTGTGTATGTATAATATAATATTATATGAATGAAAAGTAAAGTAATATGTAATGTGAGGGCGAAACATGAAGTGAAGTATATTATGTGATGAATATGAGAATGATTTTAAAACTAAAAATTATGATATGAGTTGATGTGCCTTGGAATTGTGTCAAGGAACTACTCGCCCGCTATTTTCATAGAAATGGTGGGAACTACCTGCCGAGGCACAACTTCAAGGTAGGGAGGGATATGGATGTGTTGTCAGGTGAAGATTCAAAAGAGTACTTTAGTGTAAAGTTACTTTTATGATGTTTTTACATTCAAATTTTAGGTTAACTTATTTATCATGATATTCGTAAGTTCTTTAAATTTTCTTAATATAGTTCAATTTATTTCCTAAACTAGTAAATTATACTCACACCAGATATGGCTAACCCGTGTTGTTTTCTGGGGGTTAGGGGAGTCCCTCCCTAACTCCCTTGCAGGTCTTGATTAGCAGCGAGGTGAGATACCGTACTAGTTAATGTAGTTTTGGCAGTTATACTTTCTTATAGTAGAATCGGTTATATATATGCATGTATTATATCTAGAAATGGGGATAATATGGTTTATTATTTTGTATTATGGAAGATTATGTGTATAACTGTAAGGTATAATGATATATATAGCTCTGTGATGAAGTATGAAAGCCCGTACCCACCACGTTGTGGAGTACTGGGTTCTGTGGTTGGTTTTTGAAAGGTTTTTAAAAAGTTTTTCTAAAAATCTTATATGTTTTCAAAGGAAATTTTAGGTTGCGTTTGTTTTGTTGTTTTGAAAAGAGTTTTCTGAATAGAGTTTTCTGAAAACTGTATTATGAAAATTGTTTTTCTGAAAATGAGTTTAAAAGCTGTTTGGTTATATTTATTTCTGAAAACTGTATTCTGAAAGCTGTTTTTCTGAAAAAGAGAGTTTAAAAGCTGTTCTGTTATATTTCTAGCTGAAAACTGTTATCTGAAAGCTGTTTTTCTGAAAACGAGAGTTTAAAAGCTGTTCGGTTATATTTCTAGCTGAAAACTGTTATCTGAAAGCTGTTTTTCTGAAAAAGAGAGTTTAGAAGCTGTTCGGATATATTTCTAGCTGAAAACTGTTATCTGAAAGCTGTTTTTCTGAAAAAGAGAGTTTAAAAGCTGTTAGGTTATATTTCTAGCTGAAAAATGTTATCTGAAAGCTGTTTTTCTAAAAAAGAGAGTTTAAAAGCTCTTCGGTTATATTTCTAGCAGAAAACTGTTATCTGAAAGCTGTTTTTCTGAAAAAGAGAGTTTAAAAGCTGTTCGGTTATATTTCTAGCTGAAAACTGTTATCTGAAAGCTGTTTTTCTGAAAAAGAGAGTTTAAAAGCTGTTCGGTTATATTTCTAACTGAAAACTGTTATCTGAAAGCTGTTTTTCTGAAAAAGATAGTTTAAAAGCTATTCGGTTATATTTCTAGCTGAAAACTGTATTCTGAAAGCTGCTTTTCTGAAAAAGAGAGTTTAAAAGCTGTTCGGTTATATTTCTAGCTGAAAACTGTATTCTGAAAGCTGTTTTTCTGAAAAAGAGAGTTTAAAAGCTGTTCGGTTATATTTCTAGCTGAAAACTGTTATCTGAAAGCTGTTTTCTGAAGACAAGAGTTTAAAAGCTGTTCGGTTATATTTCTAGCTGAAAACTGTTATCTGAAAGCTGTTTTTCTGAAAACAAGAGTTTAAAAGCTGTTCGGTTATATTTCTAACTGAAAACTGTTATCTGAAAGCTATTTTTCTGAAAAAGAGAGTTTAAAAGCTGTTTGGTTATATTTCTGACATTTTTTTAAATAAATTTGCATTAAACATTTGCTGACATTTTTTTAAATTGTTGCAGTTAGATTGCAATGTTGTTCAAGTATGGGAACAAGAAACCTGAGCAGCATGTGAATCGAGCAAAAATCAGACGCACATCAACTCCACGATGTATTCGTCATGTTAGATTACAAAATGTATTGAAAAGCTTGTATGAACATACTATTTATTAAATATAGTTTTTTGTACAAAGCATGAGAACCCATCGGTTACACCTCAATACAGACCCCAAATTATAACATATCAAAAGCCTTTATAAACCATGAGAACAAACCAAACACTTTTCAGAAGGAGATTGTACACATTATGGAAATTTGTAAACTCAAAAAATTACGCACCCCTTCGTGCTCTCCACAAAGCACTCCTCCCTAACCTCATCACATTCCGAAAAAATATGATCACATAAACTCCTCTCCCAAATAACAAAACCCTAACTACGACCCTAACCGCCTGAATCCATTTTCGCATCTTATCATCAAGAAATTTCCACTCAATCCTCTGTACTTCATCTATACTTATTTTATCAATTCCGAGAACCGAAAGACACTCATCCAAGATCTCTCTTCTCACACTACTGTATACCTGACAAAGCTCTTTATGGTAACTGGCATGAATCATCCGATCAGCGATATCTCGCAAATCCACCACCGCCTCAGGCCGGATCAAATCCGTGTTCCGGTGATCGTCGCCAATTGCATCAAGATTCGTGCTTTCCTGTCTCAGATGGCAAGATTCACCGGCCTCAGTTGAATTCTCGAGCTCTTCCTCGTCCAAATCGGAGGCGAAGGATAGCCGTCGGATCGAGCTGTGGAGTCCCGCGGCGTCCAATGGGACGGTGTTGCGAATCATGAGGTGTCGAAACTCGTCCTCAAGCCTCACCATCGCGATCTGGATCAAGATCTCCGCCTTAGAGACGGGATCGCCGTAAGATTCGGACTCGGCACGGATCGCCAGGGAGATAACGTCGTCGATGGTGAAAAGGTAGTCGCTGATCTCTTCCGGCGTTGACTCGAAGAGCAGCGAGTCGTCGGAGTTCACCGAGTCCCAGCGCGAAATCACCATCTCGACCTCGTCGAGCCGGGTGTGAATCTCGAGACGAACTTCATCGTCGTCCTCGTCGTCATCATCAGCGATGACGTCAACGTCGGCAGCGAGGGTGGTGACATCGGAGGGGGAGGGGGAGGGGGAGGGGTTGAGGATGGAGGAGAAGCGGTGGTCGAAGGAGGAGAGGATGCGCAACATGTCGTCGGCGGCGGACTGGTCAGTGGCGAGCGACTTGACGATGTGGTGGGCGGTGGCGATGACCTTGTCGTGGGGGTCGGAGGGGGGATGATCCTGGCCGTCGATTTTGGCGGCTGCCATGGCTGCTATGTTTTCTAACGGTGGAGATTGACTGACTGATTTTGGGTTGGAACCTAGAAGAGGAGGAGGAATGATTTTGAGGGCCGGCTATTAAAGCTTGAGATTGAACTGAATGCTGAGCTGTTCGAAAAGAGGGGGGTTAGGAGCTGTTTTCGAAAAGAGGGGGGTATCGGTATTCTGAATAGTGTTTCCAAAAAACACCTAAAACAAACGCCAACTCAAGATATGATTTCAGAAAAAGAAAAAGAAAAAAACTAAAACAAACAGACCCTTAGTTTTTAAATTGTATCTTGCTTGTTATGATGCATTATGCCCTCGGAGCCCTATATATTATTTCCTGTGTGTTGTTGAATTAATTGGTCTTGGGAGGATTGGTATATATTACAGGTTTTGAGATTTATGTAATTTTTTGCAGAATTCCGTAAGGAATTTCTGTAAAATGGCTAATATTTTGGGGGAGATTGCCAAAATTTTAATTAAAATCTTTGAATATTTTTCTATGTAAGAAATGGTGTAGATAAGTAATAGATTAAGTTAAAGAACATTTGAATAAGGAATAGTTAAAAAAAAATGGGGTGTTACAGTTGGTATTAGAGCCTAGGTTAACTCGGAATTTCTTGTTAATTCTAGTGATCTTGTCATGTGTGTATGGGTTCATTTTCGCTAAATAGATAATGTGAAGTTTGTTTTATGATTTGAAAGGGTATGCTAAATGTTGATTGGGTTATTGATTGGTGTCAGGTTCTATAGCATGAAGAGGAGAGCTGGACAGGTGCCTCCTACTCCTTCGGTTGGACCGAGGAGGCGAGGCGATAGGCCTAAGATTTCTGAGGAGCCCCCAGATAGTGAGCCGGAGCTAGTTGCTCCTGAGCCCACTAATCCCACCCCTGTAATTCTAGTTATTCCTACACAGAGGTTGAGTGTGCTGCCTCCTACTACGCCAGTGACACCTGGGCTAGGGGAGGCCGATCCTACACCAGAAGGGACTTCAGCTCCTGCGATGGAGGGTTCGCAGGAGGATATAGCTCGTGCAGGAGCTTTTGTACAACATATTTTGACCCAGCTAGGTCAGCAGGTGACGGGGCAGTCGTTAGCAGTCCGTATGGACTCCCGGGAGAAAGAAGTTAGTTTTGCCAAGAAGATGAAGGATTTTCAAACCTTGGTAGCAACCAAGTATGATGGTACTAGAGGTGGGGTAGCAGCCTCCACTTGGCTACAACATTGTGAGGTTCTTTTCAGCGCATGGATGTGTCGGAGATCGAGAAAAGGCTGTTGGCTGAGATGTATTTGGTTAGTGATGCGATGATTTGGTGGGCCAGTGTTTGAGATTTTGATCCGATAAGTTATCAGCAGATGGAGTGGGAGGACTTTGCAGACAGATTTGAGGCACATTTTCTACCTGAGTCAGTACAGGCCCGTATGACTGATGAGTTTTTTACACTGTAGTAGGGTGAGATGACTCTTGATGAGTACATAGTGAAGTTTAACCAGTTGGCTCGCTTTGCTCCACACTTGGTAGATACCGAGTAGCATCATATAGATCGGTTTATTAGGGGGTTGCATCCTGCTTATCAGATGAGTCTGACTGCAGCCAACAGTAGCAGAATCCTTTGAAGAGGTAATTGAGTTAGCTCAAAATTTGGAGAGAACTCGACAGAGGTTAAAAGAGGCAAGTGGAAAGGATAAGAAAGTGCAGCAAGGACAGTCGTTTCAGAGGATTTCTAGCAGGCAGCCTCCAGGCATTTAGAGGTGGAGATTCAGAGGAAAATTTCAGCCTTATGCAGGTACTAGTCGAAGTGGAATGGGAAATAAGTAGAGGGGTGGACGAGTTCAGGGTCCTCCAGGCAGAGTTATAGCCCAGACCCAGCAGTCCAGAGTTACTACTACTCCACCACAACGAGTTGGTTCCAGCCCGATGAGAACAGAAGGCAGTTAGAGGAGTTCTAGAGCCTAGGAGATGTTTCAATTGCAGTCAGACGGGTCATTTGGCACGTGATTGTTCTGGGCTGTCGGTTATAAGATGCTACAACTGTGGAAGAACCAACCATTGGTTGAGGGATTGTAGATATCCAGGTGGTGGTGCATACAAGGGTCATGTGGTAAGTGCACGAGATCGAGGTTCTCAGGCAGGTTCTCAGGCAGGTTTTCAACCATAGCAGCGTGCACTTGCCCTAGTGTAGGCGTGTTTATATGCAGTTGGCCAGACATCAGAGCAGTTGCAGACCGAGGTCCCTATAGGTGCGGGCCCTACTAGAATCTTGTTTGACACTGGATTAGCATGATCTTTCATAGCCCGTGCATATGTTTTACATCATGGTATTCTTATGTCCTCCTTAGAAGCACCAGTGAGAGTTAGTACACCATTGGGTAGTTCTATTATATTGTATGATGTGTGTCGAGAGGTGCTGATTCCTATGGGATCCCGTGTGTTCCCTATAGATTGTGGGGTGATGTGTTTTGATGGTTATCATTTCATTTTGGGGATGGATTGGTTACGAAGGCATCATGCACAGTTGGAGTGCAATGAAAAAAGGATTCGGGTAGGAAAGCCCGAGGAAGCCCCGTTTCTAATTGAATGCAATGCTTTGGATGATGCAGTTATGTCTGTTTATTTGGGTTCGGTGGAAATAACTAAAGTGGAGATTGAAAATGTTGATATGGTTTGTCAATTTCCGGATGTATTTGAAGAGATCCCGAGCCCTCCTCCTCAGCGAGAACTGAAGTTCAGGTTTGATTTAATGCATGGTTCAACTCCGATTTCAAAATCAGCCTATAGAATGACACCTAAAGAATTGGAAGAGATGAAGAAGCAGCTAGAGGTGATGCTTATGAAAGGGTTTATTCACCCAAGTAATTCACTGTGGGATGCATCGGCAATTTCTGTAACAAAGAAAGATGGTTCCCTGAGGATGTGTATTGATTATCAGTAGTTGAATAAGATGACTATTAAGAATAAGTATCCATTGCCGAGAATAAATGATTTGCTTGATCAGTTGCGGGGAGCTACAGTGTTTTCACAGCTAGATTTGCAGACCGGGTACCATCAGATAAGCATTGAAGAGGGAGGTATCCCAAAGACTGCTTTTCGTACTCGGTATGGATTGTATGAGTTTTCATGATGCCTTTTGGGCTGATGAATGCCCCTGCATTTTTCATGGATTTGATGAATCGGACCTTCTGTCCTTATATCGACAGGTTTGTGATTGTGTTTATAAATGATATTTTGGTGTATTCTCGCACTATGGAAGAGCATAAATGGCACCTCAAGATTGTGGTGCAGACACTTCGAGACCAGAAGTTAAATGCTAAGTTTTCAAAATGTCATTTCTGGGAGCGAGAAGTGCGATTTTTGGGGCATGTTGTGTCTGCTGAAGGCATAGCGGTGGATCCAGAGAAAGTTGCAGCGATAAAAAATTGGGAACAACCCACAAATGTGACAGTGATTCAGAGTTTCTTGGGTTTGGCTGGCTATTATCAGAGGTTCATTCCTCGATTTTTTATTATTGCTGCACCGATGATACAGCTTACCAGGAAGAATGTACCATTTGTATGGTCCGAGCAGTGTGAAAAGGCATTTCAAGAGTTAAAGGAAAGATTGACGACAACTCTTGTTTTGATTACCCTCGAGAAGGGAGTGCCTCTCCAAGTATATACTAATGCATGTGGTACTAGATCAGGTGCAGTTTTGATGCAGGAAGGCAGGCCTGTGGCTTATATATCTAGGCTGTTGTGACCCCATGAAGTGCGTTATCCTTCACATGATTTGGAATTGGCGGAAGTAGTCTATGCCTTGAAGATGTGGAGACATTATTTGTTCGGAGAGCAGTTTCAGCTTTTCACAGATTATAAGAGTTTGAAGTACTTGTTCTCGCAAAAGGATCTTAACATGAGGTAACAAAGGTGGCTCGAATTCCTTAGTAGCTTTGATGTGGAAATAAAATACTACCCAGGGAAAGCAAATGTGGTGGCGGATGCTTTGAGTAAAAGAAAGATGTTGGCTCTTCTTATGTCCTAGAAGTGGAAGTTGTTAGAGACATTAGGTCAATTTGATTTTACTTCGGTAGTAGAGGGTGGCATGACCTTATATTTGGGCAAATTGTCAGTACAGCCGTCTATCTTGCAGCTAATCATTCGAGCCCAGATTCGAGATTCTTATTTATTACAGATTATACAAGATCTAATTATGGATGAGATTGATGAATGCCCTTCTGATTGGTCAGTAGACAGTGAGGGAGGTCTTCGTTATCATCGTATACTGTGTGTTCCTGATGTGGATGGTTTGCGGCAACAGGTGATGGAGATTGCTCACCATAGTAAGTATACTATTCATCCTGGTGGCACGAAGATGTATCGAGATCTTAGGAGGGCTTTTTGGTGGCCTGGAATGAAGAAAGATGTTGGTGAATTTGTTGCAAAGTGTCTCACTTGCCAGAAAGTGAAAGTAGAACATCAGAGACCTTCTGGGTTGTTACAGCCCTTGAAGATTCCTCAGTGGAAATGTGAGATGATTAGTAAGGATTTCATCGATGGACTTCCTCGTTCTTATAGGGGAAACGAGAGCATTTGGGTAATTGTAGATTGATTGACGAAGTCGGCTCACTTTATTCCGGTGCGAGTCAACAGGACAGCGGATAGTTTGGCCAGATTGTACATTTAGCAGATAGTTTGCTTGCACAGAGTACCCAGCTCTATTGTGTCAGATCGGGATTCCTTGTTGGTATCCTAATTTTGGAGATCTTTTTAGAGAGAGATGGGGACACTTTAATTTTGAGCATGGCTTATCACCATGAGACAGATGGTCAAACTGAGCGGGTGAACCAGATTTTAGAGGATATGCTTCGTTGTTGCATCCTGGACTTTGGAGGAATTCGGAAGGATCATCTTCCCTTGATTGAATTTGCTTATAACAATAGTTACCAGGAAAGTATTGGCATGGCACCTTTTGAAGCATTATATGGGCGACCTTGTAGATCCCCATCATGTTGGACAGAGGTTGGTGATGCACCGTTGCTTGGGCCTGATATGATTCGGGAGACTTCTGAGCAGATTAATTTAATTCGGCATAGATTGCTTACTGCTCAAAGTCGACAGAAAAGTTATGCAGATCGGCGGCGAAAGCCCCTTGAATTTGAAGTTAGAGATTTGGTATTTTACAAGGTTTCCCCTATGCGAGGAGTACGCCATTTTGGGAACTGGGGAAAGTTAGATCCAAGGTTTTTTGGGCCCTTCAGAGTTATAGAAAGAATTGGAACTGTGGCTTATCGTTCGGAGCTTGTCCCTGAGATGTCAGGCATTCATAATGTATTTCATGTTTCTATGTTGAGTAAGTGTGTGAGAGATCCTTCTCAAGTTGTAGAGCCACCACAAATTGATGTTCAGCCGGCTGTGACATATCATATTAAGCCAGTGGCTATTTTAGATCGATTCGTGCGGCGGACAAGGTGACAAGCAGTTCAGTCGTTAAAGGTGCAATGGAGTTATAATGTTAATGATTGTACTTGGGAATCCGAGGAGATGGTGAGAAGGAAGTATCCTAAATTACTCGAGGAGTTATCTCTACCCTCGTAGCTCGAGGACGAGCTTCTTTTAAGGTGTGTAGAATGTAACATCTGTTTTTTAAAATTCCTTAAATATTCGGTTTATATTAGTTTTATTTATGATTCTAAGTATATTTTCTCATATTAATTGATTTTATTTTGTATCAGAATGATTAAATTGGAATTTGGGGTTAAATGGGAAAAATTGGAAACATAGGAGTTTTTATATGAGTTTTCTCGGATGAGATGAATCCGATTTAACCCGAATTTTTCCTGAGTACTTGTGCATAATAGTGGGTTGAAAATTTTCTAATTTGAAGGAATTGCATGGTCCTAGCATAAAGTTAGAAATTTTGGGGACTCGGCTTGGAAAATAACTTTAAAAAATTGAGTTTTTATATTAAAGTGGGCTTAGGCCCAAACCTTAACCCTATCACTATTAAAGCCCATAATATTTACACATGCCATTCTCATAATCTCTTCCCCTCTCCTCCTCCCAATTCCGACCGAAACCCCACCTAGAACCCAACTTCTAGGGTTTTAAACTCCAACCCTTCTTCCACTTCAAACCTTGTATAGTTTGGGGTTTTAAAGTAATTTCTGCGTGCTTTTTTACTTGGCGGTGTCAGTTTTTAGAGAGAGCTTTGAGAAGGTATATCAATTTGTAGCTTTAGTTATTGGATTGTGTGCTTTACATTTCTTTTCATAAAAATCATAGTAGAAGGATGCATAGAGTCTATAGGACATGCTTAAGTTGAAAGATTTTAATTTTTATGATAATAATCTGGACATTTTCCTTAACCTAGGGTTTGAGTTTAGGAAGGTTAAGAAAAATTATAGCTATTGTATGCTAATAATATTTTTGATGATGTTCAATAATATTGGATAATTTAGAAGCATTTATGATAAATTTTAACAATTGTTGGATAATTATTAGGAATTTTCTCGGTATCAGGAAATTGTGAAAATAGAGTTTATTGGTTTAAAAATAGGATAATTATGGAAAAATATGTACAAATACTAGAATTTATTCCTGAGATGCATGGGTGAGTTAATTTTGGGATATAGAAGTTAATTTGGAGTGTTTTACCCTTAAAATATAAAATATTGATTAGAACTCCTCCGATCGAGGGGTAAAATTGGGATTTGGCTATAAGACTAGTGAATAGTTGATTTGAAATGCTTAGGTATATTGTATTTGATGTATGAGTATTTTTAATGTGAATTCCGAGGATAGATAATGTGTATTATGAATTAATGACTTATGGGTTCGATACTTTTCTTAATAGGTATTCAAAAGTGATGTTTGATTAGCGACCGAGCGAGCGAGGAGTATCTTCTTGCCGGTTTGTCAGGTGAGTATGATTGTATTAGGTATACATTAGGTTGTGACAAAATTTTATATGTGATTTGGGTTAGTTATATCCAAATGAAGATTTAATAGAAAATACGGAATTTTTATAAGTTGAAATTGTGTTATATGGTGAATTTGCATGATTTTGATTATTTGGTGTTATGAGTGATATATTGGGTATATATATGATAATATGAAGTAATTGGGGTTGATGTATGTATAATAAACGGATGATAAATAAAAATAATATATATATATATATATATATATATATATATATATATATATATATATATATATATATATATGACCAATATGGTGCATGTTTATGATATATAGGTGATAATGAGTTGTGATATGATAAATGATGAAATTAATGAGTGAGTATATGTATGATATAAAGATGTTCAAGGTGAAATTAATGGGCGATAATATAATATAGTCAACTATATAACTTGGCATATTCATAATATATTATAACGTGACAAGATAGATACTTTGATGCATTCATGATATGAAATAATATGATGTAATAATCTTATAAATTAAATAACCGGGTGTATGCAAATATGTGAGATAATGAGATAATAAATCACATGGAAAATGCCAAAGATGTGACAATATATTGAAATAAAATATGAGATGCTATGTGGTGATCAAATGAGATAAAAAGATGAAATGAAAATGATAATAACAGATAAATTTTGTTGACCAGTACCTACAGAAATCCTGGGGGTTTAGGCTAGACCTCCTAACACCCAAGGACCGGGTGCGGTGTTTATCACCCAAACTTTGTTTGGGGTTCAGTATTTTTATCGCCCAAGCTATCGGCTTGAGGCCCAGTTATTACCTCGCTTGTTTGGTGAAGGTAGACAAGTTCATATTCTCAGCTGATTTCATTGTGCTTAACATTGAGGAAGATGAAGAAATTTCGTTGATTCTAGGGCGACCTTTTTAGCTACGAGAAGAGCTTTGATTGATGTCTAACAAGGAAAACTTATTTTGATGGTTGATGATGAGCAAGTAACGTTTGATGTTTTTAAATCTTTGAAGTTTCCTGTCGAAGTTCACTAATATTTTCAAGTTATTGAAACTTATTTAATTGTGAGTGAGACACATAGGGTTGGAGTTGAAAAGTTACCACTAGAAGTGTGTTTAACAAATTCAGCAACTCTTGAATTCGAGAATGAAAAGGTTTTGAAATATATTCGGTATTTGGAAGCTGCATCATCTATTCACTCCAGTGGAGAAGTCAGGCAGAAGCTACTGGAGGAAGCCCATCGGTCCCCGTATTCTATTCATCCTGAAGGTACCAAAATGTACAGGGACTTGAAGCAACATTTCTGGTGGCACGGCATGAAGAGGGATGTGGCTAGATTTGTCGCCCAGTGCCTGATTTGTCAGTAGGTGAAGGCAGAGCATCAGAGGACCGCGAGACTTTTGCAACCTCTTCCAATTCCATAGTGGAAGTGGGAGCATATCACGATGAACTTTGTGACCGCTTTGCCAAGGAGTCCCAAGGGTCATAATGCTATCTGGGTGATAGTGGATCGACTGACGAAGTGTGCTCACTTCATTCCTTTTCGTGTGGGTCAGTCCACAGAGAGTTTGGCCGAGAAGTATGTTTAGGAGGTTGTTCGTCTACATGGAGTTCCTGTGAACATCGTATCGAATAGAGATACGAGATTCAGGTCTCAGTTCTGGGAGAGTCTGCAGAAGAGTTTGGGTACTAAGTTGAGCTACAGTTCAGCATTCCATCCTCAGACGGATGGACAGTCAGAAATGACGATTCGGACCCTAGAAGACATGTTGAGATCCTGTATTCTTCAGTTTAGATCATCTCCACTTAGCCGAGTTCTCTTATAATAACAATTACCTGGTGAGTCTCAAAGCTGCTCCATTTGAAGCTTTGTATGGGTGCAAGTGTAGATCGCTAGTCTGTTGGGATGATATCGGTGAAAGGAAGCTTTTGGGTCCTGAGTTGATCACGACGACAGTTGATGCCGTGGCTAATATCCGGAAGCACTTGCAGGCTGCTCAGGATAGGCAGAAGAAGTGGGCTAACTGTCGTACCTCTAGAGTTTGAGGTAGGTGAGCATGTGTTCCTCAAGGTATCGCCTTGGAAAGGTGTTATCTGTTTTGGAGGTGGGGGCAAGTTGAGTCCTCGGTTCATCGGTCCATTCGATATTGTGGAACATGTGGGGAAGGTAGCTTACAGGCTCACATTGCCGCCAGCTTTAACAGGTGTCCATGATGTATTCCATGTTTCTCAGCTCAGGAAATACATCAGGGATGACAGTCATGTGGTTGACTACTCAGACTTTTTTGTGAGGCCGAACTTGTCCTGTGAAATTCGACCAGTCTCTATCTTAGACCATCGAGAGAAGGTGTTGAAGAATAGAGTCATCAAGTTGGTTCGAGTTTCTTGGGATCCTCACTCGCCAGGTGAGTCGACTTGGGTGTTAGAGGAGGACATTCGGGAGAGGTTTCCTCATTTGTTTGAGTAGTTGTTTTGCTTTGTTTTGTTTTGTTTCGGGGTTCACCCTATGTACCTCTTGTATGAATTTCGAGGATGAAATTCTTCTTATAAGGTGGGTAGGATTTGTAACCCCTATTTTTCCTATTATGGATTTTTATTGTAATTTTATTTTTTTTCTTTCTTGATTATTGTATCCGGATTCTCTCTATTATATAATTTTGCTTTTCTTGGGTCCATTTATTTTCTTTTGATCATCCCGTTCTCTTTTCTCCTATTTTTGGCTCATTACAATCGTGATTTGAGTTTGAGTTGTTCCGCTATATGTTCATCTCATTGTTTTATGCTTGTTCATCTCTTTTTGGAGCCTAAAGTTGTACCCTAAATCGACAAACCCGCAACCCAAACCCCAATTTCTTAATCCCCTGTAAATACCCATTATTAAACCCTAATTAAATCCCCCTCTCTCCCTTCTCCATTTTCTCTCTCCCCTACCCCTGACTCTCTCTCTATCTCCTTCTCTGTTTTTCCACTGAACCCACTGCCAACCAGCCACCGACCCCTTAGCCGTCGCCCCTCGACCGTTCCGATCACCCTCTCCCCATCATCGCCCTTGTCCTCCACCCTCGCCCCCATCCCGTCGTCGTCGTCATCATCCCATCTCATCCATCGCCGCTATCTTTGCCTGCACCCATTTCCTCACCGCTATCAGATCGCCGTCCCTCGTCCTCACCCTCTCCGTTCACCCCGCAACCACCGAAGCTCCCTCACGTCATCACCGTCATCGTCTAAGCCCTAAACCCTCGTCATCTTTGCCTCCCCTATTTCGTCGAGAAACAGGGCATCCATCGAGCCGCCATTCCCCCTTCGCTGCGTCGCTTCCCTATCGCAGCACCGCCATCATTGGTCGTCACTGCCCTTGCCGTGGCTGCCGCTGCCGTCGCTTCCCGATCGCAGTCGCCACTAGCGTCTCCCGCTCTCTCTCTCTCTGTTGAGTTGTGGATGGAAGGAGATAGTGCACTTGGTGTTTACTGTGTTGGTATAGGCAATTCTGTACTTGCCGTTTGGTGTTTTGCTTGGGATCCGTTGTGCTTGTTATTTGTGTGCTCTAAGTTGTTGTTTTGCTGTTTCGAATTTTGCGTGTGGCTCGCACGTGTTTTGGTTCGTCACCGGGATTCTCATTCCGTTATTCTGATATTCGAATCAACTATTTAACAGGCAAGTCTCTTCTTGAACTAGTATTTTATTTTATTCAAGATCCCTTGATCTCTGCAAGTAGATCCAGTCATTTTCTTTATCATACTGCTATTTGAAATTCCGTTAAGTCTATTGAGGGTTTAAACAAGCTAACCCAAGATATTCTTAATATCGTGCCGCTATCTTTGTTCTAAAACCTAGTCCCCCTTGTTCATTGCATATGCACAATCACATGAAAAATAACTAGATCCATGTTGTAGACTCGTTTGATGAATTGAACATGTTAGATTGAATGTGATTAAACGAATTGATTACCATACCTGTGAAATTGCATCTTAGAACTGAAATTATGCATGTTAAACACCTAAGAACACTTTGATTATTAATTTGCATGAAATATATGGTTGTATGATTTAATGTAACACCCCGAATTCCAAAACATACTGAATTCAAGTTCCACAGGATCTTTTCACTTCTCTTTGTACAATTTTTACAAGAAAATTAAAACTTTACTTTACATCAGAGTTATATTTACATTAACTTTATACAGCGGAAGCAATTTACTTTAATTATATGAAAATATACACATTTAAATCAATCTTGGAGTAGCATGTATACTTCGATTTGTCAACCTCTTTATCCTGCATGTAAAACTGTGGGCAGGTCAGTTCATTCAACTGAATAAATATTATACACGGCCATCCTCTCTATGTCGGAAATAGTATAACGATTTTCCATACTTAAACAAACCACAAACTTGATCACAGACAAAGCTACAATGAGACTATCCTATTGATGTCGCGTTGTGCTGTGCTCTTAGTCATTAATGCAATTGTTTACATTATATGACACTAATGCGCACTTGTTCAGAGTCTATGCAGCCCATACTACATAGGTCCGAGGGCAAGCCCTTAATCGTTCTTCATCTTGTAGGGTTTAATCCCTCGCCATGGTTTAATCTACTACAGTAACTGCAGTAAGTATCCTAGGCATTCTATGAACAACGAACTCACGTCTAGGCACCTTGGAGAGAATCCCAATGCACTGACACATGACTCATCATGCAGGCATCCTGTAGTAATTCATCTCCTACCATAAACGTGACACCACCCGCAGTCATTAGATCACCCTATAAGCGTCGCAACCGGGACGGTACTCTGGAGTAGTATCCATGCCCTAATCATGACGCATCATGGGACATCCTGTGAATACTCTCACGCCGCCAATCCAATGAACCTCATACTCATGTTTTTCTCTTACGTTCATCACATCTTCACTTTGTATCTAATTCTTATGTATAATTGAAGGTCAGTATTCTAGAATCTAGCATTACTCCTACATCGGTCTTTTTCAACATCAATCATTATCAACGACCCAAATTTGGTCAAAATATCATAAATTCTCTTTTCAATACTTTTCATTCTTGCCGATGTAGAGTCTTAGCCAAGTTCTAGTATAAGTCCTCTTTTCATATTCATTGAAGCAAGCATGTTCACAAAATTTCACATTTCATCCCGTTCTCTTTTCAACACATTTCTATGCACAACTTGCATATTCAAAAATTCTCATTTGATTCTACTTAACAAAAAAGTCTCAATTTCAAAAATTCTCATATTCAAAAATTCTCTTTGCAATCATTTCTATACTAAAAAAATTCACTTCTTTGTTTTAGCGTTTCAAATGGTCAAACTAAAATGAATACTTCACTCTTAAAATTTGTACTCTTGTTTCTCTTTTTAACGGTCTATAAGTCCAAAAATAATTTTTCTTTTTGAAGTTTATATATACTCAGGAACTTTCTAATATTTTATCAGTATTTATTTTATTTTTTAAAGCTCGAAATAAATCAAGTAAAATAAAAAAGAAAATAGATTTCTCCAAAAAATTTCGGCCACTGCCAGAATCGAACTGCACACACACACACAGCCAGTGCACAGTCACTGAGACCAAAGCCCCACGCATTAGCTAAACGGGACAAGGTGCCTAACTATCACAAAGGGTGAGTGAATGGGGTTTGAGTCTAGTTCTCGGTATTTAGGAAAATCAAATTTTAAAAAGTAAAAGCCTTTGCCGAGACTCGAACCCACACCCAAATAATACAGCACCGCTACAGTAACCCAAACTAGCGCCCCCTATAACCAGTATGGCCATGGTGACCAACTGATATAGGATTGGGTTAAAATAGATTTATGTCGAATATCTGTTTATTAGAAATATTTCATTTTTCAAAAGATCATAACTTTGTTTCTTCTTCACAAAAGGTCCTAAAAATTTGCAGAATACTGAATTTACATACATTTAACAAATCAGTGTTTTAAAAAATAATTTTTGACATTAAAACAAGTATTTTCACTCTAATTTGTATTCTATATTTACAAATTGCAAAATTTCACTTTAACAAATCATCTACTCAATTCTTTGCATTAAGACTTTATTAAAAAGTGTAAATTTCTGTTTTTCCCTCTGTATTCATAATACTTATAATCAAAGTTGCACTCCTTGGCCAAGTATTACAATGGTTCAATAAGCGCAAAAATTAATAATTCATCTACTAACCGTGCATGAACATTTATCTACAATCACATGGTTCTAATTCCACAATTTCATGGCAATAAGTTAATTTAACTATATTAAACATGAATTATGACCAATAGCAAGCAATTCATCAAGCATTTACTCATTTGTCTAGCAAGTCCTTTTTAGAGTCAATAAGTGATTATCTTATTAGTTCTTTTAGCATGCATATATATCAAAATCCCTAGCATGATGTCTAAGATTAGAAGTATAGAAAAACACCCACCTATTTAAAGAAAAATACTACAAAAGCTCCTAGAATCTCCTTGAACACGCGAGCGGTCATTCTCCTCCTAGAATGAGCCACCACAATGTCTCTTCCTCCTTGCACTTAGTGAAACCCGAGCCTCTCCTTGCCTTGGTGAAGTAGCCGGCCTCCAAGATGGAACACACACAAACTAATGCTCTCAATCTTTTACTCTCTCTCAATCTTTTTACTCCCGTATATATTTCTCTTTCTTTCTTTACAAAAATTCTTAGTGTTATATGCATACAAGGGAGGGGCATTTATACTAGTTTTAGGGTGAAATGGAGGGCTAGGATTGCATTAGATGGTTGTAGATAAATGGCTAGGATACAATGGGAAGTTGTAGCAACCACCCATGACCAAAAAACCACCTCTCCATTAATCCACTCTCCCACTTCCCTCGTATGCATTTCCGGCCAATGGAGAAGTGTGCAATGCACACACACGTGTAAGCACATGTCCCAACTAGTATCCCCTAATTAAAGTTGTACATTATAAATTAATTAATTGTCTACAAAATGTGTCTACATGACAAGTTAAGGCAATTAAAAGAGTAATTAATTCATGGGCTTCAAAATAGTGGGCTTTTTGAATAAAATATTTAATTTATTAGGTTGGGCTTAATTTAGAAAAATAAATTTAGGCTTCTTAAAAATGGGCTTAAAAGAATAAAGAGAAGGAAAGAAAATAATTATTTATTCATGTTATAGAAAATCATTTCATAAGAAAATATTTATTCAAAATTTTGTACGTGCACAACATGTAAAATCACAATTTCACATTGGATAAAAATTTAGGGTATTACAACACTCCCTCCTTAGAATAGTTCCGTCCCCAGAACTACAATAAAAGAGTGAGAACAAAACACAATAAGAAGAAAGAAAGGAAAATACAAATAAAACAAAGAGCTCAGGATGATCCTTCATCATCCTCTTCTCAGATTCCCAAGTAGCCTCTTCAACCAATTGGTTTATCCAGACTACCTTGACCATCGGTATCATCTTATTCCTCAAGACTTTCTCCCGACGGTCAACAATCTCAACCGGAAGCTCAATGTAACTCAGATCCAACTGCAAACCCTCCGGCACTTCGGGTAAATGATGACTTGGATCTGGAATGTAACCTCTCAGCATAGACACATGAAAGACATTGTGCACCTGAGACAACTCTTCCGGTAACTCAAGCCGGTAAGCAGTTTTCCCAATCCGCTTCAATATCTTGTATGGGCGTATGAACCTTGGGGCCAACTTCCCACCTCTGCCGAAGCAAATCACACCCTTGCTAGGTGAAACCTTCAGAAAGACAAAGTCACCAACCTCAAACTCAAGGTCTCTTCTCCGGTTGTCTGCATAGCTCTTCTGCCTGCTCTGATCATCCACCAACCTCTTCCTGATCAGATCAATCTTTTCAGAGGTCTGCTGTACAATCTCAGGTCCGAACATCTGATGCTTACCAACTTCGAACCAACAAACTGGCATCCTGCACTTCCTGCCAAACAAAGCTTTGTACGACGTCATCCCAATACTAGTCTGAAAACTGTTGTTGAAGGCAAACTCCACCAAAGCTAGATTCCTTTCCCAACTGCCTCCAAAGTCTAGTATACAACACCGAAGCATGTCCTCAAGAATACGGTTGACTCTCTCGGTTTGCCCATCGATCTGTGGATGAAAAGCAGTGCTGAAATCCGTCTTGGTACCCAAGCTGTCTGAAGACTCCTTCAAAAATGCAAAGTAAACCGCGCATCTCGATCAGACACAATGATTAATGGAACACCATGAAGCCTGACGATCTCACCAACATACAGCTCAGCTAACTTGTCCATCGAAGCAGTGAGTTTCATTGCCAAGAAGTGAGCGGACTTGGTTAGTCGATCGACTATGACCCAAATCGCATCATTGCCATTTGAACTCTTGGGCAAACTCGTGATGAAATCCATACTGATGTTATCCCACTTCCATTCAAGAATAGGTAACGGTTGCAAAAGACCTCAGGGTTTCTGATTCTCGGCTTTGACCTGCTGACAGATCTTACACCTCGACACAAATTCAGCCACATCCCGCTTCAGACCTGACCACCAGAAATGTTGCTTAATGTCCTTGTACATCTTGGTACTCCCAGGATGCATAGACAAAAAAGTAGCATGTGCCTTTTGAAGAATACTCTCCCAAAATTCTGCTTGATCCGGAACACACAGCTTCTCCCCAAGCCACAACACTTCATCCCTGATCTGAAGATCTGACAACTTGCCAGCCCTGACCTGCTCCTTCATCATCTGAATCTCTGCATCTTCCTTCTGACTTGCGATAATTCTTTCATTCAGCGTTGGTTGAAGCCTCAACTGAGCTAAAGATGATCCCAAGCCTTGCAGAACGACTTCAATACCAGCCTGATCCAACTCCTCTGCAAGATGCCTCTGAGTTGTAATCAAAGTAGCCAGACTCCTCTTGCGGCTAAGTGCATCTGCAACAATATTAGCCTTTCCCAGGATGGTACTTAATTTCCGGACGAATTTCCTCAAGTACTTCCATCCATCTCCTTTGCCTCATATTCAGATCCTTCTGCTAATAGATGTACTTCAAGCTTTTATGGTCCGTGTTTATGTTCAGCTTCTCACCATACACGTAATGCCTCCATTGCTTCAAGGCGAAGATAATCGCAGCCAACTCCAGATCATGAGTCAGATAATTCTTCTCATGCGGTATTAGTTGCCTAGACCCATAAGCGATCACTTTTCCTTCTTGCATTAAGACACAACCAAGCCCACGATGTGAAGCATTGCTGTAGACATCATACTCAACACCTGCTCTAGGCAAAGCTAAAATGGGAGCAGTAGTCATCCTCTCTTTCAACTCCTGAAAGCTTGCCTCGCACTGTTCGGTTCACTTGAAGTTCACATTCTTCTTGGTTAGACCAGTGAGCGGCATGGCTATCTGAGCATAGCCTTGGATGAACCTCCTGTAGTATCCAGTTAACCCAAGAAAACTCCTGATCTCCTTCACTGTAGTAGGCCTTGCCCAATCCTTCACCGCCTCTATCTTCTGCGGATCAGTTGCCACTCCCTCCTTAGAAAGGATGTGACCCAGGAATGCCACCCCAGATTTCCAGAAATTGCACTTGAATAACTTGGCATACAACCCATGCTCCTGAAGCTTCCTTAAAACTACTGCCAGATGCTCCGTGTGCTCCTCCTACGACTTGGAGTACACAAGAATATCGTCAATAAACACCATGACGGAAGAATCAATAAACGGCCTTAGAACTCTGTTCATTATATCTATGAAAATTACAGGTGCATTCGTCACTCCAAACGGCATAACTAAGAATTCGTAATGCCCATGTTGAGTTCTGAATGCAGTCTTATGCACATCTTCAGCTTTCACTTGAACTTGATGATATCCTGATCGAAGATCTATTTTGGAGAACACAGCTGCTCCTTGTAGACGATCGAACAAGTCATCAATTCTTGGAATCATATATTTGTTCTGAACATTGACCTTATTCAACTCTCGGTAATTGATGCACATCCTCATCGAACCATCCTTCTTCTTTACCAAAAGCATCGGCGCTCCCCAAGCTGACGCACTCGGTTGAATGAAGCCTTTCTCCAACAGTTCCTCAATCTGCCGTTTGATCTCATCCTGCTCCACTGGCGCCATCCTATACGGTGCCTTGGAAATAGGTGCACTCCCTGGCTGAATAGTGATGCTGAACTCCACATCACGATGCAGGGGTAAACCACGCAAATCTTCCAAGAATACCGTTGGATAATCCCGAACCACCGGAATTTGCTGCACCTCTATAGGAATCCCTTTCTTCTGGCTGATAGCAGCAACCAAATCTGAACATCTCCTCTTCCCTTGGAAAGTGACTTCAGGTCCACCTGGAGCCTTCACTGTTACTGTCTTGGTCTTGCATTCGATGTCCACACTTTACACCGACATCCAATCAATGCCAATGATAACATCGACTCCCAAAACATTCAACTCGATCAGATCAATCCCAAAAATTCTATCTCCAATCACGATCTCGCAGTCCGCATAATACCGATCAGTGGTTAAAGTCTTTCCTGACGGAGCAGCTACTGCTAAGACCTTGCCTGGAAATATCTTCGGTTCGACTCCCAAAACTTTAGCAAATTTAGGTGATATAAAGGTGTGAGAGGACCCAATATCGAACAAAACAACAGCTTTCTTTCATTCAAATAAAGTTCTCCTGTTACATAACACACACTCGTTACATAACAGTTTACTAAATAACGGGAAAAGAGACAACATAAAACACTCCTAAATATTCCCACTCGTACCAGTGATGACGTGATCCACCTCATCAGTGTCAGCTTCAGTCAAGGCAAATACTCACCCCTGCTGGTACGGCTTCTTCCCGGCCTGCTGAGTTGGTCCATTATGGATGACATCCTGCAGCTTGGGGCAATGAGACTTGTAGTGGCATGTCTCTCCACAGTTGAAACAAGTCACAGGAGGTCTCACCCAAGTGTTTTCAGATCTTCCTGCCACTTGAACAGCGTTCGCACCTGTAGGCTTGAACCTTTGAGCCGGCAGCTGTCCCCTGATATTTCTAGCCACTGCGGGCCTCTTCCCCACATTCCAGTTGTTCCTCATATTCTGAACTGTGTGGAACTGCACCATGTCTGCCTCCGTGGCTGCCGCTCGTTTGACCAGCTTGTCAAACCTCCAGATACCGAGGGGTATCATCCTGGATCTCAGACTTGGCTTCAAACCAAGCTTGAATTATCAAGCCTTCTTTGCCTCGTCCATCACCAGTTCGGGTGCATATCTTGAGAGCTGAGTGAATCTTGTCTCATACTCCCTAACCGACATGCCGCCCTGCTGCAGCGCCAGAAACTCCATGGCCTTCTTCTCTTGGACGTCTGATGGAAAGTAATGACTGCAGAATTCCTCCAAGAATTCCTCCCAGCCAAGAACAATATCCCCCATCATCCACTTCATCGAATGCCACCACACAACCGCATCCTTCTCGAACTGTAGTGCCTCCAACTTCACCTTGCTGCCATCCGAAGTCTCCAAGACTTTGAAGATAGTCTCTACCTGTCGGATCCAATTGTCAGCCGCGTCAGGGTCTGACTTCCCCTCAAACATCGGTGGTTTCATCCGTTTGAATAATTCCATGAGTTTGATTGCTTCGGGTACTGGATTAGCAGGCATCCTTCCTTGATTCTGATTCATGGCAACGACATTGAGTGTCTGATAGACTCTTGCTAACTCCGTTTTCAAGTCCAGACCTTTCCCATTTCGAGCTCCTCTTCTAGCCATATTCTGATGCAAAAAATCTATTAAATTCGAAGTATAAACATGAATTTTAAATCAACTTTTCATTTCATTGAATTTCAAACTTTATACATTCGAATTTAAAATATTTCTGACATCAAAATGAAAACAGTAAGAAGATACAATAGTCTAGTTCCTACGGTTCCTCTTGGCTTCTCGAAGCTCTTCCCGTAGTTCTGGTACTTCCTCCTTCAGCACATCGTACATGTCTTTCCTCTTCTCGAGTTCCCAAACACGATGACTAAGAGTTGCGATGCTCTCCTTGCACTTCACACATTGCGCCCGCAATAGCTCTGCTCTTTCCCACTGAGTTTCTACCTGCCTCTGAAGAGACACAATGAGACTACTTGGAACTGGTTCTTCCTCGTCGGAGGAATCATCAGATGAATCCAGAGGTGGAGTGATCTCTCGAGACTCAGGCCATTCCTCTTCAAATTCTTCAGGATCCTCTTCGTCTGAATTAGCTTGCTTGGGGTAGTAATCCTCCTCAACAATGTGCCAATCGTCACCTCCAGCAGACTCAAAGTGGTCCGCCATCTTAAAGAAAGGAGAAGAAGAAGCATAAATCATAGAGCAAATCAAATATAAGGGACTTACATTTAAATCTCTAGACTCAACACACGCTCTAATGTCCACTTCTGGGGTGTCGTTCCTTATAAATTTGTACTCTTGGAAGTGTGGCTCTGATACCACCCTGTAACACCCCAAATTCCAAAACATACTGAATTCAAGTTCCACAGGATCTTTTCACTTCTCTTCATACAATTTTTACAAGGAAATTAAAACTTTACTTTACATCAGAGTTACATTTACATTAACTTTATACAGCAGAAGCAATTTATATTAATTACATGAAAATATACACATTTAAATCAATCTTGGAGCAGCATGTATACTTCGATTTGTCAACCTCTTTATCCTGCATGTAAAACTGTGGGCGCGTCAGTTCATTCAATTGACGAAATATTATACATGGCCATCCTCTCTATGTCGGAAATAGTATAACGATTTTCCATACTTAAACAAACCACAAACTTGATCACAGACAAAGCTACAATGAGACTATCCTATTGATGTCGTGTTGTGCTGTGCTCTTAGTCATTAATGCAATTGTTTACATTATATGACACTAATGCGCACTTGTTCAGAGTCTATGCAGCCCATACTACATAGGTCCGAGGGCAAGCCCTTAATCGTTCTTCATCTTGTAGGGTTTAATCCCTCGCCATGGTTTAATCTACTACAGTAACTACGGTAAGTATCCTAGGCATTCTATGAACAACGAACTCACGTCTAGGCGCCCTGGAGAGAATCCCAATGCACTGACACATGACTCATCACGCAGGCATCCTGTGGTAATTTATCTCCTACCATAAACGTGACACCACCCGCAGTCATTAGATCACCCCATAAGCGTCGCAACCGGAATGGTACTCTGGAGTAGTATCCACACCCTAATCATGACGCATCATGGGACATCTTGTGAATACTCTCACGCCGCCAATCCAATAGCCCACATACTCATGTTTTTCTCTTACGTTCATCACATCTTCACTATGTATCTAATTCTTATGTATAATTGAAGGACAATATTCTAGAATCTAGCATTACTCCTACATCGGTCTTTTTCGACATCAATCATTGTCAATGACCCAAACTTGGTCAAACTATCATAAATTCTCTTTTCAATACTTTTCATTCTTGCCGTTGTAGAGTTTTAGCCAAGTTCTAGTATAAGTCCTCTTTTCATATTCATTAAAGCAAGCATGTTCACAAAATTTTACATTTCATCACGTTCTCTTTTCAACACATTTCTATGCACAACTTGTATATTCAAAAATTCTCATTTGATTCTACTTAACAAAAAAAGTCTCAATTTATCTCTTTACAATCATTTCTATACTAAAAAATTTCACTTCTTTGTTTTAGCGTTTCAAAAGGTCAAACTAAAATGAATACTGCACTCTTAAAATTTGTACTCTTGTTTCTCTTTTTAAAGGTCTATAAGTCCAAAAATAATTTTTCTTTTTGAAGTTTATATATACTTAGGAATTTTCTAATATTTTCTCAGTATTTATTTTATTTTTTAAAGCTCGAAATAAATCAAGTAAAATAAAAAAGAAAATAGATTTCTCTAAAAACTTTTGGCCACTACCAGAATCAAACTGCACACACACACACACACACACAGCCAGTGCACAGTCACCGAGACCAAAGCCCCACGCACTAGCCAAACAGGACAAGGTGCCCAACTGTCTCAAAGGGTGAGTGAATGGAGTTTGAGTCTAGTTCTCGGTATTTGGGAAAATCAAATTTTAAAAAGTAAAAGCCTCTGCGGAGACTCGAACCCACACCCAAACAATACATCACCGCTACAGTAATCCAAACTAGCGCCCCCCTATAACCAGTATGGCCATGGTGACCAACTGATATAGGATTGGGTTAAAATAGATTTATGTCGAGTCTCTGTTTATTAGAAATATTTCATTTTTCAAAAGATCATAACTTCGTTTCTTCTTCACAAAAGGTCCTAAAAATTTGCAGAATACTGAATTTACATACATTTAACAAATCAGTGTTTTAAAAAATAATTTTTGACATTAAAACAAGTATTTTCACTCTAATTTGTATTCTATGTTTACAAATTGCAAAATTTCACTTTAACAACTCCTCTACTCAACTTCTTGGCATTAAGACTTTATTAAAAAGTGTAAATTTCTGTTTTTCCCTCTTTATTCATAATACTTATAATCAAAGTTGCACTCCTTGGGCAAGTTTTACAATCGTTCAATAAGCGCAAAATTTAATAATTCATCTACTAACCATACATGAACATTTTTCTACAGTCACATTGTTCTAATTCCACAATTTCATGGCAATAAGTTAATTTAACTACATTAAACATGAATTATAACCAATAGCAAGCAAGTCATCAAGTAATTACTCATTCGTCTAGCAAGTCCTTTTTAGAGTCAATAAGTGATTATCTTATTCGTTCTTTTAGGATGCATATATATCAAAATCCCTAACAAGATGTCTAAGATTAGAAGTATAGAAAAACACCCACCTATTAGAAGAAAAACACTACAAAAGCTCCTAGAATCTCCTTGAACACGCGAGCAGTCCTTCTCCTCCTAGAATGAGCCACCACAATGGATCCTCCTCCTTGCACTTAGTGAAACCCGAGCCTCTCCTTGCCTTGGTGAAGTAGCCTGTAGCGCCCCAAATTTCTAATATGAGAGCTTAGAAAATAAGTGGCGAAATCCCAGCAATCCACTTCAATACAACAATAAACACCAACAACACCACTAAAATTTTTCTTTCTCTTATTACAACAGTTAATACAATTACAGCGGAAGTCTAAACATCTCATCACAAATTAATATTTTATTTACAACTCAATAATGATCTCAAATAAGTCTTAACAATTTTACACCAACCACTAAATAATCCAATTATCTCAAAGCCAACTCAAGCATCCAACCTCCAATCTAAGCAATAACCTGCAACATGTGAGGCTAGAGTTGAACCCTAACCCCCAAACTAAAGGGGTCAGCCATCAAAATGGTGTGAGTGGCAACTAATCAAGCAAATAACATAAATGAACTGAAGTAACAATATCCAACAAATACTGATCAAACACTAAAGTATGAAGTAACAATAAAAGAGTAACGGGTGATATCAAATCCGAAAGCCAAGTGTGTGAAAACAGGAAATTCAAATGCATAAAAGTGATTCAAGAAAACTTCATGACTAAATGCTGACAACGATGACTACTAAGAGATGAAGATAAACTATGATAATTTTCCCATGCTTGATCATTCCGGAGATTGATCCCACATCACAGGTATTTACCCTGGATAATTCAGGAGACCATCCCACATCTAAACATAGATTCCTTATCACAATAATACCCCAAAAGCGTCGCCTCGACTCCGATCATTCCGTAGTTCAATCCCACATCACAAGATAATTACTTGGATAATTCCGGAGAAATACCTCGCATCACAGGTTAACTACTTGGATAATTCCGGAGATAAATCACACATCACAAGTTAACTACTTGGATAATTCAGGAGATTAAATCCTACATCAAAAGCCATACTGAGGTGCATAACTCATGTTCTCATTCGTCATGACACTACTAATGCCTGTCCTTATTAGTTTGGGTTACTAAACAAATCTCCTAGAGTAGTGTACCCTACCGGACTAAAAATCTGAATACTGAAAATGTGCCTCAATGGGCCTCAACAAATAACTGAACAAACATCTCAACACCGGTATACTAGGGTCACATACCTCTAGAGACTCAAAAACAAATATCTGAACAAATTCCACTTAACAAGTGGCTCAACAAAATATCTCAAAATCATGTTCTTAACTGAATATCTCAAAAACAAATACTGAACAAATATCTCAACATCAAATACTGAACAATATCTCAGAATCAAGTACTGAACAAATGTCTCAAAATCAAACACTAAATAAAATATCTCAAATCAGATACAAAGATCCTTCAGGACCAGTCGACTGCAAAATGGACCAGTCGACTGTCCAGAGGACATATCCCAACATTTTACAAAAATAATCTAAGGCATAATCAGTCGGCTTACCAAGGGGTCAGTCGACTGCCCCGAGACAAAAACAAATAATTCTCATCAAAAATATTCTAAGTATTTGAGTCGACTGAAGGGTCATAGGTCGACTGTCCCGAAAGGACTGAACAAAATCACAAACAGAGGATCAGTCGACTGACCTCAGTCTGGGTCGACTGTCCCGAACAAATCCCAAGACTCAAAAATACACAGTAGGCTCGTACCAGTCGACTGCTTCGCATGACAGTCGGCTGTCGGCTACAGATTTCTAAAAATAGGTTTGAACACAAATCAAACAGGGGTTTTCTAAAGATTCACTGATCATAAAAATTAATTGTATCCAGGCCAATAGACATCTCCCAATAATCTCCATCATGGATACATTACTCAATCACATCCTCATGATCTAAACTCTTAATCCTTCGATTAGGGTTTTTCTCATAAAAAACGTCTTCCTCAACTCAATCAAAAATCTGAACTACAATCATAAGATCCGGGTGTTTATCATCTAATCATAACACAATCACTTCTTAATATGTCTTCCATCAATACGATCTCATAAATCAACATTTCCTCAACAAATCTTAACATTTTCTCATACATGGTTCAAATATCAACAAGAGTTCTCATCCTCCATAACAAATAAAAGATCCATATCATACATACCATGAGACTAATAAAACAATGGTATAACGATCACAACAACCATAACAAAAGATCTCGCGTCATTCATCAATCAAAACAAGCAATACAAAGCAAACAAAACAAACCACTCACCTTTGATTTGAAGAAAAGATTCACAAAAGCTTCTCCTTGCTAGATCCAAGAATCCTCCTTTGTTCTTCCAAGATAATCTCAAGAAATTCTGAATACACTCAATGACGGCTGGGAAAGAATTTCCCTTAAATATGCCGGGGTAAAATATTAGGGTTATATTCCCTCTTTGCAAAATAATCCTTTTAAGAATACAATTTTACATACATAGGTTTAGTCTTGAAAATTCAATCAAATATCATTTAAATTAGGATCTAATAGAAGAATATACTTCCAAACCTAAAAAAAAATACTGATCGTAATGTCCAGCAAATACATTTTGCATTTTAATCCCTCAAAATGTCAGTTTTGCAAATAAGTCCCTCTTTTCTCAAAAATTGCGAATAGTACTAATTAATTTCAGAAAATTCTGGAAAAATACTAAATAATTCTCAAATAATAACTAATGATTTTTCATAAAGAAAACTAAAATTTTCAAACTTCTGAAAAGTCATTTGCACGTGTTTTGCACGTGTACAAAAGATAAATCTTTTAGAAAATATTTATCAAATACTCAAAATCATTTAAAGTTCAAAATCATTTAAAGTTCATTTTCAAATAATTAAAATAATATTTGAAAATACGGGGTTCTACATCACTCCCTCCTTAGAAGAGTTCTGTCCTCAGAACTACTACTAATGAGTTCAAACACATACCAACAAAAGGAAACAATACTTCATAAATAGATCATAATCCAAATAATTTCATATAACATCACAATCAAATTAAAGATTACATCATGTATCAATCAATAGTTCAATCATTCAAAGAATTACAATCATACAAAAGGAGTACACTCATACAAACAATCCAGGAAAATCCTTCTGCATGCGATCTTCTGGCTCCCAAGTAGCCTCCTCGAATTGTTGATTCCTCCACAATACCTTGACCATAGGTATCACCTTGCTTCTAAGGACTTTCTCCCTACGATCAACGATCTCAACAGGCTGTTCCTTGTAGCTCAAGTTCACCTGTAGATCTTCGGGAACTTCTACCAACTGATGCTTCTGATCGGCCACATACTTCCTTAATAGAGACACATGAAACACATCGTGTACTTGCGCTAACTCCTCTGGAAGTTTCAATCTGTATGCTGTCTTGCCAATCCTCTCCACGATCTTGTACGGACCAATATACCTCGGTGCCAACTTGCCACCCTTACCAAATCTGATAACTCCTTTGGTCGGAGAAACCTTGAGAAAAACTGCATCCCCAACCTCAAATTCCAAATCTCTCCGTCGAGTGTCAGCATAACTCTTCTGCCGACTCTGAGCTTCTACTAACCTCTTGCGAATCAGCTCAATCTGCTCTGACGTCTGTTGCACGATCTCAGGACCATACATCTGCCTCTCGTCAACCTCATACCAACATACAGGTGTCCTGCACCTCCACCCATACAAAGCCTCATACGGTGCCATCCCAATACTTGCATGGTAGCTGTTGTTATAAGCAAACTCAACCAATGCCAAGTATCTCTCCCAACTACCACCGAAATCCATAACACAAGCTCTCAACATATCTTCCAGCACTCGATTCACCCTCTCCGTCTGACCATCTGTCTGCGGATGAAATGCTGTACTGAAATCAGTCCTGGTGCCCAAAGCTGCCTGTAGGCTCTTCCAAAACCTCGAAGTAAACCTTGCATCTCTGTCAGATACAATCGAAACAGGAACTCCATGAAGCCTCACAATCTCTCCAATATATAACTCAGCCAATTTCTCCATCGACCAAGTAATCTTCATGGCTAGAAAATGTGCCGACTTAGTCAATCGGTCCACAACAACCCAAATCGAGTCATTGCCCTTCGAACTCCTCGGCAAACCCGTAATAAAATCCATGCTGATATTCTCTCACTTCCACTCCGGAATGGGTAATGGCTGCAACAAACCTCCAGGTCTCTGATTCTCTGCCTTGATCTGCTGACAAGTCAGACACCTTGCCACAAAATCTGCTACATCTCGCTTCATACCAGACCACCAAAAGTGGGGTTTGATATCCCTGTACATCTTCGTACCTCCTGGATGAACTGATAACAATGTGCTGTGTGCCTCCTGCAAGATACTCTCTCTCAACTCTGCATCATCTGGAACACACAACCTCTCACCCAACCAAAGAACTCCATCTTGGACACGAAATTCTGATAACTTGCCTTCTGAAACCTGCTGCAACATCTTCTGGATCTCTGAATCCGATTTCTGACCTTTCACAATCTTCTCTCTCAAAGACGGCTGCAGTCTCAATTGAGCCAAAGATGCTCCCAAACCTCGCAGTACGACCTCGATACCTGCCTGGTCGATCTCTGCTGCCAATTCCCTTCGAGTAGTGATCAACCTTGACAAACTACTCTTCCTGCTAAGTCCATCAGCCGCTACATTCGCCTTGCCCGGATGATACTTGATCTCAGGACGAATGTCTTCCAATACCTCCAACCATCTTCTCTGACGAAGATTCAAATCCCTCTGCTGATAGATATACTTCAGGCTCTTGTGGTCAGTGTACATATTGACCTTCTCACCATAGACATAATGCCTCCACAGCTTCAAGGCATAAATGATAGATGCTAACTCCAAGTCATGCGTCGGATAATTCTTCTCATGTGGACGCAACTGCCTCGAACCATAAGCAATGACCTTGCCTTCCTGCATCAAGACACAACCCAAACCTCTGAGAGATGCATCGCTGTAGATGTCATAATCCTTCCCTGCTTGCGGCAATGCTAATATAGGTACAGTAGTCAACCTTTCCTTTAACTCAAGGAAACTCTCCTCGCACTTATCTGTCCACACAAATGCCACACTCTTCTGGGTCAAACCTGTCAATGGAACTGCAATCTGAGAATACCCCTGAATAAACCTCCTGTAGTAACCAGCTAATCCCAAGAAGCTTCTGACTTCCTTCACTGACGTCGGCCTGGGCCAATCCTTCACTGCTTCCACTTTCTGAGGATCAGTAGCCACTCCCTCCTTAGAAAGAATGTGACCAAGGAAAGCTACCTCAGACTTCCAAAATTCACACTTCGACAATTTGGCATACAAGCTGTGCTCCTGCAATGTCTGTAATACCGCTGTCAAGTGCTTAGAATGATCTTCCTCCGTCTTCGAATACACCAAGATATCATCGATGAAGACCACCACGAAGGAATCAATGAATGGCCTCAACACCCGATTCATCATGTCCATGAAAACTGCTGGCGCATTCGTCAACCCGAATGGCATCACCAAAAATTCATACAGCCCATGACGTGTCCTGAACGCTGTCTTGCTCACATCTTCCTCCTTGACTCGCACCTGATGATATCCTGACCTCAAGTCAATCTTCGAAAATACCGCTGCTCCTCGAAGTCTGTCGAACAAATCATCTATCCGCGGCAGTGGGTACTTGTTCTGAATAGTCACCCTATTCAACTCCCTGTAGTCAATGCACATCCTCATCGACCCATCCTTCTTCTTGACCAACAACACTGGCGCTCCCCACGGAGATGAACTCGGTCTGATAAGCCTTTTGCTCAAAAGCTCTTCAATCTGCTTCTTCACTTCATCCTGCTCTACAGGTGCCATCCTGTACGGAGCCTTGGAAATCGGCGCACTCCCCTGCTGAACATTGATGCAAAACTCCACATCTCTCTGCGGCGGTAATCCTAGAAAGTCATCCAAGAACACCTGAGGAAAACTTCGAACCACTGGAATGCCCTTGACTTCATCTGCAATAGACTTCTTAGATACCATTGCAGCCACCTGCGGGATCTTCTTCTTCCCTTGGAAAGTTACTGCAGGTCCACCTGGTGCTTTCACCAACACCTCCTTCTGCTTGCAGTCAATTGTGGCATCATAAATAGCCATCCAATCGATGCCTACAATGACATCCACTCCCAACACTTGTAGCTCGATCAAGTCGATGCCGAACATCCTTCCACCAATCTCGATATCACAGCCCTCGTAATATCGATCTGCTACCAGCTCTTCACCTGACGGCGTTGCTACCGACAAAACCCTGCCTGGAAATAACTTAGGTTCCAAACCTAAGATCTTTGCAAAACTTGGCGATACAAATGTATGCGATGAACCAGTGTCAAACAAAACCTTTGCTTTTATTCCATTTATTAAAACAACTCCTGTTACAATAAGAATGATACTCAATCTTAAATTGTTCTGAAATAAAAGCTTTATTCATTACACTGATTCAAAATGAAAGAAATCAAAATTCCTGCATACCCTGTATTACATCTTCCGAGTTTCTCGCATCCTCCTCGGTCAATGCAAATACTCGCCCTTGCCTCTTCGGGACTTTGCTTCCACCCGAACCATCTTTCTTCAGTTGCGGACAATGGGGCTTTGAGTGTCCAGTCTGCCCACACTGAGAACAAACATGCTCTGCCAACTTCGGACATGCGGACCTGTAATGTCCTACTTCCTTGCAGTAGTAACAGGTCACTCCCTAAGCTCCAGGTGCCTTCTGCACCGGTCCACTGAACTTTGCCTGCTTCGCGGGGAATCCCTTCCCACTCTGGCCTGATGCTGGCCTCTTGTTTCGGTTCCATGAATCCTGCTTCTTCTGAAACAAGTCCATATCCTCTTCAGTCATCGCGGCCCTCCTGACCAGCTTCTCGAATCTCCTGATACCCAACGGAACCATCCTTGACCTCAAGTTCGGCCTCAAGCCCTGCTCAAACTTTTTGGCCTTCTTTGCTTCATCCGTGACCAACTCTGGTGCATACCTTGAAAGTTGAGTAAACTTCGTCTCATACTCCCGAACAGTCATGCTCCCCTGCTGAAGGTTCATGAACTCAGTCGCCTTCTTCTCTTGAACATCAAGAGGGAAGAAGCGATCTCTGAACTCCTCCAGAAAAGCTTCCCATGTCAAAGGCTGATCTCCCAGAGTCCTCTTCAGTGACTCCCACCAGACACCAGCGTCTTTTTCAAGTTGCATAGAAGCCAACTTCACCTTACTGGCTGCTGGAGTCTCCGATACTTCGAAGATCGTCTCCATCTTCCGAATCCAATCGTCTGCTGCTGTTGGATCAGCTTGCCCCTCAAAGACTGGCGGCCTCATCCTCTTAAAGGATTCAATCTGCTTTATGGGGTCGGCATTCACCAATCCATGCCCAGCTCCATGATTCGGCGGCGGGTTCTGCTACTGCGCTTGCTGCTGCGCCACATTGAGTGCCATCAATGTGTTCAAGGTCTGATAAACCTTAGCAAACTCAGCCTCTAGGTCAATTCCCGCTCCTCGAGAACTACCCGATCCATCCTCATTGTTGCCACCATTTCTACCTCTGGGTGCAACCATCGTGATTACTGCAAAACGAGGGTAAAGTTAGAGCACACATACAATTCAACCTCAAATCATTACCCTATGGCGAAGCCAAACCATAATTTCAAACCAAACATCATAATTTAATTCTATGTGATACTCACACTCTGATGTCCACACCTAGGTACTCACTCTCTAGTGTCCACACCTAGGTTGGTTGTCATACTAAGTCTATTATTACATTGAAGCAGAGCTCTGATACCAATCTCTGTAGCGCCCCAAATTTCTAATATGAGAGCTTAGAAAATAAGTGGCGAAATCCCAGCAATCCACTTCAATACAACAATAAACACCAACAACACCACTAAAATTTTTCTTTCTCTTATTACAACAGTTAATACAATTACAGCGGAAGTCTGAACATCTCATCACAAATTAATATTTTATTTACAACTCAATAATGATCTCAAATAAGTCTTAACAATTTTACACCAACCACTAAATAATCCAATTATCTCAAAGCCAACTCAAGCATCCAACCTCCAATCTAAGCAATAACCTGCAACATGTGAGGCTAGAGTTGAACCCTAACCCCCAAACTAAAGGGGTCAGCCATCAAAATGGTGTGAGTGGCAACTAATCAAGCAAATAACATAAATGAACTGAAGTAACAATATCCAACAAATACTGATCAAACACTAAAGTATGAAGTAACAATAAAAGAGTAACGGGTGATATCAAATCCGAAAGCCAAGTGTGTGAAAACAGGAAATCCAAATGCATAAAAGTGATTCAAGAAAACTTCATGACTAAATACTGACAACGATGACTACTAAGAGATGAAGATAAACTATGATAATTTGCCCATGCTTGATCATTCTGGAGATTGATCCCACATCACAGGTATTTACCCTGGATAATTTAGGAGACCGTCCCACATCTAAACATAGATTCCTTATCACAATAATACCCCAAAAGCGTCGCCTCGACTCCGATCATTCCGTAGTTCAATCCCACATCACAAGATAATTACTTGGATAATTCCGGAGAAATACCTCGCATCACAGGTTAACTACCTGGATAATTCCGGAGATAAATCACACATCACAAGTTAACTACTTGGATAATTCAGGAGATTAAATCCTACATCAAAAGCCATACTGAGGTGCATAACTCATGTTCTCATTCGTCATGACACTACTAATGCCTGTCCTTATTAGTTTGGGTTACTAAACAAATCTCCTAGAGTAGTGTACCCTACCGGACTAAAAATCTGAATACTGAAAATGTGCCTCAATGGGCCTCAACAAATAACTGAACAAACATCTCAATACCGGTATACTAGGGTCACATACCTCTAGAGACTCAAAAACAAATATCTGAACAAATTCCACTTAACAAGTGGCTCAACAAAATATCTCAAAATCATGTTCTTAACTGAATATCTCAAAAACAAATACTGAACAAATATCTCAACATCAAATACTGAACAATATCTCAGAATCAAGTACTGAACAAATGTCTCAAAATCAAACACTAAACAAAATATCTCAAATCAGATACAAAGATCCTTCAGGACCAGTCGACTGCAAAATGGACCAGTCGACTGTCCAGAGGACATATCCCAACATTTTACAAAAATAATCTAAGGCATAATCAGTCGGCTTACCAAGGGGTCAGTCGACTGCCCCGAGACAAAAACAAATAATTCTCATCAAAAATATTCTAAGTATTTGAGTCGACTGAAGGGTCATAGGTCGACTGTCCCGAAAGGACTGAACAAAATCACAAACAGAGGATCAGTCGACTGACCTCAGTCTGGGTCGACTGTCCCGAACAAATCCCAAGACTCAAAAATACACAGTAGGCTCGTACCAGTCGACTGCTTCGCATGATAGTCGGCTGTCGGCTACAGATTTCTAAAAATAGGTTTGAACACAAATCAAACAGGGGTTTTCTAAAGATTCACTGATCATAAAAATTAATTGTATCCAGGCCAATAGACATCTCCCAATAATCTCCATCATGGATACATTACTCAATCACATCCTCATGATCTAAACTCTTAATCCTTCGATTAGGGTTTTTCTCATAAAAAACGTCTTCCTCAACTCAATCAAAAATCTGAACTACAATCATAAGATCCGGGTGTTTATCATCTAATCATAACACAATCACTTCTTAATATGTCTTCCATCAATACGATCTCATAAATCAACATTTCCTCAACAAATCTTAACATTTTCTCATACATGGTTCAAATATCAACAAGAGTTCTCATCCTCCATAACAAATAAAAGATCCATATCATACATACCATGAGACTAATAAAACAATGGTATAACGATCACAACAACCATAACAAAAGATCTCGCGTCATTCATCAATCAAAACAAGCAATACAAAGCAAACAAAACAAACCACTCACCTTTGATTTGAAGAAAAGATTCACAAAAGCTTCTCCTTGCTAGATCCAAGAATCCTCCTTTGTTCTTCCAAGATAATCTCAAGAAATTCTGAATACACTCAATGACGGCTGGGAAAGAATTTCCCTTAAATATGCCGGGGTAAAATATTAGGGTTATATTCCCTCTTTGCAAAATAATCCTTTTAAGAATACAATTTTACATACATAGGTTTAGTCTTGAAAATTCAATCAAATATCATTTAAATTAGGATCTAATAGAAGAATATACTTCCAAACCTAAAAAAAAATACTGATCGTAATGTCCAGCAAATACATTTTGCATTTTAATCCCTCAAAATGTCAGTTTTGCAAATAAGTCCCTCTTTTCTCAAAAATTGCGAATAGTACTAATTAATTTCAGAAAATTCTGGAAAAATACTAAATAATTCTCAAATAATAACTAATGATTTTTCATAAAGAAAACTAAAATTTTCAAACTTCTGAAAAGACATTTGCACGTGTACAAAAGATAAATCTTTTAGAAAATATTTATCAAATACTCAAAATCATTTAAAGTTCATTTTCAAATAATTAAAATAATATTTGAAAATACGGGGTTCTACATAGCCGGCCTCCAAGATGGAACACACACAAACTAAAGCTCTCAATCTTTTACTCTCTCTCATTCTTTTTACTCCCCTATATATTTCTCTTTCTTTCTTTACAAAAATTCTTAGTGTTATATGCATACAAGGGAGGGGTATTTATACTAGTTTTAGGGTGAAATGGAGGACTAGGATTGCATTAGATGGTTGTAGATAAATGGCTAGGATAATGGGAAGTTGTAGCAACCACCCATGACCAAAAAACCACCTCTTCACTAATCCACTCTCCCACTTCCCTCGTATGCATTTCTGGCCAATGGAGAAGTGTGCAATGCACACACACACGTGTAAGCACGTGTGTAGCGCCCCGAATTTCTAATATGAGAACTTAGAAAACACATTGCACATTCCTAGCGATCCACTTCAATTGCAATAATAACACAAACAACACCACTAAAGTTTTCAACTTTTATTACAACAATTATTACAAATCTCAGCGGAAGTCTAAACATCTCAACTCAAATTTATTTTATTTACAACTCAAAATTTCCTCAAATATGCTTTTACAAATTTTACACTAAACACTTAATAATCCAATTCATCACAAAGTCAACTCAGGCATCCAACCTCCAATTCTAAGCAACAACCTGCAACATGTGAGGCTAGAGGTGATCCCTAACCCCAAAACTAACGGGGTCAGCCATAAATGGTATGAGTGACATAAAATCAAACAAACAACATAAATGAACATAAATCATAATATTCTCAACAAAAGATAGTAAACCAAGTATACCAAGAGGAGAAGTAATAAGAAGTGTAAACAGGTGATACGAAAACCGAATATCAAGTGTGGAAAACAGTAAAACCAAATGCATGAAAATGAGTCAAGAAAACACAAATGCTATATGCAGACTACAATGATTACTAAGAGATAAAGATACACTATGAGGATTAGCCCATGCCCGATAATTCCGTGATTGATCCCACATCTCAAGTGTCCACTTGGATAATTCCGGAGATCATCTCACATCTAGACATAAACACATCATCTCATGAATACCCCACAAGCGTCGCCTCGACCTTGATCATTCCGGAGATCAATCCCACATCTCAAATAACTACCTGGATAATTCCGGAGAAATACCTCACATCTCAGGTAATCTACCTGGATAATTCCGGAGATAAGTCTCACATCTCAAGTAAATCACTTGGATAATTCAGGAGATTAATTCTCGCATCTAAAGTTATACTGAGGTGCATAACTCATGTTCCCATTCGTCATAACACTACTAATGCCTGTCCTTATTGTTTTTGGGTTACTGAATTACTCAACAAAATCTCCTAGAGTCGGTGTACCCTACCGGGATAACTCAAAACTGAAAGACTGAATACGCCTCATCGGGCCTCAACAAAATAACTTAACAAATATCTCAACACCGGTATACTAGGGTCACCTACCTCTAGAGACTCAAACTCAAAAGTCTAAACAAATACCCACTAACAAGAGTGGCTCAACTGAATATCTCAAAATCATATTCATAACTGAATATCTCAAAATCAATACTGAACCAAAGATCAAATATAGACTGAATTATCTGAAAACCAATCATTCGAAATAACACTAAAGATTACAAAGATCCTTCAGTACCAATCGACTGTACAGTAGACCAGTCGACTGCCCAGAGATCAAATATCCAAAATTTTACGAAAATAAACTAAGTCATATTAGCCGACTTAAAAGTCAACGTTCGACTTAAAAAGGTTAATGGTCGACTGTCCCGAAAGGACTGAACAAAATATTTCTCAGTGGACCAGTCGACTGACAGTAGTCTAGGTCGACTGTCCAGAACACATTTTACAAAAAATAAATCTCAGTGGATCAGTCGACTGCTAAGAGTCAAGTCGACTGTCCAGAACGCTTCTCCAAAGACTGAAGGTGCATCAGTAGAGTCGTACCAGTCGACTGCATAGTAGGCTAGTCGACTGTCGGCCTACAGTTTTCTTATTTTAGGTCTAAATACAAAATCCACACTAGAGTTCTAAAGATTCATTGTTCACGAAATATAGTTCGTTCTCAGGCAAAATAATCAAACCTCAATTAATCTCCATTAAGGGTACATCACCCAATCATCCAAATGTCGAAATTAAATTCTCAAGATCCATAATCACTAATCTTTCAATTAGGGTTTCTCAGAACTAATTTTCTTTCACAACTATGATCAAATCCGATTTGTATACTCTAGACCCAGATATTCACCATCCGATCCCAACCATGATCAATTCTTAACATGTTTTCTAACATATAATCTCATAACTCAAGATCTATTCAATATCCATAAGTTTCACAAACATGATCCAAAAATAACAATGGTTCACATACATACTACAACATAAGGTCCATATCATTCACATACGAAACAACAAACGATGTCGTTCACATAATTCAAATCAACATGCACTCACAAAAATCAAACAAAGCAAAACAAATAATCTTACGTCACTCACCTTGATTTTAGAAAAGAATCCACGAAAAGTTTTCCTCCTTGCTAGATCCAAAATCCTTCCTTCACCAAAATAGATCTCCCAAAATTCTGTGTATACTCAATGACGGCTGAAAAGAATTTCTCTTAAATATGCCGGATTGTATATTAGGGTTTTACCCACACTTTGCAAAATAATCCTTTCCAAAAATACAATTTGCATGTATAGATCATTCTTTGGAAATTCCATCAAAACTCATTTAAATTAGGACTTAAGAGAAAATACATTTCTAAATCTTCATCAATACTGTTCAAAACGTCCAGAATGTACATTTTGCACTTTAACCCTCAAAATGTCAATTTTACATAAAAGTCCTTCTTTTCTCAAAAATTGCAAATAGACCCAATTAATTTCAGAAAAATCTGGAAAAATACTAAATAAATCCCAAATATTAAATAATGATTTTTCATAAAGAATACTTAGTTTTTCAAACTTCTCAAAAGTCATTTGCACGTGTTTTGCACGTGTACAAAAGGTAAATCTTTTAGAAAATATTTATTAAATACTCAAAAATCATTTAGAATTCATTTTCAAATAATTAAAATAATATTTGAAAATACGGGGTTCTACAACGTGTCCCAACTAGTGTCCCCTAATTAAAGTTGTACATTATAAATTAATTAATTGTCTACAAAATGTGTGTACATGACAAGTTAAGGCAATTAAAAGAGTAATTAATTCATGGGATTCAAAATAGTGGGCATTTAGAATAAAATATTTAATTTATTAGGTTGGGCTTAATTTAGAAAAATAAATCTAGGCTTCTTAAAAATGGGCTTAAAAGAATAAAGAGAATGAAAGAAAATAATTATTTGTTCATGTTATAGAAAATCATTCCATAAGAAAATATTTATACAAAATTTTGTACGTACACAACATGTAAAATCACAATTTCACATTTAATAAAAGTTTAGGGTATTAAATTTAATTATTTCCTATCCACGTCAAAATAAATTCTGGACTGCTGTGTTTTTCTTTTTGAATCAGATTTTCGACCATGTTGCTGTTATATTTTGAAATAACTTTCTGAACCTGAAATTTAGCCCAAGATATCTAGTTTACTACCGATTTTACGGATTTGGATTTCGATATGTAATCTGTTAGATATCATCATTTTAGTACAGTCGTGTCAAAATTTTATAGATCCACAAATGCATGTGTATCTTGCTATTCCATAATTTATTTTACCATGTTAACAGTAAAATAAAAATCTGAAATAAATTTGGCTGAGACTAGACATGTGTAGGAACTTTCTTGAATATTTATAGATTTATTTGATGAGTTTCTGAACTAAAACAATTAGATGAACACAATTTACAACTTGCTGCCTGAACATAAAATCTGAAAAGAATAGGATTTTCACCCTAGTTTCTGTAGCTTTTATATGTCATATATATATTTTCTAGAACTGGCAGAGATGCGAGTTTCTAGATTTTCTGACGGATCCAGATTTGCTTTTCTGTAGTAGTAGTAATCTGCGTTTTAGTACAACAACGTCATGTTGTCCTGATTATGTGATGTGTGTTTAAATGACGTGTTTGCTTCTTGCTTTGTCTGTAACGAGTACAATTAGACACACCTAGCATTATACACATTGACACCTTCTTGTATTCTTATATAGGATAAAATAAAATGTTAACAAGTCAGGATATTATGGGATGGCTTGGTAGTGAACAATCGGAAACTGTACTCGGTCGGGCCCTACTGTACTGACTGTACTGATGGCCATAAAATACTGCCTGATAATCACTGACACTGAATATTAAACACTGATTACTGGACCGAGTACACGAACCGTGAATTCACCATCAGTCTAAAACGTTCACTGTGTGTTTGCGCCGAACCTGTGGAATGGAACGCAATAGTACGTGCACTAGATAGGCTAATAAAATAATTAATAACCTGCATTTATCATTTCATGCTTGATCATGTATAGAACTGATTAAATATAGACCTTTGATATTATTGCCTGCCTTTGCTTTGTTCTTTGACTTTGATCCTGTCCCTTTTCTTTGGTATACACGCTTCCTTTATCCTCTGTTTTCTCTACTTGCTGTCCACGACTTGCTCTAAGGACACTCTTTTATTTCTTTTTAGATCAAGTATTTACATGTACTGAAGGAACTATACCAGAAGGAATTGGTGAGCAACGATTCTAGAGATGGAGCTGAATTGCACTACTTAGATCTATTTACTGCTAGTTTATTTCTTTGAACATTGTTATGACTTTGTACTTTGTTTTGGGCTTATGTTCCCGGAGTTTTTTTTCTTCCCAGATGTTGGATTATTGTGCAGGATATTATTATTGTTGGATTATTTCATTTATTATTGAAGTTATCTTGATTCATGTGATTATATCTTTTGGCCTGGTTGTGTTGCATATTGTTGAGTTAGCTAGTCTGGTATAGCTTATGGATAATGTATAATCATTCGCTGGACCTTCTTTACATGCTCGTATTTTCGTATTTTGGGAAGCGGGGCATGACACACGGTCTCACCAAGAACTCTGTTGATGGCAAGAGCTACCTCCTATTGCAGGTAATGGACTTTTGGGTGTGTTTGTCGAGTAGAATCTGAAGGTAGCAAACTCGTGAAATCACGAATCAAATTTTCATGGAAGATTCCACGAGTTTTTCACTTTATGCTCCAAATACCACTTGCTAAATACACCCGTATTTCCTGTACATTCTCCCTCTCAGTGTTCAATTGCTCTGTTCTAGTTTCGTCTTCACATAATTGAGATAGGATTTGGAATTTTGATTAAAACAATTCTAGAATGGCAACAAGGACAAAGTACTGCACTGGGAGGATCAAGTCTTTTGTCATCCCTCTCTCCAACTACTCAGTTGATACCACTTTCTTTCCTGGTATGCTATACATACATGCATTGATGCCCTTCTCATTCAATTTATTTCCTTTCGCAGATCCCAATCAAGGTATGGAAATACAAGTTGGATAAAGTTTATAGGATTCCTTAATCAAACCCACATTAGATTTCATAGCATATATTTTGACAAATATGGATTTAAATTTGGATGCAATATGGGTAATGCAAGGTTATCTGCCTTCATCTTAATTAACACCTGAATACCAAGTAATATATAAATCCTTTACCGGTACATGAAGCTTCAGAGGTAATTTTCACAAGCATGCAAAATAAAAGCAGTATTAGTAGCTTTATTAGGCTAATAATATTAGCGAAAAATTCAGTAGCTTCTCTGACATTTACATGTACATGAAGCCAAAAATCAATCATAGGAAAAAACAAAGTCATAAAGCATGATTTGGTAACTAAGTTTCCATATTTACTTCAGATGTTAGATTTTTTTCTCGTTTGCATGCATTTGCAGCTCCTTACATAGACAAGAAAATGAATTTTGTAACTGCCTTTGCAACTTTTACATGTATGTTTCACATATAGCAGGCATATTCTTAACCCTTTCTTTGTAAAATTGGTTTTGATAGTGTCTTTCTTCGAGGTGAGGGCTACAGTTATGTAGGTAACTTTGCATGTAAACAGAATTTCAAAGACAGATTTTGCTAATGTATATTCGGCCACAAAATTTTCTATCATTTCATTCATCTCTGTGATTACAAGAGGCCTAGATCAAAAGTAATTGATATCAGTTGTACGTAATATTTATTTATAATGCAGATCATATCTGATAATATGAATATTATATTGAATTGTTTCTACGCCACTGGTATCCGACAATAGCCGTACTTGATCTTTCTTCAAAATACATCTTTCCACTTTCACTTATGTTAGAATATGAATTTCATAAAACAGAAAATGCTAACAATATTTGTGAAAAAATTACAAATACAGGAAATGAAAGAACAAACCATATAGTACAATATAGAGTCGAGACTTGAATATCTCTGTCCTTAAAGCAAAATTCACCCCATAGTGTGACGGTGGTTGACGAATTGCCTCCCAGGATAAAACTGTATTACCTTTCCCTGAAGAGCAACACCCTAACTTCAGAGATCTCATCGAACCGGAGTTGTGTTGTATTACTCAGAGGAAGAAGAAGAAGAAGATTCGGAATGATTTTTTGAAAACTGTGTATATTGGCAGACAAAAGTTGCTGGTTTTATAGGAGAATGAGAGTAACTGAATGATCAATTACTCTGTAACAGCAGAGTAATGGTTCAAAAACGTAACTGATGAGCTATTACTCTGCTGTTACAGAGTAATGGTACCAGCAGTTACAGAATTTGAAAAGCTTCTTCAGTAACTGGGAAAAAATTTGGAGCGGGGCAAAAAAAAATATAGGCCAGAGCCAGGCCAAGCTAGACCAAGCCGAGGCCAAGGCCGGGCCAGGCCGGGCGCGCGTGCGTGTGTTTGTTATTTTGGCTAGGTCCTCTCCCCATTACACGTTAGTGGTAACCCCAGGGCTGTGCCCTTTAGCATTTCTTTAGCTTATATACAAGAGAAAATCTTTCCCATCTTCCGATGTGGGATTATTCATTTTAACTATCCAAGTTAGTACATTTCGAGCACCCAACTTTGGACCTACATTTCTCATTCATACGGAAACCGTTTTTGGCAAGTGAGTACATTACGGAATAATACTCGACGAGAGGAACATGATCCAATCAATTTTCGGCGCCGCCGGTGACCGGAGCCCACCGGATATGCAAAACTTTTTCCAACAATCCCCCACATGAATGAAAATGACCAGACCATGTAATCCAGACACGACAGAAAGACACATGACAGAAAAAGACTGAGAATACAATCGGAAAATCACTGCATCAGGAATGGTAGTAATTTTTCAACTTTCAACCACCCTTAGTGACTAGCGATCGGATTCACTTGACCAGGTAGTGAACATGATGTCTTGAACTACCCGGGCTTTGATGTGAACCTAGACAATAACTATCACAGAGTTTTATCTCCTCATAGAACTAGGTTCTCTTGTTGTGTTCATTTTGGCCTTGAACAACCCTGGTTAATCGTGAGTGAACTTGGAGAATGTAGCCTATCTTCATTCTCCTAGAAACGGCTCCATTTCACACTCACAAGGTGATTGCCCATAAAGAGTATCCTAACATACCCCACTTTTATTTCAAAGCTATGTGAATCATTAAAAGCCAAGCTTATCCTAACTTTTTACACGCAGCACTGTTTTATCATCCTAAGAGTGGGTATGAGATTTTAATCTCTCAGTGCTCCCGTTGATTCAACAAGATTTAGTTGTCTCCTTGAACCTAGATCTTGGGATCTCCAATCCCTAGGTAGGGTTTCCATCAAGTATCCTCTTTCCTCATAGGCTTTAAACTCATTCCTCTTGATGATCTCACAACTTGCTCTTGTGAAAAACCTTTAGTAAATAGATCCGCTAGGTTGTCGGCCGATTTTATATACTATATAGAGATTATTCCATTAGAGAGCAGTTGTCTAATGGTTTTGTGTCGCCTTTTGATATAACGAGACTTACCATTGTACATACAACTCAGTGCCCTTGCTATAGCCAATTGGCTGTCACAATGTACACATATAGCAGGCACTGTTTTTTCCCACATGGGAATATCCTTTAAAAAGTTTCGAAGCCACTGTGCTTCCTCTACCGCTTTGTTTAAAGTAATAAACTCAGATTCTATAGTGGATCTGGCTAGTAGCGTTTGTTTAGAGAATTTCCATGACACAACTGCACCACCAAGAGTAAAGACGTACCCACTTGTGGATTTCGAGTTCTTAGAGTCCGATATCCTGTTGGCATCACTGTAGCCTTCTAGTACTGCTGGATATCTGGTGTAATGTAGCCCATAACTCTGAGTATGTTACAAGTAGTTCAATACTCTAGTTATTCCTTTCTAGTAACTTCGTCCTAGATTACTTATGTAGCGGCTCAGTATATTTACTGAATGTGCCAGGTCCGGTCTTGTACAATTTGTTAAGTACATCAGATTATCGATTACACATGCATATTTCAATTGTGATATGCTGTCACCCGTATTTTTGAACAAGTGAAGACTGGGATCCACTGGACCTTTGGCAGTCCCATTGGATTAATTCTTGAATCTTTCAAGTACTTTCTCAGCATAATGAACTTGAGACAAACTAATTCCCTCAGACGTCCTGGAAACTTGGATTCCTAGTATGACGTCTGCAACTCCCAAATCTTTCATATCAAACTTGCCACTAAGCATGTTCTTAGTTTGTTTGATGATGTCATTATTGCTCCTAATAATGAGCATGTCATCTACATACAGACACACCAGAATGTATCCATTTGGAGTATCTTTGATGTAGATACACTTATCACATTCATTTATTTTGAAACCATTTGACATCATAACATTGTCAAATTTTGCATGCCACTGCTTTGGAGCTTGTTTCAGTCCGTACAAGGATTTTACAAGCCTGCACACCTTGTTTTCCTATTCAGGAACTACGTAACCCTCAGGTTGTTTCATGTATATTTCTTCTTCTAAATCCCCATTTAGAAATACAGTTTTAACATCCATTTGATATATTTCCAGGTTACGTAGAGCTGCAATAGCTATCAACATTCTTATGGAAGTTATTCTTGTGACCGGGGAATATGTATCAAAGAAGTCTAGGCCTTTCTTTTGTCTAAATCCTTGTACCACAAGTCTCACCTTATGTTTCTCTATTGAACCATCTGGTTTCAATTTTTATTTGAAAATCTATTTACATCCTAGAGCTTTACATCCAGAAGGCAAATCTACCAACTCCCATGTATGATTTTGCATAATGGAGTTTATTTCACTTTTGATTGCTTTCATCCACATAGGAACATCAGGCGTAGACATGGCTTTCTTGAATGTTCTGGGCTCATTCTCTAACAGAAAGGCCGTTACAAAGTCAGGACCAAATGACTTTGATGTTCTAGCCCGTTTACTACGTCTAGGCTCATCATTATCATGTTCTGGTTCATCAATCGAAGTGCTTGCATTCCCTTGTTCACGTGTACGTTTGGGATACGTAGTATCCTTGCACGGAAACAAGTGTTCAAAGAAGGAAGCATTCCTTGATTCTATTATTGTATTCACATGGATATCTGGTATATCCGATTTACATAACAAGAACCGATGTGCACTATTATTGTGTGCATAGCCTATGAATATGCAATCAATAGTCTTAGGTCCTATTGTGACTTATTTTGGATTAGGTACTGTCACTTTTGCTAGACACCCCCACACTTTGAGGTATTTATACGAAGGTACGTTACCTTTCCATAGTTCGTATGGTGTCTTGCCAGTTTTCTTATGAGGTATTTTATTGAGAATGTAGTTGGCAGTCAGCAACGCTTCCCTCCACATGTTTTGGGATAACCCAGAATTCAACAACAAGGCATTCATCATCTCCTTTAGAGTTTGGTTCTTGCGTTCGGCAATACCGTTTGATTCAGGTGAGTAAGGAGCAGTTGTCTAATGAACTATTCCATGTTCAGAGCAGAACATATTAAATGGTGCATCATATTCTCCTCCTCTATCACTCCTAATGATTTTAATCGTTTTGCCAAGTTTATTCTCAACCTCAAGCTTATATTCTTTGAATTTATTGAATGTCTCATTTTTGCTATATAACAAATATACATAACAGAATTTTATGCATTCGTCTAAAAATGTCACAAAGTACTTTTTGCCTCCTCTGGTCTGCACGTATTTTAAACTACACAGATCCGTGTGAATTAGACCTAGAGTTTCTGTGTTTCTTTCTATAGAACATGATGGAGTTTTAGTGAGTTTAGCCTCTGTGCAAACTTCACATTTTTCGCTGTTGTCTACCTTAAATTTTGGTAGCAAATTCAGGTTAATTAATCTACGCATAGAATCGAAATAAACATGGCCTAGTCTTTCATGCCAAACAGAAGAACACTCAACAACATAAGCAACAGGAGTAATTTCATTAACTTTGGGAACAACAGGAATAATAGTTTTAGAGATGACTGTCATTATATTAAATTTTAACATTCCATCCTTTACATATTCTTTACCCAAGTACACCCCATTCTTAGACAATACAAAATTATCATAAGCAAGAACAAACTTAAATCCATTCTTGCTTAGCAAAGATCCTGATACCAAGTTCTTTTTAATATCTGGAACATGCAATACATTTGTGAGTGTTAGTTCCTTGCCTGAAGTCAACTTCAGCACTATCTTCCCTATTCCTGAAATTTTGGAGGTGGAAGAATTACCTATGAACAGCTAGCTGTTCATCCTTGTTCCACTTCTGGTATGAAGTGAACATCTCCTTGTCTGAACAGATGTGCTTGGTGGCCCCAATGTCGTACCACCACTCTCGAGGATTGCTCCTCACCAGATTCACCTCTGATACAACAGCACAAAGGTCCAAGTCAGAGAGACCGGTGGAAAAGTTCTCAACTATGTGTGCATGGGATCCTTTTGCCTGTCCGGTTCCAACATGGTTGTTGTCCTTGCTGTGGCATTCAGAAATTTTGTGGCCTAACTTACCACACTTGTGGCATTTTCCAGCAGACCTCTTTGCAGCCGGTTTTTTGTTGGAGGCCTGTGGCAGGAACTTTCTCTTTTTGCCTTTCTGTTCATGCTCCACCATGTTTGCCTTTTTTATGGACTGATTTCCATAGGACCTGTCAGCCTTGCGATTCTCCTATTCGATACGCAACCTGACAATAAGGTCTTCAAGAGATATCTCCTTTTGTTTGTGCTTGAGGTAGTTCTTGAAGTCTTTCCATCTAGGTGGAAGCTTCTCGATGAACGCTGCAACCTGGAATAGTTCGCACAGCTTCATGTTCTCTGCAGGGATTTCATGCATCATTACATGCAGTTCCTAGATTTGACTCACAACTGTCTTTGAGTCAACCATCTTATAGTCCAGAAATTTTCTGACTACAAACTTCTTGGAGCCAGCGTCTTCGGTTTTGTACTTCTTCTCTAAGGACCCCCACAGAAGTTTGAAAGTCTTGAAGACACATTAGACGTTGTACAGCGGGTCTACCAAGCCATTCAGGATGTAATTTCTGCAGAGATAATCACCCTGAGTCCATGCATCGACTGCCGCAATGGAGTGTGCATCCATGGATGCCAGCATAGGGGCAGATTCAGTGAGAAACCTGTCTAGCTTCAAGGTGGTCAGATAGAACTGCATCTTCCCTTGCCACTTCTTGAATCCAGATCCGTTGAACTTCTCTGGTACTTCTACCACAGTTATGTGTGTGGGCAGAACGACCGTCTGTACCACAACCGATTGTGCAGTCACAGATTGTGTCACTTGTGTTTGTTCATTGATAAGTCCACTGACATTATTATTCTGTGTGTTTTCCATGTTCTAAAACAGTTGAAATAGAACTGTTAGTTGTTTTGTTTTTTCGAAGTGATAACAGTATCTGTAAAGAATCTTCACACAGATTGTTAGAATAGAGGAAAAATTTTGCTTTAAGATTGTTAGAATATGAATTTCATAAAACAGAAAATGCTAACAATATTTGTGAAGAATTACAAATACAGGAAATGAAAGAACAAACCATACAGTACAATACAGAGTCGAGACTTGAATATCTTTGTCCTTAAAGCAAAATTCACCCCGTAGTGTGACGGTGGTTGACGAATTGCCTCCCAGGATAGAATTGTATTACCTTTCCCTGTAGAGCAGCACCCTAACTTCAGAGATCTCAGCGAACTGGAGTTGTGTTGTATTCTCAGACTGTGACTCAGAGGAAGAAGAAGAAGAAGATTCAGAATAATTTTTTGAAAACCGTGTATACTGACAGACAAAAGTTGCTGGTTTTATAGGAGAATGAGAGTAACTAAAGGGTCTATTACTCTGTAACAGCAGAGTAATGGTTCAAAAACGTAACTGATGAGCCATTACTCTGCTGTTACAGAGTAATGGTGCCAGCAGTTACAGAATTTGAAAAGTCTCTTCAGTAACTGGGAAAACATTTGGAGCGGGGAAAAATAAAATACAGGCCAAGCCGAGGCCGGAGCCGGGCCGGGCTGGGCCGGGAGCGCGCGTGTGTGTTTGTTATTTTGGCTAGATCCTCTCCCCACTACACATTAGTGGTAACCCTAGGGCTACGCCCTTTAGTCCATTTCTTTAGCTTATATACTAGTGAAAATCTTTCTCATTTTCCGATGTGGGATTATTCATTCCAACTATCCAAGTTAGTGCATTTAGAGTACCCAACTTTGGACATACATTTCTCATTCATACGGAAACCGTTTTTGGCAAGTGAGTACAACATGATCCAATCAATTTTCGGCGCCGCCGGTGGCCGGAGCCCACCGGAATCCGGTCCAGAAAATATGCAAAAACTTTTTCCAACAACTTACACTCCTGTTTTCATAATAGACACTAATCTTCTCGCAGTAAAAAGTGGTACAATCGAGCTACAATCGATATTGGGTGTAGGTGTTATTTATACTGCATATCATATCTAACAATCTGAATTTCATATTGAAATGTATCTACACAACGGGTATTAGACAATAGTAAACTTCATACTAGCCCAACTCAACTTTATGTTTCTTTTAAATATCAACTCAATCAAACTTGATTTTTTTCCCATCAAAGTACTTCTTCCTTACCCTTCTACTTTTGTTTTCTTAACATACACTAAGCTTCTTGCAGCTACTTGGATTGCTACTTTGCTAGAAAGCCTGAAGGGCATTACATCCAATTCTCTAACATTTGTATGTGTACTGAAATCGTATACATGTGGTGGCATCCATCTTGTAAATAAAACATATTTGCAACAACTTTCACAATTTTCTTCACTCCGTAAGCAATGTAGATGAAGAACAAGCCTGTAATTCTGCAGCTTTTGAACCTTTAGAGGAAAGAACTCCCTTGCAGGTCAGTCATATCATTTCATGTTTCTAATATTTGGTTGTTGGTTGCCATATGTAAGAAATTGACATGCTAAGGAAATGGATAAGTTACCATGGTAGAACAACTCTTTCATGACTTCTTTTGTTGAAAAAACTTGTGACATGTAGCTTAAAGAATTTCTAGCTCTCAAACAACTTGGAATTTTGAACTCAAATTTTTAGGACTCGTTGTACTATGAGTCTAGAGCTCACATGATTTTTTTTCATAATATTTGGAAGCTATGTAGTAGCACAAACACTAGTTCCATTTTTGGACAGAAACAGGGGAAAAAGCGGATGTTTTGAGAAAAGTTGTTATGCCTTTCAAAAATCAAAACTCAGTATTGGTTGGAGATTTTGAGCTGAAAATTTTTATGGATGCTCTTGTATGTGTCTACAACCATAATCCCAAATTTTACATTTTTCTGAGATTGTTTGATGCCTAAAACAAATTCTAATTTTCAACTGGTCTGAAAGACTCTCTGATTAGAGGCTGAAGTTCAACTATTCATAAATACTTGTGAGTGCATGATATTATAGTGAAATTTTTGCAATAGATTTTGGTATGAGTCTACATCCTAATTCTAAAATTTTAGATTTTTTGATGACATTTGATGAAGTTTCAAAAATAATTTGTGTGTAGAAGTAAAGACCTTGTCTGAAAGCAGTAGAAATTTTGTGCTATATTTGAAGGGTCATAACTCTCTGTGTAGAGGGAATTTAGATGAAAATTTTGGACAAATGGAGTGGTGTATGTCTTGTTGTAGAATATCAAATTTTATAAGCTTTGGACATAGAGTTGATTTTATATTGAATTTAGACTAGACTGTGTCCAGAACCTATCTCAGATTGCATGACCTGTGAGTTTGTAATTTTTTGGAATTATGTGTTGGGAAATTACAAAAGTGATTAACTAGAGATTTGGAGTAGAGACTCTAAGCTTTCCAAAAAGTCCAGAATCTTGTAATTCCAAGTTGTGTGGTAATAGATATGATTTTTGGAAGTGCTAGACAGATGCAGCCATCTTTAGAAGTTGTCACTTTGCATGTGTGTGACTTTTTCTCAACGCTCATGTGTTGAATTGAGAGTTAGGGGTATTTCTATACGCCAATACTTGGTTATTTTTTGCGCCTTATGTTGTTTAAGACATGGGTAGTGACTTGAGCATCATTGAGTCGCCGATCTTGTCTAGTTGTTGCCTATATCTATCAACCGTTAGGCTAGCTTTTGAACTTCCGCCTCGATGATTAGAAGTGGCTAACTCAGGTCTCGATGGAGTCATAGGAAATGAGCGTGGACCGAGTTTGAGGACGAGACTCAAATGGGGGAACTGGCGAGCATGGTGATCACGTCGCCGGAGCTGCACGTTGGTAGACGGGAACTGGGGTTTCAGTAGGAAAACCACTAGAGACTAGGTATAAGTTAGACTATGGATCAAATTGGTAAACATACCCATATAACATGTCTAGGTAGACTCGGTATTAGTTAGATTTGCCGTCACCTGTAAGTCGCTTTAGTTTCTAGCAAATTAGTAATCGGGTGTTGTACTCTCCAGTCATTAGGAATACGTGCTGCGGTGCGTATCTTGCACTGTTGATTTCTGAAGTACCGTGGTAAGAACGGGAGGGGATCTTGGAGGATTGGGTGATTAGACCTTCGAGGCCATCAAGTTCTATGTTGGTGGACACGAACTGATCATAGGACTGCTGTCCTATGAATTTTCAGTGCCATAGGTATGCTGCGGTGTATCTTTAGTTCATCACGACTTTTGAATGGGGTCCGGGTGTCGGGCACTAGTGGCAAACAGAGACACCACTTAGTGACTGCAGAAACGAATGTGACCGATTAATCTGCAACCTCATCAATCATGATCTATCTATCAGGAACATGACGAGTACAACAGTAGGATGCATGGCTAGGGTTCAAAACCCTAACTTGGAGACAACAACTTGATTTGGAACATATGTAGTATGAGATGCATACATTTTCAAAATATCGCTTGCATTGGATTAAGTCTATTTGACCTGTGCATTAGATTACTAGGGCATGTCATACACGGACACCTTTAACCCGATTCCACTTTCCTTTCTTTTAGTCTCTTTTCTATTGCATCAATTCTTGATTGTCTAGTTGGAGACCACTGCTTTTATCAGCACTGCGTCAGTAGAATTACTGACGTGCACACTCTTTTAGGTGCTAGTTTGCCGACCGGTGGAGCCCAGGGAGCTCAAGCCAGATGGTGCGTCCTAGTGATTGTATCAAGTGTTCATTATTTACATCGTTGTGATACATTTTTGTAAACTCTGATTTGTAATTTTTGAACTTCATGTATTGTAACACTTGAACTTGTAAATCATGGAATGAAATCTGTTTAAATTTTTCCTGTATTTTCCTATATTGTGACTGTTTGAAGGAAAGATTCTGGTTTGTGTCACGAATCAACAGTATAGGGATTCAGGGCGTTACAGAGTTGATATCAGAGCAACCTTCAGACTATAGTCCAATAAAACGAGAAAATAGACTTGGATACCACTAGGAGAGTCGGGTTTAGCTAGTAGTAGATTGTTATAATTCATATTGATGTTCTTTTTCAACTTATGTTTTATAATTTTCTATATCTGGACTAATTCCTGTATTGTTTTCTTCCAACAGATGGTAGATGCGCAAAGTGGAAGGGCAAACGGGACTCAGGCTGGACCAGATCCAACAGGTACTCAGACTACTCCACCATCACAACCCACTGCCGTGGAGCAGACTATCAGCAGGCTGTTCTAGGACTTCTCTACCAACCGATGGAGCCATGGGCATTTGGAGGACCGCTTAGAGATATGTGGCCATGCCCTAATGGCCACTGATAGGCAGATGGCAAGGCTGAAGAAGTCAAAGAAGGGACTCTTGAGGAAGCTGATGCTGATGAGGCACCAGCATATGGAGAGGATGGCTCAGCTAGAGCTCAGGCTTGGGGACTTACAGGCTAAGGTTGCCCGGCAGCAGACACAGCTGAAGCAACTGACAGTGGCCGAGCACTTTGCTACAGGCGATCACCCTGTGAGAGACATGTTCGATCTGGCCCTGTGAAGGATCTTAGGATGTCTTGTTTTGATATTTTGATGTATAAATGATAATGCTTTCTGCAAGCACATGATGCCTGGGATAATGTTTTTTTTTGGTATGATGTTTTGACTACACCAATGGTAGTAGTGTTTTGACTGTACTGATGGAATGTTGATGTAACCTTTCTTATGTATATAAATGAAGAACTAGTATTTTGACTACTTCTAGTATGATATAAGTTTACACTATAATTGCAAGTTAGTAATAAGAATTAGCATTCAGATGTCTGGAAGAACCAGAAACAGCCGAAGCGGGCAAACAGAGGGTGAAGGCAGCGGAGCCAATGACGTTGGCCTCAACATAGGAGCAGAATTCGCTCGACTATACCAAATGCTAGGAGCGTTCGTGGAGGCAAACAGAAACCAGGCACCGCCACCAGCAGCATCGGGAGTCACTCAAGGAAACGCAGTTGCAGATCCAGTCAGGATGGTCGGATCTTTCAAAAGAATGAAGCCGCCAGTCTTTGAGGGACAAGCCGACCGGACCGCAGCGGGCGACTGGATACGCTAAGTGGAAATGGTGTTTGAAGTCTGACCGTGAAGTGACTAGTACGGTCGGAAAAGATCGCCGGAGCTTAAAACGCCTCGCCGCGACAGCTAGCAGCATCACCCAAGAGCTAAAAACTTTGCTAAGAAGTAAAACCAAGAGTGAGAAAGTGAAAGTGAGAAATGAGGTAAAATGTTGAGGGGGTGAAAACTTATAGTAAAAGAGACACCTCTTGGACTTTGTAACGTAAGGGCACAACTCTTGGGCCTCCCTTGAAGCGTTACAAAAGCCCAAATGACTAAGTAACGAAGAGCCACAACTGTTGGCAAGGGGAGCGACGTTTCGACCCAAGTAAAACAGCTCGGCACCTCGAAACCAAAATCTGAGCGACGGGCGATCCGACCTCAACATTCAAGAGGATAGCTCGGATTCCGAGAAAGTGCCAATCCGAGCTACGAATTGGAGAAAAACGACTTTCCCCTCAAAATTTGCATAAGATTTCGATCAGACGGCTCAGATCATGCCAGCGCCACTAACGACAAGATAGTGTTCTCTTGGAAACTGAGCCAGCATTGAGATCTGTGCCATCATCCAACGGCTAGGATCGCCCCACGTCCCTCGAAACCAAAATCCGAGCGACAGGTGATCTGACCTCAACATTCAAGAGGAAAGCTCGGATTCCGAGCAACTGCCAATCCGAGCTACGAATTGGAGGAAAACGACTTTTCCCTCAAAATTCGCGTAGGATTTCGATCAGACGGCTCAAATCATGCCAGCGCCACTAAATGACAAGATAGTGTTTTTTTGGAAACTGAGCCGGCATCGAGATCTGTGCCATCATCCAACGGCTTGGAACGCCCCACGTCCCTCGAAACCAAAATCCGAGCGACAGGCGGTCCGACCTCCGCAACGAAGAGGATAGCTCGGATTACCGAACCGAGCAACTAGCGACCCGAGCCACTTCGCTCGGATTCCGAGCAAGTGCCAATCCGAGCGGCGGATTGGAGAAAAATGACTTTCCCCTCAAAATTCACGTAAGATTTCGATCAGACGGCTCAGATCATGCCAGCACCACTACACGACAAGATAGTGTTTTCTTGGGAGCTGTGCCTGCCTTGAGATTCGCATCGAGATCCGACGGCGCAGATCGCTTCACGTCGCTCGGAATTCTGAGCCGAGCGCTAGCGATCCGAGCCACTCACGCGAGGGAAAAACCGAGCCATTTCGCTCGGATTCCGAGAAAGTACCAATCTGACCCTCGAAAGTGAAGAAAAACGCTGCCGAGAGTCTCAACCGTTGGATCATTGCGAAAATTGCGCCTGAGATGATGGACGGTTCAGATTACGCCACGTCCACTAAACGACAAGATAGTGTTTTCTTGGGAACTGTGCCCACCTCGAGATTCGCACCGAGATCCAACGGCTCAGATCGCTCCACGTCACTCGAAATTTTGAGTCGAGCGACTAGCGATCCGAGCCGCTCGTGTGAGAGAAAAACCGAGCCACTTCGCTCTGATTCCAAACAAGTGCCCATCCGACCCACAAAAGCGGAGAAATTGCTGCCGAGCGACCCTGTCCATCCGATCTTTTAGAAATTCGCGCCGACACAGGATCAATGGTCCAGATCGCACCACGCCATAATTCGGTATTTTATTTATTAAAATCGTTTTATTTATTTAAAAATTACGAAAAAATGATTAAAAATTTGGGAAAATTAATTAAAAATCCTAGAAAATAATTATAAAGTTGGGGAAATATTTTTGAGCCTCCGAGTAAATAATTATTGCCTATGACCATTTATTAAGACCCCCAAACGACGAATCAACACTTCACCAAATTGAGTAAAAATTCCGAAAAAATAGATAAAAATCACCAAATGTCCAGAAGAGCTCAAGAACAACTTAGAGTGCAACCAGCTTGAAAAATCACCATACTGTCTCCCACAAAGATTCGAAACCTTCCATTCGGACTCCGATACACCTCCGCAAGCTATTGAAACAGTAAAACTGCTCCTTAAAGGCTGATCAAGCTCAGTCTTCGAGAGTGGGGGGCTCGTGATATGGCTAAAAATGGGGTTAAATCGGAATTGTCCAAATTAGGCACGAATCTTAAAGTCTGGGGGTAAAATGGTAATTTCACCTACAAACGGGTCTGAAATGGGTACTGGATCTCTTTCCCAAAGATCCAATAACCCACGAACGGATCCACCTCAACTGGGTACGGGTTTCAACCCGCAGAAAACCCGGTCCAGCAGGATAGGATTAGGATCTCTGATCAATACTAATCAACGGCCCCGATCCACATCTATCTTTTCACTGGGAATTAGGGATTGCATTCCTAACCTGATTATGGGGATTATATTCCTTATCAGATCACAGGGATTACATTCCTAATCTGATCCCTAAGGCGACTATAAATACCCCCCATCCACCACCATTAGGAGGTAATCAATCTTTTGCCAATTTACGCTCTTTCATAATCATTCCTGATTACTGACTTGAGCGTCAGAGGGTGCGTCGCCAGGATCAACCCCGGTGTCTCGCACTTTTTGCAGGTGAACAGCGGGAGTCAACGGTCAAACTCCGGCAGAACAGGTTTCAGGTTTGCTATTCAAGTTTTCCAAGAATCCACAAATACTATCTGTTTGCCCCCACACCAGATTTAGCGGTAACAGGTGTAAAGTGGGTTTGCTCTCTCTAGTGGTGAGAGAGGTCTACGGGTTTGACAAAGTTGTTGTCAAATGTCGTAGGGTATTCTTCTACTTTTTCAAGAATAGTGGAAAATCTCAAGTGGGTTGCTTAGGAACTGGATATAGGTCGGGAGGACCGAACCAGGATACATCGTTGTGATCTCTGTGGTTGACTGTCTCTGTGGTTGTATTTTCTTCACTTGCAATCTCAATTTTGTTAAGTTTTAGTTCAAAAACTTGTCTAGCAAGTCGACTGGTTTCCGCTATAAGTCGACTGGTCAGACTCATAACTCTCAGTAAAATACTCTTCTAATATGACGCTTCAGTCGACTGGTTATCTCTTTCAGTCAACTTAACAGAACTAAAAGTTTAATTTCGTAATTCATTTTTATACAACACTATAACCCCCCCCCCCCCCCCCCCTCTAGTGTTATTTGCCTTGCCTACAAGATCCAACACCCCCTAGCACCACGACAGCCGAACCTTCGGGCCCCTCGGCAATCGAACCTTCCAGCGTCTCGGTGGTCGGACCGCACACAGCGTTGGTTGACGGATTCTTATGTCGACAGCCACTAACTTTTCCCAATGGGACACCTACTCCTCGAAGGCTACTAAAACTAACCTCCAAAAGTTGAGTTTTATGATGGGTTAAAAAATCACGGCTAATCAGGACTGTACGATCTTCGCACGGATCTCGAAGACCCAGAAGGCAAAACGGTTCTCTCATAACGACTATAGGTCCACAGCCCGAACATGGGCCGACCTTAGACCCATACTCAGAAACTACAGCCCGATTAGGAGGGATTGACCAACCATTTATGATTGGCAATCAGATCCCTTAAAATCAGGGAAACGACTAATGGTTCAGATCCTTAATCAAAGGGATCAGTTCAAATCAGTTAAGTGATTCCCCCCTAACTGCTCCTATACAGGCCCATAAATACCGACATCCCTCCTCAGTTACGAGGTAATCACAACTTCGGCCAATAAAACCAAGCTTTAACTTCAGGTTACTGACTTGGTCGTTAGAGGGTCCGTCGCCGGGATCACTCCCAGTGTTCCAGACTGTCCTTACAGGTTTCCGGCGGACATCAGCCCGCGCAACTACCACAGCCTCCGCCAATATCCACAAATACTAGCCTCACATCTGGATCTGATGGAGGGCTAAGATCTAAGCTTTCTATAAAATACAAGAACTCATTATTTGTTTCTCCCACACCGAGAAAGCAGCATCTGGCAAGATGAGGATATTGATTGAAATAAATTAAGAGCAACAGATTCTATATAAAGATTAATTAAATTAGGAATTAGTTGAATTAATGGACAACTGGAACATGTACATTAACTTCTCTAGTAGGAAAATTACTAGAGACGATACAAATGTTGTATAGTTCTAAAAAGAAAATTTCTAGTTGGCATACGTCCCCATCAAATACAGCCTTATTTACCCACTAGAAGGATCTTGGTTCACCATCTCAGAGCATTTGTAGTCATTTTAGCCCAATTTTCATATTTGGCATATAGCAAATAGCAAACGAGGGGTTGATCTGTAGTCGTTTTAGCTAAATTTTAGCATTTCGTTAGACAGACGAAAATTCATGTATCGTTCCAAAAATAAATTCCTATAAAATTGTCAAACGGTAAATCATTTACCGTCCATAATTTTTTTTTAAAGGAACGGAAAAAGGTCTCTTCGTTGGGTTCTTTTTTTAAATGAATAAATGAACATACAGGAAATAATATATCGTCTGTCCATTTTATTTAAAAAAAAATTGGACATCAAGTCTATTTTGGAAAATATTTTTGGGTCACTCAGCATGTCCTTTTTTGGAAAAATTTCTCAGAAACTTTTTTTTTTTTTGTTTTTTTTTAATTTATCTACCGTCCCAAAAAATAATTTGAAAAAAAATTCGGACGGGAAATCATTTTCCGTCGGGTTTACTTTTTTAATATTTTGGAACGGTAAATAATTTACCGTCCGTTTTTTTTAATAAAATAATCTTTCAGACGATAAATCATACACCGTCCGATACCAGACTAGAAATAATGTTTCGTCGGGCTATTTTATCCATCTAGCCAAATCGTCTGCCAAATATAGTTCGCTACTGTTCACCAAAAGTCAAAATTTGGCAAAATAGCCAACGACTGCAGCACGCTTCGAGCGAAATTTTGAATATTTTGGTTAAATAGCCAATGACTGCATATGCTCTTACTTATTATCACATTTACATTCTTACGCATGAATCTGTGGATAAAATTTTGCATACGGGGTTGTTTCCGGACATGAACCGACCCAAACCCAACCAAATTGGTGTGGCGATCGACCTACTTACAACCCAACTACGGCTAGGAATTGGTCGAAGCTCGACAGATCTTACTCGGTCTAATCTCATTAGAAATGTTTATCAAATAGATAGGATAATCAAGGTGACAAGCAAAGTACAAACTAAAGTGAATCATGCTGCGGATGCAAGGAGAAACAGGTTGGAGATCCTCAGAAAGCTATACAGTGAAAGTATAGGAAGCCACAATCAACTAGTTTTATGAACAAGAAAGTGTAGAGTAGCAAAGAGAAGGTGCGACGAGATGTCAATTCATAGGAGACAATGGAGAGGAAGGAAACTGTTGGAAAGAAGTGAGTTAAAAGGTAGGGTGAGAGGTCAAAATTCTCGTCCCACTTCCCCAAAGGAAGGCGGATAACCACGCACAAATAACTTTTATGAGTCCCATATCGTTGAAGAAAAATTTAGAAACACAGAACGGTGATGAACAAATAAGAAACAACAAATTTACTAGGAAAATGTGTGCGCCAAAATAAACCATTACATAATCTTTACTAGCTATTTGCACGCGTGCGATGCACGCCCTAATATTTAAAGGTGTGTAGGATTTTGAGGAATGGGCATGTCACCGAAGAGGTTGCATGCATGCATACAGACAGGCATGCACAATTTATTTATTTTGATATTTGCTATTTGCATGTATGTGTTAGACCTACTGGCTTTGATAGGAGGAAACTTTCTTATGAATAAATTGTGCATGCAAGTCATGCTGTTGTCAAAACCGAAGAAGTCATGTTGTGTTAATTTATTCATTTTGATATTTGCATGCATGTGTTAATTATTTTCCCAATACATGCAAATTACACTTCTGACCTCCGATATTAACCCTATATTTTTTTTAGCCTTTTTATTTTTACAGGGGCATGATAGTAAAAAGCCACCAAAATGGGGCTTTGCTTAATAATAGTATTTTGATATTTGCATGCATGTGTTAATTATTTTTCCAATACATGCAAATTATATTTCTGACCTTCGATATTAACCCTATATTTTTTTTAGCCTTTTATTTTTTTTAGCCTTTTATTTTTACAGGTGCATGATAGTAAAAAGCCGCAAAAATGGGGCTTTGCTTAATAATAGTATAAATATTTTGATATTTGCATGCATGTGTTAATTATTTTTCCAATACATGCAAATTACATTTCTGACCTCCGATATTAACCCTATATTTTTTTTAGCCTTTTATTTTTACAGGGGCATGATAGTAAAAAGCCGCCAAAATGGGACTTTGCTTAATAATAGTATAGATATAAATATTTTGATATTTGCATGCATGTGTTAATTATTTTTCCAATACATGCAAATTACATTTCTGACCTCCGATATTAATCCTATATTTTTTTTAGCCTTTTATTTTTACAGGGGCATGATAGTAAAAAGCCGCCAAAATAGGATTGTGCTTAATAATAGTATAGATTATTATAATCCTAATTTCTCTTAAGGTAGTCTCTCAGTTATGTGTACAGTGTAATCAACCAGCACATAAAGGTCCATTTGTTTTGCAACTCAGAATAGAGTATTCAGAATACTCTATTCTGAGTTGGCGTTTGTTTTAAGCCTTATTCCCAATCTCTATTCAGAATACTCATACCCCCTATTTTCCAAAACACCTCCTTTACTCTCTTCTCTCACCTCCTTTACTCTCTATTCAGAATATTATTATATATATTATTATTATTATATATATTATTATTATTATATATATATTATTATTATTGATATGGCTAAAAATGGGGTTTAATCGGAGCCGTCCAAATCAGGTACGGATCTTGAAGCCCATGGGTAAAACGGTAATTTCTCTACAAAAGGGTCCAAAATGGGTATTGGATCTTCTCCCCAGGGACCCAATAACCCACGAATGGATCCACTAACAAGAGGGTGCGGGTTATAACCCGCTGCTCACCTAATCCAACAAGATAAAGTCAGGATCCCCGATCAATCTTGATCAACGGTCCTGATGCATGTCAATCTTTTCACTGGGATTTGGGGATTAAATTCCTTATCTGATTACAGGAATATACCTTATCAGATTGCATTCCTAATCTGTTTACAAGGAGATTATTCTATATCAGACCACGGAGATTACATTCCTAAACTGTTCTCTAAGACGCCTATAAATACCCCCCATCCATCTCCATTAAGAGGTAATCAATCTTTTCTAGTTAAACGCTCCTTCATAATCATTTCTGGTTACTGACTTGAGCGTTGGAGGGTGCGTCGCCGGGAACAACCCCGGTGTCTCGCACTTTTTGCAGGTGCGCGGCAGGAACGACGATCGACGCCCGACGGAACAGGTACACAGGTTTTCTATTCAGTTTCCCTAAGAATCCACAAGTTTTATCTGTTTGCCCCCACACCAAATTTAGCGGCAACAGATTGGCGCCGTCTGTGGGAAACTAACGAATAGAGACCTCTCCTCTTCCCGGTGAACAGGTCTTCTCCAGCCATGCCGCCTCGCAAAGTTAGGTCAAGGGGGTCTAATCGAGTACCCAACCCTAACCAGCAAGAAGTCCTTCCTGATCCCGCTCAGCAACAAGGGCAACTTCCCCCTACCATGGAAGAGCCGCTCCAACAGAACCTTCCCCCTCCTGATCCAAAGGGTCCTAACCCTCAGAAACAGCCTCTTCATCAAGAGAACTTCTCCATCCACAATGCCTCCAGTGACTCCATGGCCTCCCATCATCCCCGAGCCTTCGGTCACCACAATGCCGCCCACAAACGCCCGAAAGATGATGACCTCCGTCGTCATCTGGATGAAAAGCGGGCTCGGGAGGAAGCCTCCCGCCAGCATGAGCGATCTCCTCGTCGCCGAGAGTACAGGAGGTCCCCCATCCGAAGAGGGAGAAAGGAGTCCCCCGGTCATTACCAAAGAAGGCACTCCCCCGCGGGTCGGCAACAGCCCAGGAACAATGAGGCACCAATCATTCGCGCCGAGTTCCAGCAATTCCAAGCGATGGTACAACAGGCTCTCAACCTCCGTCAAAACCCTAATGAGCCGAAGGCCCCGTCCCCTTCTCCGGTCTGAAGCCCTCGCCGACGGTCCCCCTCTCCTCGTCCTGCGCCTACCAACTCCCGGCGTACCCCAAGTCCTCGTCGTTCCCGAAGTTACCGTCGCCACAGCCCTCGCTCTCCCTCTTACGAAGACGAGTCTCGAGGCTCGGCAGACTACCGTCGGAGGGATGACACCATGAACCGCCGTCTTCACGAAGTGGAGAGGCGCCTGGGTCAGATGAACCGAGAAGAGGAGCTTAGGAGGAGGACCCTACGTCCTAGCCGACCCCCTTTCTCCCGAACCATAGTGGATGCACCTGTGCCGTTTGGATTCAAACCTCCCCAATTCGAGATTTACACTGGTGAGACTGACCCAGTTGACCACATAGAGAGTTTTAAGACTCTCATGCTCCTTCACCAGGCTTCAGACGCCCTCCTCTGCAAAACCTTCCCCGCGACTCTAAAGGGCCCGGCTCGGGAATGGTACTCACGCCTTACCCCTGCCTCGATATTCTCTTTCGAGCAGTTCGAGACCCTTTTCGTCACCCATTTCGTGAGCAGCCGAAGGGCTGAGAAGACCAGCATTTCCCTGTTGCACCTCCACCAGAAGAAGGGGGAAAAATTGAGAGACTACGTGAAAAGGTTCACGGCCGAGGCTAGATCCATAGCATCCCTCGACCCGTCGGTCGCTACGGTAGCATTTCAATCCAATGTCCTCAATTCCAACCTCCGCTCCTCCCTCGCCAAGAAACCACCACATGACTTTTCCGACCTTCTCCTTCGCACTGAAAAATATATCCGGGCCGAGGAGGCAAGCAACAACCCAACTGGGAGGGGTCTACCTCCGGGTTCAAGAGAAAGGGAGTGGAAGAAGAAGGAGCCAAGAAGCTCCAGAAGGACAATGCCGGCCAACGCCGACCTCCCCCCAGGTTTGAGAAGTTCACTCCCCTCAACACTAACATCGCGGCCATTTTCATGGAAGTCGAGAAAGAGGGGGTCCTGCCTCCGGCTCCGAGGATGAATACCCGGCCAAGAGAAGAGATAAAGAGAAATGGTGCCGCTATCACCAGGACCATGGGCATGATACCAACGATTGCCGTGCTCTGAGGAACGAGATCGAAGCTCTTATCCAGAGAGGGCAGCTGACCAGGTTTGTAAGAAAAGACCGAGCAGAACTTCCTCCTCCGCCTCGAGGGGCTAACAAGCGTCCGGAACGAGAAGAGACGCCAGACTTTGAGGAAGAGCGGGTCCTCCACCTCATCCATGGGGGTCCAATGGGGGGCTCCTCGAACTCCTCTCGGAAAGCATTTATCAGGGAAGTCAATTCAGTCCGAGCCACACCTCCTCCCAAAGGCCTCGGCGTGCCTGTCACGTTCTCAGACGAAGATCTAGAAGGAATCCGCACCCCGCATTGTGACGCACTCGTCATTAGCCTCCACATGGCAAATTTCAAGGTGGAAGGGATCTTAGTAGACAACGGCAGCTCCGTCAACATCCTCTTCCTCTCCGCTTTTAAAGGCCTGAAGCTCTCCCGAGACAGACTCAAGCCCGCCGGCTACACTCTCCATGGGTTCACGGGAGTTCCGGTAACTATTGAAGGGGTGATCACCCTCGATGTAACTGCCGGACAAACTCCTACCACCCGGACAGAGCCAATGGACTTCATGGTGGTGGATGTTCCCGCCGCCTACAACATCATTTTGGGTCGTCCTGGCCTCGCAGCACTGGAAGCTGTCCCCTAGCATACCATCTTAAGATGAAATTTCCCACCCGGTCCGGGGTCGGGGAAGTAAGGGGAAATCAGGAGCAGGCCCGCAAATGCTACATGACTTCAACCCTCGGACCCGTCCTCTCCTTAAAGACTCTGGAGATTCCTCAAGACTCTGCAAAATCGACTTCCGAGCCGGTGGACGAACTGGAAGAAGTGCTCTTCTCTGAACAAGAGCCGACCCGCAAGTTCTTCGTAAGCAAGACCCTTCCGTCCGCACTATACTCAGATATTGTGAAATGTATCCGAACCAATCAAGACCTCTTCGCATGGTCCGCAGCAGATATGCCTGGTATCTCCGAAGAACTCTTAGTCCACCGCCTGAGCGTCGATCCGGGGTCCAAACCAGTCCAGCAAAAGAGGCGCAAGTTCGCCCCTGAGCGTCAGCTCGCTATCAAAGAAGAGGTAGACAAATTGTTAAAGGCCCGATTCATACAGGAAGTAAACTATCCTGAATGGTTGTCAAACGTAGTAATGGTGAAGAAGTCCAATGGGACTTGGAGAATTTGCATTGATTTCACCGACCTCAACAAGGCCTGTCCCAAAGATCCCTTCCCTCTGCTGAGCATCGACACTCTGATTGACGCAACCTCGGGACATGAGCTCCTAAGCTTCATGGACGCTTTCTCGGGTTACAACCAGATAAGGATGTTCCCGCCGGATATCCCTAAGACATCTTTTGTGACCGACCAAGGCCTTTACTGCTACAGAGTCATGCCATTCGGCCTAAAGAACGCAGGGGCAACATACCAACGCCTCGTCAACAAGGTTTTCCAGGCCCAGATCGGCCGGAACATGGAAGTGTACGTCGATGATATGCTGGTGAAAAGCATCCGAGGCGTTGATCATGTGGCTGACCTCCAAGAAGCATTTGATGTCTTGAGGAAGCACAATATGAGACTCAACCCGAACAAGTGTGTGTTCGGCGTCTCATCAGGCAAGTTCCTCGGCTTCATGGTTAGCCAGCGAGGAATTGAAGCAAATCCGGAGAAGATCAAGGCCATATTGGACATGGCCCCTCCCAGAAATGTCAAAGAAGTTCAGAGATTGACTGGTCGCATAGCCGCCATTGGGCGCTTTCTGTCGAAGTCCGGGGAGAAGTGCTTCCCGTTCTTCAAAGCCCTCAGGGGGGCTAAAGGATTCGAATGGGGGCAGCAGCAGCAGGACTCCTTCTACCAGCTTAAAGCTTACCTCGTCAACCCACCTCTCCTTAGCAAACCAATACCCGGCGAACCACTCTACCTCTACCTTGCAGCTTCCGAACAGACGCTCAGTGCGGTTTTAGTCAGAGAAGAAGAAAGGGCCCAGAGGTCCATTTACTATGTCAGCAAAGTGCTCCGGGACGCCGAGCTCCGGTACCCGAAGATTGAAAAAATAGCCTATGCCCTGGTAATGGCCGCGAGAAAGCTCCGACCCTACTTCCAGTCCCATTCGGTGGTCGTCCTTACCGACCAGCCGCTGAAACAAGTCCTTCACAAGCCTGAGACTTCCGGCCGCCTCATGAAGTGGTCGATCGAGCTGAGCCAACATGATATAACCTATCAGCCTCGGACCGCGATCAAGGCTCAGGCACTAGCCGAATTCATAGTGGAAACAACTATCCCCGACTCCAAGCAAGCGATAAAGGGACCACCCGTATGGACGGTTTATGTCGACGGATCCTCTTGCAACGAAGGGAGCGGAGCAGGGGTCATCCTGGCAGGCCCAGATGACTTTGTCCTCCAATATTCCCTCCGTATAAACTTCAAAGCCTCGAACAACGAGGCCGAATACGAGGCACTAATAGCTGGACTTTGAATGGCCCGGAATGCAGGGGCACAACGGCTACAGATCTTCAGTGACTCTCAGCTGATCGTCAACTAAGTCCTCGACGAGTATGGAGCCCGCGATGATAGAATGATTAAATACTTGGCCAAAGTAAAGAGCCTCATGGCACTGTTTGGCGAGGCTCTCATCCAAAGGATCCCCCGAGAAGAAAATGCTCAGGCCGACGCCTTATCCAAGTTAGCCTCCTCTTCCCTTCAAGGTCTGGAACGGACCGTATTGATAGAAGTCCTCCTGAAGCCGAGCATAGAGGACGAAGCACCAGACTCCATTGAGACATTGCCCGTCCTCCTCGAAGACAACTGGATGAAACCCATTGTCGAATTCTTAAAGGACGGACTCCTCCCTGAAGATCCGAGGGAAGCACGAAGAATCAGGACCCGAGCCGAGCGTTTCACTTTAATCGAAGGCATCTTATATAAACGCTCCTTCACCCAGGTGGATGGTCGACCTTACCTAAGGTGCCTTTCCCCCAGGCAAGCCGACTACGCCCTGCAAGAACTCCATGAGGGCATCGGCGGAGCTCATTCTGGGTCCAGGGCTCTAGCGCGCAAAGTGTTGAACTATGGATATTACTGGCCCACTCTACTACGGGACGCGGAATGACACGTTCGGCAATGCAGCTCCTATCAAAAGTATGCAGACATCCGATGGCTTCCGCAAGCACCGCTAACCTCCCTATCAAGTCCGATCCCCTTTGCTATGTGGGGGATGGATTTACTAGGACCGTTTCCTCCAGCCCCCGGGCAGCTAAAGTTCCTAGTCGTGGCAGTCGACTATTTCTCTAAATGGATAGAAGCCGAGCCCCTGGCTACAATCACCGAGCATAGGGTCGTTCAATTCTTCTGGAAAAATGTGATTTGCCGGTTCGGCGTTCCCCGAGTCATAGTCACGGATAATGGAACACAATTTACTGGGGCCGCCTTCCGAGCCTTATGTGAGGACCTCTCCATACAACACCGATTCTCCTCCGTCTCCCATCCTCAGTCGAATGGCCAAGCAGAGAATGCCAACCGGCAGATTCTCTCGGGCATCAAGAAAAGATTAGACAAGTGTTCCAAAGGACTGTGGGTCGATCAGCTGCCGAACGTACTCTGGAATCACCGCACCACTAAGCGGACCCCAACAGGCGAGAGCCCATTTAATCTCACCTATGGGGCCGAAGCCATCATCCCCCTAGAAGTCGGGATACCCTTTCCTCGATTGATAGCTTACCAAGAAGAGCAGAACGCTAGAGAACTCAGAGCAAGCTTAGATCTGATAGATGAAATCCGAGAGAGGGCGGCCATACGCCAGCGAGCTTACCGAAGGAGGATCGAACTGGCATACAACAAAAGGGTCCGACCAACGGACCTCAAAGAAGGGGACCTAGTCCTTCGAAAATTGGCCATCTCGTTCCCCGGACAGAAAAGCAAACTGGCCCCGAATTGGGAGGGACTGTACAAAATCTCAAAAGTGATCCGCCCAGGTGCATACAAGCTAGAAGATCTCGAAGGCAGGAAAATTCCCAGGACTTGGAATGCCGACCATCTTTTGAAATACCAAGAGAAGGCAACCACGCCTCTCTAAGTAACTCAAGATGTCGAACCATCCCCTCCCCTTTACTAGTAGTGATTTTCCCTTTTATTTTTTTATTGTAATAACGGCTAGCAACTTTAGAAGCGGCCGATCATTAGATATTAATAAATAAAGTTCTTTCGTATTTTCACTGCTACTACATCTCTCTGCTTTTAATTCCTTAATCTTACGATGGTTCCGGAGTCCAACACTTGGTTCGATTCTACTTCGCAAGTTCGCTTCCAAGCGATCTAGAAGTAGTTCGCCATTCGGAATTGCTCCCACAGCCGTTGAATGGTACGGAGTCCAACACTTGGTTCGACTCTACTCCGCAAGTTCGCTCCTAAGCGAGCTAGGGGTAGTTCGCCATTCGGAATTGCTCCCACGCCCTTAATCTTACGATGGTTCCGGAGTCCAACACTTGGTTCGATTCTACTTCGCAAGTTCACTTCCAAGCGATCTAGAAGTAGTTCGCCATTCGGAATTGCTCCCACAGCCGTTGAATGGTACGGAGTCCAACACTTGGTTCGACTCTACTCCGCAAGTTCGCTCCTAAGCGAGCTAGGGGTAGTTCGCCATTCGGAATTGCTCCCACGCCCTTAGTCTTACGATGGTTCCGGAGTCCAACACTTGGCTCGATTCTACTTCGCAATTTCGCTTCCGAGCGATCTAGAAGTAGCTCGCCATTCGGAATTGCTCCCACAGCCGTTGAATGGTACGGAGTCCAACACTTGGTTCGACTCTACTCCGCAAGTTCGCTCCTAAGCGAGCTAGGGGTAGTTCGCCATTCGGAATTGCTCCCACGCCCTTAGTCTTACGATGGTTCCAGAGTCCAACACTTGGCTCGATTCTACTTCGCAAGTTCGCTTCCGAGCGATCTAGAAGTAGCTTGCCATTCGGAATTGCTCCCACAGCCGTTGAATGGTACGGAGTCCAACACTTGGTTCGACTCTACTCCGCAAGTTCGCTCCTAAGCGAGCTAGGGGTAGCTCGCCATTCGGAATTGCTCCCACGCCCTTAGTCTTACGATGGTTCCGGAGTCCAACACTTGGCTCAATTCTACTTTGCAAGATCGCTCCCAAAGCGAACGAGAAGTAGTTCGCCATTCGGAATTGCTCCCACAGCCGTTGAAAAGTTCGGACTCCAACACTTGGTTGCCGAGCGTTCTTGCCACCGACCGTATTACACGCTTGAGTTCGGCAGTCAAGATCTCCAAAAAATTTCCAAGTCTGAAGCCTCGGCATCAGCTCCGAGCATTCTTGCCACCGACCGTATTACGGGCTTGAGTTCGGCACCCGTTCCGAGCGTTCTTGCCACCGACCGTATTACGGGCTTAAGTTCGGCAGTCAAGACCAGTCAAAAACACCAAGTCTCAAACCTCGGTTCCACAACTCCACGACTAGAGCAAAAATTGGGCAACTACGATACGACGATGATTAAATCGATTCCAATTTTATTAAAAGCAACCCTTACATACATCAAGATTACAAGGTACTAAAGATTACAAGGAACTGAAAAGCGCAAATTACAAGACACTAAACTCAGAGCCATCAACGCCTTCGAGGCACAGGGATGCTCCTCTTCAAGGACACTTGAGGTCGACGACGTTTGCCTCCGGAACCCGATCCCAGGCCAGCAAGTTGGGACGTGTCCTCGGCACTGCTTCTGGCAGCTACGCCGACGGATGCGCCGCTCGACGAAATTGCCACTGAACTCTGCGCGTCCCCCGGGCTCGGATGACCGAGGCGCGCACGGGCCGCCATCTCGTAAAAAGTGATGCCACGCTCGCTCTCCGCTCGGGTACATGAAGTGCTCCTCACATTGATTGGCCCCGAACGCGGTCAGAGGCGAGCTACCTCTGCTTCCAGTTCGGAGATCCGACCCCTCAACGAGCCATCTTGCGCCTCGACCTCGAAGCAAGTCGGTACTGCCGAGTTCGGAACGCCTACGTGACTCGCGATGAGATGGCGAAGATGAGTGACTTCGATGCTCCTATCAACAGTGGCTCTCTTCAACACATCGACTTCGGCCGCCAATTCATCCCGTTCGGCTGTAAGCTTGACCACCTTAGTCGTCAGCTCCTCTCCTTCCGTTCGAAGCTCAGTCTCCACAGTTTGCAAATGCTGAATCTCCGAAAGCAGATTGTCCCTCTCCGCCGTTACCTTCGACAATGTGTGGCGAAAGCACTTAGTCCGAAGACTACTGGTAAAGGCCGCCGGCGAACCCTCGTCCTTACTCGAGGGGGTCATCTCGGCAATTCTGCCTTCCAGACGCCGAATGTCGCTGTCCCGCTGCCCTAAGATGAGCTGAAGCTGGCTTCGCTCACTTTCGGCTCGGCGCAGTCCCAGCTCGACTTCGTAAAGTCGCTTTCTACACCTCGCCAGACTTAGCCTCGTCGCCCCGAGGCCCGCCTCGGCGCGAACCTTGTCATCCGACCCTGTACGCTCGACCCCCTGGGCTACCACAACGAGCTAAAAAGAAACGCAAACAAGCAACAGAAATTCAGGCATTGTCTAAGTCCCAGACTTCGGGGGTTTCTTTCAAACAAACGCTCGAGCACTCAACAATCAACGGACAAAGACACGAAATCGAGCCCAAAAAGTTATGTTTTTCATTCATTTCAAAAAGGTAGCGGTGGCCAGTCCGCTATTAGGCATTACACGTCAAAAACAACAAAAAACAAAAGGAAAAAAGAACAAACGGAGTCAGGGCGCGACCTCTTTCCCGGGACGGCGAGAGGGGGTCGAGGGCGACGCCTCCGAAGGGGCAACCGTCGCCAAGGGGGTGACCACCGACCCCTGAGCTCCGACGGGGGGATCGACCAAAGGCTCGTCGTCGCCCCTCTCCTCCTCTTCTTCTTCTTCCCCCTCCGATTCGGGGTCGAAGCCTTCAACGTACCCCGGGAACAACCTCCAACCCAAGCAGTCCACGGAGGGATAGGCCTCCTTCACCCGGGCGAGAGCGTCGGCGAAGGCCTTGGCCATGTTCTGGGCGAGGAAGCCCTGCGCCTTCTCCAAGGTCGCATCCTCCGCCTTCTTCACCGCCGCCGCTTGGGCCTCGGCCGCCTCCGCCAACTGCTTCGCCGCCTCCTCCTTTTGCTGACGAAGTTGGCCCTCCAGCGTCGTGACCCTGTCCTCGAGGTAATCAACCCTCGCCGACTTCGCCTCGAAGTTCAGCTCGAGCTTGTCGAGCTCGGTCTTAATCCGGGCCTTCTCCTTCCGAGCTTGGTCGGATTCCTTCTTCATCTCCTTCTCCTGGGCCGCCATCCTCTCGGTGAGGTGCCCGAAGTGTACAACGATCTACGATTAAAAATCAAGGAAGTCATGAAAATTTCAAACTTAAGAAGGTCGGCATAAAAAAGAGGGGGTAGATCCGACGCTTACCGATACCGTAGAGCGCGCTATCTCGATAACGTCGTCTCCCTCCCGTCCGGCCTCCATGGCCGCCCGATCCTTCGGCGTGGCGAGGTGCCTGATGGCCTCCATGCTCGCCAGAGAATTGCCGAGGAACCCATCGTGCTTCCGAACTTGCCAGTCCGGGACGTGGATCCTTTTGTGGGCCTCGGTCAAGAGCTCCTCCGCCGCCTTCGACAGCGGTGGTGTAGGCATGTTGAGGGCGGCGGCGACGGGAAATTCGCCGACCTTGGTCGACGACGAAGCAACCACGGCGTCAGAAGCCGGGTTCTCCAAGATCTCCACCTCTTCGGCCACCTCGGTGACCTTCGGAGCCTTTGCCGCGGGTAGCTTGGAGACCACCCTCTTCCTCTTCTTCGGCGCCTTGTTGGCGAGGCCTGCCCTCAGCGCCAACACTGCCTGATAATCCATAGACTCTGCACCGAAAGACAAGTTGATTAGTTCGGAACAAACCATGAAGAATGAAGCGCAAGAAGTAAAACAGCAATAATGAATAAAGGAAGCCGCGTACTGGGATCGGCATGAACGAGCCCTCCCTTAAACAGGACGTCCTCGGTCAGATCCTTCCAGTCGAGCTTCGGCCGACCCAGAAGTACCCGTACCGCCTCCTCCTCTTCGGGCCGAAGTGTCGGTAGTGCCTTCACCTTCTTCGGCACACCCTCCACCCAGCTAACGGGAATAGGCCAGGCCTCCGGACTACGTACCAGAAGGTACTTCTCGCGCCAGTACTTGATGGAATCAGGGCACACGACGAGCCGACCTCCGTGCCTCGGAGTCAAATAGTACCGGTATGCCGACCTGTTCCCCTGATGTGGCTGGTAGATGGTCCGAAGCACGTTCAGCTCCGGCTGAATCCGTGCGGCTTGGCAGTGAAGTACGAAGCCGTTTATCACTCTCCATGCGTTCGGCATAAGCTGGATGGGGCTGACCCCAACCCATCTTAATACAGCAGCCGCGAACGGATGGAGAGGCAGCCGAGCCCCGGCTATGAAGGCGTCGACCGGCCAGCAACACACGGTCACCGGCAGCGGCGAATTGGCCCTAATGCCGGGACCCGGCAATATCAGCTCGTACTCCTCCGGGATCTGAAAGCAGTCCCGGATCACTCCCAAGTCCTCTTCGCGAAGGATCGACGCTGTCTCGTCAGCCTCTGTCATCTCCCTCGCCGGGTTCTCCTCGAATGTCCGGGCCCTCCCGTACACAATGCGTTCGGCGTCCTCCTCCGGAAGTTCCCGAACTCTGTGAAGCCCCGTCAGCGGCCCTGGTAGTCTGCCGAACTCCGGCATGCGCTTCGGCTCCACCACGATAGAATCCTTGCCGAACACCTTCTTGCTTGTATGAGGTCGGCTGGAGGTCGGAGCTTCGGTGACTTCAAGGGAGGGCTCGGATGAAGAAGAGGAGACGGAGACAGACATGTTTAGAAACTAAAAATATAAGTTACCTTAACGGAGATGTCGTCGGAAAATTCGCCGGAAAAAGGTCAGCGATCACCTGGAGCTCAAGCAAGAACAAACCAAAACACCAGAGCGAAGAGATGAAAAGTGAAAAATGAAGAGGGGGTGGGGGTTTTATAGAAGAGCCAGCACGCAAATCGAGGTTAACGGGCCTTTACTGCAGGCCCACTCCCACAAAACGACAAAAGGCGACTCCAAACGTCGCCTTGTTCGCCGCGCTTAGCCAAACGGCTCATTAATGGCAGTCACGTCAGCAGAAGCCCAGGGGACGCAGCATTAATGAACGTCGCATCTGTCAGAAACCCAGGGGCCGTCACATCTGTCAGAAACCCAGAGGCCGTCACATCCGTCAGAACCGTCGAATCTCAAGCCTCGGCACAGGCTGCCGAGCGTTCTTGACACCGACCGTTTTGCACGCGTGAGTTCGGCAAGTCAAGACTTCCAGAAAATCTCTAAGTCCCAAGCCTCGGCACAGGCTGCCGAGCGTTCTTGACACCGGCCGTTTTGCACGCGTGAGTTCGGCAAGTCAAGACTTCCAAAAAATTTCCAAGTCTCAAGCCTCGGCACAGGCCGCCGAGCGTTCTTGACACCGACCGTTTTGCACGCGTGAGTTCGGCAAGTCAAGACTTCCAAAAAATTTCCAAGTCTCAAGCCTCGGCACAGGCTGCCGAGCGTTCTTGACACCGACCGTTTTGCACGCGTGAGTTCGGCAAGTCAAGACTTCCAGAAAATCTCTAAGTCCCAAGCCTCGGCACAGGCTGCCGAGCGTTCTTGACACCGACCGTTTTGCACGCGTGAGTTCGGCAAGTCAAGACTTCCAAAAAATTTCCAAGTCTCAAGCCTCGGCACAAGCTGCCGAGCGTTCTTGACACCGACCGTTTTGCACGCGTGAGTTCGGCAAGTCAAGACTTCCAAAAAATTTCCAAGTCTCAAGCCTCGGCACAGGCTGCCGAGCGTTCTTGACACCGACCGTTTTGCGCGCGTGAGTTCGGCAAGTCAAGACTTCCAGAAAATCTCCAAGTCCCAAGCCTCGGCACAAGCTGCCGAGCGTTCTTGACACCGACCGTTTTCACGCGTGAGTTCGGAAGTCAAGACCTCTAAAAAGTCCCGAATCTCGAGCTTCGGCGCCAGCTGCCGAGCGTTCTAGCCACCGGCCGTGTTATGAGCCTAAGGTCGGCATTGACCGCCAAACGCCCTTGGTTCCGACCCCCCGTACGTGGGAGATCTGGCCTTCAGACTTCGACGAGCCCCCTCTCCAGACTCGCGACCACGCCGAGGTCCCTCTTCCCGTCGGAAAGAATCGCCGAACCGATCTCCGACCTCGGCGTCCTGGTCGTCGAGCTCTGGGAGGGATCGGAGTCGCGACGCCGGGAAGACGCGACCCTCAACAGAGGGAAGCGACCGTGCCGTTCACCGAGAGATTACAAAGCTAAGAAGACGTTCACACAAGAACGCCGCCCGATCATAAGGGATTACCTCACTGCCCCCTTTCTAGATTCAAGATCCCACAATTGGACTCCGATCCAATTCCACTAGCCACTAAAATAGTTAGACTACTCCTTAAAGTCTGATCTCACTCAGTCTTTAGGAGTGGGGGGGTCGTGATATGGCTAAAAATGGGGTTTAATCGGAGCCGTCCAAATCAGGTACGGATCTTGAAGCCCATGGGTAAAACGGTAATTTCTCTACAAAAGGGTCCAAAATGGGTATTGGATCTTCTCCCCAGGGACCCAATCACCCACAAATGGATCCACTAACAAGAGGGTGCGAGTTCTAACCCGCTGCTCACCTAATCCAACAAGATAAAGTCAGGATCCCCGATCAATCTTGATCAACGGTCCTGATGCATGTCAATCTTTTCACTGGGATTTGGGGATTAAATTCCTTATCTGATTACAGGAATATACCTTATCAGATTGCATTCCTAATCTGTTTACAAGGAGATTATTCTATATCAGACCACGGGGATTACATTCCTAAACTGTTCTCTAAGACGCCTATAAATACCCCTCATCCATCTCCATTAAGAGGTAATCAATCTTTTCTAGTTAAACGCTCCTTCATAATCATTTCTGGTTACTGACTTGAGCGTTGGAGGGTGCGTCGCCGGGAACAACCCCGGTGTCTCGCACTTTTCGCAGGTGCACGGCAGGAACGACGATCGACGCCCGACGGAACAGGTACACAGGTTTTCTATTCAGTTTCCCTAAGAATCCACAAGTTCTATCTGTTTGCCCCCACACCAAATTTAGCGGCAACAATATATATTATATATATTATATATATTATTATTATTATTATTATTATTATTATTATTATTATTATTATTATTATTATTATTATTATTATATATTATTATTATTATTATTATTATTATTATTATTATTATTATTATTATTCAAAATTGATATTCAAATTGATATTCAAATTGATATTCAAAATTGTCAGAAATATAGCAGAACAGCTTTTAAACTCTCTTTTTCAGAAAAACAGTTTTCAGATAATAGTTTTCAGCTAAAAATATAACCGAACAGCTTTTAAACACTCTTTTTCAGAAAAACAGCTTTCAGATAATAGTTTTCAGCTAAAAATATAACCGAACATCTTTTAAACACTCTTTTTCAGAAAAACAGCTTTCAGATAACAGTTTTCAGCTAGAAATATAACCGAACAGCTTTTAAACACTCTTTTTCAGAAAAACAGCTTTAAGATAATAGTTTTTAGCTAAAAATATAACCGAACAGCTTTTAAACACTCTTTTTCAGAAAAACAGCTTTCAGATAACAGTTTTCAGCTAGAAATATAACCGAACAGCTTTTAAACTCTGTGACAGTGTAAAAATGGCCTGAGGCCCAACCAGGGCCCAATACTATTCCTACTCAGAAAAGCAAGAATAACAACCTGGTTCGGCTCCGGACCCCTTTAGGGTCGGCGCCGAACCTCGTGTTTGCCCCCACAGTGCCGGCTTCCTCGTGCTGACGAGCCTCAGTATCCCCCGGAGTCCGATCCGGAGCAGTCCCTCAGGCCGTCCCCCCTCTCTGACGGGGCGGGAGGATGACCTGGCGCAGCCTAGGCCCTCCGATTCCCCCAGAGGCACAGAGGACTCACGATGGACCACGTCAGATCCAAATACCGCCAAGGGTTTCGCCACGTCAGCCCTATACCACTCCTGGTATCACCGCAACCGCCCTAAACCCCCTGGGCCTTCTGCCACGTCAGGCCCATGGGCTTCCGGAACCAAACCCGGTTGGGATTCTCTATAAATACTAGACCCTCACCCACCTTTTGGAGGTAATCAATCTTTTGCCACTTAAATATACCTAGTTATTGCTACTCTCTCACAGAGACTGACTAGAGCGTCGGAGGGTCCGCCACCGGGACAAACCCCGGTGTTTTAGGACCGTCTGCAGGTACACAAGACCTCGGATCCGACCCTTCCGATCCGAGCCCAACCTTCAACGCCTTTCCGAGCTCATCGTAGGCCCCAGAAGGTCAACCGTCGGTCGGCAGACGAGCGGCAATCTCCTTCAATACAAATTGAGTTCGAACTCACACCTGGTGCTTCCACACGTGCCTCAGAAATAAACAGCATCAGGTTGGCGCCGTCTGTGGGAACCGCTGCTCCAGAAGCCGATCCGACCCAGACCCTCGAAGGCCATCGACAGCCGAATCTTCATGACCTCCAAAGGCAAGGGGGCTGCTCCTTCCGTCAACCAACGGGACCCGCCCCCACCCTCTGATGAAGCCGGGCCCCGCACGTCGAAACACAAGGCTCCCCCTCGGGAGTCCCAAACGAGCGTCGGCGGGACAGCCCAGCCCAACCTACAAAGAGTAATCCTCAGCCGCAAGATTACCCACAACTGGGGAAGGGCCGCTTCCAACTCGGCCCCGAACCATCCGAGGAGGACCCACAGGGATGACGGCCCACGGGATCGGCAAGGTGATAGGAACCGGGGATCACCAACCCCGAAGCCTGACCCAAACCGCACCCAGGGTCAGGATCCCGAATACGAGGTATCCCTGGATACGCCCTTCACCCTACACAACATCCACGGGGGACCGGTGAGGGGAGAAAATGATACTTCCCAAAGAACCTTCACCCAGGGGACGAACGCCATTCAGTACAGCCCCTCCCCTGAGCTACAACCGCGGCCAGTCTCCTTCTCAGGAGAGGGCCCCGAAGGAATTCACCTCCCCCACGGCGGGGGCCTCATCGTTAGCCTCAGCATGGCCAATTGTGAAGTTCGCCGAATCCTTGTTGACAGCGGCAACCCGGTAAATATTCTCTTCCTCAGAACCTTCGAAAGCCTCAGATTGCCCAGAGGGAAACTCAAACCAGCAGGAGGCACGTTGCTCAAGCTTGCGGGCGTCCCGATCATGGTGAAGGGAATTATTACCCTCAACGTCACCACTGGACCGGATCCTGTCAAGAGGACCGAGTCCTTGGATTTCATAGTCATCCACGCCAAGGCGGCCTACAACGCCATCCTCGGCAGACCCGGGCTAAACTCCATCCAGGCGATACCTTCGGCCCACCATCGGGAACTCAAAGGGAGAAGGGGCGTACCCCCCCTCAGCACGGGCGTACTCCCCCTCGGCGCCGTTGAACTCGAACCCGAGAAAGACGGCCCCGCCCCCGAGCCCGTGGACGAGCTGGAGGAGATCCTATTCGACGCTGAAGATGAGTCCAAATGGTTCCGGGTGAGCCGCTCACTCGCCGAGGACTTGAAGGCGGGCATCATCGCTTGCGTCCGCCGCAACGTTGATCTCTTCGCTTGGAAGCCCTCCGATATGCCCGGAATCTCCGAAGACTTGATCATGCACCGACTGAGTGTCCTCCCTGACTCTAAACCGATCGTCCAAAAGAGGCGCAAAGTCGCCCCGGAGAGGCAACTAATTATAAAAACAGAAGTAGACAAGCTCTTGTCCGCTCGATTCATCCAGGAAGTCACCTACCCCGAATGGTTGGCCAATGTCGTCATGGTGAAGAAAGCTACAGGGGGTTGGCGAATCTGCATTGACTTCACGGACCTTAACAAAGCGTGTCCAAAAGATCCTTTCCCCCTCCCGCGCATCGACGCTTTGATAGACGCGACCTCAGGGCACGAGCTACTGTCCTTCATGGACGCTTTCTCGGGGTACAATCAGATCCGGATGTTTCCGCCAGACATCTCCAAGACCTCATTCGTCACCGACCAAGGTCTTTATTGTTACCGTGTCATGCCCTTCGGGCTGAAAAACGCCGGAGCCACGTACCAGCGACTCGTCAACAGAATCTTCAAGGACCTGATCGGCCGCAACGTAGAAGTTTACGTCGACGACATGCTTGTCAAGAGCCGGGCTGGGCCGGACCACGTCGCCGACCTCGAGGAAGCCTTCGGTGTCCTCCGACGCCACAACATGAGGCTTAACCCGGCTAAATGCGCCTTCGGCGTCTCCACGGGGAAGTTCCTAGGGTTCATTGTCAGCCAGCGCGGCATCGAGGCAAACCCCGAAAAAATACAGGCCATCATCAACATGTCCCCACCCCGGAATGTCAAAGAAGTTCAGAGGCTCACGGGTCGGTTGGCGGCGATCGGCCGTTTTCTCTCCAAGTCAGGGGAGAAATCTCTCCCCTTCTTCAAGGCCTTGCGCGGGAAAGGGGGCTTCGAGTAGGGTACCCCTCAACAAGAAGCCTTCGAACAGCTGAAACGGTACCTCGCCAACCCGCCTCTCCTCAGCAAGCCCGAACCAGGCGAGCCGCTTTGGCTCTACCTGTCCGCCTCGGACCACGCCCTCAGCGCCGTCCTCGTCCGAGAGGAGGCAGGAGTTCAGAAACCCCTGTACTATGTAAGCAAAGTGCTACTCCCGGCCGAGACGAGATACGCGAAGATAGAAAAGGTAGCCTATGCCCTGGTTATGGCAGCCCGAAAACTCCGACCTTACTTCCAGGCCCACTCCGTCCAAGTTCTGACCGACCAACCGCTGAAGACCGTCCTCCACAAGCCCGAAAACTCCGGCCGATTAGTCAAGTGGTCGATCGAGCTGAGCCAGTTCGACATCAGCTATCATCCCAGGGCAGCCATTAAAGGGCAGGCCCTCGCCGAGTTCATAACTGAATGCACTGTCTCCGAGCAACCTGACGTAGAAGAGCCGGATCTGACCTGGGAGGTCTTTGTTGACGGCTCATCCTGCGAAACGGGGAGTGGGGCGGGCGTCATCCTTCGTGGCCCCGACCAATTCCTACTTCAATACTCCCTGCGCCTCAACTTTCCCGCCTCCAACAACGAGGCAGAATATGAGGCCATGATCGCCGGACTGACCCTCGCCCACCGAGCCGGTGCCAAGCGAATCCGGGCGTTCAGCGACTCTCAACTCGTGATCCACCAGATCAACGGGGAGTACGAAGCCCGCGACGACCGAATGGTGAGATATTTGGCGGCGGTCCGACGACTCTTGGCGCTCTTCGACAACACTGCGGTTGTCAGAGTCCCCAGGGAACAGAACGCCCAAGCCGACGCGCTATCCAAACTCGCCTCTTCTTCATTCGAAGGCCTCGATCGTACGGTGCTCGTCGAGGTCCTCTTGGAGCCAAGCATCCTTAGCCCAGAGCCGGAAGCAATGTGCGTACAAGAAGGAACCAGCCCGGACGACTGGACCACTCCCATCCGAAAATTCTTGAGCCAGGCCGAGCTTCCTAAAGACAAAGCCGAGGCCAGACGAATCAGAATCCGAGCGGAAAGGTTCGTCATAATCGATAACGTCCTCTTCAAACGCTCGTACACCCTGGCCGACGGCAAACCCTACCTCCGCTGCCTCGCCAAGGACGAGGCCAGCTACGTCCTCAAAGACCTGCACGAGGGGATCGGTGGATGCCACATGGGGAGTAGGACGCTTGCCCGAAAGGCTCTGAATCAAGGGTACTATTGGCCCACCATGCTCCAAGACTCACAAGACTTAGTCAAGAGGTGCGGCCCCTGCCAAAGGTTCTCTCCCATCAAAAGGCTTCCTCAAGCCAACCTCCGATCCTTGGCGAGCCCTACGCCCTTCGCCATGTGGGGAATGGACCTTGTGGGGCCCTTCCCCCCAGCGGTAGGACAGAAGAAATTCCTGATTGTCGCCATCGACTACTTCACCAAGTGGATCGAAGCCGAACCGCTGTCCAGCATCACCGAACGCCAAGTGCAACAATTCTTCTGGAAGAACATCATTTGTCGATTCGGGATCCCCCGAATCCTCGTCACGGACAACGGAACCCAGTTCCAAGGGCAAAACTTCCAATCTTTCTGTCAGGACATCGGCATCCAGCAACGTTTCTCCGCCATTTGCCACCCTCAATCTAACGGCCAAGCAGAAAATGCGAACAGGCAAATCCTCGATGGCCTCAAAAAGCGCCTTGACAGTTCCCCCAAGGGGCTCTGGGTGGAGGAGCTGCCCAGCGTACTATGGGCACACCGAACCACGCAGAGGATCCCCACGGGGGAGACACCCTTCAATCTGACCTATGGGACTGAGGCAGTCATCCCCGTCGAAGTCGGATTGCCTTCCCCCCGGATCATAGCCTTCGATGAAGACGACAACGCGTCCGCCCTGAGGGCTAACCTAGACTTCGTCGCCGAGGTACGAGAAAAGTCCGCGGTCCGAAGGAGCATTTATCAGCAACGGATCGAGAGATTTTACAACAAGAAAGTCCGCCCCACCAGCATCCAGGCAGGGGACCTAGTGTTGCGAAAGCTATCTGTCTCTGACCCGACCAAGAAGAGGAAACTGGCTCCCAACTGGGAAGGCCCATACCGCGTAGTCGAGGCTGTACGCCCGGGTACATACCGACTGACGGATATGAATGACCGACCCATCAGCCGACCCTGGAACGCTGAGCACCTCATGAAATTCCGGGGAGAGCAAGCTTAGGTTCCGGCGTGGCTTAAGTAAATTAAAACTTTTGTAAACATTCATGTGTAAAGGGCCGCTTCAGCGACCCCCCCCCCTCAGTCTGGTATAAAAGAAGTCTCTTCTGTCAAAAGTTAAATACCTCGGCAACGCCGACCCGGTACCGGGCAAGGCGGGCGGCATCAGGGTTCTCCCTCGGGTCTCATCCCCAAACGCCTCGGCAGGTGCGACCCAACAACGGGCAGGAGGTCTCCCTGTCGCCCCGCATCGATTCCTCACGAATCAGCAGAGCCCGACCTCGCCTAAACCGCCCTTCACCACCCCGATAACCAGAGCAAAGAAGGAAATGAAAGCTTTATTCATACTCTTTTATTTTTGTACGGAGAAAACAAGCAAATACCGTTACAGAACCACTCCCCTCATCTCAAACTAAAGGGGATCTCCGACTTAGGGCCCCTCGGACCCGGTGAAGGGAGGAACCACTCCGACCAAACGACTGGGGACTCTCTCCTCGTCATGACGATCCTTCGGTTCTGCCACCGTCGACACCCCGGCCACGGAGCTCTGGGCATCCACGGATCGAATGCGCTCCATCAGTGGCAACGCCGAGGGAGCCCCCTCTGCTCGCCGATCCCTCGAGGAAGATGTCGAAACACCCAACATGGTCCTATAACGGTGTATCTCCATCTCCTTTTCCACTATCACATCGCGAAGAAGCTTCTCGGAGGAAGGCCTCTGCACCGAAGAACTTGACATGGTGTATCCAAGACCAACGCCCCCTAGCTCCCGATCCACCATCGCCCTCCTCAGCCGGCTCGCCTCCTCACTCAGGGCTTCAGACTTGTTCCTGTAATAATGGAAGGCCGCATCAGTGTCGCGAGCCCTCTTTCGATACCGAACCAAAGTGGCCTCTAAGGCCTCGACCTTGCCTCGAAGCCACGCCACGTCGGAACGAAGGGGGTCCACCTCAGGAAGGGGAGCCGTGACCTACAAGAGAACCAGCCCGCTCAAGACATATATGCAAGGAGGTTCAGAAATTTTTCAAAGTTGGAACACTTAGCCAGCCAGAAAACCCTCTTTTTATAAATTCAGTTTCCCCATACAAAAAATGCGGTGGCCAGTCCGCGGAAGGCAAATACAATCGAGAGAAGGAAAAAGAAGGGCAAAAATTATACAGCGGGTTTTCCCACCTCGATATCAGCCGGATCCGTTGGAGGGTCGGTAACCAATTTGTCATCTGACCCTTGTCCGCCAGGAGTCTTCGGTGTCCCCTCAATCTCCATATCATACTCGAAGTTGGACAGGTCGATGGTCGGATAAAAGTGCCTCACATGGCTGAGGGCCTTCGCATAACTACTATCCTGGGCATTGATCACCAGGATCTGACACGACTTAGTCACCTCATCCTTCTCCTTCTCCGACCTCTCCTCCTGAGCCGCCCTCGCCTTCGCCCATTCCTCCTTCTCCTTGTCAAAAGCCACCTTCGTCTCCGCCTCCCTCTTACGAGAGCCTTCGAGCTCTCCCTTCAATTCCGTCACCTCCTGCTCGGCCTTGTCAGCCCGATCTCGCTCTCGCTGCACCGCCGCCTCGTAGAGGCCCCTCACATGGGCCCCCTGCACGGTCGCCTGCCAGGACCAGACACTACTAAGAAATCTTCCTTAAATAACATCACCTGAAAGCTAGGAGGTTCGATCGACTTACCAGCACCGTGGCCTGCGCAAGACGAACATACGCCTCGTCCAGGGTCTGGGACTTCATATCCGAGCGGTCCCGAGGGGTCGCCAACTTATCTGCAACCTCCACGGCCTGGCGCCCCCGGACCAGGCAATCACCCTCGCGGATCGACCAATCCGGCACCCACCTTCGCCGAAGCCTCTCCTCAAGTCCGGGATCCACCAGGGGACCCTTCCCCTTATCAGGCGCGGCGGCCGCACCCTGATCCGAACCCCCCTGGACCACGGCGTCCCCACCCGTCTCTGATCGAGTCCTCTTCATCCTCGGCTGAATGGGGACCTCGGAGACAACCTGGGACAACTCGGTGGTCTTCACCGCGACATCCTTCTTCTCGCCCTTCTTCTTCTTCATGGCGAGCCTCAGCGCCTTAATCGACTCCTCATCCATTTCTGTAAAGAGATCCATTAAGAACAAATGAGCAAAAAAGTACAAGAAGAGTGTGAGGAAAGAAACAACCACGTACGAGGCACGGCCGGGCTGGGGCTCAGTCCGACGCTCGCCAGGTGGGCCTCCGTCACCTTCCCCCAATTAATGCTATGCGACAGACGGAGGCGCTCAACGAGTCTCCACTCCTCCGCCGTCAAATCCCCTGGCCCCGGTGCTGGGTAGCTCGGCTTAGTATGGTTCCACCGAGTAGGGATAGCCCAAGGGTCCTCACTCCGGATCACCAGATACTTCTTCTTCCAGAACTTAATGGAATCCGGATGACCATGGACAACCTTCGCCTTACCTCGAGGCGAGATATAATATACCCCTTCGGCCGATGAGCCAATCAATAGCATCGCTCGGAACACGCCCAGCCGTAAGGGTACCCTCCGTTCCTCGCACAACAGCACGAAGCAGATGATCTGCTTCCAGGAGTTCGGCCCGAACTGCATCGGCGCCAGGGACGACCAATTTAACACCTCCCGAACGAATGGGTGGATGGGCAGCCTCAGGCCGGAGATAAAGGCGTCCACAGGGAAGATACAATACCTGTCCGGCAGGGGATCGGTCGGACGAAGAGAAGAACTCGGCAGCATAAGCTCATAACTGGGCCCTATGTGGTAGGCCAACTGCAGAGCCCCCAAATCGCTTGCCTCCAGAGCGGTCGGGGAGGCGTCCACCATCAACCTCTTCCGGCTTGACGACGACGGCTGGACCCCCGAGGACTCCTTATCGGAGAGATCGTCGGGGTAGCAACGGAAAGGCCGGGGTTGTGCGGACGACCCTATCCCCAAGTCGCTCGGGCCGCCAATCTTCGATTTCTTCTTCTTCGGAACCCTCCTCCTCTTAGTCCGTTCCGGCGAAGGTGTAGACAAGCGCCCCAGAACGGGCGGATTCGGAGACCCCGCGGAACCTTCTCCCTCGGAGCCACCCTCCTCTCCGGAAGCCGACCCTAGGGTTTGGACTTCGTCTGAGCTGCCGCCCCCCTCCTCAGAGTCGCTGCTTTCTACCACGAAATGCCTCCGAGATCGCAATGGCTTCACGCTGTGTACGACCTCCTCCTTGCCTACCGGCCCCTCCCCAGAGGTCGACGCCAACGAGCCGGACTGAGCCCTATCCATCCGTGCCTAAGTTAAAACAGGATTACCAACTGACCTGAAATCACCTCGGAAACACGACCTTGCTGCCGGAAGCTGAAGGGGCGAGCGCTGAAGAGTTGAAGGATTTTTTCAAAAAGTAAGAGGCAGGAAAGAAATGGGCGACGGGAGGAGAGGGGGGAACATTTATAGGGGATAAGAACAACTCCTCGATTTTCGCAGTCACTATTCACCGATTGACGTACAACTACCGCCTAGGAAATCACGCCACATCCTCGAAGCACGTGCTGCTGACGTCACCCAGTGCCAGGCTGGCAGCACGGTACGGGGCCGGTTCGGGCAAAATAACGACTCGCCTTCGCCAACACTAAAGTACTCTTCTTCAGAAGATCCACCGGCGGGCCATCACCCTTACCAGCCCGTAATCCCCCCTCGTCTCGAGGTTCGGCTTGGCACCAGGGTACTCTTCCCAAGAAGAAACTACGGCTCGCCTTCACCCTCACCGGCCCATAATCCCTCGCCAGCTCGAGGTTCGGCTCGGCACCCGGGTACTCTTCTTCGGAAGATCCACCGGCGGGCCATCACCCTTACCAGCCCGTAATTCCCCCTCGTCTCGAGGTTAGGTCTGGCACCCGGGTACTCTTCTCAGGAAGAAGCAACGGCTCGCCTTCACCCTTACCGACCCATAATCCCTCGCCAGCTCGAGGTCCGGTCTGGCACCGGGGTACTCTTCTTCGGAAGATCCACCGGCGGGCCATCACCCTTACCAGCCCGTAATTCCCCCTCGTCTCGAGGTTCGGCCTGGCACCGGGGTACTCTTCTCAGGAAGAAACAACGGCTCGCCTTCACCCTAACCGACCCACAATCCCTCGCCAGCTCGAGGTTCGGTCTGGCACCCGGGTACTCTTCTTCGGAAGATCCATCGGCTAGTCATCACCCTTACCAGCCCATAATTCCCCCTCCTCTCGAGGTTCGGTCTGGCACCCGGGTACTCTTCTCAGGAAGAAGCAACGGCTCGCCATCACCCTTGTCGACGCGTAATCCCTCGACCCCTCGAGGTTCAATCGAACACCAGGGTACTCTTCTCCGGAAGAGACAACGGTTCGCCATCGCCTTCACCTACACCTTGACCCTCGACTAGCTCGAGGTCCTATCCAAGCTTCAGGACAGCACCACCAGAGAGGCCCTATGATCCGCCCTCCCATTTTTTACAATCATGAACACTCCTCCACGGCTAGCTCCCGCACCCCCTGCAGGAGTGGGGGGCTTGTGTGACAGTGTAAAAATGGCCTGAGGCCCAACCAGGGCCCAATACTATTCCTACTCAGAAAAGCAAGAATAACAACCTGGTTCGGCTCCGGACCCCTTTAGGGTCGGCGCCGAACCTCGTGTTTGCCCCCACAGTGCCGGCTTCCTCGTGCTGACGAGCCTCAGTATCCCCCGGAGTCCGATCCGGAGCAGTCCCTCAGGCCGTCCCCCCTCTCTGACGGGGCGGGAGGATGACCTGGCGCAGCCTAGGCCCTCCGATTCCCCCAGAGGCACAGAGGACTCACGATGGACCACGTCAGATCCAAATACCGCCAAGGGTTTCGCCACGTCAGCCCTATACCACTCCTGGTATCACCGCAACCGCCCTAAACCCCCTGGGCCTTCTGCCACGTCAGGCCCATGGGCTTCCGGAACCAAACCCGGTTGGGATTCTCTATAAATACTAGACCCTCACCCACCTTTTGGAGGTAATCAATCTTTTGCCACTTAAATATACCTAGTTATTGCTACTCTCTCACAGAGACTGACTAGAGCGTCGGAGGGTCCGCCACCGGGACAAACCCCGGTGTTTCAGGACCGTCTGCAGGTACACAAGACCTCGGATCCGACCCTTCCGATCCGAGCCCAACCTTCAACGCCTTTCCGAGCTCATCGTAGGCCCCAGAAGGTCAACCGTCGGTCGGCAGACGAGCGGCAATCTCCTTCAATACAAATTGAGTTCGAACTCACACCTGGTGCTTCCACACGTGCCTCAGAAATAAACAGCATCAAACTCTCTTTTTCAGAAAAACAGCTTTCAGATAACAGTTTTCAGCTAGAAATATAACCGAACAGCTTTTAAACGCTCTTTTTCAGAAAAAACAGCTTTCAGATAACAGTTTTCAGCTAGAAATATAACCGAACAGCTTTTAAACTCTCTTTTTCAGAAAAACAGCTTTCAGATAACTGTTTTCAGCTAGAAATATAACCGAACAGCTTTTAAACACTCATTTTCAGAAAAACAGCTTTCAGAATACAGTTTTCAGCTAGAAATATAACCGAACAGCTTCTAAACTCTCTTTTTCAGATAAACGGCTTTCAGAATATCAATATTCAGAATATAGGCTAAACAAACATCTTTTTGGCTCATATTCAGAATAACTCTATCAGAATACTCTATTCAGAATACTCAATTCAGAATACTCTATTCAAAATATCAAAACAAACGCACCCTTAAGTTATTCATGAAACATCCATGTATCATGTGCTCAAGGCGGTTAGTTAACCAACACCACTTTCTCAAAATCCAGATGTCATCCCTCAGTTGGTAGAAAATTTTGCCGTACTAGGCTACCTTTTGATAGTATTTGCGTTTTTAGGCCAAGTCCCAAACTATTAGCGTTGGTGGGCTAGCCTCTGCCACGTCAGCAACGGCCGCTATTGGGAATAGCGGCCTCTTCTTAAATAGAAATTTTGTGCTCCCACACTTGGCTATGCACGAAGGAGATTTGGAATGAAGACCTAATGAAGTGGTCGCTAGTGGCACTAGCGACCTTAGCTAACTAAGGTCGCTAGTGGCAATCGCGACCTCAGATGGGACCTCAGTGGCAATCGTGAAGATGACTCAAATTATGTCACTACTGTGGTCGCTAATGCCAATCGCGACCACTGCTAATATAGGTCGCGAATGACATCAGCGATTATGCTGTAACCATAAGGAATATGACTCAAAATGGGTCTCTACTGTGGCCGTGAATGCCATTAGCGGCCACAGTTAACTGAGGTCGCTAATGGCATTCGCGGCTACAGTAGTGACCCAATTTGAGTCATCTTCATAGAGAAGAAGTAGCTCTCGACCTCTTCTCTGTAAATATGACTCAAAATGGGTCTCTACTGTGGCCGCGAATGCCATTAGCGACCACAGTTAACTGTGGTCGCTAATGGCATTCGCGGCCACAGTAGTGACCCAATTTGAGTCATCTTCACGATTGCCACTGAGGTCCCATCTGAGGTCGCGATTGCCACTAGCGACCTCACCCACTAGCGACCACTTCATTAGGTCTTCATTCCAAATCTCCTTCGTGCACAGCGAAGTGTGGGAGCACAAAATTCTTATCTATGAAGAGGCCGCTATTCCCAATAGCGGCCATTGCTGACGTGGCAGAGGCTAGCCCACCAATGCTAATAGTTTGGGACTTGGCCTAAAAACGCAAATACTATCAAAAAGTAGCCTAGTACGGCAAAATTTTCCAGTTGGTACCAACCCTTTTATCTCCCTCTCTTCACCATAAATCCAGCGTAAAATTTGCAACCCCACCTCCAACGAATCCTCCTATTCAAAACAAATTCCACAAATTAACTCAAAATTCCAACATTAAAAAGAAAGAGAAAAAAAAACAGAGCGGCGGTATTCCATATTTTCATTCCACAAAAACAAAAACAAAAAAAAGGAGGAGGAAGGGGGATAACTATATTTTCCCTTTTCCATCCTCATTCTCTTTCTTTTGTCTTCAAAATTCGTGCTCATTCATCAGACCTTTTCTTGATTTCATTATTATTATTATTATTATTATTTTATTATCATCATCATCAATGGCGACTGAAATCTTGCGTCCTCACGATATCCTCTCTCGTCCGAGCCGAACCACGAACCAGAACCACCACCCGAAACCGTTCAAGAAACGGAGGGATCGGACGAAGAGGACAAACGGGGCGTTGTTTATCGGGAATGTGAAGATCTTGAAGCGCGGGGAGTCGATCGAGTCGATCAAGAAGCAGGTGGTGGCGGTGAGCGACTCGGGTCCGAAGGTGGTGTTCGGGCCGGCGAATGCGGATATGAAACAGGTTCAGGTCGTAGCGGAGAATAACTATGCCGGATCAGCTTTCTGGAGTTCGCCGGCGCCGACATCGTTGCCGATTCCGAGGTTCTCAATGCCGGCGACGGTCGTCGTGGATGAGTTGGCGACGATGGGTTTGAGGAGGTTTCTTCGTTTGGAATGATTCGACGATGATGATGATATTTGGGTGTTGTTGAAATTGGGGGAAATGGCAGGGGGTTATTTTGGAAATGGAGGGGAGAAGAGCCGTTGGATAGTTTTTGGTAATTTATGAAAAGATTAGATGTGAACGAGAATACCAAGATTGACCATCTTAAGAATGCAGTAATGTAGTATTAAGTAATGTATTAAGTATTATTAGTGCTTTAATGATAGCATTTTTGTTTGCTATTTATGAATGAAAGTCCCATCATTAGTTTTCGTTCGTTCGTTCGTTCCTGCGTTCCTACTCTTTTGAATTTGTATGTCGTGCAATCTTTCTTTGTAATAATTTTTAGAATGTCACAAATCTCTTATACATTGCCAAGAGGATTTGCCCTCGTACAACAATTATGTCACTCGTATCATGTTTGTGGTTGTTTTCCTTTTAAATTTGACCAACATCATCTTGCAGAAATTTGATGGTTTCTTAGAGATGTGATGATGTTTTGCACCACAAGGGAAGGGTAGATATCTGGATCTCTTTCAAGCCTGTATATAATCTCGAGTATGAGATTAGGAAGGAGGCACCTTTTTTTTGGGAGATCCAGTAGCCCCCTCTCCCCTTCCTACCATCAGCACTAGGTATGATTTGCTTCCCTACGACAATGGTGTCATAAATTTGTGTTCTATGAGCAGGCATGTTTTACATAATCTCTTTTACTTGAAATATTTTCTTGCCTTCCAGCTATAACCGCCCCGCAGAAGAAGAGGGAGGGTCGAATTTCTTATGAGTGATGCTTTAGCCACTACCAATTTCACTACCATTCTCTTCACTATCTTAGGTGGCATACTTCTATTGGAGAGTTCTCCCACCTACTCTATCTTCCTTTACCTATTGGAGTGTGCCACCTAAGGTAGTGAAGAGAAATGTAGTGAAGTTGGTAGTGGCTCTAGCATTACTCATTTCTTATTAGCATCCCAATTAATTTTGCCAAGCACTAATACCTAAAAAATATTATTAAACACAGCAACGGATGGATATTGCTATTATTTGCTACCAGCGTATCAAATCTGACTTGGCAGGGAAAAAAATCATATGCCCAATTAGCTATTAAAAAAGAAGTACGTTAAAAGATATGAGCCTTTCTTGAGCCTAACACATTAGGGTCAGCAGACCCCAAAGAATACCTCTAACAAAGCGTTCAAAGAGACAGAATTTACCAAATTTAAATACATTTATTTCTACATCCAAATCTTCTGGAATGCGTAGTCTGTCCAAGTGGTTTGACACGAGTGGTAACATTATGCAATCAATCCTAAAGAAAATTTAAAATCACTTGCATGATAAACAATGTTCTTCACTTGAGTACCATTTGGTAACAGGCAAAAAACATTAGTAGTAGTACCAACATAAGCTATAAATCTCATAGCATAGATATGAAAATTAAACTCTTCCAACAAGTGAAGGGAAAATTCTTTTCGCCACAAAAAAGTAAAGAGCATGCATAGAAGGAAAGCCAACTAAGGCATGTTCCGGATGGAGAAGCAAACAAGGTCAAAATTAAATGGAAAAAGGAGCCGGGATGTAACAACAATTCTGTTCTCTAGTACACCGAAACCCAAACAGCTCTGAATAAATCACCACCTTACACTTCTAAAACAACAAAAAGAAAGGCTAATATAAAAATGACACATATATAAATAAATGATGCAAACTAGTCTTGATGAATGAGCACAAGCGGGTCAGTCAAAAGTCTAGACGGTGATGGATCATGGCTTAAAGGGTGCAAATACTACCACCGAGTTGTGTCCACCAAATCCAAACGAATTTGAAATGCCTGCAAATAAAAAAAGGGAAAAGGAAAAAAAGATAGAAAACGGAGAGAGTCGTTAAATAATTCACAATACATCTCCATTGAGTACAATGCAGTTCTGTGACTGAACGTACCAACATTCACTTCATGTAG